>CM042169.1:16939821-16956145 GCA_023376005.1 Doryteuthis pealeii
AAGTAGATGGTACCTGCACAAGAATGCTGCGAGCAGTCCTGAACAAG
Organism: Doryteuthis pealeii; assembly: GCA_023376005.1. NCBI lineage: Eukaryota > Metazoa > Mollusca > Cephalopoda > Myopsida > Loliginidae > Doryteuthis > Doryteuthis pealeii. The sequence continues at coordinate 16,939,869 of CM042169.1, forward strand.
TCATGGAAGCAGCACCCCACAAAGAAACAACTATATTGCCACCTGCCCCCCATCTCACAAACCATCCGGGTGGGACGGACTAAGCATGCCGCACATTGCTGGAGAAGTGGGGATGAGCTTATAAGCGACGTTCTCCTGTGGAAGCCAATACATGGACATGCTAATGTAGGACGCCCGCTAAGGACCTACATTGACCAACTATGCGAGGACTCAGGATGCTGCACAGAGGACCTCCCAGGGGCCATGAGTAATAGGGAAGGTTGGCGAAAGATTGTCATGGATATCCGTGATATTTAAAAATCAAAATATACATAGATATAGCATTGCAATTCTACTTAAAAAAAATGTATAAATCTCAAAAGTAAACAAATCAAAACACCAAGACTTTTTACCCACTCCTCTCCCTATGCGATGCTGGGTAGCCGCTTCTAGTAAATAATAATTCCTTATTCCAGAAATCCAGCCAGACATAATTCAGAAGTTGTTGACAAACCCGGAAAAATGTTAAGGGAGTGGCATTTACCGTACCCCCACCACCACACACTCACCAGAGAAAAAGAAGAAAAGAAAAATTGGCCCCAGGGTAGACGAGTCAGAAATCAGTGAGCATTTGGCTAACTTGTTGGCTACAAATCGGGAGCGGACACTGCCCAAATAAATAAGTAAAAAGAAACGCCAGTTGTTGCCATTAAAAGTATCAGGGTTTGTTTTGTTTTTTTTTTATTTTTAATTTGTTTTTGTTGTTGTTTTTGCCTCGATCTGTTTGGCCAGTTCTTCTGCCAAATAAGAAAATTCTTCATTTCTAGATGCACCAAGGAAGAAAAATAATGACATTCGTATATTACATCGATCAAGAACCTATTCTATCGAAAATTTAGGCATCCCTTAATATAGTCTGTTCATTATATATCTATCTTATGCATTTGATATTGTTCATTATCTAACATTATTCATAACGATCTAATATTGTTCATTATCTAACGTTATTCATAACGATCAAATATTGTTCATTATCTAACATTATTAATAACGATCTAATATTGTTCATTATCTAACATTATTCGTAACGATATAATGTTGTTCATTATCTAACATTATTCGTAACGATATAATGTTGTTCATTATCTAACATTATTCATAATGATCTAATATTGTTCATTATCTATCTTATATTAATCCCAAACAATCTAATGCTCTTCATTATCTATTTGATTTATTCATTAACGATCTAATATCATTAATTATCTATCTAATACTCGTATTTTATTTGTTGGTTGGTTTGCCTCTCTTCTGTCTCATGAAAGAGGGTTTGAGAGGCAAACATTATTCCAGTGACGAGAAAGTGAAATCTGTAGTGAAATGGCTCAAAGAACAGTCAACAGAATTTTACAGGATAGGAATACATGCTCTTATTTGAAAGTGGAATATTGCTATTGAGAGAAACGGTGACTATGTAGAGAAGTAGGAATGTGATTCACAGAGGACCGGATTCATTTTTATGTATGATACATATTCCTGTGTTGGTCATTATACTTGTCCTAAACAAAATGGCATTACTTTTTGAATCCCCTCGTATTTATGAGTTGTGTTTTGGTATTAATATACTTACCAATTCCTGCCAAAGGACATACATGTTCATCCGGCCATTCTACATCTCAGACACACATTCAGTGCGAGAATTCTTCATTTTCAGATGCATACGGAATGTGACATTTCCATCACAAAAAGACAATATCCCCCCTCCCCATATCGATCCGAAATATATATCCATCGAAAATTGACCAAGGTCTTCGACAAGATTCTTTGTACTAGGGTGATTCAAAAGTTTTGTAATATGTTGGTATTGTGAGGTAGAATTCGGCAGTTTCGGATGGTTTTGTCGAAGTCCTGAAGATAACGAACTAAGCTATGAGTTGCTGGGCTCGTCTGATACTTATGGAAGTGCCCGTAGAGCGTCGTAGAAAATGGACACAGCGACACGTTCAAATCCTGGAGTCGACTTGGGAAAGGTATGAATCCAACTATTCTCTCTCCAGATACAGGTAAATAGTAGTTCGGACTGGGCTCTTTAAGCTTGGTCAAGCAACCAGTCTAGGAAAACAGAACTCAAACCAGTTAAACCCCGCTTATGAAATTGACCTTGTCTCATATCCTACTCTTGCAGAGAGGTTTGTATATCTTATTATAATGGAGATTGTGTATTTTTCTGTCTGTAACCGAAACTATATTACTACTCAAGTCACAATTCCCTTAGTTATTTACATCACATTCTCCATGATTCTATTTCTATTTAAACCGCAATTAATAATAAAACTGTTTGACATTATTAATACTGTTGGCCTTACCTAAATACTATTAACATGCAATTGTATTTATATATACAACAAAATACCAGTTTTCAGTGTAAACGTAAAACTAATTTGCATATTGATATTAAAAAACTGATTTTAATAAAAATGTGCTTGGTATTATTGATTTCTAATTGTTTGGTTTTATCTTAATGAATATGAGTAAAAATCTCTTCAATAAATCCTAAAAGAAATTCATTAACAAGAAGAAATAACTGTAATTTTATTCTTTACTTTCTATTTTAACTAAATAGTTAAATTAGGAAAATTTACCATTGAAAAACGGAAGTGATGAAAGAGTAAGTTTCAGTTGTTCTATTTTCCGATTATACCCCCTCCGTTTCAAATCTTTTTATTTGAATTCTTAATTATCTTCATTAGCCTTTCTGATTTAATCTAATATTTTATTACATTTAAACTTAAATACTTGCACCCGGAGGGTGCATATATTTGCTAGTATATATATATATATATATATAAACGAAAGACCATAATTAATAATCTGACTTTTTGATAAGAAAACAAGATTTGATATGCCGTAAGATTTACACATACAATATATATATTATTACATATATGTAATATAATATTACACTGTAAACTCAAACGCGCCCTTTGAAAATAAGATTACGTGGAGTGACCCGGTGATCTACAACATGACCTAAGCTCTAACAAAATGTAATCATGTGACCTTATCTTATTTTGTTAATCACGTATGCGCACAGGAACGTAGACAGAACCAAAATGCCTACAATAAGATCCTACTTCCTAGACCTGCAAAGAATGTATGCAAGTCATCTAGCGATTTTCTCTAGACACTTAAAAGGGCATCCGAATGTGCCACATCTGCTGCACACAATAGATTGTTAAAGCGTAACACATGTGGATGAATCTACGGGGGAGGAGCTGGCCTGTTGAGTCATCTGCGCCCACACAGGCATGTAATACAGAAATCCGATTTGGAAAGGTGACCAACTTCTGATAGGAGTCGACAGTCATGGAGAAAGGGAGGGATTCCTTAGATACACATATGTTGACCAATGTGCGTGTCTATATATATATATATATATATGAGGGGTGAATGGTTGTTATTTAGGCATAGAGACTCCCTAGGGTTACAAATACACCACGCCCGTGTTACTGATACGTTTACAGTTAAGATAGAGTTTTTTCGCTACTTTTTCTTTTTTTCTTTAAAACTAATGGAAGATTAGATCTATGCCTATTCCAAGGGCATTGTTAAGGAGATCTACTTAGTTTAGAACTCAAAATTGTCCTTCTCCTATACTAGTTGGCAACCAGGGTGAGAGAATAGTTTTTCCTCTTATTGTATCTAGTTGGTTAGTTAGAGATGGATTCGTGCCTTTTTCAAGTACATTAATGCGAGATGAGTTCAAACTGCACCAGCCAGAATTTAAATAAGTACACTTATTATTATTTTTTTTTTATTGATTATGATATTAAACAGCACCGAAACCAATGATATATATATATATTTTTTTAGAATATGTGCTTAATTGAAGTCGTACCGAATTTTGAAAGTTAATTAATTAATAATTAATTGATTAGGCGGGAATACCTTTTCAAATGTAATGCTAAACAAATCGAGAAAAATCAATCTCTGAATGTACATTTCGGCCTATTAAGCCTCATCAGCAGAGCTATAGATAGGAAGCCTTGTGCGTGATTCGAACCCTGACTATCAAGCTGACAGGCGAGGACCATAACCCCTACACTAACCAGACTTTCCTAGATTTTTCGTTTTGTTTAGAAGTATATATATATATATATATATATATATATATATATATATTTATAAATGGACTCTCCCATCGATTTTTCGACGTATGAGGGTTTATACACACAATGAACTCTCACACAGGGATTTGTTTATAGAGGTGAAGGTTTGTGTTGGACCATCCACACTTTTTGGCACAGTCGATAGGAAAGAATTGGTGCATCAAGGGTTGCCACAAACCCAATCAACGACCGACCTCAGGAATTTTGAATTCAGAATTATCCCTCTCCTAGACTGGTTACCTACCCAAGGCTGAAGGGCCCAGTCTGCCCTACTATTTAATTCATAGCTGGAGGGAGAATGGATTCATACCTTTCCCAAGGGTATTAGCGCTATGTGCAATGCCAACAGCTTCGTCTATATATATATATATATATATATATATATATATATATATATGCACATATAAAAGGTGTGTTAAAAAAGTTTCGAGATTTTTGTACTTTTTGACACACCTTGTATTCTGAAAAATTAACGTTCTATTCATTGTTCATTTCTATCTTGGTAAATACAGCTTCAATCTCGATACTTTTATGATACACCATATATATATAAGTCTACTTATTTTTCTACTGTGATATATTCCTATTTTTGTTTCCAGATTTTGTAAAGTTTGGTAATGAATAATACCTAACAATATCAATTTTAATTGTGTAATATTCCACTAGAAATAATACAATCCTGGTATTTTTTATGTTTCATTAGAGTCTAATTGATGCAGCCATACAGTAGCACTGAAAATATTACAGCTTGTGGAAGACCTGCCAGCGGGGGGGGGGGCAAAGACCGATTGAAATGGATGGAGAGAGAGAGAGAGAGAGAGAGAGAGAGAGAGAGAGAGAGGAGAGAGAGAGAGAGAGAGATCTGTTCTGTAGGCGCGGTTTGATGAGAAGGATTTTTGGTTTTTAAAAAGAATTGGCCTTTTGGTGATATTATTTGGGGGTGGGGGTCTTACTACTGTGCTGGTGGATACAGTTAGCATAGTCTAAGCCCTATCGACATAGTGGTAAAATTTACTAGGAAGCATAATTATTTATTGGCGATATATATGAGGTAACATGGACAGTTTCTCGCCTATGCGATCTTCAGACATAGTGAACTTTGAAGATCACATAGGCGAGGAACGGTCAGTAACAAGGCGCTGTTGACTCAATGTGCATGCTACCATAACTAATATATAAATAAATATAGTATGACTCCAACTACTCTCCCTCCAGCTATGGGTAAATAGTAGGGCAGACAGCGCTCTTTAACCTTGGTTAGGCAACCAGTCTATGAGATGGAAAAATCTGAATTCAAACCTGTTAAACCCCGCTGAAGAAATTGACTGTGTCGCATTCTGCTCGTGCTGAGGGTTTGGTAAATATTAATAAATAAAGGCTCTATTGAGCACTGTTTAATTATAAATATAGTACCCATATATATATATATATATATATATATATATATATATATATATATATATATGTGTGTGTGTGTGTGTGTGTGTGAGCACATTCTATACGTTTAACTCTCTGTGTATGTATCTATGTTGCCTATATTTATCAGCTAGTTGCACACATGCGCCCGATTCTTCTCATGATCACTGGAACTACCCCCTTCCCCAATCCTTCCATTTCTCTAGAAAAGCCTTTTTGAAAAACCCGGTTTTGTCAGGTGCCCGTTCGTGCCTTCGCTACTACCGGCGCCCAAACCCTCCTCCCCTCCCCCCCAACCGCCGCCGATGCCACCACCTGTGTCTTCCGAACTGCTGCTTACTTTGGCAGGGTTTCACGTGTCGGTGTGGGGGGGTGAGGAGGGGAGAAGTTTTTGCAGCCTTGAGCGCGAGCGTGAAGTCTGAAAATGAATGAGGAAGAAGAAGAAGAAATAAGGGGGAGGGGTTAAAGGGGGTGAGGAAGAGAAGCAGGAGAAATAGATGAAAAGGGGATTTTTTTTTTTTTTGAAAGATGGAGCTGATGCTAAATTTATGTACGAATGTATTGATGGATGGAAGGAAAAAGAAGAAGAGAAAAACGAAAAAGGACATATGAATCATGAAAGCCTAATAAAGGAGAAAGAAAGAAAGAAAAATATAGAAAAAGAAAAACTTGCTTATGATTGTAAGAAAGAAAAAAGTGAAGAAAGATGTAAAAAGAGAGTGAGAGAGAAAGACATACATAAAATACCATCCATATATATATAAGTAAAGAAATAACAAAAGACTTAGAGATTTAGCATTATAGTCTATTTCAGGGAGCTTAGACAAATTGTCTAAATCTCCCGACTAATCAGATGCGAATGATGAAATTTTTTTCGCATCTGATGAGTCGGGAGATTTAGACTATTTCTGTAAATTCTGTAAAATTGACTGTTCTTTGAGCCACTTCTTCACTAAAGAAGTCACTTCCTCGTCACTGGAATAATGCTTGCTTATCAAACCCTCTTTCATAGGGTCGAGGAAGTGTCTACTCAAAAATATAGCACCCATATTATCTACAATATATTTACCCAACACCTGCATTTGTGCAGGATGTGACACAAGGTCAATATTTAAGCGGAGATTATCAGTTTTTGAATTCAGAGCTGTCTTTCTCCTAGATCGATTGCCATACCAAGTTTGAAGAGGCTAGTCTGCCCTACTATTTATCTGTGAGACAAGCTTTCTAATTTTTATACCATGACAGGACACACACACAATATATATATATATATATATATATATATATATATATATATATGACACATTTATCTTTATTAAACAGTTTTCCTTCTTGGATTACTAATTAATACTTACCAACTAATTAAAAATAATCAATGTGTTTATTTTTCATGTCCGAGATAATTACGCTCATTCTAGAGGATGATATTGCAAATTGTATCTAAATTAGAAAAGACACAAAAAATACAAAAAATCTCAATACCTTTTTAACACACCTTGAATACATTTGTGGTCGAAACTGTTTTTCGAACTTTGGCCTTTAGTATTATTAGTATTACTAGCAAATATATGCACCCTCCGGGTGCAAGTATTTAAGTTTTAATGTAATGAAATATCGCATTAAATTAGAAAGGCTAATGAAACTAAATAAGAATGCAGATAAAAAGATGTGAAACAGAGGGGGATATAATCGAAAAATAGAACAACTGAAACTTACTCTTCTATCACTCTCGTCTTTCATTGTTATTTTTTCTGATTTAACTATTTAGTTATAAGAGGAAGTAAAGAATAAAATTACAGTTATCTTTTCTTGTTAATGGATTTCATTTAAGATTAATTGAAGAGATTTTTGCTTATATTCATTAAAATAAAACCAAACAGTTAGAAACCAATAATACTAAGCATATATTTATTAAAATTACATTTTTAATATCAACATGCAAATTAGCCTTCCCGTTCACACTGTAAACCGCTATTTGGTTGTATATATAAATACAATTGCATGTTATTAGTATGTAGATATGACCAACGTAATAATAATGCAAAACAATTTTATTGATAATTGGGGTTTGAATAAAAATAAAATCACGGTGAATGTGACGTAAATAACTAAAGGAACTGTGGCTTCAGTAGTAATATAGTTTCGGTTACAGACAGAAAAACACACAATCTCCATTATAATAAAATTAGTATTATTAGTATTATATAGAAATACTTGAAACCATACGACTGTGTGCAAGGGGAAGTCACAGTGGTGTAGTGGCTAACGTGCTGGACTGTGACATCGTAGTAAGCGAGTTCGAACTCCAGTTGCGCTATTACGTTTACTTTCAGACTAATACAATTAGGAAAGGTATGAACCCTTGAATCTACCCATATTTCAGTTAAATACAGAAACCAAACTAAACTATTAGCAAATTATTTGTATTAGATAGGAATACTTGATATCATATAACTGTGTACCAAAAAACTTAAGAAACAATTACACAAAAAATGTATAAATATAAATGCACAAATAGTTGACTTTTAACTTGTTTTTTTTTTTTTTAATATCAAATTCTCTCAAACAGCAAAAGTTGTGTGTTGGTATAATCACATTCACAGAGGGCGCTGTGCTAAAACGCAACTTAAGGGCACGAGAAATAATGGTCTTCCGAGACTTCAATGCCGAAGAGAGAGAGAGAGAGAGAGAGAGAGAGAGAGAGAGAGAGAGAGAGAGAGAGAGAGAGAGAGAGAGAGAGAGAGAGAGAGAGAGATGCCTCTGTTTTTTTTTTTGCAACAAAACAAAAACGCTAGAGAGATGTAGCAAAAGCAATTTTGAAAAGGAACTTTTAAGGATTCCATTTTACGATGTTCTAACTCCTATAGTCAATGTATTATGCGAAAAAAGAGAGTTCTGCGCGCGCATCTTTCTCCGCGGTAAAACCGTCTTCCGGTTTCATTCATTGCCTTGCACGTGTACCTTCATCCGACCATTGCAGTCTTTCAATTACCTTTGCCGATGTCATCTATGTATTAATAGACGTGTTCTTTTAATTGTACGATCGTTATCTTTTTTGTAACACCCTCTGGTTAAAAATGAGACCGTCCAAATCATCCAAGATAAAATACAAAAATGTAAATCTTCTGTTGCCAAATTCTTATTTCCTGATGAGTGACATCACTCCAGCTAAATAATGGACCATTCAGTTTTTATTAGAAAGAAAGGGAAGAAAAAGGACATGCTACACCGAAAAATATATTGATAAATAAATAGAGTAGACGAAAAATAAAGGAAGGGATGAGAGCGCGGAAGCGTTAACGCTAATCTGTTTAAATCGAACATACAAAAAGATGAAAAGAAGGAAAGAAAGAAAAAAGGGTGAGAGAGAGAGAGTTAAATGAAGATTATTATACTTTTTTACACATTGAACTATTTAGCAATAGCTCTTAAGAAAACATATCAAACGGTGTAATAATTAAACTATCATACATATATCCACAGGTCCTGCTAGTTAATTATAATTCTTCAATGTTAAGTTCCAGTCAGGAAATCTTAGAAAAGGGTAAGGACATTCTCAAAGATGAAAAAAAGGTGTATAAGAAAAAAGAAGAAAAAATATTGGGAATGACTGGACTATTCATTCGGTGCGTTTCGACCGGTTTTTCTCCACTCATCACGAGGTAAAAAAAAGAAGAAGAAAAAAAAAAAAAAAGAAACTATAAAGAAATACTGGGAAAACTCAAACTTTCTTGTTCTCTTTCTACACGGTAGGCTGGTTCCATTAGATATCGCATACTTCTGTTGTGCTCTTCGACATGACGATGAAGATGACAAGAGAACTGGCTGTCGAAATGACATGCAGAAAGAACGCGTGGAACTGCTGGCAGAATCAACAACGAGTCGATACCATTCTTCAACCATCCACCTGATGGATGGATTGGGAAAATATTTTCAACCCCCCCACGCTGCACCCACTTCTGAGTCATACCTAGCATTTTCTTTTTTGGTCCCCAGATCTATATCCCCATGCTCTTAACAAATGGAGGGATACAAGGAGTGAGCAGGCTGTCAGAGAGAGGAGAGAGAAGAGAGAGAGAGAGAGAGAAAGAGAGAGAGAGAGGAGAGAGAGAGAGAAAGAGAGAGAGAGTGAGAGAGGAGAGAGAGAGTGAGAGAGATTGAGAGAGAAAGAGTGAGAGAGCGATTGAGATTGAAAGAAAGTGTGAGTGAGAGAGAGAGAGAGAGAGATTGAAAGAGAGTGTGAGAGAGAGAGAGCTATTGAGATTGAAAGAGAGTGAGAGAGCGATTGAGATTGAAAGAGAGTGAGAAAGAGAGAGAGAGTGAAAAAGAGAGCGATTGAGAAAGAAAGAGAGGAGAGAGATATATAGCGATTGAAAAAGTGAGAAAGAGAGAGAGCACGATTGGGAGAAAATGAGAGAGACGTGATAGAGAGAGAGAGAGAGAGAGGAGAGAGAGAGATAGATAGAGAGAGAGAGAGAGATAGATAGAGAGAGATGGAGGAATGACAGTGATTGAGAAAGAGAGAGGTGAAGGGGGGTACGAGGCCATCAGTATCAATCTATCAGGATTTTTGCAACCGAAGGAGAAATGGTATTGGTGAGACACCTGGGGGCGGTCGGAGATGGAGCTTCCAGAAAATATAGCCTTGAAAATGTTTGTTCACAAGAACGGGTGGTCGACGCTAAAAACAGAAAGAGACAAGAAGTAGACTGACAGAAAAAAAAAAACAAAAAAAAAAAAAAAAAAAAAACAGAAAAACAGAAAAAAAGCCCAAAAGGTAACAAATGCCTTTTCATCTCTTACTTAAATAAGAAAGCACTTTTCAGTAAAAGTGAATCTCTTGCCCTTTTTCATGTGTACAAATGCGCACTTCAAAGACTTGCTCCTAACCCTAAAGGTTAACACTATAAACCCCAACCCCACACATACACGTTACATAATTCATGGGTAGCTTATGAATTGTGTAAGTACTGTAGCTAGATATATTTTGAATTGAATCGTTGAAGATTCAAATCGGAGGGGTTAAATGGGAAAGTACTTTAACCGTTACGTTACATAATTCATGGGTAGCTTATGAATTGTGTAAGTACTGTAGCTAGATATATTTGAATTGAATCGTTGAAGATTCAAAATCGGAGGGGGTTAAATGGGAAAGTACTTTAACCGTTACCGTCATAGATTAACATCTATGCATAACGTAGAAGAGACTAGAAGATTAAAAAATTAATTTTCTTCTCAATCAAAGATATAGAAAATACGTTAAAAAAAACAAAAAAAACAATCTAAATATATTTAACCAGAAGATTGTTTCCACTAAACAAATGGACTTGTCATGTTTAACAGTACATTTTTCTGCCAAATTTTTTGTGTAGCTTGTGAAAAACTTTGCAAACTTTTAAAAATCTTTCTACAAATAATCTAACAAGAAATTTCAAATCTTTTTCCTTCTTTCATTTCAAATTCTTCTTTACTAATTTCAGAGTTTAAAAAAAAATATTTTCCTTCCTCTTTCTTTGGAGTATTCCTTTCAAACAATTTTTTCATTCCTTTTCTTAATTCAGATCTCTTTCAAGTCATTATTCACTTTTTTCTTTCATTCTTTCGTTTCAAATATTCATCTCCATTTTCTTACATTTCAAATATTTTTCCTTTCTTTTTCATTTATTTTAAACCTTTATTTCTTTTGTTTATTAATTTTCTCCCTTTTTTCAATTAATTCAAAATTTTTCTTTCCTTTTTTTATTCATTCAAAATTTATATTTCCTTTTTCATTCAAAATTTTTATTTCCTTTTGTCATTCAAAATTTTTATTTCTTTTTGTCATTCAAAATTTTTATTTCTTTTTGTCATTCATTAAAAATCTTTCCTTTTGTCATTCATTCAAAATAACTTTCCTTTTTCATTCATTCAAAATCTATACTTCCTATTTGTCTCTCAATTTAAACCTCTTTTCTCTTTTCAAATGATTTTCCTCATTTTTTCATTCATTATTCATTTCAAATCTTTCATTTCAAATATTCTCCTTTTCTTTTCTTTTAGATATTTTTCTCTTTTCTTATATTATTTCTTTCCTTCCTTCTCTTTTTTAAAAATTATTCTTCTCTTCTTGTTTATTTATTTATTTATTTATTCACCTTTCCCAGAATTCATCTTCATTCTCTCTCCACTTTTCTTTCCTCATTTCTTCCCTTCCTTTCCTCGTTTCTTTCCTTCCTTTCCTCATTTCTTTCCTTCCTTTCCTCATTTCTTCCCTTCCTTGTTTCTTTCCTTCCTTTCCTCGTTTCTTTCCTTCCTTTCCTCGTTTCTTTCCTTCCTTTCCTCATTTCTTCTTCCTTCCCATCCCTCATTTCTTCCTTTCTCCTTATCTGCCATGTCAGTTCCTGTCGTCACTTTCAAAACCTTCACACTCCTTAATTTAATTTTCTCCAGAAACCAAAATGATTGACACTTGTAAAGCTACACAGTCTTAGTCACAATCAGTCAATTTATTAGTTTCTCATTAGTTATTTGCTACATTCATAAGTGGATTGTGTGACGATGAATACCAAGCAGAAGCCATGTCTGCTTGCCTACAAGTCACTTAGTTTACTAAAGACTCTACATCAATTGCCATTAGGAATTAGTACATTCTTTAGGCAATCAGTAAAGAATGGCAGCCTTCCATACCATTGTTAGTTCCGTCTAAAAGTTCCGTTGGAAATGGGGACAATTGGAAAAGAGTAAGAAGAAATAGACATTCTAATAATAGTAATCTTTCTTATATTAAAGCTAATAGCTATTACAACACACACACCACACACACACACACACACAGAATATATATATATATATATATATTATATATATAATATATATATAATACTAGTTTCATTTACATTATAATATATATCTTCGTTTAAAATGTATATACATATCGCACATACAAATATATATCTTCATTTAATACATATATATATATATATATATAATATATATATTCTTCACGGAACAAATGGACATGCTACTACTAAACACTCGTCTACCCGGATTTTTAATAGCATGTCAAACCTCAAAAACACTTCAACTTTTATAGTTCTTTATAATGCTCCCTTTCAAAAAATCTATAAACAATTTCTTCAAATAAGAAATTTTCCTCCTGACAATGACCTAAGGTCGAAACTAATTGAGAATAAACAACATACAAGAAAATATTCCTGATTGTCTTATTACTTTTTGCTCAGACTTATATATATATATATTATAACAAGTTTTTGGTACACCTAAATTTATATATAAGTTTGATCAGAAACATAATTTATTAGAGGATCAGCTATTAAACGAATTAATTTAAAAAAAAACAGAGGCGAAAGAAAATAGAGACTTAAGGGCCATTTCGAACGGTGCTTTTTTCAAAAGTTCAACAGCTGGTAGATCATTTAAAATTAAAATGTATAATTGGGTAAAAGGAGGATAGGAAAAGTTTCCTACCATATATATATATATATATATATATTATATATATTATATATATATATATATATATATATATAGTGGGAAAGTTTTCTGTTGAGTTTGTTGGGGGGTTAAGGTTGAATAACTAAATTAGGAATAAAAATCATGCAAACCATTAGAAATCTCACCAACCTCCAAACTACTAACACCCCTAACATCTCAACGCAGAAATTTACACCATTCCATGCAATGATGGTGACAAAAGCTACATATGAAACACACACATTATATATACTAGCAAATATATGCACCTCCGGGTGCAAGTATCTAAGTTTTAATGTAATGAAATATCGTATTAAATTAGAGGCAGACAAAAAGATATGTAACAGAGTAGGGGTAAATAGAAAAATAGAAATTAAACTTAGCTCTTCCACCACTCCCGTCTTTCATTGCTGAATTTTACTTATTTTAACTATTAGTTAAATTAGGAAATAAAGAATAAAATGACAGTTATTTTTTCTTGTTAATGGATTCATTTAAGATTCATTGAAGAGATTTTTGCTTATATTCATTTAAAATAAAAAACAAACAGTTAGAAATCAATAAAAATACTAAGCACATATTTAATAAAATCACATTTTTAATATCAATATGCAAATTAGCCTTCCCATTCACACTGCAAACCGCTATTTTTTGTATATATAAATACAATTGCATGTTATTTGTATGCAGATATGGACAACACTAAATAAAGGTGAAGAAATTTTATTAATGATTGAGGTTTAAATATAAATAAAATCATGGAGAATGTATGTCAATAACTATGTTAATTGTGACTCGATTAGTAATATAGTTTCGGTTACAGACAGAAAAACACACAATCTCCATTATAATAAGATAATTAAACAAAACAGATGTCTCCTGTTTACCGAGTTTATTTTCGCATCTTTTCAAGCTTTTTGGCCAACTTTTTTGTATTTGAATGGAATCCGTAGATTGGTCCAAAGTTTTTTATTCCAGGTACTTTCGGCACTTCGAAGTGCCATCTTCAGTGGTGTTGTGTTTTGTTCTGTTTTCGCAATGTCAAAATACTTAGGACAAAAACCTTGGTGGTAAATCCACGGATTCCATCCAAATACAAAAGAAGCTGGCCAAAAAAACTTTAAAGGATCAAAAATTAACTCGTTAAACAGGAGACATCTGTTTTGTTTAATTCTATATGTATAAATGAAAGAATGTTTGCCCAAATACACACACACACATAATATATATATATATATATTATATATTATATATATATTATATATATTCATTGAATAGCTCAGTCGGTAGAGCCCCTACCTAAGAACCGCAAGAATCATAGTTCAATACCGGCCCTCGTCAACTAAATGGTAGTTTATGGCGCTCCACACCCAGACGTAAAACAATCTCCTTGGTCTAGCGCTAGTGAAAAGGGGATAGACTCCCTCGCTATCCGGCTAATGGACATTAGGCAACTCCGTCGACTTTACTTACTAGACTTATATATAACAATTAAATATTCATATTATATATATATAATATATATAATATATATATATATATATATATTCTTATAGATAATATGGGTGCTAATCCTGTAAGTAGACAGTCGTATCATTGATGGAGCATTTACATTTAAGTTAAGGTAGCGTAGACAGGGGAGTCAACATCTGGTTACTGATAGTTTCTTGCCTATGCGATCTTCAGACCAAAATAGCCTGAAGATTACATAGGCGAGAAACCAGGTGTTTACAACCATGTCCAGATTACCTTAACTTAAACATTATATTTACATTATGTAGGTAATATATTATATATAAATCTTATAAGTAAAATATATACTATAAACCTTACATAAGTATGTCATTTCAAATTTATATACGTATATAAATCATTTAAACATATACGTATATACATAAATGAAAATATATATATCTTCATTTATATATATATATTACTATAATATATATTTATTCCAAACTATATAATATAAAAACGGGTATGATATATACTTTCATTAAATATACAATACATAATACATACTAATATATATAGATATATATATATATATATACATATAGAAAATGTATATGATATATAGTCTCATTTGAAATATATACGCATTACAAATTTTATATGATATATATCATTTAAAATATAAACACAAATATTTACATATATGAAATATATCTTTATTTAAAATATATACAATACAAATGTACATGATATATATCTTCATTTAAACATATACAAACATATATGTTTTATAATCATTTAAAATATATACACGTATATTACAAAAAGTAACATATTTTAATATATACACACACAGACATACATATTACATAATGTTTAAGGGAATTTTTTGCGAAGACAATCTTACAAAATCTTGGAAAACTATACCCAAAGATCTTGGAAAAGACCAGTTACGCATAATCAATTGCTATTGGGAACTAAAATGGTCTATCTGGAACATGGTCCAATATTGAATATCTCGAGAACCATTTGTGTGGGCTCACTGTGACTCCTGGCTACCCCAAAACAAAGCTCAACCTGTCGTTGAAACTGCATGGACGAGATTCAAAAGAACGCCACAAGGCAGGTGATGGTGATCCCGAAAGAGGACAATACAGAAATGGAAAAGACCCTGGGATAGAAGAGTGTCGGGTTACAAAGAGAAGTGGGCAGTCTATTTTTTTCCGTTAATATTCAGTGGCTGGAGACTTCTTTTCCGGACAGATTGTAATATATATATATATAATTCAAGTCTTGGCCAGTAGTATTCTTGGTTCTTGGTAACCTCGTCTTCCACGCCTAAGGTGTCAATACGAGTACAGACTGAGACAACATGAAAACATGCAGTCTGTCTAGAATGGAAGCCACAAATCTTGGCTTTCTTTCACAAATATTAAATTTTGTTTAGGACCTCACAGACCCCTACAATTGCCATTTCCCCGGAACAAAAGCCTACCTCACTTCCCTTAATTCAAGAAATATTCTGACTTGCGGTCAGTGCGTTTGTACTATAACAAACACTATACAATGACCATCGCTTGCCGTATCGGCTCGGCGCCGCATCCACTGACCAGTGTCTCCTCGTCCTCCAGCTCGATCTTAATCAAATTTAGGAGGAACTCATAAACAAACTAACAAACAAAAGATAGCAAGAGAAAAGGGCCAACCTGCCACACTTTTCTTTCTTTCTCTCGCCCGTCCGGCGGGGTCCTGACCAACGAGTGACGCAGCCGGCTTCCAGCTTGC
>CM042169.1:16956245-16971245 GCA_023376005.1 Doryteuthis pealeii
TAAATAAAAATTAAGCTGATGGGTATATATATATAATATAATATATAATATATTTATTATAAAGGAGATTGTGGGTTTTCTGTCTGTAACCGAAACTATATTACTATACAAGTCACAATTCCCTTTGTTATTTACGTCACATTCACCATAATTATATTTATATTTAAACCTCAATTATTAAAAATTGTTTTACATCATTAAGACTGTTGATATATCACATACTAATAACATGCAATTGTATTTATATAACAACAAATAGAGTTTACAGTATGAATGGGAAGGCTAATTTGCATATTGATTTTTAAAATTTGATTTGATAAATATGTGCTTGTATATGATTTCTAATTGTTTGATTTTATCTTATTGAATATGAGCAAAAATCTCGGGGATAAATCTTAAAAGAATCCATTAACAAGAAGAAATAACTGTAATTTATTCTTTACTTCTATTTAACTAAATAGATAATTAGAAAATTTAACAATGAAAGACGGGAGTAAGGAAAATGATGGAGAGTAGTTTCAAAGTTGTTCTATTTTTCAATCATACCCCTCTGTTCCAAAATATTTTTATCTGAATTCTTATTCAGTTTCATTAGACTTTCTAATTTAATATAATATTTTATTATAATAAAACTTAAATACTTGCACCCGGAGGTGCATATATTTGCTATATATATATTGCATCTACGTATACACATAGGAGGCGTTGGTCGCGTATCAGTTATAATCGTAGAAAATGGTATCAGCGAAGCATGTTCAAATCTGGAGGGCCGTTTTGCTCAACTTTGAATACACTCAAGTTATGGATAAATGGTAGGACAGACTGAGGTCTTTAACCTTGGTACGCAACCAGTACATGAGAAGGAAACTCTAAATTAAAACCGCTGTAAACATTACCTCATATAGTCTGGAATAGGGCTATTTTGACCACTATTTGTTGTGAGATTTTGTTCTGTTTCTAACCTAATCTAACCACACAGGGTTTGATCGGCTTTTAAGCGGCAAAGATCTCTCAGTCGTTGTCAAAAAACAAACAAAAAAACCCCCAAAGATCTGTAGATTTGACAGCAATGACAAAAGAAGTCTGATAACCTTTTTTTACCGAAGTGACAATCGTTGTTAAACAATTGATAATTCAGGCAGAAAATAACTAATAATAAAATAATAATAATGGTGTCATGTGTTATCTTGGACGGTACGAAAACAAGTTCACTAAGCAATGCTTGTTGATCAGTTCGAATCTACTAGTGTATTTAGGACCTGACACATTCTATACAATCATTAATCTCACACACACACCATATATATATATGTATAATATATATATATTATATAAAGTAAAATAAAGTCGACGGCGCTAAAGTCGTATCAGCCAGTCAGCGAGGAGTCTATCCCCTTTTCAATAGCGCTAGACCAAGGAGATTGTTTTAGCATCTGAGGTGGAGCCCCCACACCTACATTCAGCCTCCTTACTTTACGCACAGATCCTATGCTACTCATACGCTGAGTTGCGGGGACCGGTATCGAACTAGAAACTTGTGGTTTCTAGCCGAACGCTCTACCGACTGAGCTAACCCGTCCCGTTTCCCAACAAAAACAACACACCGTGTTAGTGTTTTTTATTAAATCAATATGATTAAAATGTTATATCTTAGAGAATAAGCGATTCCCAGTCGATTTTGTTATGAATGATAATTTTGAGGAGTTTACCTTCATGATATTACCACGTACCTCACGTGTACGGATTAGGCACAAGGGCCCTATTAATGTGGACCACCCACAAACCGAAGCTCATGGGTGGCGGTGCAAAAAAAATCGTTGATCCCATCGGCATTCACCTATGGGGAGCGCCCTAAGTACTGGGCAATAAACCAGCCCTTCCCCTTAAATCAAGGGGGTTGGTGTGCCTGGGGGGGGGCTGGATCAACGCCATAATTATAGCAACCGCACCCGTGGGCGGTCTTTAACTTGTTCAATCATTCAAATCCTTGATATAACAAAGATAACTATGAAAATACTGATTAGAATAATTCACTCCTTGAATAGAAGCACCAGTATAATCAGGAACCTCTTACAACTGTACCCAACCAGTTCGCGCTGGTCTAGTGGTATAAAAAGTGTAAGTGTATTTTAAATATTAATGGACAAGAAAAATGCGTTATTTTATTACTAGCAGGACCTGTGGATAATCACAGTATGATCATTTATTATTAAAGCGTTTTGATATGTTTAAGAGCTATTGCGTTGTTCAATATGTCGTCATCATCATTATGACACATAATTAGCACGATATCCATGACAATCACTTGCCAACATTTACTATCATTCATTTTCCCCGGGAGTCCTCTACACAGCATCCAGTACCGCGCAGTCCAATATATAAAAGTATAATAACCTTGATTAACTCTTTCTCGCCTTTTTTCTTTTTCCTTATCCTTTTTAATTATGATTGGCGTTATCGCGTCCGTACACTCACCCTTCTCTCTATCTTTCCCCTACTTTTTATATTTTTTATATTTTTCTGTGTAGCATATTGTTTTTCTCCTTTTCTGTCTTTATATAAAAACTAAACTGTCCATCACAATTAAAGACATACTAGTATTAATGTATAGACAGAAATGCATTGAAGTCTGAAAGAAAGGTATTGTCAGAGGTCAGGAATTAATACAAACATTTCTGATAGAATATGACTGCTCTATTGTAGGTAATGATTGAAAATCTTAGTACCGCAGTTGAAAAAAATGTTTTGACTATTTTGAAGAGACGCATGAAATTCTCACGATTGATATACCGGTCGGTGACTTTTCTATTAACTGAAGAAATGGGGGGGGACACATTAGGTGTGTTATTTAAGGTCAGCAATCTTCAAAAAGACTTCGCCTCGCGTGAAATGGTAAATAATAATGGCGTTCAGTTCTCAGCCAATTCTTGTCTCTTCTAATAGACTCGCTGGCACCGTTATGACTAGTCGGTCATCCCAGAGGTAAACCACGACGAGCACTTTTTGAAATTGAAAAAGAGTTCTTTCTAATAGAGAAAAAACAACCATTCACTCCCCCTACCCCCAAAAAGTCTAAGCCAAAACACCTCATGCGTCTCAGCCCTTGGGTGTGTTATGGTTAGCGGATAAGCTAGTGGACCACCGTTGTGAGTTCGATTCTTAACTCATTGCCTACCAAATTTTCTCCACAATTGTAATACACACACACACACACACACACACATAACATATATAATATATATATATATATATATATATATATATAATAAGGATAGATCTAATGTGTCAGATAAAACCTTAATGCTCTTCAGGGCTAAGATCTTAAGCATTAAGCAAAACTTTTAGTAGGTTTATCTGACTCATTAGATTTATCTTTATTATTTGCTCTACTTAGGTATTGAGCACTTTTTACTTATTAGCTTTAGTTTCCGGCGGTTTTGTATGAATATATATATCATATAAATTGTTTTTTTTCTTTTGGCCAATAGATTATTTTTGGTTGGTACGATTATCTTGGTCTTTTCTTTTTCAAATTTTTTTCTCCCCGGGTAAGTTTGTAGTATATTTTACAATCAAACTATTTGCTGGGTTCTTTTCTATTTGCACAATTTAATATTTGAAATAATATCTTCATCCTTTCTTTAGCGTACGTTCCGCTTGTAAGCGCTGGTCCATTTTGATGTTGGTTCAAATCGTCTACCTTTTGATTTGATTTCTGAAAATTTAAGATAGTTCCCTTCGTCAGATTTCTGAAAGCTAAGTCTGAAACTGAAATGAAAAGGTTTATGTGTTTTATCTTTCCCAAAGCCTTAGTCTGAAAAATGAACTTTATAGCGTGACTGGAGATCGAACTCGCTTACTATGATGTTGCTGTCCAGCACGTTATCCATCGCACTACGGGACCTCTCTAGCGCTAGACAACAGAAAGCTCTTGAACTCATAGCAACCGTAGAGTTGTTCGATCAAGTTTTAAGCTGAGTTTGAACTCGTTTACTTATAATGTTGCAGTCTAACACGTTAACCAAAGCGCCATGGGGATTTCCCTAGCGGTTAGACAACAGCTCCTCACTTTACCATACAGCTCCCTGTGCTACTCATACGCTGAGTTGGTGAGGTTCAGTATCGAACCAGGAACCTTTAGTTCATAGTCGGACGCTCTACCAACTGAGTTGAACGCCCTAAGCATTCAATGTACATTTTATTTCATATAACTTTTAAACAGATCTATTTAACTCTTAGATGGACCCTAATAGTACTACCACCCCGCAGTGGACCCTGGGTAACGGTAATGAATTTTAAAATTATAGATTATATTAAAAATTATAAATAAACATAAGATAAAAATGTATCATTATTATTTATCATTTTCAAATAATATTGTTCAATAGTATTTAAAAAATTTTTTTTGAAAATACCTATATATATTGTTCAAAAATATAATTTATTAATATTATATATAAAAGTAAAGTAAAGGCGTCTGTGCGGCCTAACTCGTATCAGCCAGTCAGCGAGGGAGTCTATCCCTTGATCTCATAGCAACCAGGGAGTTCTACGATTAACTTTTAAGCTGTTAATTGACCAGAAGTCTGTGGTAATTTTTTACTTTTCCCTTTTTTCTTTTTTTTTTTCTTTAGTTTGGTGAAATATAATGTTTAGGGATAAAAGGAAAAATCCAAAGACCTTAAAACCTGTGGGTTGAGATTAAGCAAGATTATTGTTGATGTGTGTGCCGGCGTGACAAGGGGAGAGAAAAAAAAGGACAGGTTCTCCCATTTAAAAGAGTGTCGGAGTTGAGGCTGATTAGATCAGAAACACACTGACAAGACAATTAGAATGTAATTTAGCCACGTTAAATCTGACCTTCGTATCAATTGATCGTGAAAGGATAGGATTAAGTGAAATCTTAAACAGTTAAAGTAAAATACCCCAAAGGAAAAGCTTCTGAAAAAAATGTACTTACTCTTGCCTACCCGCTAACCATCAACTGATCCTTTGACATAGAGCAATTTATATTATTTGGATTTCTCGAACTGTTGTTCCACATCTTTATGTTATATACACAACGTTCGGCGATGTGGCCTCCCGCTTTCTCATTTGTTATATATATATATATATATTATATATATATATATAAAGGTGTGTCAAAAAAGTATCGAAATTTTCTGTACTTTATGACACACCTTGCATTCTGAAAAATAGAATGGGACGTTAATTTTTTTCAGAATACAAGTGTGTCAAAAAGTACAAAAATCTCGATACTTTTTTTGCCACATATATAACCATTAAACCTGTTTTTCATTTTTCTTAATATACTAATATATATATAATATATATAATATATATATATATATATTATATATATATGGGCCATGTTGGCTCAGTCGGTAGAGAGTTCGGCTAGAAATCACAAGGTTCCTAGTTCAATACCGGCCTTCGCCAACTCAGCGTATGAGTAGCACAGGATCTGTGCGGTAAAGTAAGGAGTTGATGGTAGGTGTGGCGCTCCACCTCACAGGCAAAAACAATCCCATGGTCTAGCGCTAGTGAAAAGGGATAGGCTCCCTCGCTGTTTGGCTGATACCGACTTTAGGCCACCCCGACTTATATATCATTCACCGGAATTTAACCAGACAAGATTAGAATATAATATATATATATATATTATATATATATTCAAACCCATTCTCAACATATATCACAAAGGTAAGAGGCGGATTTTATCTCTCTAAACTTATAGAATAATTATATTAACTTGATGCTTTAAAGGAGTCTAATAATAGATGAGAACACTTTCTATCAGGGACCCCACTCTCAAAAAGTGTTTTAATACTTTTGTGAGGGTGGTCCCTTAGAAAGGATTTTTCATTTATCTCCCTCATTCATTCATTTTTATTATCCATCATTCATTCATTTTACCATTATTTTTAACCATATATATATATATATATATATATATATATATATATATACGTTACCCAGCAAAAGAACAAATAAAAGCACATGCACACCGTGTTTTTTTTTTTTTAGTGAGAAGGGATAGGCTCCCTCGCTGATTGGCTGATACCGACTTTGGCCAACTCGACGACTTATATACTTATATACTGAAATATCATGTTTACTATGTGTAAATATTTGGGCACACTGGTTATTTAGGAAGACTTTACAGCTTTATTCCGCTTAAAAATTCATTGGTTAAACGCATACTCATTCTATCAATTCCCTTCATATTTTGTCACTTTAGAAAAGGTTTCTAAAATTCCTTTGAGTAAAAAGTTTACAGATATACATTTTCTAATGGAGGTGGACTGATTTCACTGGTGTTTTTAAACCTTATAATGTTTCTGCTGAGCGATAAAAAAAAAAAAAGACTTTCAAATTCTTGTTTGCCTTGAAAGATTAAATTGCTTCTGGATGTCTGAATAGAAAATCAATGCGTCCTCTATCCGACACCGGCATTCGAGTGGGGGTGGGGGGGAGCTTTGCTTGGACAGATTGTTGACAAAATATAATGGGGGGTAAAAAGAATCTGATGTCCAAAAGAACTATCTGGAATATCGCTGTCTTACGGCAACGTCCGTTCGCTGTGTGACACCGGCTCGTACACCATCATCGTTTAGACAGATACTATCTTTGTTAAAGCTGACATCTTCAACCTGCAGTCGAGCTAGTGAGGCTCCTTCACAACTCAGCTGATAAAGACATCGTCTTAAAGTAAACAAAACTAATCCTCAAATCTTCATACCAGTAATTCACTTTACGAAAATCTCTTTCCAAGATTCTTCGAGATTTGTTTACAACCCCTACTTAGGGCACCTCCCACGATATAATGGTTGTCATTGAATAAGCTTAGCTTAGTTTGGCTAGGGAAATAAGTATGGGGCACCCAGTGAGAATCGAACTCGCTAAAAAATAATAAGAAATAAATATCTTCTGATGATGGTTGAAATCTGAATTAACCAAGTTATTACAAAAATATAAACCTTTTTTCTCAGCTACTTATTTGTTATTCTTTCATATATATATATATATATATATATATATATATAATCACATGATTCCGAAACAAAAGTAACGGCTAAACAACGCCAAATCCTTTCTCCTGATTTTTTCCTATTAAGTTATATTCACTTGACAAAAAAAAAATCTTGAGAAAGGATGGAGGCCATCCGAAGTATTGAAAAATGAAGGAATAAGAGCAAACAACGGTTATATATATTAGAGCTCTGTTTTTGTTTCAATTTTATATATTTCCTATGCTTCCATATCACCGAAAACGTTCACAAGAACAAAATATTGATACACAACTATGATTTCATCATTATCAAAGCATATATATTATATATATATATATATATATATATATGCTTTGATAATGATGAAATCATAGTTGTGTATCAAGGAAATAAAAAGAATAAAACATTTTTTCTGAGAACGATACATTTTGTGGACCTTCTTCTTTTTATTTATTTATTTATTTTTAAATAAAATATTACATTTTCTCCCGTTGGAACCAGAACAACATTATATATATATATAACACACACACACACACACAAAGTGTGTCAAAAAGTTTGAGATTTTTATAACTTTTGACACACCTTAAGTGTACCAAGTTTAAAGCTGTATTTACAAAGATAGAAATGAAGAATGAATGGAACGTTATTTCTTTCATAATACGAGGTGTGTCAAAAAAGTACCAAGTTTAAAACTGTATTTACGAAGATAGAAATGAAGAATGAATGGAACGTTATTTCTTTCATAATAAGGTGTGTCAAAAAAAGTACCAAGTTTAAAACTGTATTTACGAAGATAGAAATGAATAAGGAATGGAACGTTATTTTATATTTTTTTCAGAATACGAGGTGTGTCAAAAAAATACAAAATCTCGATTCTTTTATGACACACCTTGTATATATATGATTTAATCGTATATATACCGTGATACAGATATAATGTAAAGTATGTATGTATTATATATATATATATATATATATATATATATATATATATATATATGCCACTGAATAACCCACACATGCCGTTAAACCAAATCAAACCATTTTTTAATAATCCAAAGTTTCGATATAACAGGGAAATAACTATAAAATACTTAACAGAATCCATTCAGTACTTCCTCAAAAGAAGAATCCTAGATTGTTGTTACAACCAGAACCTAGTGGGTTTACGCTTCGTCTAGACATTCAAAAAAGAAAGCATCATATGTGACCAAAGTGTCTATGATTTGTGCTTTCCGAAATTAATTTCTATTCTGTTCGGCATACAGGATGATATTTGAGGCGTGGAGTGTGGAGAAACAAATACAAAGGTTAGGTCTCCAGACAGCAGGAAACCTTATATTTCATATAGATCACAATAAATTCAGTCCAGACTGTCCTTTCCACCCCCACCCACCCGTCGGGATATAAACTAAATAAAACATTCAGAGCGCATGCGCGTTTGCGTGCCATTTTTGTGTTTTTTGTCTTCGTAATGGTCAGGTACTGGTGAAACTGACCTTTTTTCTCCCCGGGTCATGTCTGCGTGCTGGCCACCTTGAATCATACAACTAACTCAGGGGCAAGCTGGAAGCCGGCTGCGTCACTCGTTGGTCAGGGACCCCCGTCCGGACGGGCGAGAGAAAGAAAGAAAAGGTGTGGCAGGTTGGCCCTTTTCTCTTGCTATCTTTTGTTTGTTAGTTTGTATGAGTTCCTCCTAAATTTGATTAAGATCGAGCTGGAGGACGAGGAGACACTGGTCAGGTGGATGCCGGCGCCGAGCCGATACGGCAAGCGATGGTCATTGTATAGTGTTTGTTAGTACAAACGCACTGACCGCAAGTCAGAATATTTGTTGAATTAATGGAAGTGAATGGTAGGCTTTTGTTTCCGGGGAAAATGGCAATTGTAGGGGTCTGTGAGGGTCCTAAACAAATTTAATTATTTGTGAAAGAAAGCCAAGATTTGTGGCTTCCATTCTAGACAGACTGCAAGTTTTTCATGTTGTCTCAGTCTGTACTCGTATTGACACCTTAGGCGTGGACAGACGAGGTTACCAAGAACCAAGAATACTACTGGCCAAGACTTGAATTATATATATATATATATATATATATATATATATATATACATCATCTGTCCGGAAAAGAAGTCTCCAGCCACTTAATATTAACGGAAAAAAATAGACTGCCCACTTCTCTTTGTAACCCGACACTCTTCTATCCCAGGGTCTTTTCCATTTTCTGTATTGTCCTCTTTTCGGGATCACCATCACCTGCCTTGTGGCGTTCTTTTGAATCTCGTCCATGCAGTTTCAACGACAGGTTGAGCTTTGTTTTTGGGTAGCCAGGAGTCACAGTGAGCCACACAAAATGGTTCTCGAGATATTCAATATGGTTGGACATGTTCCAGATAGACCATTTTTAGTTTCCAATAGCAATTGATTATGCGTAACTGGTCTTTTCCAAGATCTTTGGTATAGTTCCAAGATTTTGTAAGATTGTCTTCGCATAAATTCCCTAAACATATGTATATGTATGTCTGTGTGTGTATATATTAAAATATGTACTTTTGTAATATACGTGTATATATTTTAAATGAATATATAAAACATATATGTTTGTATATGTTTAAATGAAGATATATATCATGTACATTTGTATTGTATATATTTTAAATAAAGATATATTTCATATATGTAAATATTGTGTTTATATTTTAAATGATATATATCATATAAATTTGTATGCGTATATATTTCAAATGAAGATATATATCATATACATTTTTATATGTATATATATATATATATATATATATATGTATGTATGTATGTATGTATGTATATTTAATGAAAGTATTATATCATACCCGTTTTTATATGTATATATTTGAATAAATATATATATATATTATATATATATATATAATGAGATATATATATTCATTATGTATATACGTATATGTTTAAATGATTTATATACGTATATAAATTTGAAATGACATACTTATGTAAGGTTTTATATGGTATATATGTACTTATAAGATTTATATAATATATATACCTACATATGTAAATATAATGTTTAAGTTAAGGTAATCTGGACATGGTGTAAACACCTGGTTTCTCGCCTATGTGATCTTCAGGCTATTTGGTCTGAAGATCGCATAGGCAAGAAACTATCAGTAACCAGATGTTGACTCCCTGTCTACGCTACCTTAACTTAAATGTAAATGCTCCATCAATGATACGACTGTCTACTTACAGGATTAGCACCATATTATCTATAAGAATATATATATATATATATATATATATATATATATATATATATATATGAATATTTAATTGTTATATATAAGTCTAGTAAGTAAAGTCGACGGAGTTGCCTAATGTCGGCATTAGCCGGATAGCGAGGGAGTCTATCCCCTTTTCACTAGCGCTAGACCAAGGAGATTGTTTTTACGTCTGGGGTGGAGCGCCACAACTACCATTAGTTGACGAGGGCCGGTATTGAACTATGATTCTTGCGGTTCTTAGGTAGGGGCTCTACCGACTGAGCTATTCAAATGAATATATATATATATATATATATATTATATATATATATATATTATGTGTGTGTGTGTATTTGGGCAACATTCTTTCATTTATACATATAGAATTAAACAAAACAGATGTCTCCTGTTTAACGAGTTAATTTTTGATCTTTAAAGTTTTTTGGCCAGCTTCTTTTGTATTTGGATGGAATCCGTGGATTATACCACCAAGGTTTTTGTCCTAAGTATTTTTGACATTGCGAAAACAGAACAAACACAACACCACTGAAGATGGCACTTCGAAGTGCCGAAAGTACCTGGAATAAAAACTTTGGACCAATCTACGGATTCCATTCAAATACAAAAAAGTTGGCCAAAAAGCTTGAAAAGATCGAAAATAAACTCGGTAAACAGGAGACATCTGTTTTGTTTAATTATCTTATTATAATGGAGATTGTGTGTTTTTCTGTCTGTAACCGAAACTATATTACTAATCGAGTCACAATTAACATAGTTATTGACATTACATTCTCCATGATTTTATTTATATTTAAACCTCAATCATTAATAAAATTTCTTCACCTTTTTATTAGTGTTGTCCATATCTGCATACAAATAACATGCAATTGTATTTATATATACAAAAAATAGCGGTTTGCAGTGTGAATGGGAAGGCTAATTTGCATATTGATATTAAAAATGTGATTTTATTAAATATGTGCTTAGTATTATTGATTTCTAACTGTTTGGTTTTATTTTAATGAATATAAGCAAAAATCTCTTCAATGAATCTTAAATGAAATCCATTAACAAGAAAAAATAACTGTCATTTTATTCTTTATTTCCTAATTTAACTAAATAGTTAAATAAGTAAAATTCAGCAATGAAAGACGGGAGTGGTGGAAGAGCTAAGTTTAATTTCTATTTTTCTATTATACCCCTACTCTGTTACATATCTTTTTGTCTGCCTCTAATTTAATACGATATTTCATTACATTAAAACTTAGATACTTGCACCCGGAGGGTGCATATATTTGCTAGTATATATAATGTGTGTGTTTCATATGTAGCTTTTGTCACCATCATTGCATGGAATGGTGTAAATTTCTGCGTTTGAGATGTTAGGGGTGTTAGTAGGTTTGGAGGAGTTGGTGAGATTTCTAATGGTTTGCATGATTTTTATTCCTAATTTAGTTATTCAACCTTAACCCCACCAACAAACTCAACAGAAAACTTTCCCACTATATATATATATATATATATATATATATATATTATATATATATATATATATATATATATATAGGAAACTTTTCCTATCCTCCTTTTACCCAATTTATACATTTTAATTTTAAATGATCTACCAGCTGTTGAACTTTTGAAAAAGCACCGTTCGAAATGGCCCTTAAGTCTCTATTTTCTTTCGCCTCTGTTTTTTTTAAATTAATTCGTTTAATAGCTGATCCTCTAATAAATTATGTTTCTGATCAAACTTATATATAAATTTAGGTGTACCAAAAACTTGTTATATATATATATATATATATAGTCTGAGCAAAAAGTAATAAGACAATCAGGAATATTTCTTGTATGTTGTTTATTCTCAATTAGTTTCGACCTTAGGTCATTGTCAGGAGAAAATTTCTTATTTGAAGAAATTGTTTATAGATTTTTTGAAAGGGAGCATTATAAAAGAACTATAAAAGTTGAAGTGTTTTTGAGGGTTTGACATGCTATTAAAATCCGGGTAGACGAGTGTGTTAGTAGTAGCATGTCCATTTGTTCCGTGAAGAATATATATATATATATATATATATATATGTATTAAATGAAGATATATATTTGTATGTGCGATATGTATATACATTTTAAACGAAGATATATATTATAATGTAAATGAAACTAGTATATATATATATATATATATATATATATATATATAATATATATATCTGTGTTGTGTGTGTGTGTGTGTGTGTGTGTGTAATAGCTATTAGCTTTAATATAAGAAAGATTACTATTATTAGAATGTCTATTTCTTCTTACTCTTTCCAATTGTCCCCATTTCCAACGGAACTTTAGACGGAACTAACAATGGTATGGAAGGCTGCCATTCTTTACTGATTGCCTAAAGAATGTACTAATTCCTAATGGCAATTGATGGTAGAGTTCTTTTAGTAAACTAAGTGACTTGTAGGCAAGCAGACATGGCTTCTGCTTGGTATTCATCGTCACACAATCCACTTATGAATGTAGCAAATAACTAATGAGAAACTAATAAATTGACTGATTGTGACTAAGACTGTGTAGCTTTACAAGTGTCAATCATTTGGTTTCTGGAGAAAATTAAATTAAGGAGTGTGAAGGTTTTGAAAGTGACGACAGGAACTGACATGGCAGATAAGGAGAAAGGAAGAAATGAGGAAAGAAGGGAAGAAGAGGAAGGAAGAAGAAATGAGGAAAGGAAGGAAAGAAACGAGGAAAGGAAGGAAAGAAACAGGAAAGGAAGAAAGAAGGAAGGAAGAATGAGGAAAGGAAGAAAGAAATGAGGAAAGAAGGAAAGAAACGGAAAGGAAGGGAAGAAATGAGAAAGAAAAGTGGAGAGAGAATGAAGATGAATTCTGGGAAAGGTGAATAAATAAATAAATAAATAAACAGAAGAGAAGAAGAATTTTTAAAAAAGAGAAGGAAGGAAAGAAATAATATAAGAAAGAGAAAAATATCTAAAAGAAAAGAAAAGGAGAATATTTGAAATGAAAGATTTGAAATGAATAATGAATGAAAAAATGAGGAAAATCATTTGAAAAGAGAAAAGAGGTTTAAATTGAGAGACAAATAGGAAGTATAGATTTTGAATGAATGAAAAAGGAAAGTTATTTTGAATGAATGACAAAAGGAAAGATTTAATGAATGACAAAAAGAAATAAAAATTTTGAATGACAAAAGAAATAAAAATTTTGAATGACAAAGGAAATAAAAATTTGAATGAAAAAGGAATATAAATTGAATGAATAAAAAAAAGAAAAATTTTGAATTAATTGAAAAAAGGGAGAAAAAATAAACAAAAGAAATAAAGGTTTAAAATAAATGAAAAAGAAAGGAAAAATATTGAAATGTAAGAAAAATGGAATGAATATTTGAAACGAAAGAATGAAAGAAAAAAGTGAATAATGACTTGAAAGAGATCTGAATTAAGAAAAGGAATGAAAAAATTGTTTGAAAGGAATACTCCAAAGAAAGAGGAAGGAAAAATTTTTTTTTTAAACTCTGAAATTAGTAAAGAAGAATTTGAAATGAAAGAAGGAAAAATTTGAAATTTCTTGTTAGATTATTTGTAGAAAGATTTTTAAAAGTTTGCAAAGTTTTTCACAAGCTACACAAAAAATTTGGCAGAAAAATGTACTGTTAAACATGACAAGTCCATGTTTAGTGGAAACAATCTTCTGGTTAAATATATTAGATTGTTTTTTTTTTTTTTAACGTATTTCTATATCTTTGATTGAGAAGAAATTAATTTTTAATCTTCTAGTCTCTTCTACGTTATGCATAGATGTTAATCTATGACGGTAACGGTTAAAGTACTTTCCCATTTAACCCCTCCGATTTTGAATCTTCAACGATTCAATTCAAATATATCTAGCTACAGTACTTACACAATTCATAAGCTACCCATGATTATGTAACGTAACGGTTAAAGTACTTTCCCATTTAACCCCTCCGATTTTGAATCTTCAACGATTCAATTCAAATATATCTAGCTACAGTACTTACACAATTCATAAGCTACCCATGAATTATGTAACGTGTATGTGTGGGGGTTGGGGTTTATAGTGTTAACCTTTTAGGGTTAGGGAGCAAGTCTTTGAAGTGCGCATTTGTACACATGAAAAAGGGCAAGAGATTCACTTTTACTGAAAAGTGCTTTCTTTATTTAAGTAAGAGATGAAAAGGCATTTTACCTTTTGGCTTTTTTTCTTTTTTTTTTTTTTTTTTTTTTTTTTTTTTTTTTCAGTCTACTTTTGTCTCTTTCTGTTTTTAGCGTCGACCACCGTTCTTGTGAACAAACATTTTCAAGGCTATATTTCTGGAAGCTCCATCTCCGACCGCCCCAGGTGTCTCACCAATACCATTTCCTTCGGTTGCAAAAATCCTGATAGATTGATACTGATGGCCTCGTACCCCCTTCACCTCTCTCTTCTCAATCACTGTCATTCCTCCATCTCTCTCTATCTATCTCTCTCTCTCTCTCTCTCTCTCTCTCTCTCTCTCTCTATCACGTCTTCTCTCATTTTCCCAATCGTGCTCTCTCTCTTTCTCACTTTTTCAATCGCTATATCTCTCTCTCTCTCTTTCTTTCTCAATCGCTCTCTTTTCACTCTCTCTCTCTTTCTCACTCTCTTTCAATCTCAATCGCTCTCTCACTCTCTTTCAATCTCAATAGCTCTCTCTCTCTCACACTCTTTCA
>CM042169.1:16973745-17021245 GCA_023376005.1 Doryteuthis pealeii
GCTTATGATTGTGTAAGTACTGTAGTAGTATATTTGAATTGAATCGTTGAAGATTCAAATCGGAGGGGTTAAATGGAAAGTACTTTAACCGTTACCGTCATAGATTAACATCTATGCATAACGTAGAAGAGACTAGAAGATTAAAAAATTAATTTTCTTCTCAATCAAAGATATAGAAAAATACGTTAAAAAAAACAAAAAAACATCTAAATATATTTAACCAGAAGATTGTTTCCACTAAACAAATGGACTTGTCATGTTTAACAGTACATTTTCTGCCAAATTTTTTGTGAGCTGTGAAAAAACTTTGCAAACTTTAAAAATCTTTCTAAATAATCTAACAAGAAATTTCAAATCTTTCCTTCTTTCATTTCAAATTCTTCTTTACTAATTTCAGAGTTAAAAAAAATATTTTCCTCCTCTTTTTGGAGTTTCCTTTCAAACAATTTTTTCATTCCTTTTCTTAATTCAGATCTCTTTCAAGTCATTATTCACTTTTTCTTTCATTCTTTCGTTTCAAAATTCATCTCCATTTTCTTACATTTCAAATATTTTTCCTTTCTTTTTCATTTATTTTAAACCTTTATTCTTTGTTTATTAATTTCTCCTTTTTTCAATTAATTCAAAATTTTTCTTCCTTTTTTTTCATTCAAAATTTATTTCCTTTCATTCAAATTTTTTTTCATTCAAATTTTTATTTCTTTTTGTCATTCAAAATTTTTATTTCTTTTTGTCATTCATAAATCTTTCCTGTCATTCATTCAAAATAACTTCCTTTTTCATTCAAAAATCCATACTCCTATTTGCTCTCAATTTAAACCTCTTTCTCTTTTCAAATGATTTTCCTCATTTTTCATTCATTATTCATTTCAAATCTTTCATTTCAAATATTCTCCTTTCTTTTTTTAGATATTTTTCTCTTTCTTATATTATTTCTTCCTTCCTTCTCTTTTTTAAAAATTATTCTTCTCTTCTGTTTATTTATTATTATTTATTCACCTTCCCAGAATTCATCTTCATTCTCTCTCCACTTTTCTTTCCTCATTTTCCTTTCCTTCCTCGTTTCTTCCTTCTTTTCCTCCTTTTTCCTTCCTTCCTCATTTCTTCCTTCCTTGTTTTCTTTCCTTCCTTTCCTTCGTTTCCTTTCCTTCTTTCCTTCCTTTCCTCATTCTTCCTTCCTTCCCTCATTTCTTCCCTTCCTTCCCTCATTTCTTCCTTTCTCCTTATTGCCATGTCAGTTCCTGTCGTCACTTTCAAAACCTTCACACCTCCTTAATTTAATTTTCTCCAGAAACCAAAATGATTGACACTTGTAAAGCTACACAGTCTTAGTCACAATCAGTCAATTTATTAGTTTCTCATTAGTTATTGCTACATTCATAAGTGGATTGGTGTGACGATGAATACAAGCAGAAGCCATGTCTGCTTGCCTACAAGTCACTTAGTTTACTAAAAGACTCTACCATCAATTGCCATTAGGAATTAGTCATTCTTTAGGCATCAGTAAAGAATGGCAGCCTTCCATACCATTGTTAGTTCCGTCTAAAGTTCCGTTGGAATGGGGACAATTGGAAAAGAGTAAGAAGAAATACATTCTAATAATAGTAATCTTTATTTAAAGCTAATAGCTATTACACACACACAACACACACACACACCACACAGATATATATATATATATTATATATATATATATATATATATATATACTAGTTTCATTACATTATATATATATCTTCGTTTAAAATTATACATATCGCACATACAAATATATATCTTCATTTATACATATTATTATATATATATATATATAATATCTTCACGAACAAATGGACATGCTACTACTAACACACTCGTCTACCCGGATTTTTAATAGCATGTCAAACCCTCAAAACACTTCAACTTTTATTTCTTTATAATGCTCCCTTTCAAAATCTATAAACAATTTCTTCAAATAGAAATTCTCCTGACAATGACCTAAGGTCGAAACTAATTGAGAATAAACAAACATACAAGAAATATTCCGATTTGTCTATTACTTTTTGCTCAGACTATTATATTATATATATATAACAGTTTTGGTACACCTAAATTTATATAAGTTGATCAGAAACATAATTTATTTAGAGATCAGCTATTAAACGAATTAATTTAAAAAACAGAGGCGAAAGAAAATAGAGACTTAAGGCCATTTCGAACGGTGCTTTTTCAAAAGTTCACAGCTGGTAGATCATTTAAAATAAATGTATAAATTGGGTAAAAGGAGGATAGGAAAGTTTCCTACCATATATATATATATATATAATATATATATATATATTATATATATATATTATATATATAGTGGGAAAGTTTCTGTTGAGTTTGTTGGTGGGTTAAGGTTGAATAACTAAATTAGGAATAAAAATCATGCAAACCATTAGAAATCTCACCAACTCCTCCAAACCTACTAACACCCCTAACATCTCAAACGCAGAAATTTACACCATTCCATGCAATGATGGTGACAAAAGCTACATATGAACACACACATTATATATACTAGCAAATATATGCACCTCCGGGGGTGCAAGTATCTAAGTTTTAATGTAATGAAATATCGTATTAAA
Source organism: Doryteuthis pealeii (assembly GCA_023376005.1). Taxonomy (NCBI): domain Eukaryota; kingdom Metazoa; phylum Mollusca; class Cephalopoda; order Myopsida; family Loliginidae; genus Doryteuthis; species Doryteuthis pealeii. The sequence continues at coordinate 16,976,355 of CM042169.1, forward strand.
TTAGAGGCAGACAAAAAGATATGTAACAGAGTAGGGGTATAATAGAAAAATAAATTAAACTTAGCTCTTCCACCACTCCGTCTTTCATTGCTGAATTTTACTTATTTAACTATTTAGTTAAATTAGGATAAAGAATAAAATGACAGTTATTTTTTCTGTTAATGGATTTCATTTAAGATTCATTGAAGAGATTTTTGCTTATATTCATTAAAATAAAAACCAAACAGTTAGAAATCAATAATACTAAGCACATATTTAATAAAATCACATTTTTAATATCAATATGCAAATTAGCCTTCCCATTCACACTGCAAACCGCTATTTTTTGTATATATTATAAATACAATTGCATGTTATTTTATGCAGATATGGACAACACTAATAAAAAAGGTGAAGAAATTTTATTATGAGAGTTTAAATATAAATAAAATCATGGAGAATGTGATGTCAATAACTATGTTAATTGTGACTCGATTAGTAATATAGTTTCGGTTACAGACAGAAAAAACACAATCTCCATTATAATAAGATAATTAAACAACAGATGTCTCCTGTTTACCGAGTTTATTTCGATCTTTTCAAGCTTTTTGGCCAACTTTTGTATTTGAATGGAATCCGTAGATTGGTCCAAAGTTTTCATTCCAGGTACTTTCGGCACTCGAAGTGCCATCTTCAGTGGTGTGTGTGTTCTGTTGTTTCGCAATGTCAAAATACTTAGGACAAAACCTTGGTGGTATAATCCACGGATTCCATCCAAATACAAAAGAAGCTGGCCAAAAACTTTAAAGGATCAAAAATAAACTCGTTAAACAGGAGACATCTGTTTTGTTTAATTCTATATGTATAAATGAAAGATGTTGCCCAAATACACACACACACATTAATAATATATATTATTATATATATATATATATATATATATATTCATTTGAATAGCTCAGTCGGTAGAGCCCCTACCTAAGAACCGCAAGAATCATAGTTCAATACCGGCCCTCGTCAACTAATGGTAGTTATGGCGCTCCACCCCAGACGTAAAAACAATCTCCTTGGTCTAGCGCTAGTGAAAAGGGATAGACTCCCTCGCTATCCGGCTAATGCCGACATTAGGCAACTCCGTCGACTTTACTTACTAGACTTATATATAACAATTTAAATATTCATATATATATATATATATATATAATATATATATATTATATATTATATAGCATACAAATTTATATGATATATATCATAAAATATAAACACAATATTTACATATATGAATATATATCTTTTATTAAAATATATACAAAACAAATGTACATGATATATATCTTCATTTAAACATATACAAACATATATGTTTATATATTCATTTAAATATATACACGTATATTACAAAAGTACATATTTTAATATATACACACACAGACATACATATACATATGTTTAGGGAATTTATGCGAAGACAATCTTACAAAATCTTGGAACTATACCAAAGATCTTGGAAAAGACCAGTTACGCATAATCAATTGCTATTGGAAACTAAAAATGGTCTATCTGGAACATGTCCAACCATATTGAATATCTCGAGAACCATTTGTGTGGGCTCACTGTGACTCCTGGCTACCCCAAAAACAAAGCTCAACCTGTCGTTGAAACTGCATGGACGAGATTCAAAAGAACGCCACAAGGCAGGTGATGGTGATCCCGAAAGAGGACAATACAGAAAATGGAAAAGACCCTGGGATAGAAGAGTGTCGGGTTACAAAGAGAAGTGGGCAGTCTATTTTTTCCGTTAATATTCAGTGGCTGGAGACTTCTTTTCCGGACAGATGATGTATATATATATATATAATTCAAGTCTTGGCCAGTAGTATTCTTGGTTCTTGGTAACCTCGTCTGTCCACGCCTAAGGTGTCAATACGAGTACAGACTGAGACAACATGAAAAACTTGCAGTCTGTCTAGAATGGAAGCCACAAATCTTGGCTTTCTTTCACAAATAATTAAATTTGTTTAGGACCCTCACAGACCCCTACAATTGCCATTTTCCCCGGAAACAAAAGCCTACCATTCACTTCCATTAATTCAACAAATATTCTGACTTGCGGTCAGTGCGTTTGTACTAACAAACACTATACAATGACCATCGCTTGCCGTATCGGCTCGGCGCCGGCATCCACCTGACCAGTGTCTCCTCGTCCTCCAGCTCGATCTTAATCAAATTTAGGAGGAACTCATACAAACTAACAAACAAAAGATAGCAAGAGAAAAGGGCCAACCTGCCACACCTTTTCTTTCTTTCTCTCGCCCGTCCGGACGGGGGTCCCTGACCAACGAGTGACGCAGCCGGCTTCCAGCTTGCCCCTGAGTTAGTTGTATGATTCAAGGTGGCCAGCACGCAGACATGACCCGGGGAGAAAAAAAGGTCAGTTTCACCAGTACCTGACCATTACGAAGACAAAAATGGCACACAAAAATGGCACGCAAACGCGCATGCGCTCTGAATGTTTTATTTAGTTTATATCCCGACGGGTGGGGTGGGGGTGGAAAGGACAGTCTGGACTGAATTTATTGTGATCTATATGAAATATAAGGTTTCCTGCTGTCTGGAGACCTAACCTTTGTATTTGTTTCTCCACACTCCACGCCTCAAATATCATCCTGTATGCCGAACAGAATAGAAATTAATTTCGGAACGCACAAATCATAGACACTTTGGTCACATATGATACTTTCTTTTTTGAATGTCTAGACGAAGCGTAAACCCACTGGGTTCTGGTTGTAACAACAATCTAGGATTCTTCTTTTGAGGAAGTACTGAATGGATTCTGTTAAGTATTTTATAGTTATCTCCCTGTTATATCGAAACTTTGGATTATTAAAAATGGTTTGATTTGGTTTAACGGCATGTGTGGATTATTCAGTGGCATATATATATATATATATATATATATATATATATATATATATATATTACATACATACTTTACATTATATCTGTATCACGGTATATATACGATTAAATCATATATATACAAGGTGTGTCATAAAAGAATCGAGATTTTTGTATTTTTTTGACACACCTCGTATTCTGAAAAAAATATAAAAATAACGTTCCATTCCTTATTCATTTCTATCTTCGTAAATACAGTTTTAAACTTGGTACTTTTTTTGACACACCTTATATTATGAAAGAAATAACGTTCCATTCATTCTTCATTTCTATCTTCGTAAATACAGTTTTAAACTTAGTACTTTTTTGACACACCTCGTATTATGAAAGAAATAACGTTCCATTCATTCTTCATTTCTATCTTTGTAAATACAGCTTTAAACTTGGTACACTTAAGGTGTGTCAAAAGTTATAAAAATCTCAAAACTTTTTTGACACACTTTGTGTGTGTGTGTGTGTGTATATATATATATATAAAATGTTGTTCTGGTTCCAACGGGAGAAAATGTAATATTTTATTTAAAAAAATAAATAAATAAATAAAAAGAAGAAGGTCCACAAAATGTATCGTTCTCAGAAAAAATGTTTTATTCTTTTTATTTCCTTGATACACAACTATGATTTCATCATTATCAAAGCATATATATATATATTATATATATATATATATATATATGCTTTGATAATGATGAAATCATAGTTGTGTATCAATATTTTGTTCTTGTGAACGTTTTCGGTGATATTGGAAGCATAGGAAATATATAAAATTGAACAAAAAACAGAGCTCTAATATATATAACCGTTGTTTTGCTCTTATTCCCTTCATTTTTCCAATACTTCGGATGGCCTCCATCCTTTCTCAAGATTTTTTTTTTGTCAAGTGAATATAACTTAATAGGAAAAAATCAAGGAGAAAGGATTTGGCGTTGTTTAGCCGTTACTTTTGTTTCGGAATCATGTGATTATATATATATATATATATATATATATATATGAAAGAATAAACAAATAAGTAGCTGAGAAAAAAGGTTTATATTTTTTGTAATAACTTGGTTAATTCAGATTTCAACCATCATCAGAAGATATTTATTTCTTATTATTTTTTAGCGAGTTCGATTCTCACTGGGTGCCCCATACTTATTTCCCTAGGCCAAACTAAGCTAAGCTTATTCAATGACAACCATTATATCGTGGGAGGTGCCCTAAGTAGGGGGTTGTAAACAAAATCTCGAAGAATCTTGGAAAGAGATTTTCGTAAAGTGAATTACTGGTATGAAGATTTGAGGATTAGTTTTGTTTACTTTAAAGACGATGGTCTTTATCAGCTGAGTTGTGAAGGAGCCTCACTAGCTCGACTGCAGGTTGAAGATGTCAGCTTTAACAAAAGATAGTATCTGTCTAAACGATGATGGTGTACGAGCCGGTGTCACACAGCGAACGGACGTTGCCGTAAGACAGCGGATATTCCAGATAGTTCTTTTGGACATCAAGATTCTTTTTACCCCCCATTATATTTTGTCAACAATCTGTCCAAGCAAAGCTCCCCCCCCACCCCCACTCGAATGCCGGTGTCGGATAGAGGACGCCATTGATTTTCTATTCAGACATCCAGAAGCAATTTAATCTTTCAAGGCAAACAAGAATTTGAAAGTCTTTTTTTTTTTTTATCGCTCAGCAGAAACATTATAAGGTTTTAAAAAACACCAGTGAAATCAGTCCAGACCTCCCATTAGAAAATGTATATCTGTAAACTTTTTACTCAAAGGAATTCACATTTTAGAAACCTTTTCTAAAGTGACAAAATATGAAGGGAATTGATAAGACTGAGTATGCGTTTAACCAATGAATTTTTAAGCGGAATAAAGCTGTAAAGTCTTCCTAAATAACCCAGTGTGCCCAAATATTTACACATAGTAAACATGATAATTTCAGTATATAAGTATATAAGTCGTCGAGTTGGCCAAAAGTCGGTATCAGCCAATCAGCGAGGGAGCCTATCCCCTTCTCACTAAAAAAAAAAAAAAAACACGGTGTGCATGTGCTTTTATTTGTTTCTTTTGCTGGGTAACGTATATATATATATATATATATATATATATATATATGGTTAAAAATAATGGTAAAATGAATGAATGGATGGATGAAATAAAAATGAATGAAATGAGGGAGATAAATGAAAAATCCTTTCTAAGGGACCACCCTCACAAAAGTATTAAAAACACTTTTTGAGAGTGGGGTCCCTGATAGAAAGTGTTCCTCATCTATTATTAGACTCCTTTAAAGCATCAAGTTAATATAATTATTCTATAAGTTATTAGAGAAGATAAAATCCGCCTCTTACCTTTGTGATATATGTTGAGAATGGGTTTGAATATATATATATATATTATATATATATATATATATATCTAATCTTGTCTGGTTAAATTCCGGTGAATGATATATAAGTCGGGGTGGCCTAAAGTCGGTATCAGCCAAACAGCGAGGGAGCCTATCCCCTTTTCACTAGCGCTAGACCATGAGATTGTTTTTGCCTGTGAGGTGGAGCGCCACACCTACCATCAACTCCTTACTTTACCGCACAGATCCCTGTGCTACTCATACGCTGAGTTGGCGAAGGCCGGTATTGAACTAGGAACCTTGTGATTTCTAGCCGAACTCTCTACCGACTGAGCCAACATGGCCCATATATATATATATATATATATAATATATATATATATATATATATATATATATGTAGTATAAAGAAAAAAAAAAACACAGGTTTAAATGGGTTATATATGGTGTGCAAAAAAAGTATCGAGATTTTTGTACTTTTTGACACACCTTGTATTCTGAAAAAAATTAACGTCCCATTCATATTTTTTCAGAATGCAAGGTGTGTCATAAAGTACAGAAAATTTCGATACTTTTTTGACACACCTTTATATATATATATATATATATATATATATATATATATAAACAAATGAAGAAAGCGGGAGGCCACATCGGCCGAAACGTTGTGTATATAACAATAAAGATGTGAACAACAGTTCGAGAAATCCAAATAATATAAATTGCTCTATGTCAGAAGGATCAGTTGATGGTTAGCGGTAGGCAAGAGTAAGTACATTTTTTTCAGAAGCTTTTCCTTTGGGGTATTTTTACTTTAACTGTTTAAGATTTCACTTAATCCTATCCTTTCACTGATCAATTTGATACGAAGGTCAGATTTAACGTGGCTAAATTACATTCTAATTGTCTTGTCAGTGTGTTTCTGATCTAATCAGCCTCAAACTCCGACACTCTTTTTAAAATGGGAGAACCCTGTCCTTTTTTTTCTCTCCCCCTTGTCACGCCGGCCACACACATCAACAAAATAATCTTGCTTAATCTCACACCCACAGGTTTTAAGGTCTTTGGATTTTTCCTTTTATCCCTAAAACATTTATATTTCACCAAACTAGAAAGAAAAAAAAAAGAAAAAGAAAAAAAAAGGGAAAAGTAAAAAATTAACCACAGACTTCTGGTCAATTAACAGCTTAAAAGTTAATCGTAGAACTCCCTGGTTGCTATGAGATCAAGGGGATAGACTCCCTCGCTGACTGGCTGATACTGAGTTTAGGCCGCACAGACGCCTTTACTTTACTTTTATATATAATATTAATAAATTAATATTATTGAACAATATATATAGGTATTTTCAAAAAAAATTTTTTTAAATACTATTGAACAATATATATTGAAAAAATGATAAATAATAATGATAACATTTTTATCTTATGTTTAATTTATAATTTTTAATATAATCTATAATTTTAAAATTCATTACCGTTACACCAGGGTCCACTGCGGGGTGGTAGTACCTATTAGGGTCCCATCTAAGAGTTAAATAGATCTGTTTAAAAGTTATATGAAATCTAAATGTACATTGAATGCTTAGGGCGGTTCAACTCAGTTGGTAGAGCGTCCGACTATGAACTACAAGGTTCCTGGTTCGATACTGAACCTCACCAACTCAGCGTATGAGTAGCACAGGGAGCTGTATGGTAAAGTGAGGAGCTGTTGTCTAACCGCTAGGGAAATCCCCATGGCGCTTTGGTTAACGTGTTAGACTGCAACATTATAGTAAACGAGTTCAAACTCAGCTTAAAACTTGATCGAACAACTCTACGGTTGCTATGAGTTCAAGAGCTTTCTGTTGTCTAGCCGCTAGAGAGGTCCCCGTAGTGCGATGGATAACGTGCTGGACAGCAACATCATAGTAAGCGAGTTCGATCTCCAGTCACGCTATAAAGTTCATTTTTCAGACTAAGGCTCTTGGGAAAGATATAAAACCCACATAAACCTTTTCATTTCAGTTTCAGAACTTAGCTTTCAGAAATCTGACGAAGGGAACTATCCTTAAATTTTCAGAAATCAAATCAAAAGGTAGACGATTTGAACCAACATCAAAAATGGACCAGCGCTTACAAGCGGAACGTACGCCTAAAAGAAAGGATGAAGATATTATTTCAAATATTACATTGTGCAAATAGAAAAGAACCCAGCAAATAGTTTGATTGTAAAAATATACTACCAAACATTACCCGGGGAGAAAAAAATTTGGAAAAAAGAAAAGACCAAGATAATCGTACCAACCAAAAATAATCTATTGGCCAAAAGAAAAAAAACAATTTATATGTATATATATATTCATACAAAACCGCCAGGAAACTAAAGCTAATAAGTAAAAAGTGCTCAATACCTAAGTAGAGCAAATAATAAAGATAAATCTAATGAGTCAGATAAACCTACTAAAAGTTTTGCTTAATGCTCTTCAGGGCTAAGATCTTAGCCCTGAAGAGCATTAAGGTTTATCTGACACATTAGATCTATCCTTATTATATATATATATATATATATATATATATATATATGTGTGTGTGTGTGTGTGTGTGTGTGTGTGTATTACAAATTGTGGAGAAAATTTGGTAGGCAATGAGTTAAGAATCGAACTCACAAACGGTGGTCCACTAGCTTATCCCGCTAACCATAACACCACCCAAGGGGCCTGAGACGCATGAGGTGTTTTGGCTTAGACTTTTTGGGGGTAGGGGGAGTGAATGGTTGTTTTTTTCTCTTATTAGAAAAGAACTCTTTTTCAATTTCAAAAAGTGCTCGTCGTGGTTTACCTCTGGGATGACCGACTAGTCATAACGGTGCCAGCGAGTCTATTAGAAGAGACAAGAATTGGCTGAGAACTGAACGCCATTATTATTTACCATTTCACGCCGAGGCGAAGTCTTTTTGAAGATTGCTGACCCTTAAAATAACACACCTAATGTGTCCCCCCCCCCATTTCTTCAGTTAATAGAAAAGTCACCGACCGGTATATCAATCGTGAGAATTTCATGCCGTCTCTTCAAAATAGTCAAAACATTTTTTTCAACTGCGGTAACTAAGATTTTCAATCATTACCTACAAATAGAGCAGTCATATTCTATCAGAAATGCTTGTATTAATTCCTGACCTCTGACAATACCTTTCTTTCAGACTTTCAATGCATTTCTGTCTATACATTAATACTAGTATGTCTTAATTGTGATGGACAGTTTAGTTTTTATTATAAAGACAGAAAAGGAAGAAAAACAATATGCTACACAGAACAAATATAAAAAATATAAAAAGTAGGGGAAAGATAGAGAGAAGGGGTGAGTGTACGGACGCGATAACGCCAATCATAATTAAAAAAGGATAAGGAAAAAGAAAAAAGGCGAGAAAGAGTTAAATCAAGGTTATTATACTTTTTATATATTGGACTTCTGCGCGGATACTGGATGCTGTGTAGAGGACCTCCCAGGGAAAATGAATGATAGTAAATGTTGGCAAGTGATTGTCATGGATATCCGTGCTAATTGCGTGTCATAATGATGATGACGACATATTGAACAATTGCAATAGCTCTTAAACATATCAAAACGCTTTAATAATCAAATGATCATACTGTGATATATCCACAGGTCCTGCTAGTAATAAAATAACGCATTTTCTTTGTCCATTAATATTTAAAATACACTTACACTTTTTATACACACTAGACCAGTCGTGAACTGGTTGGGTTACAGTTGTAAGAACGGTTCCTGATTATACTGGTGCTTCTATTCAAGGAGTGAATTATTCTAATCAGTATTTTCATAGTTATCTTTGTTATATCAAGGATTTGAATGATTGAACAAGTTAAAGACCCGCCCACGGGTGCGGGTTGCTATAATTAATGGCGTTGATCCCAGCCCCCCCCCCCAGGCAACACCAACCCCCTTGATTTAAAGGGGAAGGGCTGGGTTTATTGCCCAGTACTTAGGCGCTCCCCATAGGTGTAAGCCGATGGGATCAACGCATTTTTTTTGCACCCGCCACCCATGAGCTTCGGTTTGTGGGTGGTCCCACATTAATAGGGCCCTTGTGCCTAATCCGTACACGTGAGGTACGTGGTAAATATCATGAAGGTAAACTCCTCAAAATTATCATTCAATAACAAAATCGACTGGGAATCGCTTTATTCTCTAAGATATAACATTTTAATCATATTGATTTAATAAAAAACACAACACGGTGTGTTGTTTTTGTTGGGAAACGGGACCGGGTTAGCTCAGTCGGTAGAGCGTTCGGCTAGAAACCACAAGTTTCCTAGTTCGATACCGGTCCCCGACAACTCAGCGTATGAGTAGCATAGGGATCTGTGCGGTAAAGTAAGGAGCTGATGGTAGGTGTGGCGCTCCACCTCAGATGCTAAAACAATCTCCTTGGTCTAGCGCTATTGAAAAGGGGATAGACTCCCTCGCTGACTGGCTGATACCGACTTTAGGCCGCCCCGTCGACTTTACTTTTTACTTATATATATATATATATATATATACATATATGTATGTATGTGTGTGTGTGTGAGATTAATGAATTGTATAGAATGTTGTCAGGCCCTAAATACCACTAGGTAGATTCGAACTGATCAACAAGCATTGCTTAGTGAACTTGTTTTCGTACCGTCCAAGATAACACCATGACACCATTATTATTATTATTATTATGTTATTTTCTGCCTGAATTATCAATTGTTTACAAACGATTTGTCACTTCGGTAAACAAAAGGTTATCAGACATTCTTTTGTCATTGCTGTCAAATCTACAGATCTTTGGGGTTTTTTTGTTTGTTTTTTTGACAACGACTGAGAGATCTTTGCCCGCTTAAAAGCCGATCAAACCCTGTGTGGTTAGATTAGGTTAGAAAACAGAACAAAATCTCACAAACAAATAGTGGTCAAGAAAAAATAGCCCTATTCCAGACTATATGAGGTAATGTTTACAGCTGGTTTTAATTTAGAGTTTCCCTTCTCATGTACTGGTTGCGTACCAAGGTTAAAGACCTCAGTCTGTCCTACCATTTATCCATAACTTGAGTGTATTCAAAGTTGAGCAAAAACGGCCCCCTCCAAGATTTGAACATGCTTCGCTGATACCATTTTCTACGATTATAACTGATACGCGACCAACGCCTCCTATGTGTATACGTAGATGCAATATATATACTAGCAAATATATGCACCCTCCGGGTGCAAGTATTTAAGTTTTATTATAATAAAATATTATATTAAATTAGAAAGTCTAATGAAACTGAATAAGAATTCAGATAAAAATATTTTGGAACAGAGGGGGTATGATTGAAAAATAGAACAACTTTGAAACTAACTCTTCCATCATTTTCCTTACTCCCGTCTTTCATTGTTAAATTTTCTCAATTTATCTATTTAGTTAAAATAGAAAGTAAAGAATAAATTACAGTTATTTCTTCTTGTTAATGGATTTCTTTTAAGATTTATCCCCGAGATTTTTGCTCATATTCAATAAGATAAAATCAAACAATTAGAAATCAATAATACCAAGCACATATTTATCAAAATCAAATTTTAAAAATCAATATGCAAATTAGCCTTCCCATTCATACTGTAAACCTCTATTTTGTTGTATATATAAATACAATTGCATGTTATTAGTATGTAGATATAGTCAACAGTCTTAATGATGTAAAACAATTTTATTAATAATTGAGGTTTAAATATAAATATAATTATGGTGAATGTGACGTAAATAACAAAGGGAATTGTGACTTGTATAGTAATATAGTTTCGGTTACAGACAGAAAAACCCACAATCTCCATTATAATAAGATATATATATATATATATATATATATATATATACACCATCCAACTTAACTTTTATTTATTTATATATTTATTCTTTTATTTAACTTTTAGGTTTCAGTGGCATTAGTAAATTATCTAAAAGTGATCAATATATAAAAAAACAGAGCAATAATAATAGAAGTAATTGTAACAATGTAAGCGAGTTAAGAATCTACCATGGTTTCAATCTAAATGATCTCATCAGGATCCTACCTTATACTTGACGAGGTCAATGCCATTACCTCTCTCTCTCTCTCTCTCTCTCTCATATATATATATGTATATACGGAACAGTAAAATTTCATAAACAACATTACCCGCTCCGGCCTATCATTTTTCAAGTTACTACCACCGTATATGATTTTAAAAAAGAGATTAACCAACTGATTACACCATATATGCCCACCAAATACAGTCTGAAATCCACAAACGAACTAATTCAAATTCTATAAACCTCAACACCAAATGATCGCTTCACTTGATGTCGAAAATCTTTTTACAAATATATATATATATATATATATATATATATATATGAGAAGTAAATACACACGCGGTGTCTTTATGACATGGCTTTATTTAGCCTTACATTTAAATAGGTATGCCCGCCTAATTAATTAATTATTAATTAATTTTCAAAATTATGTACGACTTCAATTAAGCACATATTCCCCCCCCCAAAAAAAAAATATATATATGTATACACTTTTTTTTGTGGGGTACCAAGTTTCTTGGTGTAAGGATTATTCTAAGGAGTAATGCTGGTTTGAATTCAGAGTTTTCCTTTGTCCAGACTGGTTACAAAACCAAGTCTAAAGACACCGGTCTACCCTACAATTTACACATAGCTGTAAGGGAGGGTGGATTCATGCCTTTCCCCAGGGCATTAGCCTCGTCCAGGATTTCAAATAGAGTCGACGTTTTCATTTCCTACGAAACATCCATATGTTTATGTGTGTATGCGTATTCAATTTCATACATAATGCATGGTCTGTCTTAATTAGTGAATAAAAAGATAATAGATGTTTTTATTCATTGAAACAAATTCGGTGCCGTAAAAAAAGCTAAGAGAAAATACAAGGGAACATTATAAGGTTTCAGTCGACTTTTATTAATCGTCTCCTCCTTATCATCTGACCTTTGTCCAACAAGATTAGCCGCGCGTACTAGATTCCCGCTCATCATTATCACTAAATTAACCAGAGTGACGTGCGCCGTTTTCTAAGAAGTTTAAAACGCAGAAGGATTCGCACAAAAAAGCGGCGAAGAGCAAAACAAACTACTTGTTGGTTCTTTTAATTAAAAAAAGATTAAAAAAAAAAAAAGAAACCGTACAAGATTATAAAGAACTAGCAGCGGCTACCCGGTGTCGGTTGGGTAGACGAGGATTTTTGTTAAGTTAGACTTGCAGATCCATTATTACTTAATCGTGAGTTGAATCCTCGTGGGATGCCCCATTTAAATCCCGATGTAAAAAAATAGATCTTGCATTGATCCAGCAACTCAGAAAAGAAATGTTAATATCTACTATCTAAAATATCAAAGAAAAAAGAAAAAATTCTATGCTGTTATCATTTAAATTTTATCTTTTAATCATCTTCACGAATATAAATGAAATCTCTATTATTTTTGCTCAAAAACCAAACTCGGGTGATAGTTAATGTGTATATATATTTATTGTACCCCTACAAAAGTTTAAGCCTCTTTCCTCTCAAAGGGGTATCCTGGCTATGACAACACCACATTCAGAGATGCTGATAAGTACGCGTCTGCGTTCCCGACGCAGTAAAGTCGTATCCATGCGTCCCAGTGTGTTTTTTTTTCTTCCCCTCGCTATTTCAAGTTAACTGTAAATACATTTCAATAGTTTCTTAGAAACGAATTACACAGGACAGGTTACAAGGTAGGAGTTAGACGGCTTTAACTTGGACCCATAAATTTTCCCGGGGACTCATTCAAAGCAGATATGTACGTCCCAGGACGCACTAAATCAAAACGCTATCAACATCACTGCATATTTATTCATATTCTGAAACAAATGATGAATGGAACGTTATTTCTTCAAGAATACAAGGTGTGTCAAAAAGTACAAAAAATCTCGATACTTTTTTGACACACCTTGTGTGTGTATATATATATATATATAAAGAAACCTCTGACAGAGTCTAGAAAATTCCATGTATAAACTAATGTAGTGTGAACTGTCAGCTCATGAATTAGTATAAATATTTCCATTAAAAAAAAGAAGATTTTTGTCGGTTATCATTTTAAATAACTTTATAGTATTTCACTCTTCACTCACTTTCACTCTTTCTTTCTTCCTTCACTCACTTTCACCCTTTCTCTTCCTTTCCTTCCTTCACTCTTCCTTTCCTTCCTTCACTCTTCCTTTCCTTCCTTCACTCTTCCTTTCCTTCTATCACTTTTTCTCTTCCTTTCCTTCAGTTTTTCTATTTTCGATTGCTTTACTTCTTTAACTCTTTCTTCTTTATTTTTTTCTTCCTTTCTTTCCCTTTCACTCTTTTTTCTACCTTTAACTCTTTGCTTCTTTTGTTTTTATTTCAATCTTTACTTGCTTTCTTTCAGGATCGTTCTTTTTCATTCTCTTTCGCTCTTTTTTGTTTGTTATTTTTGTTTGTTTGTTTGTTGGTTGGTTTTCCGCTTCTTTTCTTCGTTTGTTTTTCTTCCTTTACTCCTTCTTTCTTTTGCTTCCTTCCTGCACTCTCTTTCTTTCGCTTTTTTCATTCCTTCACTTTCTTTCTTTCTTTCGCTTCCTTCCTTCACTCTTTCTTTTGCTTTCTTCCTTCACTCTTTCTTTCTTTCGCTTCTTTCTCCCTTCCTTCACTTTCGCTTTCTTCCTTCACTCTTTCTTTCTTTCGCTTCCTTCCTTCACTCTTTCTCTTTCGCTGCCTTCCTTCACTCTTTCTTTCTTTCGCTGCCTTCCTTCACTCTTTCTTTTGCTTTCTTCCTTCACTCTTTCTTTTGCTTTCTTCCTTCACTCTTTCTTTCTTTCGCTTCTTCCTTCCTTCCTTCACTCTTTCTCCCTTCCTTCACTTTCGCTTTCTTCCTTCACTCTTTCTTTCACTCTTTCTTTCTTTCGCTGCTGCTTCCTTCCTTCACTCTTTCTTTCTTTCGCTGCCTTCCTTTCTCTCACGTTTTGCTCTTCCACATTAAAGCTGTTATTTTAATGCATTCTTTTAGAAAGTTTCTTTAGAATATTTCGCCTTTATAGCAAAAGAGAATAAAAAAAGAATATCTTTGTTTCGCTTTTCTTCTACTTATGACCAAGAATTTCATTTTTTTCCCCCTTTCACTTTTTGCTTTCTTCAGGGCTTACATGATATGGGCTTGGTCGTCAAATATAGAATTTTAGCAAGATAACAAAAATACAAAAACAAATCTTACGAGCCAGTCCAGATGGTTTAACGATGTTTCAGAAAAGTAATTAAGGCTGAATTGATCCGAAGTGAAGATAGTTTTCCATCTGGGTTCCGTCTGGGGTTGCCATCAAAAAACCTGGTCAGCTTTAGACCTACTTAGATAAGACAGATTTGTTAAACTTCAGTGAAACACAAATCCGACAAAGAGAATCGTTCACTTAATACATGTTTCATTGCTACTTTGATCCAGTATCAGTTGAGCTATTATCTGAGTTGAGCTCAGTTTCCTTTGGACAGGGTTTTAAATCAAGATGGCCTACTTGAACGTTCGCCAGTTTGAGGCTAAGGGTATTTCCGATATATCAATGCCAACTTAGAATTGTTCTTCGTCCGTTGGCGAGGAAGAAAAACAGGATAGCGACTGGAATTTTGAATGGAGAAATAATTGGGGGAGAAAATGGTGACTTTGGGGGGAGGAGATTTGGCAAAGGAATGGGGGTGAGGCGATCTTGAATGTGACGTATATAAGTATTTGATACTTTCTGGTAATACGCCCCCATAAGAAGTTTTTGTTTCAATATATATATCTTATTATAATGGAGATTGTGTGTTTCTCTGTCTGTAACCGAAACTATATTACTATTCAAGTCACAATTCCCTTAGTTATTTACGTCACATTCTACAGGATTTTATTTTTATTTAAACCTCAATTATTAATAAAATTGTTTTACATTATTAATACTGTTGACAATATCTACATAAGAATAACATGCAATTGTATTTATATACACAACAAAATAGTGGTTTACAGTGTGAATGGGAAGGCTAATTTGCATATTGATATAAAAAATCTGATTTTAATAAATATGTGCTTCGTATTACTGATTTCTAATTGTTTGATTTTATCTTAATGAATATTAGCAACAATCTCGTGGATAAATCTTAAAAGAAAACCGTTAACAAGAAGAAATAACTGTAATTTTATTCTTTACTTTCTATTTTAACTAAATAGTTAAATTAGAATTATTTAGCAATGAAAGACGGGAGTGGGGGAAGAGTAAGTTTCAGTTATTCTATTTTTTGATTATACACCCTCAGTTTCAAATCTTTTTATCTGCATTCTTATTTAGTTTCATTAGCCTTTCTAAATTAATCTAATATTTTATTACATGAAAACTTAAATACTTGCACGGAGGGTGCATACATTTGCTAGTATATATATATATATATATATATATATATATATATATAGTTGAATGAAGTGACAAATAAAAGTTTTAGCTTTTATTCATTTATTTGGGAACGATATTACTACCAATGGTTTCCTTCTAAAAGCATTCATCAGGTAAACTAAATAGTTTTTTAAAAAATATTTCGTTTACCTGATAAATGCTTTTAACAGGAAACCATTGGTAGTAATATTGTTCCCAAATAAATGAATAAAAGCTAAAACTTTTATTTGTCACTTCATTCAACTATCAACGTTCTATCACAGATATTGAGCACTCTTCTAATAACACTGTACGTTGGATTACTACTACTTTTTGTAGTATACTAGTGCCAACCATACACATTAATATATATATATATGCGAAATATTTTCACACAGATGAACTGACCGAGACACATGTGTAAGTGATATTTATTTAATTAATCTTTTATTATCCATTCTATTTCTTTCTTTTCTTTATTCATTCTTCCTCATATATATATATATATATATATTCGGTTTTTGATATCTTTTTCTTTTGCTTATTTCATGTTTTTATTTCTCCCATTCATTTTATACTTTCAATTTATTTTTCCTTCATTTTTCTTTCATTTATCTTCGTTCTGTTCTTTTTTTAAAAATATTTTTCATTTCTTTTGCTTCTTTCATATTTTTATTTCTTCCGTTCTTTTTTATTGTTTAAATTGTTTTACCTTCATCTTTCTTTTTCTTTCGTTTTATCTTTACCTTTTCATCTTCTTTCGTTCATTCCTTTTCACCCTTTCTTTTTCTTCATCACTTTCTACCTTTTTCTTTCAATTCGTTTCCATTTTCATCGTCTTCATCTTTAATTCATTATTTTTCATTATTTTCTTTCTTCTACATTTTTCACTTTCTTATTCCACTTCCGTTCAATTTTATTTTTCTTTCATTTTTATCCTTTTTCTTTCATTGTTTCCTTCACTTTTGGGAATTATACTGAACTAGAAGTGGCTACCTGGCGTCGACTGGGTAAAGAGCGGATAAAAAAAAGTTAGTCTCATAGATCTATTATTACTAATCACGAGTTGGATCCTCGCTGGATGCCCCATAAGAATCACCCTGCAAAAAAGATCTGGTGGAACGTAAGGAACTTTTCCCCCAGTCAATACCGGCCCTTGCCAACTCGGCATATGAGTAGCACAGTGATCTGTACAGTAAAGTGAGGAGCTAATGGTATGTTTGGCACTCCACATCAGACACTAAATCTCCTTGGTCTAGCGGTGGAGAAAAATGGATTGACTTCCTCGCTGTATGGCTCATACCGGCATTAACCCGCTCCGACGACTTTAACTTTTTTTATAGATGCAATCTTCATTATCATTGCACAACAATCTGGATCTGGTGATAGTGAATGTGTATATATATACTCTGTTGGTAATGGTTTTATTTAGATAGTTTCCTCGGGGCATATATACTGATAGATAGATAAATAGATAGATAGATAGATGGATTCAAAATTAGCTATTTGTTTTATTTACATTTCTGCATATTTTTAATGTCCAGGCAACATCGGGCGATCCTGATAGTCATATATAAAACGACATTTTAAGCTTAAATCCGATCTATATCTACATCAGGAACATTCTTATTCCCATTGCAAAAGCCCAGTTTTTATTTTTTATTTTAAACAAATGATAAATTTTAGCTTTTACTTCGTAATTAGAGATTATGTTCAATTTTAAAGTCGTTCATTCAAAATTAACAAGACGACGCAGAATTCAAAGTTTTATTTGTGCAAAAATATTGGAATTGTATTTTGTTGTAAGCGGCCTTTGACTGTTCATTGTTTATCTTTATAAAAGAATGTCTGCTTATATTTGTGGTTGGCAATTCCAGAAAATATTGAATTTCTTCGCCTAGTTTTGGGTCTTTTATAGAAATGCACAAATATTATATATACTAGCAAATATATGCACCCTCCGGGTGCAAGTATTTTAGTTAAATTTTATAATAAAATATCATATTAAATTAGAAAGGCTAATGAAACTGAATAAGAATGTACATAAAAAGATTTGAAACAGAGGGGGTATGATTGAAAAATAGAACAACTTTGAAACTAACTCTTCCATCATTTTCCGTTACTCCCCGTCTTTAATTGGTAAATTTTCCTAATTAAACCTTTTATTTAAAATAGGAAGTAAAGGAATAATATTACAGTTATTTCTTCTTGTTAAGGGATTTCTTTTAAGATTTATCCCTGAGATTTTTGCTCATATTCATTAAGATAAAACCAAACAATTAGAAATTAATAATACTAAGCACATATTTATTAAAATCAAATTTTTAAGATCAATATGCAAATTAGCCTTCCCATTCACACTGTAATCCGCTATTTTGTTGTATATATAAATACAATTGCATGTTATTAGTATGTAGATATTGTTAACAGCCTTAATGATGTAAAACAATTTTATTAATAATTGAGGTTTAAATAAAAAATAAAATCATGGAGAATGTGATGCAAATAACAAAGGGAATTGTGACTTGTATAGTAATATAGTTTCGGTTACAGACAGAGAACACACAATCTCCATTATAATAATATATATATATATATATATATATATAGTAAATATATAAATAAATAAATAAATACAGCTCTTACAGAAGTAATTGAGCACTTTATAATCATTTCTCCAATAATAATAACAAAGAATTAACTATATATATATATATATATATATATATATATATATATATATATATATGAAAAGTAAAATGGATATGAATCCGACAGTATGTGTAGAAAGTTTAAGATGTTAATAGTTTTGCTGACAGAATCTGTTTCGACCATACAAAGCGGTCTTTATCAAAGCAACTATGTATAATAGAAAAGACGAAATAAATAGATCGTTAATCACGAGGCACAAAACGCTCTCGATCAGGGCCGGATTTTCAATTTAAAAAACAAATGCGTATTCTATGTTAAAAATAAAATTAATTTTATTTTAAAAAATTAGAAGCATATATATATATATATATATATATATATATATTATATAATATTATATAATTAACGGTACCATAATATGAATGATACAGCTATTTTTACAGACGACGTAAATATTTTAATATTTCAATGTCTCTGAAAAGCGATGCATCTTCGAACATGATGCAAGTCGAAACAACATAAACAAAGATATGACTATTTATAATATATATATATATATATATATATATATATATATATATATATATATATATAATCTATTTTAAAAAGATAACGATTAACTGTATGTAAATCATCGGGTGATATTCTGTTGAAAACTGAAAGAAAAATGTTACTTTTTCATTCCTTTATAATTATTTTACTTAGAAATAAAGTCCGTGGGTTCGTTCAAAATTCTCTACCCCACCTCCAACGTAGAATGACTTTTAAAGCTCCAGCCTGTCAACTCCTCGTTACTCAACTTTAATGACCTAAAAATATGTGCCCTCCAATTCCCTTCACAAACTCGTTTATTTAACTATTTATTTGCTTTGAAGGTGCTATATATAGTACTTCTCATAAGTATTTGGACATACTGTTTACTTCTAATCGCTTGACTTTGAATTAGAAAAACAGAAACATTGCACAGAAGGTTGGTTGGTTGGGTTTTACGGCATGTCA
Source organism: Doryteuthis pealeii (assembly GCA_023376005.1). Classification (NCBI taxonomy): domain Eukaryota; kingdom Metazoa; phylum Mollusca; class Cephalopoda; order Myopsida; family Loliginidae; genus Doryteuthis; species Doryteuthis pealeii. The sequence continues at coordinate 16,995,744 of CM042169.1, forward strand.
ACCCGTTTGGGTCATTTTATGCCAAAGATGTTTTAGTTGATTCATTATTGACGGGTACTCAGTTATTTTGTAAACTCAATTTTTCTTTCTAAACACATTTTTTAGAAGTCATTTTGTTCTATTTAACCCATAGATGGAATCCTAACAGGTACTACCACTCCGGGTCAGAGTGGACCAGGGAGCAATAGTGATGAAGGGGTGCTCCATATTCCCAAGACTTCCAAAACTTGAACCTCACCATCAAATTAACGTTATTCAGTGGTTATATCTTTTGATTATACCCCCCCCCTCAAATCATTCTATCTGCATTCTTTTTTAGTTACATTAGCCTTTCTAATATAATATTTTATTTAATTAAAACTTAAATACTTGCACTCGGAGGGTGTATATATTTGCTAATACTGTAAAATTAAATGTTGCTGTTAGGGAATATTATTTTAAAACTTACTACCTATTCTTAGAGATGTTGGTATCAGGAATTTTTCATCCATCCCCTTTACCAAAGTGAAAACTTTCTTTTTTTTTTTTTTTTTTGGCTTAGAAAATATTTATTTACCCTCAGAAAATATTTATGTACCCTTCCAAGTTTTAAAGTCTGTGTGATATTCTGAGGTCTTCAGCTGACAGATCTTTGAAACCATGGCACCAAAACCTCGAAGAGTCAAAGTTTTCTACACGCTTGAGTAGAATTCAAACTCATTTTGTCGAAAAACGAGTTCCCATTTTCTATGTTGCTTAGAGAAATTGTTTGTTATTTTTATGGTTGAAAATCTCCAAAGTTTAGAGGGTTGGTGAGGCTAGCTTCAAGCTTCAGAGAAAGACGTTGACTGAGGAAAAGTGTGAGAAAGATGGACGTATATACCAATGGATGTTTATATTTATTTATTTATTTATTTATCGAACTCATTTTGTTTAAGCTTTCTCATATCTATCACATGTTTTGGTGACTATCATTTTGTCAATGTTTCTTATTAAAAATCACATATTTATCTTTTGTTTCTCATCTTTCTCTAAGTATCTATCTCAGTCTTCTCTCTCCCCCTCTTACCCACACACACATGTATATATTTGAGAGAGGGTGAGATAAATGTACAAGGTGTGTCATAAAAGTATCGAGATTGAAACTGTATTTACCATGATAGAAATGAACAATAAATGGAATGTTAATTTTTTTGAGAATACAATGTGTGTCATAAAAGTATCGAGATTTAAACTATATTTACCAAGATAGAATTGAACAATGAATTGAATGTTCATTTCTTCAGAATACAAGGTGTGTCAAAAAGTACAAAAACTCTTGATACTTTTTGACACCATTTGTATATCTAGCCTCGTCTTCTATGTATATATTTCACTATGTATCTAATCCAAGCATTCCTATGTCTCTCTTTTTCTACATATCTATATCATGACTTTCCGTCTTGATTGACGAGATGCCTTTACATTAACGAACTAAACTAAACATGTATAAGACTTTGTTCTATTTGAGGAGATACATAAGCCGAAACATCCATCTCAGCCCTCTGCTTGAATATCTCTTTATCTATACCAGTCATATATATATATATATATACACGGTGTTTTTAAAAAAAGTATCGAGATTTTTGTACTCTGAAAAAAAAATTACGTTCCTTTCATTTTTTTTTTCAGAATACAAAGTGTATTAAAACATACCAAGTTTAAAGCTGTATTTACCAAGATACAAATGAAGAATGAATGGAATGTTATTTTTTGTCAGAATACAAGGCATGTCAAAAAGTACAAAAAATCTCAATACTTTTTCGACACACCTTGTGTTATATATATATATATATATATATATATATATATATATATATTATATATAAGTTTTCTTTCTCTTAGACAGGTTACCATACCAAGGTTAAAGATCCCATTCCGTTCTATTTACCCATAGCGGGAGGGGGGATAGTCGGATTTATACCATTTATAGTGGTATTAGCAGAAACAAAAAAAAATATATGAACACACACACACACATATATATATATATATATATATATATATATATAGTATCTGATTGCTGATTTAACCTTTCCCTTGCAGTGGCATCAGTAATCAGTAAATAATCCAAAAGTACTCACTATATTAAAAACAGAGCAGTAATAATAACAATTATAATATTAGTGTATATATATATATATATATATATATATATATATATATATATTAAGAACTGTTCGTAGTACAGATTTTGCATATTATTATTATTTCCTTTCCCTAGGAGTGCTTTATTTATTTATCTACTTACCTGGGGTTGAATTAAGTGCTTCCAACTAGATTAGATGAGTAAATAAGAAAAAGAAGATATTTGAATAAATATAAGTAAACAGGAAGGGTGATAAAAATAAACAAATAGAAATGATTTGTGGAGTGGTTCCTTCAATGAACCGAATTTCCTTTTGATGTGCGAGGGGAGGGGAATGGCCGATGGGTGGTGTGGTGGCTAATTACTACGAAGATATTGATGGGGTGAGAATGGACAAAAGGAAAACAGGTGAAATGAAATAAGTCGTCGGGGCGGCCTAAAGTCGGTATCAGCCAGTCAGCGAGGGGTCTATCCCCTTTTCAATAGCGCTAGACCAAGTAGATTGTTTTAGCATCTGAGGTGGAGCGCCACACCTACCATCAGCTCCTTACTTTACCGCACAGATTCCTGTGCTACTCATACGCTGAGTTGGCGAGGACCGGTATCGAACTAGGAACCTTGTGGTTTCTAGCCGAACTCTCTACCCGGCCCTATCAGGTAACCCGGCCCTATTGAAATGAAATAAAGAGATAAAATAAATGAAGTCCAGGAAACATGAAATAAAATAGGATTGAGATGAAGTTGAAAGATTAAAATTAAAACGAAAAAAATTAATAAATTGAGTTACTGTATAATGATTAGCATATCTAAAAACCCTCCACCACAAGAGCAAGATGTGACACGAGGTCAATTTTTAAGCAGGGTTTAACGTTTGAATTTAGATTTTTCCTTCTCCTAGACCGGTCGCCAACCCATGGTTAAAAAGCTGGCCAGCCCTACTATTTACCCAAAGGAAAATAGTTTGATACATCTATCTCTATATATAAAGGACTGTCGGTATGTATGTATGTCCGGATGAAATTACGATAATAAAGCAATTTACGACTGAGTAAATATATATATATATATATATATATATATATATATATATATATAGAGAGAGAGAGAGAGATAGATAGATAGAGAGAGGGAGAGAGAGAGAGAGAGTGGGAGAGAGAGATCTGATGTAGCGTTTTTCCGCACTGAAAAGTTTGATAAAGAAACCTAAATTTTGTTTGTTTGTTTTGTTTAACGGCATATCAACCACGGTGGGTCATTTAATGCAGACAAAGTTTTGAAAGATTCGTACCGATAGTTGGGAACTCAAATTTTTTTTGTCAACAAATTTTCTATTTAATGGTAAGTCTTCCAGACGGCACTCAGTGTCAACACAGAGTTGATGAATGTAAGTTCTTACTGGTCGGCCAACACTAGTGTGTATAGGAGTACAAAGGGGAACGTAACTAATGTGTTCGTCCTTACTTTCCCAGCAATGTCAAGTCTTGCTTGTTTTTCATGGATAGTTTGCGAGATAAATATCTTACTAATATATAAATAGGAGGTAAATGACCGTACAATTGCAACCAATCTATGAAAAATGAAAACTCTGAATTTAAAGCAGCCGTACCCCGCTTAAAAATTGACTGTGTCACATTCTGTCCGTGGCGGAAGGGTTAGGTAAATACATATATAATTAAATAAGATATAAAAATAGAGAGAATAAAGGTATGTTTGTAGTTACTTTATGACACGTAAGTATGTTGGAATTTTTAAAGAGTTGTGGCAATTTGTGAGAGACTTACATATTTGGGAAATTTTCTATAGATGGGAACTGACATGTACTACCACTCCGGATCAGAATGAACCTGGAAGCAATAGCAATGAAGAGGTGCTCCTCATTCCCCAGACCACCAGAACTGAAACCTAAAACAGAGTTTAACGTCATACCCAGGACATGAAGATCCTCAGGCGGTAGGCCTTTTAGCACTCATATGATAAAAAGGGTTGGGTCTTGCCATAAATGCAATAGGATCGAGACATTCATATAGGTCTAGGGCTTGATGTTACCAGCCGATTCATCGGAGGGGGAGCTCTCCGACCACCCGTCTAGCTTAAGTGGAATGTTTCATGTCATGCACTGCTCATCACGGGTCGCCACCCACGGCCAACATGTAGCCTCATTTGGGTGGGTGGGGATCTCTTACCCATCTGTAGAGGTGCAATCGGTGTATTCTAAAGCCCCAGTCGACAGGACTGAAAACTGTTTTTTTCTTTCTTCTCTCTTCTCTTTCACGGATTTGTAAGAGCGTTTAACTGAAGAATGTTTGATTGATTATCACGTGACTTGATAGTAAAAGAAACAATTCCCAAAGAATGATAAAGGCTAAACAGTTTGAAAGAGTTCTCTTAACTTTTGTCAATCCAATCAAAAGGTTGGGTTTAAGATTTTTAAAAAGGGTCATTTTATATCGTGTAATACGAGTTCTCTATTAATTAAAAAAGGATTATTGTAAGGGGAGATAATCACGGTAATATTCTAGCCAAGTAATTTTATAATAAGATTTTAGCAAGTAACTGCAGATGTTAATAATGGCCGTATTTTTTGTATTAATTTGATTTTTATTTATTTATTTATTTTTTGATTTTGTAAATAAAATTTGATTGAATAATAAGATTTAAAAGCTTCAAATGTTTCAAATATGATATTAATTGGAGATTTAAAAAATGGAGAATTTTTTTTTTTTAGCTAGAACGATAAAATTTAATTTCTTTAAAAATTATTAAGAACTCAAAACCAGAAATGTCTTAAGTCGTTTAATTATTTCCGACAATTTTTTTTCAATAACTTAAAATAAAAAAAGAATATTTATTTTTATCAATAGTCGTTTGGGGATTAAATATTTAGACTAATCTAAAATCCGCGAAAAAAAAACGATTGAACAAATAAAATCTAAAAAGAGAAATGGCTACTCCAATAAAACCAGTGAATTGATGTCCAAATTTGGCGGGAATAGAGGAAGAGATTTGGATTCTATGGAAGTGTGTAGATTTTAATTGCAACGCCAAATTAATTTCCCAAATTAATTTTATTCTGATTAAAAATGGCTTCGTGTCGACATTTTCAATAAACGAGGAAAGATATCACCGCCAGCCTTTAATAATAGCCGTATTAAGAGAAGGCCATTTTAAACAGCAGCAAAAATACATTTCGTCAACTCATAATTCACAAACTGTCTTCGCATTTAACACAGCATATGCTCTGAAGTGAATTTTTAACAAATTGGAATATTGCAATATCAGCAGAATAAATAACTTCATTTGAACAATATCTGTGTGTGTTTTCATATTATCTTACCCTTATATACTTTAGGATTCATTTCCTTACTTTTTTAAAGAAAAAGAAAGAGAAGAAAGAAGGGAAGAAAGAAGAAGAAGAGTGAACCCTGAAGGATAGCAAGTCTACAGGACTCTGAGTACCCTAGCGGATATTATTATTATTATTATTATTATAGACAAATAAAAAAGCAATTGAAAATTTATTATAAGTAGTTATGTTATAGTTTAACATAAATGGTTATGATTATAATAAAACCTTTATAAATTAATCCAATTTCTACATTAAATAACCCAAAAGGATTGATATGCCGTTAAATAAACGAAACCGAACCATTATAATAAAAAAATATAAATGAAATAAAATTTCGGCATTAAATAACCCATAAAAGGTTGATGTGCCATTAAATTACCAAACTATTATAATAAAAAAATAAATAAATGAAATCAAATTTCGGCATTGAATAGCCCATAAGAGGTTGATATCCCATTAAATAAACTAAAACATTAAAGAATATTTATAAATGAAATCAAATTTCGGCATTAAATAACCCATAAGAGGTTGATATGCCATTAAATAAACTAAACCATCATAATCAAATATGTATAAATGAAATCAAATTTCGGCATTAAATAATCCATAAGAGGTTGATATGCCATTAAATAAACTAAACCATCATAATCAAATATTTATAAATGAAATCAAATTTCGGCATTAAATTGCCCATAAGAGGTTCACATGCCATTAAACAAACTAAACCAAACAATTATAATCAAATATTTATAGATTAATCAAATTTAGGCATTAAATAATCCGTACAGGTTTGGTTAATATGCTGTTAAATAAACAAAGCGCAACAAAACACGCCTAGGTAACCTACATTGGAATTCTTAGCCATAACAGCTGTGAGAATCGGTGCCAAGACTAAAAAAAGAAATCGGAAAAGGGCAGGGGGTTAAATGTTTGTCTCCCTCTTGGTGTCTTGTCACACACTCTACAAAGTTCCTCAACAATAAACAATCAGGACAGACCAAAGAAATCTTCAAGAGAAAGGCATTCGTGGCAAATATTTATTTATACGCAAATATGATTAGCTTTCTTTTAAGCGGAAGCCTTTATCTGACATGCTGAATTTCTTTTTATTGCAATCAAAGAGTAATAATTAACCGTCGTTCTAGTTGCTTCTTTTTTGGGAGGAGGGGTGGGATAAAGGCTGACTTGAAAGAGAATTCCAGAAAGTATTCGTTGTCTCTTCCCATGAAGGGATCCTTGGAAGTTTAGAAAATTCAGAAATACCAGTTAGGACACATATTATTAACTGTTAGAAAAACCGATAGGAAAACATCCAGCAGTCAAATCGTAAAGGCATATTTCAACCTGAAATACTCAAAAGGGCCAGTACGTTCCGAGGGTTGGTTGGATTTTACGGCATATCAACCATTGTTGGGATATATATATATATATGAGGTTAAATGAACAAATGTGTTTATTTCTATATGGCTTTAAGCCGACAATTTTTGGAGGATATGTGCTTAATTGAAGTCATACCTAATTTTGAAAATTAATTAGTTAATAATTAATGAATTTAGGCGGGCATATATGTTCAAATGTAAGGCTAAACAAATCGAGAAAATGTCAGTCGAAATGTACATTCAGAGATTGACATTTTCTCGATTTGTTTAGCCTTACATTTGAACATATATGCCCGCCTAAATTCATTAATTATTAACTAATTAATTTTCAAAATTAAGTATGACTTCAATTAAGCACATATCCTCCATAATATATATATATATATATATATATATATATATATATATATAGAAGGTTTGCAAAAAGGATTATGTTTTTTTTTTTAAATTTTATTAACTTACATATACGACACGTGTTTCAGATCTGTTATCTTCTTCAGGCATTGAATTATTATTTTAGCAGAATATGTCCCATATTTGATAGGTTGTGTTTGTAACTTACTTTTAGATTATATATATATATATATATATATATATATAGCATCCTCGCACGAGCAGGATGCGACACAAGGTCAATTTCTTATGCGGACTTTAACAGGTTTGAATTGAGTTTTTCTTCTAAACTGGTTATCCAGCCATGGTTAAAGATCCCAGTCTGCCCTGCTATTTACCCAAAGCTGGGGGGGGAGAACTGGATTCATACCTTTAGCAAGGGTGAGAAGATGGCTTACTTGGGAATAGACGACCATTATGTCTGGTTCATTTGATTAACCGCCAAATTCTAACTACTCTAAGTTCCTTTCACTCGCTTTCCTTTAGCCTATCAAAAATCGACGCCTAGGTCAGTGAAAGGTTAACTTTTGTCAATAACTTCTATAACGTTTAAGGATAAAATTCCATACACATTATCACCATTTAAATTTAACTACACAACTTTCATAATTCGTAGGCAACACACGAATTATGTAATATGCCGAAGACGTTTTTTTATATTCATTGTTGATAGATATTTACTTTTTAAAACGTGTTTTCAAACTCATTTTTTCTATTGAATCCATAGATGGTAGCCTAACAGGTACTACCACTCCAGGTCAGAGTGAACCTGGGAGTAATGGCGATTAATCGGTACTCCACACTCAACAGAACTCCAAAATTGGAACTTTAGCCTAAGATAAAGTTTAACATCATACCCAGGACACTATGACCCCCAGCCACCGCCTTCTAGCACATATATGATAAAAAGCGTTGAGGCTTGCCATAAGGAAAATAAGACTGCTCAGCCAGTACATGATTTGCAAAACTCCAATTTCGCCCTTACTTAGGGTAGACGAGCGGTCGGAGAGACTCCCTCTGGATCAATCGGCTGATCACGTCAAGCCCTAGGACCTATATGATTGCCTCAACCCTATTGTCCTTATGGCAAATCCCAAGCTCGGGATGGTAGTTGATCTCAATTACCGGTGTTATTAGTCACTTAGTATTAGGTCAATGCTTTTTAGCCCAGGGGCGTCAACCATTAAGGACTGAAAGGGTCAGTACGTTCTGGAGTAGAGGCACAGCGTGCCATTAGCGAGATGTGGGCGTGGCTTTCACTAATTATACGGCAAAACCCGCAATACAACTGACAGGTGTATTGTTTAAGTGGTCACCCAATTAAGTTCTGAATGGGATCATCGTTGCTTAACTTCGGTTATCTAGCGGGAACCAGTAGTTATAGTTATGTCCGACTAGGAACCACAAGGTTCTTGGTTCGATACCAGCCCTCGCCAACTCAGCGTATGAGTAGCACAGGGATCTGTGCAGTAAAGTAAGGTTGCTGATGGTAGGTATGGCGCTCCACGTTAGACGCCAAAAACAATTTCCTTGGACTAGCGCTAGTGAAAAAGGGATTGACTCCCTCGCTGTCTGGCTGATACCGACTTTAGGCTACCCCGACGACTTTACTTTTTTACTTTTTAAACTATGGCACAAGGACAGAAGTATGAGGTACTCAGTGAGAATCGATCTCAGTACCAGTGGTCTGCTAATCAAGTTTGCTAACTATTATACCATCAAACAGTGTTATAGTTGGAGTTTTTTTTTTGGTGGGGGGGCTTTGGAATTAAATAACTCAGAAAAGTTGATATGCCATTAAACAAAGAAACGAAAATCCACAGAACAGAAAAGCGGTTTATCAATGAAATATCGCGCGATAAATCAAATATGACACATCTTGACATCTTAATATCTCATATATCTACTTGTACAGGCGTTTTGTGTACTGGTTACAGTCGAGTTAAAATCCTGAACGCGACTATTTGTGTTTCATATACGTCTTGGGCACCTGCTCACATTCTTTCTCCTCTCTACTCCTCCCTGTATTTGTTGTAGTTTCTGTGGAAATTATTTGGGACCCTACTTTTGGAGCGCCCCTTGTAATTTATTTCTGAATTCCACAACTTAAGGCCCACGCTTTTGTTTGGATTGCAGAAGAAAAAAATGCCCCCAGAGAATGGTATGGAACCACTGCTGTTTCAATGTCGTTCAATGTCTTGAAACCACTGAACTGTCAACCATTACAACCTGATCCCTTTTTTCTTTTTAATTCTATTTCTTTATTTGTTTGTTTTTGTTTCTATCTGGTTATTTTCAAACTAAATCTATTAAATCCGAGATGGACTATTTTCGGCTAAAAGCTAGGCACTTCTCTTCGGGTTCATTCAGAATAATAAAAATCGTGTGGATTTGGAATCGTCCCCTTGGGGGCTAATTTAAAGATAGGAGGGGGTCAGCTGAATCGGGAGGAAATATCGCTTTCCTCGGGGGCGCGGGAATGAGGTGATGCAAATGACATGCGGTGGATGGGGAGGAGGGAATAAAAGAAAGAAAAAAAAGAAAGAAAAAAAAGAAAGAAAAAAAAGAAAGAAATGTTTTTCTTTACGGTTAAAGAGATGGCTTTAAGGTCAACGTGGTTTTGTTTTGATCGAGGGTTAAGAGCAGATGTGTAAAAGTCAGACAGAGAATCGTAGGTAATGGGAAGAAAGAATGATAATCAGCGCCCCCCTTTACAGTAAGAAGAGGTGACAAAAGGACATAGAAAGAGGAAGAAAAGGTGGAAAATAGTCGGTAGATGTAAAAGAAAAGGAACTGGAAAATGTCGGTGGAGTTGCTGGGATGCCTGGTAAGAAAAAGAAAAAAGGATAACAATGAAGAATATGAAAAGATATGGATGTCATATTGACCGTTTCGGTCACGGAAACTTAAAGTATTTAGAGAAATATAAAGAGGGAAGAAAATGGGGAAAATATATCTGAAAATATCTTATTATAATGGAGATTGTGTGCTTTTCTGTCTGTAACCGAAACTATATTACTACTCATATCACTATTCCCTTAGTTATTGACATCACATTTTCCATGATTGTATTTTTATTTAAACCTCAATTATTAATAAAATTGTTTTACATTATTAATACTGTTAACCATGTCTACATACTGACAACATGCAATTATATTTATATATTCAACAAAATAGCGGTTTACAGTGTGAACGGGAAGGCTAATTTGCATATTGATATTAAAAATGTGATTTTATTAAATATGCGGTTAGTATTATTGATTTCTAACTGTTTGGTTTTATTTTAATGAATATAATCAAAAATCTCTTCAATGAATCTTAAATGAAATCCATTAACAAGAAAAGATAACTGTAATTTTATTCTTTACTTCCTCTTTTTACTAAATACTTAAATTAGAAAAAATAACAATGAAAGACGAGAGTGACGGAAGAGTAAGTTTCAGTTGTTCTATTTTTCGATTATACTCCCTCTGTTTCAAATCTTTTTATCGGTATTCTTATTTAGTTTCATTAGCCTTTCTAATTAAATATAATATTTTATTACATTAAACTTAAATACTTGCACCCGGAGGGTGCATATATTTGCTAGTAATTGTAATATATTGTTGGAAAACTATTGAAGAAAACAAAATAAAAATACAAAACAAAAGGAGGAAAAAGTGGGGAAAAACGGGGAAAAAGCGAAATAAAGAAAAAAGCAAAACAAAGTAAAAAAAAGAAAAAAAGAAGAAAATAAAGAGAAAAAAGAAAAAAAGAGACAGGAGGGAAAAGAAATAGAAAGAAAGAGTAAAAGAAAAATTAACACGAGAACAAATCGATAAAAGAAAAAGAAAAAATTGAAAAGAACAATGGAAAGAGAGGAGGAACAAGATAAAGAAAAAATTTAAAAAAGGGAAAAAGAAAAAATTTAAAAAAGGGAAAAAGAAAAAATTTAAAAAAGGGAAAAAGAAAAAATAGAGACAGAGAAAGTTAAACAAAGAACAAAGAAAAATGTGAAATAAATGAAGAAAGGAAAAATGAAAAGAAAAAATTTAAAGAATAGAGAAAGAAAAAAAAAAAGAAAAGATAATATATAAAGTACAAGAAAAAAGGAAAAAGAGTGAAGGGAAAAAGAGCGAAGAGAAAAAGAAAAGGAAAAAGTTAAAAATAAAATAGGAAAGACGAAAGAAAAGAAGCAAAGATATAAAGTGAAAAAAGAGAAAGAAACAAAAACAAAGAGAGAAGAGAAGGAGAATAAAATTGGAAAACGTAAAAAGAAAAAAAAAGAAAAAAGGAAACCAGAAAAGAACAAAGAAAATGAAAAAAAAGAAAAGGAAACAAAAAAGAAAAAGAAGCAAAAAGAAGCAAAAAAGAAAAAACAAAAAAAAAACAAAAAAGAAAAGAAACTAAAAAGAAAAAGAAAAAAAAGAAACAAAAACAAAGAGAGAAAGGAAGAACATGAAAGTATAAATGGAAAATGAAACAAAAAAAAAAAAAAAAAGAAAAGAAACAAAAAGAAAAAGAAGCAAAAAAGAAAAAGAAGCAAAAAAGAAACAGAAACAAAAAGAAGCAAAAAAAGAAAAAGAAACAAAAAAAAGAAAAAGAAACAAAAAAGAAAAAGAAACTAAAAAGAAACAAAAACAAAGAGAGAAAGGAAGAACATGAAAGTATAAATGGAAAATGAAACAAAAAAAAAAAGAAGAAAAGGAAAAAGAAAACAAGAACAAAGAAAAGGAACAAAGAGAAAGAAACAAAAAAGAAAATAACTAATACAAATCAATAAACAAATTAAATTAATGCACTTTTACCTCGAAGTTTTCTTTTATTGTGTGTGTTTGTGTGTATGTGTGTGTGTGTGTTTATTTGTAGGGATTTGTGGCAGTGGGGTAGGGGGATCCTCTTTCCTGAAAAGTGACAGAAGGAAAAGCCAAAATTGGACACGCCTGACCGCTTTCAATTGTCACCGACTCCACCTACTGTTTTGATAATCAACAACCGAACATCACCATCGTCAATAATCTTACTTCAGCCTCATTACCCCGTCGCTACAACCGTGACTTCCTCTCGGCCGTCCGCGTCACTCCCTCCCAAAATTAGATTGAAGACTAATGATTATAGGCCATAAACAAGATGGAAGTTGAAGTGAGGGCAGGGGGTCAGCTAAAGATAGGGGACTTTTCAGTGGTCATTTGGGAGGAAAAAAAGATCCGTATTTTTTTTTTTTTTTTTTTTTTGGCGTATAAGGTTTTTACAGTCGACCTTCCCAGTATTTGATGTCGTTAAAAATTAACAATAACTATAAAATTCATGGTCAAAGTAATTTAAAAGGTAGGACATGTGTTTTACCAATAAAAAAAATTATGTTTTGCTTGCTGGAACCATGGAGATTCCATGGGTGTTGACAACTAAGATGTAATCATTGTTGGCGCATAGATTTTGTTTTTAGAGTCTGGCAAAATAATGCTAGAATAAATGTTTGGTGTGGTTGGTTGGATTTTAAACCGAAAGGTCACATCCTACTCATGTGAAGAGGTTGGTAATATGTTTGTACCAGCAGAACATGTGGATATACCACATTATGATAATCTAATAGTTAAAACAGTTTGTTAAGATTAGTATTATCTGCGTTATTCGGACTATTGTTCCCATCTTCATTGTCATTTGTACCCGAATACGACAAGAAGGTTCCCGAGTCCGACAAGAAATACCTGAAGAAGGCCGGAGGGTATATCGGCCGAAACGTTGTACAAATAACAATGAAGATGGGGACAATAGACAATAGTCCGAATAATCCATGGGTGTTGACAACTAAGATGTAATCATTGGTGGCACATAGATTTCTTTTTAGAGTCTGACAAAATAATGCTAGAATAAATGTTTGGTGTGGTTGGTTGGATTTTAAATGGTCAAGTCTATTTCCAGGATTTTGATTGGTTGGTGGTTTTACTGTATATATTTTTATCCATATATACTGAACACTTGACCATGTCCTGGCAGTTGCTACAGAGTGTATTCGGTTACTGTCTTTTTTTTTGTCTGGTGACTGGATGCTAGTCAAAGCCTTCCTGTGATGGTGAGTATGATGTTCATTCCACAATAATAATGAATATGAGGGTTAAAGTGATACCAATTGTAGTTGGTGCACTTAGGACAGTCCCTAAAAGTTTAGAAAATAGACTAAAGGAACTGAAAATCAGAAGAATTGAGACCATCCAGACAACAGCATTTTTAAGATTGGCTAGAATATTCAGAAAGGCCCTGAAGACCTGAGAACTTTCTGTCACTCAGATTCCAGTAAAAGACCCTAAGTTTACACTGGTATGAAGAGGTTGGTAATATGTTTGTACCAGCAGAACATGTGGATATACCACATTATGATAATCTAACTGTTACAACAGTTTGTTAAGAGCTATTGCGAAATCGTTCGATATGTAAAACTTATAATAATCTTGATTTAACTCTCTCACACCCTTTTTTTCTTTCTTTCTTTGAATCTCAAATGTTTGTTTGTTTGTTTGAAATAGATCAGCATTATCGTTTCAGCGAAGTTACCCCACTCTCTATCTTTCCCTATTCTTTTTTTCATTTTTTCTTTCTTATAATATTTTTTCAAAAATTATTTACAAATTTATTTATACAAAATTTATTTAAAAATTTATTTAAAATTGTTTTATTTATACAAAAAGATTATTAAAATTGTTAATATTATTAATATTGAATTATTATTATTTATAAGTAAATATTAATAATATTATAATATTATATTAATATATATATAATTATATTATAATAATATCATAATAATCATAATATTAATTATAAAAATTGTTTTATTTATACAAAAAGATTTATTTACAAAAATTTTTTTTCATTTAAAAATTTTTTGTTTTTCTTTCTTATAATATTTTTTTCAAGCAGCACCAGATATTCATGATTTATATTTCTGCATTTGGATGGTCTCATTTTACAACCAGAGGGTGTTGCAAGATGACAACGATCAATATATAGATGTTCAGGTGTTGGAACAATAATATCAGACTGAAAAAAAAAAAAATGGCAAACAAACTTAGAAAATAATCACACAGAAGTAGGAAAAAATCTTACAGTGATTGAATTCCAGCTAGGCACAAGAAACCTGAAAGGATATTGAAACCGCTTTGGGGTGGGGTGAGGGTGTTATACGACCACACCCAGATAGGAACACTCAGACATCTATTTTCATATTTAGTTCAATTTCTATTCTAACTGAAATTGTTAGATTGTTCATTTGTCTGTTCAGCGTTTGTCTCTCGTTTTGTCATCTCGTCTATTTTTTTTTTACTGGGATGGGGGAAGTTATATATTTTTTGTTTTCTTTCGAAATATTTCCTTCTTTTCTTAAAAAAAAGAATCTTCCTTTTCTTACTCATTTTCAACTCATTAGTCTAGGCCTCCTCGATATTTTACAAAATCATTTTTCTTTTCTTACCATCATTCTACAGATACAGAAAAAAAGCGATTTCCCAATGAATTACAGCGGATTCCGGATAAATGGGCCGACCTACATTTAATCGGCACACCCCCAGAATCCTCGAGAGCAAAATAAAATAATCACTTCGCTTATTTGGTCCATCAACTCTTTAATAGGTTCAACACGAATAACATAAATTAGCATGTTTCACAGCAGATTCCGGATAATTGGGCCACCATTTAATCGGGACATTCGAGTTTCATAACAGAATCTTCAAAAGCCAAAAAAAAAAAAAAAAAAAAAAGAAGTAATCTTTTACTTTGTTTATTTGACCCATCAAGCACGTAGGGCAGATTGGGTTCTTCAACAACGAATCTGAGAAAAGGAAAACTGAATTAAACGAGCTGTACTTCCCTTGAAATTGACATTGTGTCACATCCTGTTTGTAGCGCAGGGGTGCGTAAATACACATCGAACTATTAGAGTTCTTTAGATGAGGCTGGATAATTAGTAAAAGAAATACCTGAAGAAGGCCGGAGGGTGATATTTGCCTCTCATCCCACTTATGAGGGCTTGACACAAGTACATTTTTATGTGGGCCAACCCACAAGCCGAAACTTATGGGTGGTTGGTGGAAAAAATTGCGTCGATCTCGTCGGCATTCCCCCTCAATGGGGGCGCCTCAGGCGCTGGGCAATAAACCCAACCCTGCCCCTTTAAATCAAGGGGGCAGGTATTGCATGGGGGGATAGCTCCCTGGGATCGACGCTATTAATTGAACACACCGGTCCAGTGGCCGAAGCACACCGGACCCCCGCTCCGAAGGACAGTTGTTAGTGCGTAATAATACAATCTTAAATTATTTTCTGTGGTTGTGATTCCTTTGCCATGTCTTGGAAGTTTTCAGATTCTTTTTTTCAAGTCAAAGAATACTTTTCTGGTATGGCACTCGGAATCACTTTTTGACATTTGTATTGAATGGCAAAAAGTGATATATATTCGTAGACAAGTGAGCAAGAATTGTGTAAGGCATTGGGGTTGTGAGAGAAAGGAACAATTCGGGAATGAAAAGAAAAATGGAATAATCCCGTTTGTGAACAGATTTCAGTATGCCGACTTCCACAAAGCTTCGTTTGAAATTGAACGATTTGTTTGAAAAACAATTTCAAATAAAAAAAAACAAATTCTTAACAGGCGCCAAAGATCCTAACCTAATTTTTTTTTAAATCCCGAGCCGATCCTCCCTTCAATATAAAACTAACTAAGAAAATGAAGATAACGCATTGTATCGATGGTTAGAGGATTTTGTCGGAGATTTTTCTTACACCAGTATGTTCCTTATAGACTACTAGAAGCGACTACCCAGTGTCGTCTGGGTAGAGGATCGGAGAACCCTGGTGTATCTATTTGTTTTCTTTTGAGATTTGCTAACGCTGGACATTTTTAAGTAGAATTTCAATGCTATATCTATGTATATTTTAATTTCTAGATATCTTTGAATATATATCAAATCTTTATCATTTTGCACAAAAAGCATGAACAGTGACATCTTATATATATATATATATATATATATATATATATATATATGTATATATATATATATATATACGGAGATAACTCTGAATTCAAAATTCCTGAGGTCGGTCGTTGATTGGGTTTGTGGCAACCCTTGATGCACCAATTCTTTCCTACCGACTGTGCCAAAAAGTGTGGAAGGTCCAACACAAGCCATCACCACTATAAACAAATCACTGTGTGGGTGTTCATTGTATGTGTGAACCCTCATGCGTCGAAAATCGACGAGAGAGTCCATAATATATACTAGCAAATATATGCACCCTCCGGGTGCAAGTATTTAAGTTTTAATGTAATAAAATATTGTATTAAATTAGAAAGGCTAATGAAACTAAATAAGAATACAGATAAAAAGATTTGAAACAGAGGGAGTATAATAAAAGATTTGAAACAGAGGGAGTATAATAAAAAATGGAACAACTGAAACTTACTCTTCCATCACTCTTGTCTTTCATTGTTATTTTTTCGAATTTAAGTATTTAGTTATAGGAGGAAGTAAAGAATAAAATGACAGTTATTTTATCTTGTTAATGGATTTCATTTAAGATTCATTGAAGAGATTTGTGCTTATATTCATTAAAATAAAACCAAACAGTTCGAAATCAATAATACTAAGCACATATTTATTAAATTCGATTTTTTAATATTAATATGCAAATTAGCCTTCCCGTTCACACTGTAAACCGCTATTTTGTTGTATATATAAATATAATTTCATGTTGTCAGTATGTAGACATAGTTAACCGTATTAATAATGTAAGACAATTTTATTAATAATTGAGGTTTAGATTAAAATAAAATCATGGAGAATGTGATGTCAATAACTAAGAGAATTATGACTTGAGTAGGAATATAGTTTCGGTTACAGACAGAAAAACACACAATCTCCATTATAATAAGATATATATATATATATATATATATATATATATATATATATATATATATTTACTTTGTCGTTAATTTTATTATTTTCCTAGTTTCAACCGGATATACATAAATGCACACACTATATGTGTATAGATGCGTAATATGTTTTGCAATAACTGAGAAAGGCTGCATGGAAAGTGGCAAGAAAAAAGAAAGGGATTTGGTTAGAACATTCATGTGATACCATATACGACTTCTTTCATTGATAGGAAAATACATTGTAGATCGTGACGAAGCAGAGACAGTCAACCAATTGTACTAGTAGAACCAAAATCAACTGGATTTACGCGGGCCTATGTCTCAGTACTATGTCTGTCTCACTTGCTGGGAAAAGGTGTCTGTCTCACTGCACTTGCACACTCTTTTGGTAATCATTACGAAAAAGCAAATATCTAGCTGAAAGAGGGCAGTTAGAAAGTTTCAAATTATAAACGGACGTTGGATATATATATATATATATATATGTGTGTATGTGTGTGTGTGTGTGTGTGTGTTTTAATATAGGCATTCGGTATTTTACAAGGAGAGAGAGAGAGAGATGATTCAGAATTAGCCGGAAAGAATAAAACGACAGGAAAGATAAAAGAAAGACAGAGGGGGTGATGAGAGTGAGAGAGAGGGAGTGAGAGAGGGGGGGGAAACAAAAGAGAGAGAGAGAGAGAGAGAAGAGAAGAGACGATAAGAGGGAAACGACAGGAGAGTGAAAGAGCGAGAGAGATAACAAGAGGGAAGTGAGAGAGAGAGAGAGAGAGAGAGAAACAGATGACAAACTGAAATAACCATTTTCAAATGTGTGTGAGAGAGATAGAAACTCTCTCTCTCCATCTCTCTCTCGTTATGTGCCCTTGACCCCTTTTCGCGGCCAGGTGACGTACTAAGAGGGAATCCAATTAATTTCAACGATTAATGTTAAATAATAAGTCTACGGTCTAAACAGCTTATTTTAATTTTTCAGTAAAGAACACGAAATAACGACTCAGTTTAGCTAGTTTATTAAGAGAACTAGGATCAACTGGATTTTAAATGGAAGTTATGTCTTCATGTCATAACCAGAAGCCTCCAGGGAACCGAACTCTATTCAATTCACCGCGAAGACTTCTCATTCTGTTAACCATCACTGGATACAATTGTTAAGCTATGTTAACTATTCTATGTCATTATCGCCCATGGTCAGGATTGAACCTGCAACGTACAGATGATTGTCACTTAAAACTGTATTAACTCAACCCCTTTATCCGTTGCGCCTTGTATCTAGCTAGAGAAGGTTCCAGAGTTCGACAAGAAACACACGAAGAGCACATCGACCGAAACGTTGTGTATATAACAATGACGATGAGGACAACAGTCCGAAAAATCCAAATAATACAGTGTCAAGTTGTTCCCTGTAACTTATGAACATTATCGGAGTAAAAAAACGACCAAGGAAAACAAATATTCTACTCTATCCCTTATACATACAAACATACATATATACACGCACACAGTTATGTATGTTTGTATCCAATGCCAGTTGATCTGGTGTTGTTTTGCCAAGAGAGATCTCGAAATATACGTGAAGGAAAGTTATTTACTTACTTTAAGGAATGCTTTTAAAGTGTCTAATATCTTATGTTTATCTTACTTTTCATTTCGCCAAGATGAATTGTAGGTTTTTTTTATAATTTGTTTTCTCTTTTTTATTGTATGAAATAACAAAACGGAGAAGGAATGTGGTACGGTTTTCTCCTCATAATTTACCCCCTTTCCTTCCCTTCTCATTAATAATAATAACGATGATAATAATATACACTATTGTACTTGCATATACACAGACAAACATATATACACACACATGTAGATAAAACGCTGAATACAAACCAGTTGTACTACGCTTAAAAATTGACCTTGGATGGCATGCTATTTGTGGTGAAACGTTTGGGATACATATATTTATCTATGCACACATACACTCACATATATAAACGCCCGACCTTATAGAGACGTGCACACACATATGTACAAACATCTGATTATATATATATGTATTTATGCACACAGTCCTTTATATAGATATATATACAACAATATTTATGCACACAGTTCTTTATATACACAAACGTATTATATATATATATATATAAAATCAACTCTCAAATTTATATGCAAAAATTCATGCATCCATAGCGTTATCTATACGCAGAATGCCTAGACATATCACCTAAAATATATGCACATACATAAATTTATACAATCACATGCTTACAAAGATATATATGTGTACATATGCAAAAGTATATATATATATATATATTATATATATATATATATATATATATATATATATATGCCCATGTATAAACTATATATTTATTATTTCTGTATCTACAGAGTGCGTAATATCTGCGATATGGTCAGTATAAGAAAGAATTTAAAACAAAATATTGCTCCTGAGTTTTTATATTTTTACGACATTCTGAAGTGGGATGAAAGGCTGGTACACCGAAAGCACGGAATAGGAAAAAAAAAAGCAATAAAGTTTACATTGTAAAAATATCCAAAGAGAATTCAAAATAATAATAAATTAATAAAAAATATCTTCAGCAAAAATTAAACGTTTAGAATTCTTAAATGACGGATTTTATATATAAAAGTATGTATCAGCCACACACCGAGGAGTCTATTCCCATTTCACTAGCATTAGACAAAGGAGTTTTTTAGCGTCTGAAGCGAGGCGACACACCTGTCATCAGCTCCTGACTTTACCGCACAGATCCCTGTGCTACACACACACATATATATATATATATATATATATATATATATATATATATATATATATATATATATATATATATATATTCTTTGGCCAATTGTTGTAGTGTTAATCGATTATTTTCAAATCAAAGTTTGGTAGTATATATTTTTACTAACAAATTATTTGTCGTTTTTTTTTTCTTACCACAAAGGTTTACTAATAGGATAAGTGTATATATATATATATATATATATATATATATATATATAATAAGAAAGAAATGGGTATAAACTCCGGCAATGTAAATATGTATAAAGATTTTGAAAAAAAAAAACATGAAAATATGTCAAAAATCGACATTTAGAAAGCCGATGCTAAAGCGTTTCGGTTTATTTTATCAAACCATCAACAGGGCTTTACTGGAAAATAATCATAAATGATATAAAAAGAATATTGTGCAACAAGCAAAAACCTTGTGAAAGTGAACGTAATAGCGTGACTGTAGTTCGAACTCACTCACGACAATGTCGCAGCCCAGCACATTAACCACTGCGTCACGTACGATCATCTTCATTTTTCTTCATTATTTTTTTTTCATTCTTTATTTTCCTTTATCCACCCAAATATACACTTAATATTTTTTCTTCATTTCCTTCGTTTTTCTTTATTTTCCTTCTTCCTTGTTTGTCTCCGTCTTCTGCTTACCATGTCATCCAGATATGCACTTCTATGCTTTTGACCGCCCTAAAACTATTCGTGTATGACTCAAAGACTCTTGGCTACCTAATTCCCTAGACTCCTGTCATTTACCTTGTCCCAAATAGAACCCTCCAGTCACCCCCCCCTACAACCACCAGACTCCCACTCTTCCCAACAAGTGTGACTTCCATTTCTATCCCTCCACGTGTTTGTTTCTTTCTCCTCTGGACCAACATCCCCCCCCCGCTTTGGATCAAAAATCCTGGATCAACCTTCGGCTCAGAAAAACCCTTTGAAACAACTGTAAACACCGGACTCTTTCTTTCCTTGTCAATCATTTTCGATTCGTACGGAACGATCCGACTTGTACGCACTTTCGCTTCTTTTTTTTTTTTTCCCCTTCCCGCTTTTTTTTGTTTTTGTTTTCTCGCTTGTTATTTCAGGGCTCAAGGGATCAATGTCTAGGATTGGAGCCCGGCATAAGTCTCTGTTGCCCGACCAAAAGGAGAAATTATCTTCGATGATACTGAGAGGTAGAGGGGGTGGTTGGCTTAGACATATGAGTCAGGATCTTCGACATTCCAAGAAAAAGAATGTCTCGCTTTTTACCCACACTACAGCTACAGTTGTCTTAACATATGATGCATTTTGCAGAACGACATACGTACGTTATTTAAATATCATTGTCCAATGCATTTTTATAGTGAAAATCATTGTCCAATTCATTAAAAAGGATTATGTTTTGTTTTTTTTTAAATTTGTATTAACTTCTATATGAATGTGACACGTGTTTCTGATCTGTTGTCTTCTTCAGGCATTGAATTATTATTTTGGCAGAATATGTCCGATTTATATATAAATATATATATATATATTATATATATATATATATATATTATATTAAATTTATTTACTTTGTCGTCAATTGTTTTATTATTGTAGTTTCCACCGGAAATACACCCATACATACACACCCTTTATATCGGTATTGTGTGAAGCATGTTGGGTAGTATGATTTAGTTTGTGGGGAATTCTGGGAATTACAGTCTAGTTTATAGTGCATGATTAAAAATTATAAAAAACTGTTTTTGGCATAAAATAACCCAACAAGGGTTGACATGTCTTAAAATCCAACAGAAGAGTCCTGGTTCCAAACTGAAGATCATTAAGGAAAATTAAAAATAAAATCCTGACACTTACGGAAAAAAAGTCTTGAAAGTTGTGACTCACCTGGAAAATAATGAAGAAGAAAAAAACGTGTCATTAAATTGTTGAAATATCTTAGATAAAATCGTGTAATTGTTTGATTAGGGTTTCTTTGATCTTTTTTTTATAGCAATATATAATATAGAGGATTACGATAATAAGCAACAAAAATAAGATAAAAAGAAAACCTAGCCCGACATCAAACAATATATAAAAGCAACAAAAAAATATATGTATATTTGTCGGTAAAGAAGAAAATTTAAAGGAGATCAGAATCATTATATATGCAAAATAGGATGGGACTGAACATGGAGGAAAATATTGATTAGGTATATCAATGTAAGCTGGAAAAATACGAAAATCTGTTCGAGAAAGGAGTAAGAAGTGGATGGACGATCAATATAGTGGATTTCATTTAAAGGTATATATATATATATATATAAAGGTATATATATATATCCGGGATATACTAACGCAATAGCAAAACTAAAAGGAAAAACACCTCATATTCTTATACAACCTTATACACACACATACAAATATGCACTCACACGTACATCATTACCCCTCTCTCTCTATATATATATATATATATATATATAAATAAATATATGCCATCCAAATACACCGTGTTTCGACGTTTACATCTCATCAGTGTGGCTAGACTTAGCAGCTACTTCTAGCCGGTGCGTACATGTTTCATCCCCGTCTCCCTCTCTCTCTCTCTCTATATATATATATATATACATACACACACAATATAGAATGAATGGTGAATGAATAAAAAAAGTATTGGCATATATATGTTTATATAAACGCTAAACAGGCCACCATTTTTTTTTTATTAATCTTAACATTTTGACCGTCTGATGATTGCAAGTAAGCATGAAACTTTAGTTACGGGATATCAAATCCATAATATCTATATATCATATATATATATATATATATATTTCTGTGATATACAAGTTAGAATATCTTAGTCAACACACGATCGTATAGGCGAGAAACTGACAGCTACCAACCACCGTTAACAATGTCTACGCTATCCTAATTTAGATATCAAGAATGAATAGAATCAAACGTTTTTTTGGTTTATTCATTCTAGATGGAAACTCAGTCTTTTAAACAAGTTTTTAACTCATATTTTTCTATTTAACACATAGATGGAATCCTAACAGGTAGTAACACTCCGTCAAAGTTTTGAGGCAGTTATAGTAGACGTTTCACTTGTGTCAGGCATCTTAGTAAAAGCATACCCCATCCAATCGTTTGACCTACAGCACTTGGCTCTTTCAACAACTTAGCCATCTTCGAACCGAAGCACCTGGACCAATTATCAAGCCATGTCTCGAATACTTGAAGCCGTTTTAGTCCATCTCATCGAACCAATTCAAAATTCATCCCCCTTCCCCCCTCCCTACTAGCTGCCGTCCTCAAACTATTCTCGATCAATCAGCCACTAGTCTTTGACCAATTCATCTTCTTGAAGATACTATTTGTTAAGACCAACCGAAAGAAGACCACCCAACCCATTGACCATCGGACTGGCCGTCCAGTTGTTTAATTATAATTTAATGTCATGGACGAAGAACGGATTTAAAAAGAGTTGTGTGGAATGATTACCAATACAATCATGCCAGTCTCCAGTGGAATGATGGGAAAAACGCCGTATTTGGCATTCTTTCCTCTGACAACAGTCGTTTCTTCTTCAGTTAGCAAAGTGTCACACGCTCGTTCTGCTTGCTTTTGTTTCGGACGCACGATACATCAAGTGTTTTACAAACGAAGCACAAAAGAAAAGCAGCGGTTTACAGAATGCCAGCCCTTTAAAAAAGGCGGCTTTCTGTGATTGTGAAACGGTGTCATGCGAACAGCACTGTCCTTTTGTTTTCGCCCACATAGAAAACAGAGAGCCTTTTTTTTCACTGTTTTTTTTTTTTTTTTTAATTTTTTTTAAAGAATGTTTTGGTCAGATTTGCAATGTGCACGTATCTGTTAAAAAAAAAAACGAATCGACATTTGGATTCTGAAAATGAACTCTTATTCGGTCTGGTAAACGAAACACCGATTGCGTAAAAATCACCGCATTGGTATTGTCGCATGAACAATATCAAAAATAAATTAAAAAATGTAAAACGAAAATGACGATAACCGGAATGATATATGCAACTTTAAAATACACCATCATGCAGGTAAAAAGATACCAAGGGGAAATTTGGTAGGTAGAGTTAACTCTTAGGTTACTTCAATCCGCCCACTGCGGCTCTCCCACCACAGCCAACCAAAGTACAAAACCCGGTAATTTTCACCTTTAGCTGTCAAAATTCCTAGCAAATAAGGCAATTAGAGTAACCTCCCTTGACTTTTACTTCGAACCAAGCCAGTAGCTATTTTGAAAGTCTTCGTGCGAAATAAAGAAATCTTAGAAACTGAACCATTAGGTGTGCTTAAAAGTTCATATATATATATATATATATATATATATATATATATATATAAAATATACCAAACTTATTGATAAACCCTTGCGGTAAGAAAGAACCCGGCAAATAGTTTGATTGTAAAAATATATTACCAAACTTCATCTGGGGAAAAAAATGAAAAAAAGATAAGACCAAGCAACTGATCAGCAAGGTTATAGATGAGGTTATCGATGAGACCTAATAGGTCGAAATGTACATTCAGGGATTGACATTTTCTCGATTTGTTTAGCCTTACATTTGAATCTACCCGCCTAAATTCATTAATTATTAACTAATTAATTTTCAAAATTAGGTATGACTTCAATTAAGCACATATCCTCCAAAAATTGTCGGCTTAAAGCCATATAGAAATAAACATTTGTTTGTTTACTTAACCTCATATATATATATATATATATATATATATATATATATATATTCAAACGAATTCAACCAGAAGATGGTTTTCACTAAACAGATGGACTTGCCACTCCTAATACATTTTTGTGTATTCTCAAACACTTTTTTGAATTTTCTAAAACAAATTTTTCACAAGAAATTTTCTCTTGACGCTGACCTAAGATCGAAAATAGTTGAGAATAATCAATAATAAAAAAAAAAAGTAAATAACAAAAGAAATATTCCTGTTTAGCACTTTTTGTTCTTATATATGGTCTTTCCATTGCTCGACCGAAAGCAAAGTTCGACCCTCAAGCCAGAGAAATGTAGTCGTTGGGTCATTCCTTCCAAACCACTGGACGATGATGCAGATTATTAGGTGGAGGGTGGTCATTGTACCATTTAAATGGGTTTGTTTCCCCTCCCCATCCAAAACGCAAAATATCTTCCAGTGACAAGGACACTAGTAGGACTAAACAAGAAAAAAGAACCACTTCAGATTTGGTAATTTGAATCCAGAGAGCGCCGAAGTCTTTTACAAGTATCTTTGCTCACCAAGAAATCGCTTACTATTCTGCATATTGTTTACGACTGACCACATACATTGTTCTTTAAGAATAGATTCGACACAGAACAGATGTGAGGAGTAAATAGAACAGAAGTGAGGAGTATAATGTGACGAGTAAAGTTATTAAACTATTTTTCGGATATCTGGTGGATATTAAACAATAGTTTATTGGTGAGATTGTTTGAGGGGGGAGTTTTAAGATTGTCCGAGGCACCTCACATGGTATAATGATTACCCAGCAGACCATTGTTAACGAACTAGAGTCT
>CM042169.1:17026245-17073745 GCA_023376005.1 Doryteuthis pealeii
AATATAAAAAAAAACAACACTAAGAGTGAAAAGAAGAAGAAAAAAAAGTCCGAATGAATAAACGAACGAACGAAGCGTCCATCATGGCTGTTGGGTTTCTTTTTTATTTTATCTCCACTGACAGGAGAGCTATACTAAATGAATCATGTCTGCGTTTGCAAGTACGTGAGTTCTTGTCGTATAGTCAATCTTCCCTCCTTTAAATATCATAAAAACGCGACAGGCAGCGCAACCCCGCAGAGACTAACTACTTGGAGAGCCGATTGCAACCATGCAGCCGGGTTTGCCCCCCATCACACATACTGCAATGCGAAATCCTTATGAAAAATAATCAGATATAAAAAAGGGGGTAAAGAAGGTGTGGCACACCAGCAAGAGAGAAACGGGGAGAGAGAGAAAAAAAGAAGGGACAGAAAGGGGATCAATTTGTTATGGAGGACGGAACTGCAGCAAAAACAAAGAGATTTTCTGTTTTCTTCGTCAAGGTCGTGTCGTAAAATGCGTATAAAACTGCGGGCTTCCTTGTTCAATCCCAGGCAAGGGCAACACGTTCGATCATAAAAACACAGCGTCACAATTAATACTGTTAGCAAATAAGCGGATAAAAATCAGCCGGGATCATTAAATAAAGTATTAAAAAATAAAACTTATTATATGTACTAGCAAAAATACACGCCCTCCGGGCACAAGTATTTAAGTTTTAACATAATTAAAATCTATCTCAGCTAGACCTTAATTGAGACATTGTTAATGAATACGATGTTATTTAAGATTAATTAAGATTGAATAATAATTATTTGATTAATACCCATTGAGAATATAACGTAAATAACTAAGGGAATTCTGACGTTGGTGGTGACATAGTTTATGTTACAGACTGACTGACACATAATAGCCATTGAAATAAAATTTTCGAGTCCTCCGCACGAGCAGATGGTGACGCAGGGTCAATTTTTAAGCGGAGTAAATTCCAGGTTTGTATTCAGAGTTTTCCTTCTCTCTGACCACTTTCCCTACCAACGGTTGAAGAGCCGAGTCCTCCCTACTATTTATTTGGAGGGAGAATAGTCCGATTCAGACCTTACCAAGGGTATTAGAGCCATATGAAATGCAATCAGTCTCGTCCAGAATTTGAACTCATATCGCCGTGTCCATTTTCTTCGACGACAACCATTATACCACGGCCAACTCCATCTGAAACATAGACAGCCTTGTTGGTGGGATTTAGAATATGCTTGTATCTGGTGTTGAGACTATAGCTATGGAAATCTTGGATTATAGAGTACCACTTAATTGCCATTACTCCCAGGTCCACCCTGACAAAGTGGTAGTATGTGTTAGGGTCATATCTAGGAGTCAAATGGATCTGTTGTAAATTATTTGTTAGCGAGAGACAGGGAGAGAGAGAGAGAGAGAGAGAGAGAGAGGGGAAGAGAGGAGAGAGGGGAGAAAGGGGGAGAGACACGGAGAGAGAGACAGAGAATCGATACAATCAGCATATCTTGAAGTTAATACCGAGAGTCACCCACCTGGTATCTTTGGGTCGTAAAGGAAAACTTCAAGACAGTTGTAAATTATTTGTATGAGATAGACAGCGAGAGAGAGAGAGAGTGAGTGAGTGACAGAGGGAGAGAGACAACGAGGAAGAGAGAAGAGGAGAGAATCGATACGATCAGCATATCTTGATGTTAATACCGAAACTCACCCACCTGGTGTCTTTGGGTCGTAATGGAAAACTTCAAGACAGTGGTCTGTAGCTTTAAATACCGAGTCAAACTCGAGAAGAATGCGACAGTTGTACTCATCTAAACAACCTAACACAATCTTTGGGCACCTTAAACTACGGCAAGTGTTACCAGTGCTTTCAACTAGCGGTTACAGTGCACAACATTCTTCGCTTCTGTTACGCATTGGCATTTCTATGGCTGCCCCCACGATAGATGTTAGGAAGCATCACACGGGGTCCATAAATACGCAAATACTTTGGTAATTCAAGCTTGGGTTTCAAAGAGAAAACATCTAAAAGCAAATAAATCGCACAGTCGGGTAGAGAGAAGACAACACTCACATATTTTGGGGTGGGAAGAAAAATAATAAATATTGTACGAGAGTCAGAGAAGAGGGAGAAGGTAGTGAATATTTGCAAATGCCAGAGACAGAGAAAGGAGGGGGGCTGGGAGAATAAAAAATAAAAGAAGAGAAAGTGAAAGAAAAGAGAGAAAGAGAGGAAAAGGAAGAGTAAAGGCGATATAAAATGGGACCGTAAAAGACACAGGCGGATTAAAGAGAGATAAGAGACAAATAGTATATATATATATATATATATATATATATATATATATATATATATATAGAAAGAGAAATACCAAAGAAAGAGAGGGAGGGGTGGAAAAAGTGCGAAAATGACAAGACTTACGAGAGAGAGAAAGATGGAGAGAGCGAATAAAAATGGAGGGATGATTTTACATACGTTGGAAGAGAGAGAGAGAGAGAGAGAGAGAGAGAGAGAGAGAGAGAGAGAGAGAGAGAGAGAGAGAGAGAGAGAGAGAGAGAGAGAGAGAGAGAGAGAGAAGAGAGAATAAAAAAAGTCATACACATCTGACATTGCACTAGTTGTCGCCTCTTGAATAGTCCCACAAATCCCACACCAGTCTGTCGTAATTCACCAACAGTTTTTGATCTCTTCTCCCATTCTTCTCTAATTATATCCTCCAAAACATCACTTGACACCCAACTTACTCTGACATATATAATATATATATATATATATATATTATACATACATACACCTTTCTAAATCGCTGTCTTATGATTTAGTAATGACTGTCACCTTTGGACTAGAATATCATATTAAATAAATAAAAAAAAGACGTAGGGTGTGACAAAATGTCCACTTTTCTAAAAATGAAACCCTTCACGAATCATTCAGGCTTGTCTTTAAATGGTGAGAGAAACTCTTGTGCCCCGAGTCTCAAGTATTTGCAGCGGGTTCGAGCCTCATTAGCAATCGCCACTTTTAAGTGTACCATCATAAATTTTGTGAAAGAAACCATTTTCCTGATTTATTCCCTTACTACTTAGCAAGGGTAATGACACTTCATTATATATACTAGTACAAAATAAAAAATGTAAAAATAGATTTTTGAAACATATTGCCTGAGGGGTTGGAGTTAAAAATTCAATGTCAGCGAGTTTGTACCCTAAGTAAGTAAAATTATCAAATTCATTAAAGGATTAATGAATAAAACAATTTGAAATGTAAACTTTAAATATGTATTAAAATAAAATGAACTATATATAGATATATAATACCAGTCATGTATTTATTAAAACTTGTTTTAAAAAAACAATGAGGACTGTCTAATGTTGCATGTTTAAATTTTGAGTGTATATATTCTATATTTTGAAGATTTTGGGTTGTGTGACTTAAGCAATGACGTAATCTTTGTTACAGACAAAAACCGGAAGCTAATCTCCATTATTTTTATATATATATATAATATATATATATTATATATTAGTGCATATTCTGTTATTTTATGCTGAGTATTCAATATCTTTAAAAGAGCAATAATAACAAATAGTAGTACTTGTGGATATACCAGAGTAAGGTCATTTAATTATTGTAACATTTGATATGTTTAAGAGTTATTGCGAAATAGTTCAATTTAAAAAAAAAAGTATTCTAACGATAAACACAAAAAAATGCAAATGAGATAATGCGGACATGGCTAAGAAAGGGAAAACCTCAAGAGAGAAACAAAATGCCATAAGAACCAGTTATGTCAAAAGTCCTGTCGATGGGACCTAGAATCCGGTAACTTTGTCTCTTGCAAGGAGTAAGGCCCAATAATGGTGAGTTGCGGCCATATTATAAGAGAACAAAAAAAGAATTATGTCGAAGATGTTGATCCGACTCTAGTATAAAATGACCTCCGATCACTTTATATATATATATATATATATATATATATATATATATATGATAAGTATATGTTTGGAATTTATATATATATATATATATAATATATATTGTAGCGTTAGTTTCGTATTTGCCTGGGAGAGTTGTCTGTCCGGTTTAGTTTGCTGGTGCCCGCTAGGGGAGATAGTATTTAAGCGGCTGGTTCAAAAG
The DNA here is from genome assembly GCA_023376005.1 of Doryteuthis pealeii. NCBI lineage: Eukaryota > Metazoa > Mollusca > Cephalopoda > Myopsida > Loliginidae > Doryteuthis > Doryteuthis pealeii. The sequence continues at coordinate 17,030,378 of CM042169.1, forward strand.
GCTTCTTCCTCTTTTTCCTGTTTCAGTAACCACGAGTCACATGGGCTAGATACTGTCTATCCCTTCTCGTTGGGGCTTTTGGCCCCACTTACATTACTGTAAGTTCTTCACAGCATGGACTATCCCTAGTCTCATATCTGTACTTTTCGTATATCTTGTACCATTCATGAATGTGTGTTTATCTTTTTACATGTAACTTGTTTTACCTTGTACTTTGTATCTCGTCATATCCATGTGCTGTATTATATTAAATGTTGTGTCTGTTAACCTTCGTCGGAGTTTTGTATATTCAAAGTATATATAACTTTGAATCATTCTTACATATATATATATATATATACCAACTCCTCTGCTCCAGCAGGATGCGACACAAGATCAATTTCATAAGCGGAGTTTAACAGGTTTAATTCAGAGTTTTCTTTCTCCTAGACTGTTTAGCTACCCATGGTTAAAGAACCCAGTCTATCCTGCTATTTTATCCATAACTGAAGGGAGTATTGCGGGATTAATACATTTCCCAAGGTATTAGCGCCATGTGAAATGCAAACAGCTTCGCCCAGGAATTGAACTCTGGTCGACGAGTCCATTTCCTACGACTAACCATTATACCACGGACGAACTCCATCTTTTCTGTACAGCTAGTGATCAGATCTCTTAGCATTATTGTCAAATTTGGGAAGACTTATGAATTAGTATTTCTTTTATAGCCACAGTTGACCTTTAAAGGCTGGAAAAGGTCAGTTGATTCGTAGCTGGTCTATGTTTACAAATCGCAAATTCCTTCTCAACTTGTCGAACCTCTTCGCCTCGTTTGCAAGATGAACTGACATTTTGGCAGTGATGCTCACACTTGGTTTTTTTTACAAATTAAGAGGTTAGTGGGGTGCAGAGTGAAGCGTGCGGCCCCTGGCCTGAGAAGCTGGATTTACACTTGATAGGGTTAGAGGGTTCCTAATCTTATAGAAACAAAAGAGAAACAGCTGTGAGTCGATATACCGGCCAATGAGAGACATCGTCTCAGATTTAAAGTTTCGGATCCTATGGGGGAGGACGGGAGGTGGTGTAGATTTCATTCGTATCTCCCATATGCGCAGAAATGCTCGTTTAGTAGGTGTTGCAAGATATGTTGGAAGAAAGAAATAGTGACTGGAAAAATGTAGGGAGGTGTTGGATGATGAGTTAAAGTCCTTGTTATTGGTGGGCGTGTCGGGAAGGGAAAAAAAAAAAGAAAAAAAAAAAGAGATTGACCTCTGGTATCTACGTCCGTAAATAAAGATTAAATTACTTACATAGACTGAATTATACGTAGTTCTGTTTGAATTAATCGGGATAGCTGAGAAAGAAAAGTTGGCAGGCAACAACAAAAGAAAAAAAAGAAAATAAAAGGAGGAAGTGTGTATAGCGCCAAGGTATCAAAAAAGAATTATGTTCAACATTCCTAATCTTTAATGGGTTTTATCGTAGAATTCAGACTGAATTTTCGTCGTGTAAAAAAGAATAAAAATTTTAAAAATAAAATATTTTAACCAATAGAAAAAAAGAGAAAAGGGCAAATCTGCTTGGTGTAGGGGTTATGTGATTGACTGCGTCATAGCAGTAAAATCCAGTCGAATTATTACGTTCAAAAATTTTAAAAAGAATTAAATTAGGACTAAGCCTATTCTAGTAGTGACCATCCCAAGCGGAGTTTAACCAGATTTGAATTCAGAGTTTTCCTTCTCCTAGACTCGTTGCCTAACCAAGGTTAAAGAACCCAGTCTGTCTTACTATTTACCTATAGCAGGAGGGGGAGTAGTTGGATTTATGCCTTTCCCAAGGGTATTGCGCTATGTGAATTGTAGCTTCGTCCGGGACTTGAACTCGGGTCGACAAGTCCATTTCCAACGACTATAACCATTACACAACGAATAACCATTACACCATGTTCACTTTCGAACTAATACCTTGTAAAATATATGACCCCCTCACACTCCCTGCTAGGGGTTAAATTATACCACTACTATTATACATGGTTGACCACGGCATAAATAATCCATGAAGACTGATCTGCCATAAAACAAAACGAAAACAAAGTATTTCTGTCTCATACAATTTTTTTTTTTACACATATGGTTTTAAGCATTCCTATCTAATAACAATCGATATACTATTATATATATTTACCATCCCCTCGCACGAGCAGGATGCATTTCTTAAGCGGAGCTCACAGGTTTGAATTCAGAGTTTTCCTTCTCCTAGACTGGTTACCTAGTCACGGTTAAAGAGCCCAGTCTGCCCTGCTATTTACCCATAGCTGGAGGGATAATTGGATTCATACTTTTCCCAAGAGTATTAGCGTTATGTGAAATTCAAACAGCTTCCTCCAGGAATTGAACTCGGGTCGACGAGTCCATTTCCTATGACTCTAACCATTAGACCACGCGCCTCCATGATATCGATATACTATTATATGCTTTTGCAGAACCTGTGGATATACCACACTATGATAATTTAATTATTGCAACGTTTTATATGTTTACTTAAGAGCTATTGCTAAATAGTTCAATATGTAAAAAGTATAATCTTGATTTAATTCTCACTCTTATTTTTCTTTCTTTCCTTCATACGTCATACCCAGGACATGAAGACCCTCCACCACCGCATTCTAGCTCCCATATGATAAAAGGATTGATGGCTTGCCCATAAATGGAATAGGGCCAGGGCAATCATATGCTAGGGCTTGACGTGACCAGCCGATTGATATGAGGGGGGGGGTCTCTGAACGCCCGTATAGCCTAAATAAGGGCCAAAGTGCATGTAATGGACTGCTCATCCACCAGGATTCAGTCTTTAAGTATCACGGGTCACCACACACAGCCAACAGGTGGTCCTATTTTTTTGTGGGGGGAGGGTATTACCCTTTTGTAGAGGTGCAGTCGGGGTATTCTAAAGGCATAGCAGACAGGGCTTCAGATAGAAAGAGAGCATTAGATAACTATAGACATGTTGTAGACAAAACCACATCAGAAAAGGTCTCGCTTGCTCGAAGTTAAACGTTCTCATGGTTCGTAATTGTCCGTATTAGTCAAGCATGCATTCATAAAACATTAAAACTCTTTCTGTCTCATACGTTCCTTTCTTCCGACCTCACCCACTCCTGTTCCCCCGCCCACATACACCACGCGCACACGCCCTCCACAAAGCAACAAAAAAAACAAAAAAACAACTAGTTCTCAAGTCTAGGCAATGTGTAAAAATGGCCGTCATCTGCTAGTCATTCAGAGGTTAGAGACCGGAAAAAAATAATATAATTCAGCTATGAGAACAAAAAGTTTTCTTATAGAGTTTTTTGATGACCGCATCATAAAATAAATACATAGTCAACATTTTTGTTTTTGTTGGATTTTACGGCATGTTGGTTATTTGGACCATATGACCTTAAGGCACCCCTTCCGCGATATCGACTCGTGGGGACACTTTTCTCATTTACACCGTAAAAATACGGTTGTTTGTTAGGGGTTAGGGTTATAATTAAAAAAAAAAAACTCTAAAAATCATCTGTAAACAATTAACCGGATTTTGACGGTGTAATTTGAAAAAATGTCCCCACGAATCGAAATCACAAAAGGGGTGCCTTAAGGTCATATGGTCCGGTTATTTTATGCCGAAAACAGTTTTAATAATTCTTTTTCTTTGAATTTGTAAGGTGAGGCTTGATAATTAGTATTATTTGAATTATTCGGACTATTGTCCTCATTCTTAGTATTATCTGGACAACGTGTCGGTCGATGTGCCCTCCGGCCTTCTTCAGGTATTTCTTGTCGAACTCGTGAATATAGAATATTAATTAACACAGCTTAACACCTGTACACCAGCTAGGGTTAGCAGAATGGCGTGGATCAAAGGGTTGGGTTCAAAGTTCCGTGAAGCCCAGTCGAGATAACAAAGGAATGGTACACTAGTATACCACCGAGACTCCGAACAAATACTCCTGTTTTAAAATTAGAATCTTTCTACTCCTGGATGGAATTCACTATCAAGATTAAAGAGCCCAATCCGCCCTACTATTTCACCCATAATTGAAGGGAAGAAAGAAAAGATGGATACAGAGATGCTGATAGGTACGCGTCCTGCGTCACAGTGTCTTTTCTTCCTTCACCATTTCAAGCTAACTGTTAATACATTTCAATAGTTTTTTTTTTATTTTTTTTTTTTTTAAAAGACGAATTACACAGGATAGGATTTAGACGGCTTTAGTTGGGACCCATAAATTTTCCCGGGGATTCATTCAAAGCAAATATGTGTCCCAAGACACACTAAATCAAAAAGCTATCAGCATCACTGTGAATACATTCTTTTAAGTTAAACACAAATAGCCTCGACCAGAATTTGAACACGGTTTGCCGAATTCATTTTCTTCGTTAAGCCACTTGCTGAAATTGTCGGGGAGTTCTGACCAATACGAAAGATTTTAAGTTTACTACGCGAGTGCAGTAAGTTTCAAACAAGAACGTCGGCCTCGTTCTGAGATTCAGACCACTTACGTCAATTACAGCTGTTTTCTGGGCGCATACTTGAAGTGTTCACTTCCGTCTTAAGAGAACGCCGGTGTTTTCTCCCGAAGTTGTTTCGTTTGCAATTACACCGTGCGGTTAGTTCAAACATCTTAACGTTTTGTTTTGTTTTGTTTGTTTAAATTGGAGCCGAAGTGAAGTGTTCGAATCATCAATAGGGTGGATGTAAGTAAGCGAGAACCCGAGCTATAATTACTAACTAAAGTATCTACTTAACAACAACTATTCTTGGGGAGGAGAGGGCTAAAGAAGAGGTGAAATAAATCAAGCCCGTAAAATAATTTATATTGGATTATTTATATTTTGGGGGCCTCGACTTTCACTGATTTGATTTTAATGTGAGTACACCTCTTCAGACAAGTAAGCAAAATAGCCAATAAAAATTGCTAGCACTAGCTTTTTAAAATTTTATTAAGGTACTTGGGTCTTTTTTCAAGAGGATGTGGACTGAAAAGAGAAGGATCATGGGTAATATTTATTTGGTTGCAGCTGTGACTATATCGGCAGGGTCTTTCAGTGTAGAGAGAAATGACGAAGTTATTTTGTGGATTTTCTCCCAATGAGATATTATAAATCATGAACACTTTAGTTGGTTATTTAATACCAAAACCGTCATTGTAAAAAGAAAGTCATCACCATGTCGTGCCAGCAATACGGTCATCCATTAAAATCTCTCGCCAGTCATCGCCTCTGTGAAGCATTCTGAATCCGTACAGAGCTGTTAAATGTTGGTTCTTTTAAGGCGGCCCACACTGGCGTGCCCATGTGCAGATTTCCACAGGAGAACGCCACATAGGAGTTTGTCCTTGCTTCTCTGGCAATGTTCAGCATGTTTTATTCGTCTTACTCAGATTGTTTGTGAGATGAGGGGCAAGTGGCCCTACAGTTTTCCTTGTGAGGTGTTGTTTCCACGATTTGTTTAAAGACCACACGCAGTATTCTTGCGCAACCCCCATATAGTGTTGTACAATTTAACCCATCGTTGTTGGGGTCAGGAGATTCATACCTTTCCTAAGGGTATTAGCCCGAAGGTGAACGTTTTAGCACGACTGAAGATCGAATTAGCATACGACGATATCTTAGACCAGAAGGTTAACCATTATGCTACGATATTCGGTCGGTTGGGAGGCGGAAAAGCCGAGGCAGCCTTTTTCTAGGGGGCGAATCCCTGGACTTAGTTGAGATAATTCATTGTCCATGGCAGTATTAACGACAGCACTTGTTTGAGAAGACAGAACAATTTTTTTTAAAAGAATTGTACATCTTTCTAACAGATGTTACCACTTCAGTGGACCTGGGAGTAATTTCAACGGATGGGTCCCCACACACACACACACACACGCACTCCCTATCGGTGGGTCTTAAAACGCTGAAAACTTCAATAGAATTATCAATGTCATTTTTGAATTAGTTCATTTCTATCAAAACATTTCTTTGTTTTAGCGAGCCAGCATTTATTCATAATCCGTGCTGTTTATAACACTGGTTTATTGTGAAATGAAATCAAGTTATTTCTCTTTTATGTTATCGAATTAACAAAAGAACTTTTGATATTTAGACAAAAATAATTCTTTACAGTCGTTAAATTATTCAAAAGTGAAATTCAAAAAATTTGAAGACGAATAAAAACAACAATAAAAAGAACACTGCTGAATACCAAAATGTTTTTTTTGGGAGAATACAAAAAATGTTTAAAAAAAAATGATTAAAAAAAAGGAGAGAAAAGTATCGGGAGAGGAGTTAGAAAAAAAAGAAGAAAAAAAGGGCATCATTGAAATGGGGAGGGTCGGAATAATTCCATTGAAATAATTACTAAAAGAGAAAACCAAATAATGTTTGTTACAAAAATGGTGAAGGGGCGAGTGTGTGGAATAGATGAAGTAAGAGGAAGAAAAAGGGAGAGAGAAAGACGATAGATGTGTGCGAGAAAGAGAAGTCTTAAGAATAATGAAAAGAAAGAAAGAAAGAAAGAGACATAAGAGAAAGATACAGAGACGATAGATGTATGAGAGAGAGAGAGAGAGAGAAGAGACTTGTTGTCGCTCACACTCCGGTGGAAGACAAATTAAAACTCATGTAAAAAAAAGTCGTATGTAGTGAAGTAGAATCTCGGTTCCTGTAGTGACTAACATGCTGGACTAGGAAATCGTATAAAGCGAGTTCCAACTCCACTCACGCTATTACGTTCATTTAATAATCCTAGACGGGTTGATGTGTCGTTAAAATTAATAGTTGGAGCCGTCAAGGTACGTGTAGATCAGTGGTCTATAAAATTTTAATTCGGCACTGGCCTTGATATTCAAGTCTTTTATATCGAATAATGAAAGAGAAACGAGTGAAATGAGTGACAAAGCGAAATGAATTTGATTTTATAGGCAAAATCAATGACGATTAGAGAACAGAAAATTCGGAGAGAGAGAGAGAGAGAGAACAAGAGAGGGAGGCAGAGAGAGCGCGCGAGAGAGCAAGACAGAGAGAGAGCAAGAGAGTGGGAACAAGAGAGAGAAATAGAGAGCAAGAGAGAGAGAGACAGACAGAGAGCAAAAGAGAGCGAGAGAGAGAGAGAGAGAGAGAGCATAAAGTGAAACAGAGACATGAAAGTCTCCGATTTTTGGCGGTAATAAATTAAAAAGTTTTGATGAGCAGGAAACCCTAGTCTTAGCCTGATATCTGATCATCTAACCCATTTAACGTTTGTCGAGGAAAATGCAATTAATCCAGCCAGTAAAACGAATCATGTTGGTTGTCAGAAATGGAAACGAGGCGTGAGGCCACGTGTGGTGTGTACCTGTCCGCATCTGCACACGCATATATGCATATGTACAATTTCGTGCGTCACACCAAGGAGAGAGAGAAAAAGAGAAAGAGAGAGAGAACCACATACCTAAGTTGAACCTATTCTACCATACATAGACACGTATACTTTTACGACACGGGTCAGAGGGCAAAAATAGGAAACTAATGTAATTATTAGTACAGCAACACGCACTGTGGCGAATTTTTTCCACGGCAGCTACCCCAGCCAACAGTTCCCTCACTTTTGATGAAATAGGACAGCATACCCATATATGGTTTGGTTAGTTTTACGGCATATCAACCTCGGTGGGTCATTTAATGCCAACAAAGTTGTGAAAAATTCATTCTTAATGCATAATACAATTTTGTGGATACTCAATTTTTTTTAATAAACTCATGCTTTTTAAGATTTAATCCATAGATGGGACCCTAACAGGTACTACCACTCTGGATCAGAACTGGGAGTAAGACCTCCGGAATTAGAACCTCACCATCAAATATTCTAACGTCATTCCCGGGACATGATGACCTTCAGCCACTGCCTTCTAGCACATATGATAAAAAGTGTTTGGGGTTGCCTTAAGAGCAATAAGGTAGGGGCAATCGTATAGGTGCTAGGGCTTGACGTGACCAGCCGATTGTACGGAGGGGGCCTCTCCGACCGCCCGTCTAGCCCAAGTTAGGGCGAAAGTGGAGTATTGCATGACATGAACTGCTCAGCCAACTGGGTTCCATCTTTAAGCATCACGGGTCACCACCCACAGCCAACAGGTGACACCATTGGAGGAGTCTTACCCCTCAGCAGGGCGTCAGTCGGTGTATTCTAACGCTCCAAGCGACAGGGCGAACCCATATATGTATTTATCAATGCCTCCATACTAGCAGGCTGTGACACAAGAACACTAGAACGTTTGCCATGCCAAGGCTGAATAGCACATCTTGCCCTACTATTTATTCATATGTCGTGGGAGAATAGTTGGATGTAATACTGTTGCAAGGGAAGATACTTCTCCTACAAGATACTTGGACTCGTCCAACGGAACAAAGATACGAATACGGTATGAAGCAATGCACAACATGTCAGCTCACAGCGGGTTTCAAGCTCGGAAATCTTCGGTCATGAACTGCAAATTAGCTCCTACCAAAATATTGCAAACTTTTCACATGTAATAGATAGATATTTTTTTCAAGTGCAAAGTGTCGCATGAGTTGTGCCCAGAAACCGTCAGATAGCGTCACCTCGTCAAATCATTGCTCCAAGGTCTGCAGCGTTTTGCAATTATTTCAATAATGATAATAAAAAAATAAATTCCTTGTATCGCCCCCCCCTTTTTTTTTCAAATATCATGAACGCTTGAATTTTTTTAGATTTTCCGGTAACGGGAGAGAGTAAGAGAGAGAGAGAGTAGAGAGAGTAGAGAGAGAGAGAGAGAGAGAGAGAGTAAGGATGAGAGAGAGAGATAGGAGAGTAAGGAGAGAGAGAGAGATAGGAGAGTAAGGAGGAGAGAGAGAGAGAGTAAGGAGGAGAGAGAGAAGAGAGAAGAGAGGAGAGAGAGAGAGAGAGAGTAAGGAGGAGAGAGAGAGAGAAGAGAGTAAGGAGGAGAGAGAGAGAAGAGAGTAGGGAGGAGAGAGTAAGGAGAGAGAGTGAGGAGAGAGTGAGGAGGAGAGAGTGAGGAGAGAGAGAGGAGGAGAGGAGTGAGAGAGAGTGAGGAGGAGAGAGAGAGAAGAGAGTAAGGAGGAGAGAGAGAGAAGAGAGTAAGGAGGAGAGAGAGAGAGAAGAGAGTAAGGAGGAGAGAGAGAGAGAAGAGAGTAAGGAGGAGAGAGAGAGAGAAGAGAGTAAGGAGGAGAGAGAGAGAGAGAAGAGAGTAAGGAGGAGAGAGAGAGATAAGGATGAAAGAGAGAGAAGAGTAAGGATGAGAGAGAGAGAAGAGTAAGGATGAGAGAGAGAGAGAGAGAGAAGGAGAGTAAGGAGGAGAGAGAGAGAAGAGAGTAAGGAGGAGAGAGAGAGAAGAGTAAGGAGGAGAGAGGAGAGAGAGAGTAAGGAGGAGAGAGAGAGAGAAGTAAGGAGGAGAGAGAGAGAAGAGAGTAAGGAGGAGAGAGTGAGGAGAGAGTGAGGAGAGAGTGAGGAGGAGAGAGGAGGAGAGAGTGAGGAGAGAGTGAGGAGAGAGTAAGGAGGAGAGAGAGAGGAGAGAGTAAGGAGGAGAGAGAGAGAAGAGAGTAAGGAGGAGAGAGAGAGAGAGAAGAGAGTAAGGAGGAGAGAGAAGAGAGAGAGGAGAGAGAGAGAGAGAGAGTAAGGAGGAGAGAGAGAGAGAGAAGAGTAAGGATGAAGAGAGAGAAGAGTAAGGATGAGAGAGAGAGAAGAGTAAGGAGAGAGAGAGAGAAGAGTAAGGATGAGAGAGAGAGAAGAGTAAGGATGAGAGAGAGAGAGAGAGAGAGAAGAGTAAGGATGAGAGAGAGAGAGAGAGAGAGAGAGAAGAGTCAGGATGAGAGAGAGAAGAGTCAGGATGAGAGAGAGAAGATCAGGATGAGAGATCAGCAAAGGAAGGAAAACTGGGGAGATGGAAAGAGTTAGTTGTGCTGACTCACTCGAATATTTTCAATATCCTTTTGACGTATATATATGTTTTTCTTTTTCTTTTTTTAAACTTGAATTGTGGGGGACGGGTAAAAATCGAACGGTAGCCCAGGGGATAGGAAAAATGAAATCGAAAATTGTACATTGAGAAAACTCACAGTAGCCAAAACATGACAAGAACTATTGATAGAATTCAGTGCGGGGAAAAATGCAAGCGAAAATTCCAAGAAGAAAAACTGAAGAATAAAAAAAAAATTGCCAAGAGGTATATAATTTTTTTTAAGTTTAAAATATATACTCCAAATTAAAATTATACCAAATTATTCACAATAAAAATAAAAGTTTGAAAATGAAAAGATGTCCGAAAATTAAGAAAAAAAGAAACAGTAAAATGTGAACAAACAATCTAAGAAAGAAAGTCCAATATAAAAAAAAGTCCTGGCAAAAAAGATTCCAAGAAAAGGAAATAGACGACGAAAAGTCCCAGAAAAAAAGAAATTGACGACAAAATGTCCCTGAAAAAAAAAACCCCAAAACAAACGACGAAAAAAAACAAAACCCTAAAAGATGATAAAAAATAAAGATATCTTTACTTAACACTGATTTGTCAGTCCTCAGTGTTTTCTATCAGAGCCAAAGTATATGTGATAGATTATGTTGCGCCAAATAAGGAGGATTTTCCAGCCTCCTTTTCACTAACACCGAGTACTGCTTCGAACAGTGGAACCTATATTAAGTTACAGGATTTGATGGCTTCTTCGTCCTGTATATTTCACCCCGTTTAACATTACTTTGTTTTTTTTTCTTATCTACTCATTATTTACTCTTAGCAAGCGCCATTATATTCCTGTCTTAACCCCCACCCTAACCCAGCACAGACATTAAAATTGATGCTTTCATTCACAAATTACCAAACTGCATTTACAGAATTAAAAATACAAAAAGGTAAATACGAAAAGGGGAAAAAAGGAAAAGAAAAGAATGGCTTGTTTTTAAATCAGTCGGTAGACAAGCATTTTGAATATAGAAACATTTATCATTACGTATATATATATATATATATATATATATATGTTTATCAACAAATGATCAAAACAGAAGCGTCCGAGGTCAAACGTAGAAATCACATTTCTCTCCTTTACCTGAACACTTATATAATGAAATCTTCCATTTTCCCTCCGTTTGAAAAGGGCGGTAAAGAAAGAAAAATAAGTCAAGTTGAATGTGTCGTTATACAAATAATTACTTACGATACGAAACCTTAAAGTAGATAAATGAAGACAAGAATGGTACGACAGCTCGATGGTAATATTACAAAAGAAAGATTAATGTATATACAGTGTATAATTGATAGGTAAGAGCAAAGGTGAGAATTACTCATAATATCCCCCAACGTGAGACAAGTACTTAGTACATGAAAAAAAACCCCCAAAAAACAGAATTGCTAATTACTTTATGTTAGATGATTTTAAGAATCCCAAGATTTTGTATAAAACACGTTTCTCTTTTGCAATTTTTAAAAGATTTTTGTGGGAAACACCTTGACCTAATTTGGATCTATCATCGGACCGAACAATAAAATTCGCGGGGTTGTTTTTTTTTTTCTTTTCCTTTTTTTTTAGGTGGGGAGGTCTTAAATTAAATTTACCCATTTACTGTAATGCATTTCGAGCTATTGTAAAAATTTCCCTATTTTTATTTTTTTTGTTACCTTCCCACTTGACATTTCTGTGCTCTACTCTCTCTCTCTCTGTCTCTCTCTTTGACCTTCGCCTTCACCTCTTTCCCTTCCTTTTCACGTTATTTTCCCTTCTTTCCCATCCCCACTCCTACGTCTCACTCTTATTTCCTCATCTTTCTCTTTCTTTCTTTAGTTCCATTATTTCTCATTAGCCTTCTTTTATAATCGTTGCTTTTCTTCTCCTTATCTCTCCACCCATTCCTCACGACATTTCTCTCGATTTTACCTTCCTCTCTCATGACACTTCTCTCAATCTTTTCCAATCGTTCTCACTCTTTCGCTCTCACCCTCTCCCAATCATCTTCCCTTCTTTTTCTCCCCCTCTCTCACTCTTTTCCAATCCTCCCTCTTTTCTCCCACTCTTACTCTTTTCCAATCCTACCACCTCTTTTTCTCACCCTTTCTCTCTCACTCTTTCCCAAACATCGCCCCTCTTTCTCTCCTCTCTTTCACTTTTTTCAATCGTTCACCTTCCTTTTTAACCCCCTTTCCTTCTCACTTTTCCCAATCGTTCCCTCTCTTTCTTCCCCTCTCTCTTTCCTAATCATTCCCTCTCACTCTTTCCCAATCACTCCCTCTCTTTCTTCCCCTTTCTCCCCCTCTCTTTCTCACTCTTTCCAAATCATTCCCTCTCGTTCTTCCCCTTTCTCTCCTCTTCTTTTCCAATCATTCCTCTCTTTATTCCCTCTCTCTCTCTCACTCTTTCCCAATCATTCCTCTTTATTTCCCTTTCTCTCTCTCTCACTCTTTCCCAATCGTTCCCTCTCTTTCTTCCCCTTTCTCTCTCTCTTTCCCAATCGTTCCCTCTCTTTCTTACTACCCTCTTTCGTACTGTTTCCCTTTAGTTCTCACAGCCTCTTTCCCACTATCTCTTCTCTTCATTTCCCACTTTCCCTTTCTTTCCCTATTATTAAATTCTATTCTGTCTCTTGGGCCAATTCTCTCAAATTATATAATGTAACCAACAGCGTCACCCACCAGACACTTCCACTCAGCGAAATCCAAGCCTAATAAACTAATAAATAAATAACACACATTATATATATATATACATATATTCCTCTTCTAAAACAAAAGAACCATTTCTTCCCCATTAATTTCACGAGTTATTATCTAACTAGAAATTTTCTTTGCTTCATCATTTTCTTTCTCGATGAGTAGAGAGTCTGATGAGCATTTCTTTTTTCCAGCTTTACATTCTCCGCCGTCCACCATCGATAAACATCTCGGAACAAAATAACAACTCGTGACAATCTCGCTCAATCAACTATTTCCTAATAGGGTTTCTATGGCAGCAATGTTTGTGATGAGTGGGACACAGTTGCATCGAAACAGCTGGAACACAGGTGAACTGTCAGTTCAACGGACTGGTGGGATAATTGTCTCAAGTTGTGGAGGGGGGGGGGTGAGTCATGTTCGGTAGTTTACAAATTCTTCAGACTGGGATTGTAGCCTTTTTAGTCACGATGCATTGGCCAATATCATATCTGGTTTGTTGTTTTGGTTTTACGGCATATCAAACCTTTTCGGGTCATTTAATGCTGTCATAGCTCTTTTGTTTAAGAAAGGCCGGTTTAGCTCAGTCGGTAGAGCCTCCGCCTAGGAACCACAAGGTTCCGAGTTCCATACCGAGGGTGATAAACAAACAAAATGATATAGACAGATATGAACAAATGGAGATAGATAGATAGATATTTTCGACAAGTAAATGTTTTTTTTTTTTTTGGGGGGGGGGGGCGCATCTTTTTTTGTCGTAATTCTTGTTTATTTAAACTAAAAACAAGACATTAAACAAACATGAATAAATAAAAAAATCTTAGTATTTAAAGTAATATAGATAAATATGAACAAATTGAGATAGATAGATAGATATGAAGATGGATAGTTTTGAATAGACTGGGCTGGGTCGTTATTTTAATAGTCACCGGGTAGCAATTTTTGAGGCAGGAGATCGGGACGCATTTCCTCATGAATTACGCTATTTAGTATCATACACAGGAAACCAATGATATTCTGATGCCATATATAAATATTTACCAACCCCTTCGCAGAAGCAGGATGCGACAAGGCCAATTTCTTAACCGGAGTTTAACAGGTTTGAATTCAGAGTTGTCCTTCTCTTGGACTAGTTACCTGGCCATGGTTAAAGAGCCCAGTCTGCCTTGCTATTTATCCATAGCTGGAGGGATATTTGGATTCATACCTTTCCCAAGGGTATTAGCGCTATGTCAAATTCATCTAGGAATTGAACTCAGGTCGACGAGTCCATTTCTTACGACTAAACATTAACCACGCCCCACCATTCTGATGCCACATAACTGTGTGTAAATTATTTGTATCAAGTACAGTTACTTGAAGCTATAATTGTTTACCTTAGATTATTATGGAGGCGTCGTTGTGTAATGTTTATTATTGGGGAAACTGGATACGGCAACCTAAGTTCATCCTCACTAAGCATTTCACATTGCGCTAAGACCCTTGAGAAAAGTAGTAATCCAAGTATCCTCCCTTCAGCTATGGGTAAATTGTGGGACAGACTGGGCTCTTTAACTTATGACAGCAAGAAGCAACACTTATTTTAAACCTGTTAAATTCCGCTTAAAATTTTGATCTTGTGTTGCATCCTGCTCGTTCGGAGGGGTTTAGAAAATAAACGCTTAACCCCAATTTATTAGGGGTGATAGGAGGGGTCTTACCACTGTACATAGGATACAGTCGGTGTGTTCTAAACCCCATCGATATGTCTTTTAAGTGTTTCCGTGTGAGAAAATCGAAGAAATGCATATAGAGGAATGAAAAAGAGATTCATTGATTATTACTAGGAAGAAATGAAAAACTATGGAAGACTCTTTGCTTATTAGAGATAAAGACAGATAAAGAAAGACTAAAAGAGAATGAATAACATGGAGATAATTGGAAGATGAAAAAAATGAAATGAATGAAGGAAAAAGAAAATAAGCGAAGGTAATAAAGAAACAACGAAGGGAAAATGAAGGAACGAAGAAAAAGAAATAATCAGAGAGAACGAAGAAAAGAAGAAAAATGAAGGACTAATGAACGAGAGAACGAAGAAAAGAAAATAATGAACGAGAGAACGAAGAAAAAAAAGAATAATGAACGAGAGAACGAAGAAAAAAGAAAATAATGAACGAAGGAGAAGAACGAAGAAAAAGAAAATAATGAAAATGAACGAGAGAACGAAGAAAAAAAAATAATGAAAGAACGAAGGAAAAAGAAAATAAACGAGAGAACGAAGAAAAAGAAAAATGAATAATGAACGAGAGAACGAGAAAAAAATGAACGAGAGAACGAAGAAAAAGAAATAATGAACGAGAGAACGAAGAAAAAAGAAAAAGAAGAAGAAGGAAAAAAAAGAAAATAATGAAGAAAAAATGATTAATCGAAGGAACGAAGAAGAAAAAATGAAGGAATAACCGGGAAGAATAACGAAAGAACTTAGAAGAAACTAACGAAGGAATGAAGAAAAAATGAAGGAAAATAATTCAAAAAATGATAATGAGGAAACGAAGAATCAATAACGAAAAAAATCTAATGAAATAAAGAAACAAAAGAAAAAAATAAAGAAATGAAGAAAATGAGAAGAAATGAAAAACCAAAATGAAGAAAAAAGAAATATATAATTATTGGAAAGAAGGGAAGAATTCCTAAGAAATAAAATAAAAAGGAGGCAGTACTTTACCAATTATTGGTCTTTTCTCAATGTTGTTTCTCCTGTTATTGTTACACAGAAGAAAGAAGGCTATCGGTTTTGGCTTTTTACCATTGTTACTGAAAAAGATGATTTTCTCTGTGTGTGTTGTATGTGTGTGTGTGGAAGTTCCATTGATCGAATTCCTAGACTGAAATATTTTGTTTTCATCAATTTACCGCCCATCCTCCAGAACATTTCTCCCCTCAGTTCGCTACCACGAAAAGTCTCCCCATATAAGTCAGGCAGTAATGTCAGAGATGGAGAAACAATAATATATACAAAATATTAGTGTGTAGGAGAGGGAGTAACGCCATTTTGTTTTAGCGAAGAGCGCGCGTACACACACACACAGAATATATATATATATATATATATATATATATATATATATATATATATCGGTTTCTTTGTTTTAAAAAAAAATGGCTCAAATTTTATTTATTTTCTCAAAGAGACTCTTTATTTATCAGATTCTAATTATCAGGCATTCAAGAAAATGTTTTTTTTTTTTTTTTAGCAATGATCAAAAAATCTATCCCTCTCTAATATACGAAAGAAATATGCAAACGTTCCGGTTTTTTGTGTAGCCATCACCAGGGTCATGCAAGAACTTGAAGATATTTCAACATAAAGACCTGAAAATTTGGCATATCAATATAAAAATACATCCTCTGAATATTGTGTTTTCATATTTTTATATTTACATACCGTTAGATTTATTTTCTATTTTTGATATATATATATATATATATATATATATATATATATATATATATATACACAACATACCAGTCGTCCACAGACACGTGATTTCGAAGTTTACTTCTCATCAGTGCGGCTCGACTTTTTAGCAGCTACCTCTAGCCGGGTGCGAAACCCGACAGAATTTTCGTCCGTCAAGCTCCTTACCATCACGGCTACGGGAACTGTCAGCCAGGGGACGAACAATTAATTAATACAAACAAACTTTTCCAGGATGTATGTTTTTACAATAACCAGAGAACCCCAGTCTGTAAACAGGCGAGCATTTGCTTATACGCTAAACGGTGAAAGGTTAACTAATGTCACCCCTACAGTGCTCAACCATGAAATTTAGGAATATATATATATATATATATATATATATATATATATATATACACATAAATTCCGCCACTAGCTGGAGGCAATACAAGATCAATACTTTAAACTTAGTTTAAAAGGTTTGAATTCGGAGTCTAACCTACGTCAGAGAAACTAATCCTGTTCATACCTTAAAATGAACCCTTATCAATGTAGCACAAAGTAGCCACCAATATATATATATATATATATATATTAAAGTAAAAGTAAGTAAAGTCGTCGGGGCGGCCTAATGTCGGTATCAGCCATGCAGCGATGGAGTCTATCCCCTTTTCAATAGCGCTAGACCAAGGAGATTATTTTAGCGTCTGAGGTGGAGTGCCACACCTACCATCAGCTCCTTACTTTACCGCACAGATCCCTGTGCTACTCATAACGCTGAGTTGGCGAGGGCGGGTATCGAACTAGGAACCTTATGGTTTCTAGCCGAAAGCTCTACCGACTGAGCTGTGGCTACTTTTGTGCTACATTGATAAGTGTTCATTTTAAGGTATGCATATGAATATTCATTGTATTCAAGTGTTCATTTTAAGGTATACATATTAATATTCTTGTTCCTTAATCTTCCGACCATTATCATCTTGCAATACCCTCTGGTTAAAAATGAGTCCATTCAAATGAGAAAAGGGATATGCTACAAAGAAAAATATAATAAAGAGAGTAGTGGAAAGATACAGTGGTAGCATGCGGAAGTGATAACGCTAATCTTTTTCGAACAAACAGGAAATAAGCCATTTAAGAATTCTCTGAATTCTTGATAATTAGTATATTTGTGCCATTCGGACTATTGTCTCCATCTTCATTGTTATCTGTACAACGTTTCGACCGAAGTAAAGAAGGACGGAGGACACATCGGCCGAAACGTTGTACAGATAACAATGAAGATGAGGACAATAATACAAATAATACCAATTAAACCAAGATTATTGTACTTTTTACATATTGATTTAATTGCAATAGCTCTTAAGTAAACGTGCTAAACGTGGTAATATTGGAATTATTATACTGTGGTATATCCACAGGTCATGCTATAACAAATAATTAGCACGCATTTTTATGGTTTCAAAATAGTCCTTAGTAAATGATTGAACAGTTCCATTTGACGCACAGGCGAGGCGCTAACATATACTACCACTCCGGGCCAGAGTGGGCCTGGGAGTAATGGCAATGAATTAGTTCAAACTAATCCTGTTCACACTTAACATTGTCCACGTATGAATGCAACATAAAGCAGCCACCAATAACGTCTTAATTTCTATATTTTGTTTCAATATTTCCTTTCTTAAAATAAAAGGCAACTATTGATTAGGAATGGTGGAGTGGTGGATGTTAGGGTCGATGGTGGAGGAGACCAAGTGTCTGGGTTCGGCTGCTTTGAGGCGTGCGATGAGGGCGGGGGGTAAAATGTTGGATGGGTGAGTGAGGATGGTGATGGTGGTGGGAATACTTAACCGTGCAAGGTGAAAATCTAAAAACCATTAATTACCATCACGGCGTCTGTAAATAACCCTTTCGCCTCCTGTCCGGACCAAAGAAGTCCGACTGCTGTGTCCCAAAGATCCGTTAAGACACACGCCACCCCGCCCTCAGTCGCACCCTTCTCTAATCCAAAGTTTCCCCTTGTTTCTGGAAGTCGGTAATTTAGCATTAAGTTCAAATAGATTATGATTAATTAACGTAATCAGTTTGGAAAGACAGAGTAGATGAGGGGGGGGAGAGTATGAGGAAATTCGGCAGGTCACGAGGTTTGGCGATTCTTAAATGTTGATTTGCCTAGAGAGAGAGAGAAGCAGAAATTGAGAAAAGGTGAAGTGATAGGAAGGGGGTATGGCGAAATAGAGAGGAAGAGAGGAAGAGAGAGAGAGGTGGCGAGAGAGAGAGAGAGAGAGAGTGGCGAGAGAGAGAGAGAGAGTGGCGAGAGAGAGGAGAGAGAGAGAGAGAGAGAGAGAGAGAGAGAGGGGAGAGAGAGAGGGGAGAGAGAGGGGGCGAGAGAGAGAGGGGCGAGAGAGAGAGAGAGAGAGAGAGAGCGAGAGAGCGGGGGCGAAAGGGCGAGGACGAGAGAGGCGAAAGGGAGAGATGGCGAAAGGAGAGATGGCAAAGAGAGATGGCGAAAGAGAGGAGAAAGAGAGATGGAAAGGGGAAAGAGGGAGGATGAAAGAGAGAGAGGGAAAGGAGGAGAGAGGGAAAGAGAGAGGAAAGGAGAGGAAAGGAGAGAGGGTGAAAGGAGAGAGGGTGAAAGGAGATGGCGAAAGAGAGGTTAGAAAGAGAGATGGCGAAAAGAGAGGGCGAAAGGGAGAGGGGTGAAAAGGAAGAGGGACGAAAGAGACAGATGGTGAAAGAGAGAGAGGGGTGAAAGAAGAGGGCGAAAGGAGGGTTAGAAAGAGAGAGGAGAAAAAGAAGGGGTGAAAGAGAGATAGGATGAAAGAGATGGAGAGAGGTGGGTAAGAGAGGAGAGGAGGGAAAGAAGAGAGAGGGCGAAAGTGAGGGGAGGCGAAAGAGAGAGAGAGAGAGGGCGAAAGATAGAGGTTTATTAGAAAGAAAGAAAGGTAAGAAAAGGACATGCTACAAAAGAAAAAAACAAAGAGGGGTAATAATCAGTTTCAATCGAACATGGAGAGAGAGAGAGAGAGAGAGAGAGAGAGAGAGAGAGAGAGAGAGAGAGAGAGAGAGAGAGAGAGAGAGTTAAATCAAGAGTATTATACTTTTTACATATTGAACTATTTAGTAATAGCTCTTAAGTAAACATATCAAACGTTGTAATAATTAAAGTATCATATCGTAGTATATCCACAGGTCATGCTAGTTAAAATATAATTAAAATAAGTAATCGTTTTATTTGCGTTCTTATTTCATTTCTTTAGTCTCTCAAATTTAATATATTTCATTACATTAAAGTTTAAATACTTACACCCTATGGAGGGTGCATATTCTTGCTAGTAGATAATTAAAAGTGTCTGGGGGATGTTACTGTTGTTTTTTTCAACATGAAGCCTTTTAAGAAAAAACTCTTTCGTGAGGCATTGTGAGCCGATAAACGTTAGAACTTATCGTTTTTTTGTTTGTTTCTACACGACCCATTGCTTCCAGAAAATATGTTTTCATCTCAATTGATAACAGCAGAAATTCATCTTTTTTTTTATTGTCGGCATTGGCCTTTTTTTTCTTCTTTTCTTTCTTTCCCAGAAGGAAGCGAACAAACATCGTGCCACACCCCACACAGATGAGCAGTGGGTAGCGCCATCTACAGGGCAGGTAAATGTACTCGATTTTACAAACCATGACGGGCCCTTGTTATCTCAGCGAATAAAGAGCAGGCTGTTTTACTCGTTACGGTGTTAAGTCGAGTACCGGGGGCGAGGAGGGTATTACCGTCGAGAATGGAATCGGCGGAGAGAGTTCAAACCCTGATTGGGACAGTTTACGCTCACTTCCCAATAAAACATATTGTGAAGGGTATGAATATAGTTCTCCCAGCTATAATCAATGGATTGATTTTAAAGGCATGTCAACCCGTCTAGGTTTTATTTATACTAGCAGGTCCTGTGGATATACCACAGTATGATAATTAAATTATTATGTTTAATATGTTAAAAAAAAACAACAACAACAAAATATTGCACAATAGTTCAATTTGTAAAAAGTATACTCATGATTCAACTCTCACTTATTTTATTTATTTTTTTTTCATTGTTAGATTGAAACAGATTAGCGTTATCGCTTCCGTAAATAAGTAGTGGAGACAGAGAGAGAAGTAAATAGTGAAGTAGAAAGAGAGAGAGAGGGGGGGAAGTAGAGAGAAAGAGAGAGAGAGAGAGAAGTAAATAGTGAAGTAGAGAGAGAAGTAAATAGTGAAGTAGAGAGAGAGAGAAGTAGAGAGAGAGAGAGAGTAAATAGTGTGGAGAGAGAAAGAGATAAGGGGAAGCAAATAGTTTGTGTGTATATGTGTATGAGAGCGTGAAAAAGAAGGCAGAGGTGTTTGCGACAGAATGTAGAAAAAAATCAATTGTCAAGAGATATTAATAGTATTTTATTTTATTACAGTATGACGTCGCTAGTACGTTCAATTATTTCATACCTTTCAACCCCTAACGAAAGAAAAATATGAAAGAAGGGAAAAAAAAAAGAAAAAAAAACGCAACTTGCTTCCATGCTGGTAAAAAAAAAAAAAAAAAAAAAAAACAACTAAAGAACCACCATTAAATTTTGGCTCAATATAATAATGCGTTGTTAGAAATTGGCGAAAGAAAAAGCGAATTATTTTAATCAGATCCAACAACGATTCGTGGAGATTTTTCTTGTGCTATGATTGACGTAAAGTCAACCACTTTGCTTGTTTTTAAGATTATTGTGTTTTTCCCGAAAAGGTCATTCTCGTGTCGCTACAAGAGAATTTAATCAATTTCATTTGTTAATGAGAATGTCTCGTCTAATTTTAGACCAAAGTTTCTTGGGGGGGGGGGAGAAAAGAAAAAAAGAAATCAAAAACAAAAATATACAAAGTAAAATTTTAGGAAAAAAAAAATTTTTCAATGAACATTTTATTTTAGCCATTATTTTTTTGTTTCTTTAAATACCGATTAGTCTCAAGCAAAATTTTAATTTCTTTCCCCACTTTCTAACCCGGCCGTCACGTCTTAATCTCGGGGGGAAAAAAAGAAAAGACCCCCCCCCCAATTTGAAATGCCATTTAAACTGTAAAAATAAAATGCCTGAATAAATTAGCGACACTGTTGACGGTGTTTTTCATAGTGATAGTCTACAAGCTTTTGAAAATCATTAAGATTTTGATTCTCACTGGTTGCCCCATTCTTTTGGTCTAAAATAAACTGATTATTTTCGACGGTAAATAAAAACCTTTAAAAACTTTAGTTGGGGGCGTGTCGTCTAACGGTTAGAGTCGTAGGAAATGGACTCGTCGACCCGAGTTCAAATCCTAGACGAAGCTACAGTTCATATAGCGCTAATACCCTTGGGAAAGCTATTCTCCCACTAGCTATGGGTAAATAGGACAGGCTAGTCTCTTTAACCTTGGATCAAGGAAAGATAACCCTTTTGGACTAAATCTATCCTAGCAAGGGCAGATAATCGCTACATTGATAAGACCCCGCCAAAAATACGTTAAAATCGTCACTTGGGGTGCATGATCGACCCGCGAAAAGTGTTATTACCTCCGATTAGGAGAGGGTCGGTTTAGCTCAGTCGGTAGATCACGTGACTAGGAATCGCAAGGTTTCTGGTTCGATACTGATCCTTCGCCAACTCAGCGCATGAGTAGCACAGGGATCTGTGCAGTAAAATGTATCTGTATTTAACTAAGGAATTACAGCGATTTAGTTAATCGTAGGGTAGGGTCCTGATGAAATCATTTGGATTGAAACCATGGTAGACCCTTAACTTTTTTCCTCTACTAGTATCATATATATATATATATATATATATATATATATATATATATATATATTTAGGTACCACCAGACCGTTTATGCCATCTTGAATAAAACGGAAATAGATGAACTTTGTTTATCAAAATCTCGTAAAAAAAAATCGTACAGGGTGTAGTTAATTCAAAGATCAAATTATCCGATTGGGGAAAATTACATCGTGCCCGTATTACATGCGAAAGGTAATTTTCAGACCGTAATATAGACAGAAAAGTTACTAATTATTGATAACCCGTAAAAGTATGGAATGAAATTTGTATTTTTTCTAAGAGAAAACTGATAAAATAATCTATTATACTTACTTTTATTTTAATTATTGAAAAAAGTTAAATAAAATAATTTTTTTCACGCTAACACTGTCAGCCTAACAGGAACAATCTTTGTTACTTAGAAGCGTCTCGTCTCTTTGTAAAACAAATGTCAGCAATGCTCTTCCGTAATTCTAAGGATCACATATTACTATTCAACAACAAAAATTACAAATTCTTTAAAAATATTAATCGAGCACGGATCGGACCAACTTTTAGTTCACCTGAATTCTAAAATTCATGTTTTTAAATATCCGTGAAAATTTTGATTTTTTTCCACAGGAAAAAAAAAAAATTTAATTTATTTCACGCAGAAAATAAAAATATTTAATCACACAAAAGATTGAAAATCTCGTAAAAATTAATTTTTAAAAAAAATTTTTTTTTTTGACAATTTAATAGGTACATACCAATTACATAAGAAAAAAAAAGTTTTCAAATATTAATATTATGTTTTTTTGCAGATTTCATTATTTTTTCCTAAAAAACTATAATTCGGTACGTTATACAATTTTGATATAGTTATTCAGACTCTTATCTTTATAGAAAAAAAGTACCAAATTTGCATCGTAAAAAATGAAAAAAACTATTTCAGATGTATTTACATCCAATGGTAAACATTTATGGAAATTTTCGTGAAAATCCATAGAATTTTAAAAATCCTCTTATCGTAAGCTACGTTAAATTTCAGTTGATTTAACAGTGCAAAAATGAAAACATTGTTTTTCAATCATAATTTTCATTATTTTCCTATGCTGATAAAAATTTAAAAAATCATCAGGAGTTTATTTCAAATGGAAAAAACTTTTCAAGCTGTTTCATTGTGTTAAATGTAAAATTGCACAGGGTTTGGTACCTAATCAGCAGACACTTTTTTTATTAAACGATTATTTAAAAACTATATCAGGAAGAGTCTGTGTGTGTGAAAACGCTCTAAATCGGTAAAACAAAGTCTAAAAAAGATTTTGATTCTCACTGGGTGCCCCATTCTTTTGGTCTAAACTAAACTGATTATTTTCGACGGTAAAAAAAACAAACCTTTTGGGTTATTTTTACCGCGCTGTTAACATGGACTTTTATTATAATATTGAAGAGTGTGTGTGTGTGTGTATGTGTGTGTGTGTGTATGTGTGTATGTATGTTCCCTTTGTCCGGTGAGGAAAAATTGAAATTTTGTTTAAAATGTAAAGAGCCTCATTATAAACCATTAACATGCTTTAATTGTCTAAATAAAAAAAAAGGTTTGTATTTTAAGTTTTAAAATGTTAAATTTATGTATTATATCGGTAAAACAAATCTAAAAAAGCTCAGTCTTTTGGGTTATTTTTACCGCGCTGTTAACATGGACTCATAATAGTATTGGTTAGTTGGTAAAATCAAAAGAATTAACCTTCACGAGTTTGTTATTAACTTCTTACTCATAAATCAAAAGACTTACGACAGGATTTTGGGGATTATCCGAATGGAGCGACGTTTTGTTTTCCAGTAAAGAGGAGAATGTAATGCATTCATATTAGTTTTGCTTTTCTATTGACAAGGAATTGGCTTCGACTTGCCATCTGTCAAATATGTAATCCAATTCTTTGTCGTTATAGCATAATGAGCCTTGAATAAGGTCTCGGATTATAATAACGTTGCAACGAGATTACATTGCAAGGTGTTCTTTTTTTTTTGGGGGGGGGAGAAGAAGGAAAAATCTAAAAATCAATTAATCGAAAAATTACAAAACATAGATTATTTTCTAAATTTGGATTTAGTTTCTTCAATTTTTATTTTCTATATTTTTTAATTATTTCTTTTCTCATTGTCACGTTCGCTTTTTACTCCTACTCTCACTATTCCTTTCTTTCTCCACCTCCTACTTTCTCTTTCTCACATTGTTTCTCTTATCTTCCCCCTCCTTATATCTTTGTTTATCCTACTCTGTCTCTCCTCCTCCTCTTACTGTAATGTTCACTTTTACTTTCTTACTCCTACTCTCACTATTCCTTTCTTTCTCCACCTCCTACTTTCTCTTTCTCACATTGTTTCTCTTATCTTCCCCCTCCTTATATCTTTGTTTACTCTACTCTCTGTCTCTCCTCCTCCTCTTACTGTAATGTTCACTTTTTACTTTCTTACTCCTACTCTCACTATTTCTTTCTTAATTGTTTCTCATATCTTCCCTCTCCTTATATCTTTCTTTTCCCTACTCTGTCTTTTCTCCTCTCACTATTTCTGTCTCCTACTCTCACAGTCATGTTCACCTTTTATTTTTTCTCTCCTACTGTCACTATTTCTTTCTTTCTTTCTTTACCTCCTACTCTTTCTCTTATCATTTATCTGATATCTTTATACCTCCTTATATCTTTCTTTTTTACCCTGAGCAACTCACGTGGTATATAATGGTTAGCAAGCTAGATTTGCAAACCAGTGTTAGTGAGTTCGATTCTCATTAGGCACCACATATTTCTGGCCTTGTGCCACATCTAAACTAAGTTTAGTTGAAAACTATATTTCTTTACCCCATTGACTGTTTCTTTCTCTTACCATTAGTATTCCTCTCTTTATCTCATTGATTCTCTCTCCAGGCTGTTTATATCTTCGTCTCTCTCTCTCTCTCTCTCTCTCTCTCTGTTTATCTTTTACTCTCTCTGTTTCATTCTTATATATATATATATATATATATATATATATATATATCATGTTTCATTCTTTATATCCCCCTATTGCTCTCTCTTTCTCTCTCTCTCTCATTGTTTCTCTCTTATACTCTGTTTCATTCTTCATATTCCTCCCCCCCTCTCTCTCATTGTTTGATCCTTCATATTCACATTTCTTCTTCCTATCTCCCCCCTCTCTCTCTCTCATATTGTTTTTCTCTCTTTCTTCTTCTTCAAAATATTTCTATTTCCCCATCTCACTGTTTTTTCCCTCCTACCATCTCACTATTTCTTCTTTCTTTCTTCCCTCCTACTCTTCTTATTGTTTCTCTTATCTTCCCCCTCCTTATATTTCCTTTCTCCTACCACTGTTTTTCCCTCCTACCATCTTCATCCCATTATTGCTCTTTTATCCTCATTGTTTATTTCTTCTTCATCTCTCTGTCTCTTCTACACTCACTGTTTCATCCTTCATTTCGCCCTCTCTCTCTCTCTGTCTCTCTAAGTTTCTTCCCTCCTTTAAATCTCTTTTTTTATGTTTATTTTTTATTTCTATTTCATTGACCTTCTCTCGTCTACCCCCTCTCTATTTTTGTCTTTTCCCCCTTAGTTTCAGTCTCCCTACTTCTCTGCATAGCTATAATTTCTACTTGCTTCTCTCTCATATATATATATAAGAGAAACGCTCTCCTGTATAAGGGATGGAGCACTCTATAAGGCTTTACATACAAAGCGACGTGTGTATTAAGGTTGAGGTGTCGGACTGACACCCAACAGATCGGATTTCAATTCCGTGTAGGTAGCTTACAAATGTCTAGCCACACTGAAGAGACTTGATAAGTCGAAACACATATCTGTGGATGACTCTCTTTCTATATATATATATATATATGAGAGAGAGAGAGAGAGAGTATATTATAATATATATATATATGTGTGTATAATTAAACCTAATGAGTCAGATATACCTACTAATAGTTTCTGTTAGTAGATCATCAGGGCAAGAATTATATATATATATATATATATATATATATATATAATTTCTCTCTTCTACTCTCACAGTTTGATTCTTCTTATCTTTCTCTCTCTGTCTCTGTCACTCTCTGAGTTTCTTTCCCCCTTTAAATCTTTTTTTCCACGTTTATTTTTTTAAATATTTCTATTTCTTTTACCTTCTCTCGTCTGTCCCCCCCCTCTCTCTCTCTCTCTCCATTTTTGTCTCACCCCCCTTAGTTTCAGTCTCTCTTGTTCTCTGCATCACTTTATGACTTTATGCTTTCTTCTCTCTTTCTCAATATATATATATATATATATATATGAAGTCTCTTTTTCCATTTCTGTTGACAGCTGTGACATTGAAGACCTAGAAGCCAGTTTATGATGGCGAGTGTCAGATATCTTAAATATCTTCACTGAAAATATCTACAATAGCAAAAGGTCTTCAGCGGAAGATGACGTCTTCATTTTGTTTCTTTATCTTCTCACATTCATGGGGGAGTGGTAGAGAGAAAGATAAAAAAAAGGCCTCGAATGTTTCACCTGTCTTTCGCAAACGTTGTGTAATTCAATCTTTGTATTATAAACAACTGCTGAATGAAACGAGTGAAATCGGGTCGGGGAAAGCGAGAAGGGTCACGAATTGAATTAAACACCCGGGAATCAGTTTCCAGAGACAAAAGTTATTTTGAGGAAACGCCACCAACCTGCTCTTTCAATTGTTATTTTTAAAATAATTTTTTTCGACGATTTTCGTTTATTATTATGGAGTTTTACACACCTGCCGTAGCCGGTGGTTCACTAGATGTTGAGTGAAAGCAAGTAACCTCAGGTCTCCAGGATTCATCTGAGTATTCTAGCCGATCTTAACAGTGCTGTAGTTTGGATGGTCTCGATTCTTCCTCTGATTTCCAATTCACCCAAATTATTTTCCAGAGCTTTTCAGACCGTTCCAAGGGCGCCAGTTACAATTGGCACGACCTTCACCTTTACGTTCCACATTTTCTCAGTTCTCTGGCAAGGTCCAAGTATTTGTTTATCTTTTCGCTTTCTTTCACTTTCACTCGGTCGTTGACCGGGAGGCAAAATCCACGAGATGACAAGTTCTCTTCTTGTTGCTGATAAATACTAGGTCTGGTCTTCTGGCCGGGATTAGGTGATCCGTCTTTACCTCGATGTCCCAGATAATTTTGTGTGTCTCATTTTCTCGGTCAGGTTTATGTTTGTGCATATACCATTTGGTTGTATAGTGAAAATTTAATTTCTTGCACAATTCCAAGTGGATTGCCTTTCCCACCCAGTCGTGCCTAGTCTTGTACTCTCTTTGCGCTAGTTTACATTATTATTTGCTCTTTTTGAGTTTTCACATCAGCATTAGCTGATGGTCTTTCACTGGAGTCTGAGTGACAGCAAGTCTCCTCAGGTCTCCAGGACTCTTCTGAGTATTTTGGCAGATTGCAGCAGTGCAGTGTTCTGAATGGTTTCAATCCTTCCTCTGATTTCCAAACATTTCAGACCCTTTTCCAAGTGCACCAACTACAATTGGTATCACTTTCACTTTCATATTCCATAATTTTTTCAGTTCTCTGGTAAGGTCCAGATTATTATTATTATTATTATTATTATTAATATTATTAATATTAGATAGATGACACCAACCAATGAACCAATTTAGTGGCCTTGTACCGTACTTAAGCTCAGTAAATATCATGATTGAAAGAATTCTTTTTCTGTTCGCTTTTTCTTTGAGATAGTCGACATCTGATACACAAACGGCCCAGAATAGAAGGAGCTAAACCTATTTGTGCACCCAAAGAGAAATCTATGACAGTCTGACAGATGCGTTCGTTTTTGGAAGATACTATCACAAGCTAAAGAATTTTCTTCTTTTTCTTCTTCTCTGGTCTTCTTCTTCTTCCTCCATTGTCACTGCCCTTAACCGGGGGACGACAACAACAACAGCAGCAGCAAGAAGTTTCTGATTCTTATCTAGTTCTAAAATCGCCATGTTCCATGGCGGGCACAAAATAATCCGGAAGGTTAATTTGAACAGTCACCCACTCTCCACCATCTTTTCTATTCCCAACTGCCTCCACCCTCACCGGAAGGAAGAAGAGAGGAGATGAAGAAACGGTGGTCACTTCATTTCACTTCTTCTTCTTCTTCTTAATATGGGCAAATTTTGCTTGGCTCTTTTGTTTTTTCTTTATTGTTGTTGTTTTTCTGCCTCTTCTCTTGCCACCCCACAACCGCTCCTCACTTTACCCCCTCTCCCAGTGCCATCATTACCAACCTTAAACTAAACGTTACGCTTTATCATTTAAAAGATCAATTTTGCTAGTCACCCAATCCCCCTGAAGTCTGAAGATGAATTGTTCTGTTCGGGACGAGTGATCAATCATAAAAGAAACACTGATTTCTTTCGTCTCGTTTCTTGGAACGACCATTTCAATGAATATCTTTCGTCTTTCGGTTTGTTTTCCTGGCAAGGGTCCCCTCTACCACATAACTCACTCCCATTCCCTGCACTACCCTCCCTGTCCATTACCAAAGCTGCGAGCTCCAAAACTTTTAGCACAGCAATCAAATAGATTCGTGAGTTGAACATTTAAATGCGGACCATATCGACTTCGAGAGAGAGAGAGAGAGAGATGGATTCAATTTGAGCCGTTGTTTTTAAATAGATCAACAATAACAACGCTCGCCGCCTTTCACATGTTTTCCCTTTTCAATGGATCAGAGCTGATCCGGCCTTTTAGACCGTTTAAGTTCAATGGATCAGGATTTGGATTGTCGGATCGGGTTTAATGGAAATTGCCCTCGTTGTTTTCAAGATTAAATAAATGACTCTTCGATCGATCGATTCTTTTCAAATTTTATTGATTACTACGAAGCCGAATCACTCTTACAGCCTTGAATATTACAAGCAAGACCCGATTTATTCAAAACAAAAATATCACTGATGCATAATTATTAATAAGTAAAGTCGTCGGGGAGGCTTAAAGTTGGTATCAGCCAGACAACGACGGTGTCTATCCCCTTTTCACTAGCACTAGACGAAGGAGATTGTTTTTGATGTCTGAGGTGGAACGCTACTCCTACCATCAGCTCCCCACTTTGCCGCACATATCCCTCTGGTACCCATACGCTGAGTTGGCAAGGGCCGGTATCGAACACGGAACCTTGTGGTTCCTAGTCGGACGGTCTAGCGACTGAGCTAAACCGGCCCTTAATTATTAATAATACTCGAGTTTCTTAACTGTAAGCATTACATATATAACACCGAACTGATTTTTTTTGTAATGACTTAAGAGTTAACCTAGGTTGTCGAGAGGTTAACGTTTACATCACTCTGGTTACGATTGCTCATGCTATTGTAAGATTCAAAGGTTATGACAAAGGTTGAGGGACAAAACATTTTATATAACAGAACAAGAATAAACAGGGTACATAATACATACATACAAGTGTGGAGATAATGACTCATTCATGAATGGTAACATACAAGATATTTAGGTATCAAAGAGATGCCTAAATGTACATAAAAACGTAGTTACGGATACATGACTAAAAGATATTCATATATCGTATAAGAGACTTACTAGCAGTGAGTGGCCAGTGTTAAGGGCCGAAGCCTCAACAAGAAAGGGGTAGACCGTGTCTAACCCATGTGGTCTCGTAGCGAGCAGCAGACAAAGAGAGAGAAGTTCAAATCAGCCGCTTAAATACACCAGGCCCCTAGCGGGAACCAGCGACACAAAACGGGCAGACAACTCCCCAGGCAAATACGAAAATAACTCCTACACTATTAACCGATTTAAAGACCAGTAAAAATTACTACGAAGCCGAATCACTCTAAGAGCTTTGAATATTAAACACACATTTATGCAAATGCTTAATAATTAATAATATACGTGTTCCTTAAATGTATGGCATTACAGATATAACACTACTACTATTCACAGTGGGCCTGGAATGGCAATAAACGAGTACTTCTATACTCCTCAGACTTTCAGAATTAAGGAGTCACTACTGGACACCGTGTATTAACCAGGCTTGGACTGTGGTCACAATTAACAGCGTTGTTCCCAGGGGCTATCCCCCCAGGCAATACCTGCCCCCTCGATTTAAAGGGACAGGGCTGGGTTTTATTGCCCAGTGCCCGAGGCGCCCCCTTGATGGGGAATTTCGACGGGATCAGTGGATTTTTTTGCATCCGCTACCCATGAGCTTCGGTTCGTGGGTGGTCCCACATTAATAGGGCCTTGTGCCTAACCCGTACACGTGGGGTGCGTAGTAAATATATAGTGTCTTAACCTGGTTTTATGGTGAGGGAGGGTATAGTCAGCATATTCTAATTTCCTCGAACAATGCGGTTTAAGTAGAACCGTTTTATATGGAAACAGCTTTTTTTCTGAAAATAATGTGCTCACTCTACAACGAGTCAAAAACTGATCGGTCCACAAAAGGGTAAATAATTTTTTTTTTACTCACCTGAATGTTAATGGCAGCAGAGATTCGTTCAGCAGTCAGGTAAAAAAAGCGGCAAGTTTTGAGAACAAGCAGCTAATCTAAAGATAATCCCACTAAGACTGAAAAGAGAAAAGAAAATAATTAAAAGTATGTTATTGATAGTACGGTATCTTAGACTGTATATGGAATAAAGTCACAATTAAGAAAAAGAGAAAAAATTAAGTTAGGAATCAGGAACAATAAAATATATAAAAAGATAATGAAAAAGGCTAGATCAGATTTAAAAAAAAACAAAAAAACACCCAATATGAGTCTAGGTAAAAAAAAAAAATCATACATAAGTGAATAGGTAGATATTCTAGCCAAAACATGACATTAGGTTTAAAAGTTCCCAAAATTCACACTGAATTGTCCAATTGGACACATGCCTAGGGATAAGGTAGTTAGGTTAAGACAGTTCTAAGTGACAGTTATCTCTGGATTTCAGGTTCAATCCTGACCGGCGGCTTACTGAAAATATATAGAAAAATAATTAACACAGCTCCTACCCCAGCTATGGTTAGCGGAATGAGAACAGGATACCCCGTGAACTGAATAAAGGGTTAGGTTCAAAGTTACGTGATGGTTCCCGGTTACGAAAAGATGGTTCCCAAGCCCGAGTCGGTTCCCGAGTCCTACAAGAAATACCTGAAGGAGGCCCGGGGCATATCGGCCGAAACGTTGTACAGATAACAATGAAGATGAGGACAATAGTCCGAATAACGCAGATAATACTAAATAAAAAGATTCTATTAGTCTCTTAGAGTGGATTCGGAATAAAGTCACAATTGATTTACGATGGCCAGTTAGAGTAAAGTCTTGTAGAGAAATATTAGTATTATTTGGATTATTCGGACTCTTGTCCTCATCTTTATTGTTATCTGTACAACGTTTCGGCCGAAGTGCCCTCTGGCTTTCTGGTATTTCTTGTCGGACTTGGGAGCCTGCTCGAACTCGGGAACCTTCTTGTCGTAATCGGGAGCCATGACGATTCAGAGAAATAGTAGAGGAATACGTTTTAATACGGGTAAGATGTAAGGGATTTATCGAGTAAACACTTTTGGTTTAAGAAAATTTTTTTTCTTGTGACTTTTTTCCTGAGAAAAATGGGAATAAAAGAATGAAAGATCCAAAAACAACAAATACATCTTTTTCTTGAAAAAAAAAAAAAAAAAAAGAATAGCAAAAAGAAGGGGAGAAAGATCCTAAAATGAAAAAAAAAAGTGAACAAAAGATCCTAAAACGATTTTTAAAATTCCAAAAAAAAAGGGAACAAAAAAAAGATCCTAAAATGAAAAAAAAAAGAAGATTTTTCTTGAAAAAAGGAGAAAAGGGTAACAAAAGAAAGGAAAGACAATAAAGAAAAGAAAGGATAGAAAAATCCTAAAATGAAAAGAAAAAACTTTTCGAAAAAAAAAAAAAAAAAAGAATAAAGGGAATAAAAGAAAAGTCCAGTATCGAATGTCTTAGGACAACTTTGTACAGACCGCTCCGCCACCAAAATCCTGCTCTCATGAATTACGGGTCACTACTCACGTCTAACTCAGCGTATGAGTAGCACAGGGATCTGTGCAGTAAAGTCAGGAGCTGATGGTAGGTGTTGCGTTCCGCTACAGACGCAAAAAAACTATCTCATTGGTCTAGCGCTAGTGAAAAGGGGATAAACTCCCTCGCTGATTGGTTGATATCGACTCTAGGCCACCCCGACGATTTTACTTTACTTACTTACTCACGTCTAGCAGAAGTGCAGTTGGCGTATTCCACAGCCCCAGTCGACAGGGCAGTCAAAAATGCCATTTTTTTGCAAGAAATACATAGTGATGATTTTAAATTTTCGTAGGCCACTATAGTTCAGTGGGTGTTTTTTAAAAAACTGTTTTACGTTGTTTATGTATATCAGATTAAGGGCTTGCTGAAATTATTAAACAAATATCTTTATGTTCCCAGTATGTATCATTTCAATATAAAAAGTGAGCATGGAATTCTATTGGACCAAAATCTAACAAAAAACGTAGTTATTCACCTAAGAGAAAAGAATCTACAAAACAAAGAGTTTTATGAATAAACTTCCGCAACCCCCCCCCCCCCAAAAAAAAAAAAAACGCTAAGTGCATAGTGAAGTTATTGTATGGGACGGGTTGTGTTGTGATCACAAGGCGTGAAATATATTTTTGGCCCACCACGTCCAAATACAAAGGCAAACAAAAATGTAATCGTATTATAACAAAGCTGAGGCTAATCACAACTCCAAGTCCTACATTACCACCTTTGTTAGATATTCAAGTATCTATTTACTGAACCCCTCCACCACAGACAGAATGAGACACAAGGTCAGTTTCTTTTTAAAGAGGAGTACAGCTGTTTTGTAATAGGGTAATGGAGGCGCGTGGTGTAATGGTTAGAGTCATAGCAAATGGACTCGTCGACCCGAGTTCAATTTCTGGTAAAAAATGTTGGCATTTCACATGGCACTAATAACCTTGGGAAAGGTATGAATCCAATTCTCCCTCCAGCTATGGGTAAATAGCAAGAGAGACCGGAGTCTTTAACCATGGCTAGGAAACCAGTCTAGGAGAAGGAAAACTCTGAATTCAAACCTGTTAAACTACGTTTAAGAAATTGACATTCTGTCGCATCCTGCTCGTGCGGAGGGGTTGGTAAATATATTATGGGGTAATTCCATGTTAAATCATCCAGGCCATGTCACCAACCCCCTTCAGTTTTGTACACATGCGGATTGTATTAAGGTTAAACAATCCCCCAAATTTGAGCTTCCGATTAAAAAAACTGGCGCAGTACTGTAGATTTTTATATCTCCAAATTTGAGGGGGATCGCGAAAAATGGCGACTTTTTGTAATCTATTTTTGCCTGTAATATGCGATCTAGAGCTTCCCTACTCCTAAAGATTGGTTTATAAAAGCATTTTTGTACAAAGGAATCTAAAGATTAAATAAAAAACGTCTTAAAGTTAACCGATTTAAAGTTATTGATGATTTTTTTTTAATAGCAAGATCAATATCCCAATGTGGCACTACATCTATGACAAAAAAATGTTATTATTTCACGCAAATTAAACATTATTAGTACCAAAAGATAGTTTCGTTTTTGCTCAGAACTGAAGCTACAACTGTTACATAATCTATGCATAGATTATTGTCAATCCCCTGTATTTCATATCACGGGCGGGACTGTCCATGGAATATTACAGAAAGCCAGCGAAATACGTGAAGTCACGTGGGACCTGGTTGGCTCTCAGTTTCAGCTTGGACGTCAGGCAGAGAAGATGTATCTGCTTTAGCTGGGACTCACTGCAGACGCGCGCTGGGATTAGTTAGGAAAAAATGTTTAGTTAAGTAAATAAAGGTTTAAATGAATAATATGGTTTTGTGGTTGATGAATGTCTTGGCAACAAGACTGGCCTAGAAGAAGAAATGAATCAAGAACGACCAACCAGCAAAAACAGAGACGTTAGAAGTCGAGACGCTAGAAGAAGAACGTAAGATACCAAAGATGGGCAGACGAATAATAGAAGTAAAGAAAGGGTATAACAACACAACATCAGAAAATTTAAAGGGGGTGGGTAACAATTTTACTTTTTTGTGGATGATTTGACATGGAATTACCCTTTCCCCAACACCCAATTAAACTAGAATCCCAAAAAGAAATAAGAAAACAACAAAATAACATTAAAGCAATAAATATACTGCAGAATATTATATTTTTATAGTATTACTAAATTATAGTCTTAAAATTGTCATAAGTAAAAGTAAAGTAGACAGAGTGGCTTATTGTTGGTATCAGCCAGACAGCGAGAGTCTAGCCCCTTCTTGCTACTGCAATTGTTTTTGCTTCTGAGGTGGAGTGCTACATCTACCATCAGCTCCCCACTAAATCACACAGATCAAAACCGTGCTACTCATACGCTGAGTTGGTGAGAGCCAGTAATGAACCAGAAACCTTGTGGTGCTGAGCAAGATGCTCTACCGACTGAGCTAAACAGGCCCTTCTAATGAATGTTATAATGTTCACACTCTATGTTATCAATGTTGTTTGCATTTCACATAGCGCTAATACCCTTGGAAAAGGTATGAATCAAACTACTCTCCCGCCAGTTATTGGTAAATAGTAGGGCAGAATGGGCGCTTTAATGTTGGCTACGTAATCTGTTTAGAAGAAGGAAAACTCTGAATCCAAACCCGTTAAACTCTGCTTTAGAAATTGACCCTGGGTTGCATCCTGCTCGTACAGAGTTGGTTGGTAAATACATATTTGGTATCAAGTATTTCTATCTAACACTAATAGTTTGCATACTGTTATGGTGTATATATTAAATGAAGTGAATGTTGTATGTTCTATGAAGAGATCTACACGGTCGTCGTGTTTATCTTTTCCTTCGTTTAAAACATTCCACTAGTCGTAGAAATAAAGATAAAAAAAAATAAAAAATGACCCGAAACATTTAAAAGGTCAGCGAACGGTAACTGGCCATTTTGACGACTCCAGGCATTTTCTGTCTACGGCTGATAAATTGGATAATATCCCCCAATGTCAGCCGTCAATTACAGGGATGAGAGAGAGAGAGAGAGAGAGAGAGAGAGGGAGAGAGAGAGGGAGAGAAATAGACAAAGATAGAAGAGAGGGGAGAGAAAAACAAAGAGAGAGGTAGATAGGAGAGAGAGAAAGAGAGAATGATAGAAGGAGAGAAGAATAAGAGACAGGGAGAAATAGAGGGTAGGTAGGGGGAGAGACAAAGATAAAGGAGAGGGGGGAGAAAGACAAAGAGAGAGGTAGATAGGAGAGAGAGAGAGAGAGATAAGGATGAGAGAGAAGGAGAGAAGAATAAGAGACAAGGAGAAAGAGAGAGAAAGGAAGGGGGAGAGAGAAAGGGAGAGAGTGCCTTTGGACATTTCCTTGCAGGAACATAAAGGGGATTAGGCCATAAATCATTCAAGATTTTTGTTGGCGTTTGCCGTGTGATCATTGCAGCCTTTTGATGATGGAAAATGGAGTAGCGATAGAACAGGTGGGATAGAAAAAACAAAGGACAACTATCGAGGCATTTCTCTCTCTCTCTCTCTCTCTCTCTCTATATATATATATATATATATATATATATATATATAATCCATTCTATAAATATCTTCCTATCTCTCTTTCTAAGGACAACTACGGAAACATTCAAATTTTTTTTTCTCTCTCTCTCTCTCTCTCAATATTTATCTATCTTTTGTTTTCATATCTTCCTATCTCTCTTTCTTTCTAAGGACAACAACGGAGAAATTCAAATTTCTCTCTCTCACCCACTCAATATTCTATTCATATATTTCTATCTCTCTTTCTTGCTATTTATATCTATCTCAGTCTGTTAATATCTATCTTTGTATTCTGTTCATATCTATCACAGTCTGATTCTATCTGTCTATCCGGCTATATATCGCATTCCATACATATCTAACACAGTCTGTTCACATTTCTCTCTCTCTCTCTCTATATATATATATATATATATTTATGCTTTTTTTTAAGTTGGGCGTTATTATGAAGATGCTTCATAATAACGCCCAACTTAAAAAAAACATAAAAATATATACCGAGAAAAGCATACGGAGACCTAAAATACAACATATATATATATATATATATATATATATATATACGAATTTTACTTCTATTTTCTCATTTAGCTACACCACTCAGTTTTTTCTATCTATCTATATATCCACCTTACATAATACAATGGTTAACGAACTAGGTTAGTAGACAATTACTAGTGAGTTTGGATTTCACTGAGTGCCTTTAGCCACACTAAGAGAAACTTTGTAAATTACTATTTTTTTTTAATCATCTGGCTAGATAGCCTCGTATTTTCACTCTATCTATGTAATTCTCAATCGGAAAGTGATACTGTCTCTTTATCCATCGACGATGAAAAAACATTTTTAATCAAGCATTTTACACCGTGCGTATCTCCCCTTGAATTCATTTTACTATAAGAAAATAGGATTCTGGATTAAAGACGTCACTTAGTTCTGGGATCGACTCTTAAAACAAATATTTCTACCAACCGATATTTGGTGTCATGGGTCTGACATTAACTGCATCTAGTAGTGAAGTTCCTATTCTGGAACTCTGAGAAATGTGGAGTACCCCTTTGTTACCATTACTCTCAGGTCCACCCATATCCGTTATGATAGTACCTGTTAAGGTCCCCTCTATGGATTAAACAGATAAGAAATGAATATCAAATATGTACTTTTTTTAAAATTGAGTTTGCAAAAAAAGATGAATATTCATCAAGAATGAAATAACCCCATTGTTTTTTTGGCATCTGGGGTGGAGCACCACACCTACCATCAGCTCCTTACTTTACCGCACAGATCCCTGTGATACTCATACGCTGAGTTAACGAGGACTGGTATCGAACTAGGAATCTTGTGGTTTCTAGCCGAACACTCTACCGACTGTGCTAACCCGGCCCAATCCACCTAAATTGAAAACAAGTATTCTCTCACTGGTCACTTCACTCAAGTACAAACTATTTTACAATCTGCTCGCGATATAAAACCAGTTAAAAAAAAAAAAAGAAATTCCTCTACCCCCAACCTCAAACAGATATCATATCGTTTTAATAAGAGCACAGATGTTGTGTACGTTTGATAACCGCTAAAAGCACATTGAAAGCTTTAAACGATTTTACAAAGCCAAAACAATTTTATTCAATTGATCTCTGGTGACAAAATTGCCTCGAAACTAAATCCCAAATGAAAAGCAACTTGTTCTTTTATCAAATTAAGAACTTAATAATAAAAACCTCAGTTGCTGTGTAAATATACACAACCACAAAAAAGACAAATATCCTAAGAAGTGTGCTATTTAAGAAATGGATGTTTTCATCTTTGTCCGTTTCTATACACAACGACAAGTATCTGTTTAATCATTAAATTAGTAGTAAACGTACCCCCAAGTCGCCAGGGTACATCATTCGTTGTCTGTCCCAAGGCATCAGGACACACAATTCTTCGACTGTCAATTCCTTTACAAATAAAAATATATCTATTTGTATTTACGATTTAAGAAAAAAAATGATGTATAATATCTAAAAAGAAAAGTGAAAAACTTAAACAGAATTCTACGCAGAGTAGAAATTAAGAGATAATATCAAGACTTTTATTGCAATGTTTCTGGCCAATCAGAGCTTATTGCAATTTTTCTGGCCAATCAGAGATTAGCACAAGATACTTTCAAACCAATCAGATTTCGTACGTCAGGCCCCTCCTTTATTTACGATTTTTTCCCCCTGATTCGCTTTAATTCCATGAGTACCTCCCCCTACTTACACCAACCGCTACTCGGTCAGTGTTAAAAAGAAGCAGGAAACAACTCGACTACTCAACACCTGAAGATGGCACTACGAAGTGCCGAAAGTACTTGTGATAAAACCATCGGTGGACTTATTAACCGGCTCTCCCCATATATTTACAAACTGGTCAAACAACTTGAAAAGATCGCAAAGAAACTCGTAAGACAGGAAATGTCTTAATAGCAATTAAGTTAATTTCAAATAATGCGCAAGCACAATTAAGAAAACATTTTATGATATTTACATGCAGTTGTATTGATTCAAACAAATTTGTATTTTCAGTGTAGATTTACGGTGAAATAAAAATGGCTGACCAAAACACAAGGCTTTCTCAAAGTGAAACAAACAAGAGGAGTTTACTTTCATTTATGTAACTAATGCTCAGATTACCTATATATATATATATATATATAGAGAGAGAGAGAGAGATAGATAGATACTCAAAAATTGGACATTACATTCGTTCCTGCCTGATAGAAATTTACTTAAGAAATACCTAAGAAAATATAAAATCATGATAATCCAATAAAAATACCGAAAACCAACAGGTTGGATACTTGAAATAACACAGATTCTCTCACTGGAAATTACCCGATGAAAACAGCTCTTTATATTTCTTCAAAGAGACATTTTTGTTTCCTAAGAAGAGTCGTTGACTGCCCCGCGTTTTCAAGCCCCCCCCTCCCTACCGGCAGTACCAAATTGTCAATTGCTTCCCCACCGGGTGATTGCGTTGCTTCTTTAACAATACTCGGAGGGGACCCGAGATGATAAATTATAGTCGTTGAAAAATTGTTTTATTACTTTTTCTTTGAGGACAATCGAAAGTGAGGGGGTGGGGCAAAGTAGGAAGGAGACAAATAAAAAGGAGACAGGGTGCCGACTATAGATTCGGCGGTTATGGAAGATTTGATTGTTGAAATGACCGTTGTTTTCGTCCGGTAATTAGTGGGTACATAATGCCCAAGCTTCCTGTTAAATTGATATGTGTGGCTCTCAGGCGAAAAAAAAGAAAAAGAAAAAGAAAAGAAAAAAAAAAAAAGAAAAAAAAAGAAGAAAAAAAGAAGAAGAAAACGTAAGAAAAGAACCTCTGCTTGATGATGATGATGTGGAGTGAGGGAAATATGCACTGGAAAGAAAGAAAAAAATCTCTTATTTCTCTCCCCCCACCCCTCTCTATTTCTCTATATTTACCTATTTTTTACCTGTCATCTTTTTTAACACTAAGAGAAACAATTACGCTGGAGATAAAGTAATGTCACTTGTTTTGCCATAATATTAAAGTGGTTATTTGATTATATAAGGTAAGGGTCCCAAACTGAAGGACTCAAAAAGGTCATTACGTCCTGGGGGGGGGGCACAACGCGCTAAATGTGAGATGTAATGCTGTAAACAGTGACTCCTATTGCCAATTTCCATACAATTCAAAATTCACCCTATATATTGAATATTGTGGAAGCGCGTGATGCAATGGTTAAAGTCGTAGGAAATGGGCTCGTCGACCTGCGTTCAAATCTTGGACGAGGTTGTTTGCATTTCACATAGCATTAATACCCTTCGGAAAGGTAGGAATCCAACTACTCTCCCTCTAGCTATGGACAAACAGTAGGGCGGGCTAGGCTCTTTAACATTGGCTAGATAACCAGTCTAGGAGAAGGAAAACTCTAAATTTAAATCTGGCAAACACCGCTTAAAAAATTGACATTGTGTCACATCTTACTCGTGCGGAGGGGTTGGTAAATATATACCAGTCTCTTGAAACAGCTTGTTTGATATGGCTATGCCGATAATTTTTGGGAGAATATGTGCTTAATTGAAGTCATACATAATTTGAAAATTAATTAGTTGATAATTAATGAATTAGGCGAATATATCTGTTCAAATGTAAAGCGTAAACAAATCGAGAAAAAGTCATTCTCTATATGTTCATTTCGGAAGCGCGTGGTGTAATGGCTAAAGTCATGGGAAATGGACTCGTCGCCCCGAGTTCAAATCCTGGATGTGGTAATTGCATTTCATTTAGCGCTAATACCCTTGGGAAAGGTATGAACAGGACAGACTGGGCTCTTTAACCTTGGTTTGGCAACCGGTCTAGGAGAAGGAAAACACTGAATTCAAACCTGTTGAACTCCGCTTAAGAAATTGACTTTGTGTCACATCCAGCTCGTGCGGAGGGGTATTATATATATATATATATATATATATATATATGTTCATTTCGGCCTATTATGCCTCATCAGATACATTGAACAGATATATTCGCCTAATTCATTAATTATCAATTAATTAATTTTCAAATCAGGTATGACTTCAATTAAGCACATATTCTCCCAATATATATATATATATATATGTATATATATATATATATATATATATATATATACTAATAACTTTCCAAATCATTTTTATCTAAAATTTATATTTACCGTATTTGACGGCATATAAAACTTGGCAAGCCAGTTTCATATTTTGGAAGAGACTCTTTGCATTTCGCCATGGGAGAGGAATGAATCCATTACTTCCTTCCCCATCCCCAGCTATAGGTAAATAGTAGGGCAGACTGGGATATTTAGCCCTAGTAGGGTTATCAGTCTATGAGAAGAAAAACTCAATTTAAACAACCGATCTTACTTCACTTAAAAATTTTGAGCCAAGATTTTCGAAAATACGGGACTTTGAACATTTTCTGTATATCTTATTATAATGGAGATTGTGTGTTTTTCTGTCTGTAACCGAAACTATATCACTACTCAAGTCACAATTCCCTTTGTTATTTACGTCACATTACCAATGATTTTATTTTTATTTAAACCTCAATTATTAATAAAATTGTTTTACATTATTAATACTGTTAACCATATCTACATAATAATAACATGCAATTGTATTTCTATATACAACAAAAAAGCGGTTTATAGTGTGAACGTGAAGGCTAATTTGCATATTGATATTAAAAATTTGAATTTAATAAATATGTGCTTAGTATTATTGATTTCTAACTGTTTGGTTTTATTTTAATGAATATAAGCAAAAATCTCTTCAATGAATCTTAAATGAAATCCATTAACAAGGAAAAATAACTGTCATTTTATTCTTTACTTACCCTTTTAACTAAATACTTAAATTAGAAAAAATACCAATGAAAGACGAGTGATGGAAGAGTAAGTTTCAGTTGTTCTATTTTTCGATTATACTCCCTCTGTTTTAAACCTTTTTATCTGCATTCTTATTTAGTTTCATTAGCCTTTCTAATTTAATACAATATTTTATTACATTAAAACTTAAATACTTGCACCCAGAGGGTGCATATATTTGCTAGTTATATTAAAGTGTCAACTAGATTACAATAATGGGTACAATGTTTTTGTCTGACAGACAGAAAATAGCTAATGAGCATAGAAAGCTCTTAGTTAAATACGTTTCTAAAAAAATTTAAAAAAAAGGAAAAACATTTTTAAGAATGCTCAAACCAGGACAGAAATAGAAGATATCTACCATAAGTTGTTCTTTCTTTTATTTCAGAGAGAAGGAACTGTTTGCGAATCAAGACAATTTACTGGTCTTGTTCCTTACCATTTTTTAAAAAGATTCTTCGCTTACAAAAAACTCCTCTTCTAAACAGATATTGTAAAAATAAACAAGTCAAGATAGTAGACTAGTTTTGACATAAATGACTATTACAGTCATATCAACAAAAGACTGATAAGAGGCGTTCTTCTGAAACGAGATAAGACGTCCCCTCTGAGATTGTTACTTAGAAAACTATGTTCTTCCATACTTAAAAAAAAATGACTCAGCTATTGTCTTAGAAATGGAACAAAATCTTTTTCCTTTATCATCTACTCTTTTTTGTTCATTTCCTAAAGTGGGAAAAACACACAAATATACGAGGGTCATTCAATATATATATATATTTACTAACCCCTCCACACGAGTAGGATGTGACACAAGGTCAATCACCTGATTTGAATTTAGAATTTTCCGTCTCCGAGACTATATATATTATATATATATATATATATATATATATATATAATGAGTAAGAAAAGGTGGAATGAAAACATCACACAATGCTGTTAAAGAAGAAAACAATTTATAATATAATCATAGCTGATACTGATCAATATTTCGATTTTACAAAAATCATCATCAGAGCTCATTCACTCCCGTAGTTGTTTGGGTCGGAGAGGAAAGTCAAAATGAGTTTACAAAACAAAAAACCTTAATACTGCATAAAACGAAAGACGTTACAATATATATATATATATATATATATATATATATATATATATATGGGAGGCGCGTGGTGTAATGGATAGAGTCGAGGGAAATGTAC
The DNA here is from genome assembly GCA_023376005.1 of Doryteuthis pealeii. NCBI lineage: Eukaryota > Metazoa > Mollusca > Cephalopoda > Myopsida > Loliginidae > Doryteuthis > Doryteuthis pealeii. Next base: position 17,072,479 of record CM042169.1, read on the forward strand.
GAGTTCAATTCCTGGGCTAAGCTGTTTGCACTTCACATGGCGCCAATACCCTTGGGAAAGGGTTGAATCCAGTTCTCCCTCCAGCTATGGATAATAGTGTGTGTGTGTGTGTTTATGAAGAGGGTGTGACTTAACGGAGATGGCAAAATATCGAAGGAGTCAGTTTACGTAACGTAAAATCTTGCTCGTAGGATGTGTTTTCGGCTAGTACTTAGAATACAATTAATTGTACCGGCCTGAAGACTATCGTAAAAATAATACCTCATCTATGAACAAAATTGTTTTTATTTTTTTCCGTTCGTTAAATTGGTAACTAATAAGTCATGCTATAGTTTGCTAGTGTACCGTCTGCCCTCAGTGAAATGAGACTAATTTTATTTTATTGAATAGTAGTCATTAAAAGAACGTATTCGATTACTTATTGTTTGCTGATAGAGAAATGCGACCATCACTGAAGCAGACGCCATTTTGTTAGAGGAAGAAATACGGTGGCCCAATTGTTCGACATTTTTTTATTATTCTGATTTTTTTTTTACGTTCTTCTAAAAAAACAAAACTATAGTTTTGCTAGAATGGAGATCTAAAGGTCAAATTTTCAGTTCTGATATTTGAAAGATTGAAGTCTGTGTTTTAAATAATATTTGGCTGTGTGTAAAAATAAATTACTAATAACACAGTAATTTTATTTTATTTTTATTTTTCTAAATGAGGTCATTTAGCTACTTGATATTTTCAAAGTCACATCTTGAAGGCCATGGAAACTCGTTCATCAAAGATATTATTTGTTCTGATTTTGATAAATACTGACACACGAAGCTTTGTTTTTTATATATATATATATATATATATATATATATATATATATATTTAATTTTTTATAGGTATGTTCGGTATATATATATTTTAATTTTTATAGGTATGTTCGATATATATATTTAATTTTTTATAGGTATATATATATATATATATATATATAGTAAAGATAAAAAGCTTAAAACTCCAGTATTAAGTGATTATGGTCCATTTCTACCCAAGGGTATCTGAAAACCTCTGAGTTTCGTCAGATCAAGTTCTTTATTGAAAATCTTGATCTTTATTATGAAATCATGGACAGTATGTGATATTGTGAATCCTTTTAAATTTTACATCTTTTACACTGGTTTACAAAAAAATATTTTTTGTCTGAGGCAAGAATGTGAATAGGTGTTTTATTTTTACTAATTTGGGTGTGCTGAATTCAAATTTATAAACACCTCTAGTTTTCTCT
>CM042169.1:17078745-17081245 GCA_023376005.1 Doryteuthis pealeii
TCCTTATATGAATTATTGTAATAAAAACTGTTCAAAAAGTTAATACAGAAGCCTTGATCCAAATAGAGGAGCAAAGTTTTTCTAAAAACCAAAATCATCACAGGCACTCTATACCTATTTTCTATACATATCCATCTATCCCAGTTTATTCATGTCTATCTATCGTCGCCTGTTCATATCTAAATATGTATTTCAGTCTATTCATATCTATGTATGTATCTATCTATCTATCTTAGTCTATTCATATCTGTCTAATTCAGTCTATTCATATCTATCTCGTCCCTATGAAAAAAAAAGTCTCCCCATCTAGGCAAAAGCCATTTCTTCTTCCCGTTAATGGCCAAAGGGCACACTGCCTGTCGTTCCCAGCAAACTTCTTAATAGGGAAACATTATCCTATGAGTCAGTAATTGAGTCGCATTACAAGACATGGTTTATTCAACATCAGCAATGAAATATTGGCGGGACGATCGGCCATGAAGCCGGGACTCAATTAACGAGAACCCAACTAGGTGTCTCTGCAAAAAGGGGGAGATAATTCAATTTCATACCGACTTTTTCCCTGTTCCCTGTAAATTCTATTATTTCTTATCAATTATTTATTCATGAAATGTTTAGATCTTTTCTGACATAATAAATGGTTTTATCTTTTCTTTTTGTCATTTTATATAGTTTACATTAATTTTCATACACACACACACGCATGCATGCATATATGTGTGTGTGTGTGTCTATGTATATATATCTGTGCGTGCATGTATGTATATATGTGTGTGTGTGTGTGCATTATATATATATATATATATATATATATATATATCGTTGTTGTTTATATTCAATGTGTTCAGAGTTTTCATACACACTTGCACACACACATATATATGTGTGTGTGTGTGTCTGTATGTGTGTGTGTGTGCATATATGTGCATATATATATATATATATATATATATATATATATATATATATATATCGTTGTTGTTTATATTCAATGTGTTCAGAGTATTTATTAACTAGTCGGACTTTTTTGAAGTACATTGAAGATAAACAACAAAGATATATATATATATAATATATATATATATATATATATATATATATGCACACTTATATATGCATATATGTACACACACTTATATATGCGCGTGCACGCACACACACACACATATATGCACACGCGTGCATATATACACACACACATATATATATATATATATATGTGTGCAAGTGTGTATGAAAACTCTGAACACATTGAATATAAACGTTTATATTCAATGTGTTCAGAGTATTTATTAACTAGTCGGAATTGTTTGGATTACATTTAAGATTCACACATATATGCATTCACTCAGCTTAATTTAGTTTAACACAAGGCTAAAAGTATGCGGCACCCACTGAGAATCAAACCCACTAACAAAGGTTTGCAAAACCCTACACTTTGCAATGCACCCTAAGTCCTTTAGTAACTCTAACAGCGGGTTTTTATCCTATTTTGCTGAATACTATAACTCGCCAAGTGCTTCCATACAGTATGTGTGTGTGTGTATATATATATATATATATATATATATATATATATATATAATGAGCATGCTTCGTGAAAATAGAATATATCGTAATAAAAATATTGATAAAAACAAGTATATATATATATATATATATATATATATATATATTATATATTGTTCAACTGCTACTCAAACGTTCCCGACTACGACAAGAAAGGTCCTGAGTTCGAAAAGAAGGTTCCCGAGTCCGACAAGAAATACCTGAAGAAGGCCGAAACGTTGTACAAATAACAATAAAGATGGGGACAATAGTCCGAATAATGCAGACAATACTAATATTTCATTACATTAAAACTTAAAAACTTAGGCTCGGAGATCGCATATTCTTGCGGATAACCATAAAGATGAGGAAAAAAAATCAGAAAGTTTTGAAATAAAATAACTGATGCATTATAAAATTCATTGATTGATAAATCAACACTGAAAATCTCTTAAAAATCTGATAATTCCCTGATTTTTGGTTTTTTTTTTTAATCAGGTTCGGGGTTGTTTTGTAAAAAACGGATTTTTCGGCAACTTTGGCAAAAGCCTCGTCTTTATAATCTAATGTATTTCAATGTAACATTAGTAGTTAATCCAAAAAGGTGCTCAATATGTTTTACAAAATATAGAGCAAAAGGGAAGTGTAAAAATAAAAGATAGAAACAATCATTAAATATCTGTGATAATAAAATGGTTTACGTGACGGTCACCGAAAAGCGTTGGCCTCAAACCAATACAAGGTTTATGAAAATAAATGAAATAAAAATCATAATATTTATAAAAAGTAAAAGAAATCAAATATTCTTTCCCGAAGATAAAAATAATGAAAAAATAAAAAGCAAATGAATAAAAAAGAAAAAAAAGAAAAAGAAAACGGGAAAAAAAGAAGAAAGTCAGGAAAATAAATGCAAACAACGTTTCAGCTGGTCAACCTCCTTCATCAGACCTTT
>CM042169.1:17083745-17098745 GCA_023376005.1 Doryteuthis pealeii
GAGACCACTGATTTAACGTTTCCTTGTGAACTCACCATTTATTTATTTAATATCATTTACTCTCTCTCTCTCTCTCTCTCTCTCACACACACACACACTCTCTTTCTCTCTATATCTCAGTCTCTTTTAGTTCCTCTCTCAGCCTCTCTCTCTCTCATATTTCTTCCTTTCTACCTTTTCTTCTGCTTCTCCCTTTCTTTCCATGCCTTAGCGGGTGTTTTTTAAGGTGAAAACCTTTGAGGTAATGGTTATCGTCGTCGGAAATGGACTCGGCGAATCGAGTTCAAATCCTGGACGAAGCTGTTTGCATTTTTCACATATTTTCGCTATTATCCCTGGGGAAAGGTAAGCCAATTATTCTCCCCCCAGCTATATGTAAATAGTACGACAGATTGGGTTAGATAACCAGATTAATATATATCTTTTCCCTTTCTTCCCCTCTCTCTCTCTCTCTCTCTCTCTATATATATATATATATATATATATATATATATATATATATATATATATATGAGAGGGGAACATAGAAAGAAAGGTAGAAGCGGAAAGAGAGGAAGGGTTGGGTCAAACAGGAGAACATTAGTTATTTTATAAAAAATGAAGGTCCGCAAAATGAATTATGTTTTTAAAATATTTTTTTAATTCTAAAATTTAAATTTTAAAAAAATCTTATAAAAAACGATTTATTTTGCGGACCTTGCTTATATATAAATATATATATATTGAAGAATAATTAAAGTCCAATTACCGTCGAACTGGGAAGACACGGCAGCAAACGGTTGTAACTTAATACAATCCCGAAAGCCACAAAGTCCACTGCAAAATGACAGAGTATATATAAGACTCCACAATGTCATTCAAATCAAGCAGTCAAGCAGCCAATCAGAACTCAAGGAATGGAATCACCCAAATCACCTAGATTCATGGATGGATCATTCTTGAGTCCTATTTATACCAACTGTCTTGGACACTGCTTGAGTTCTACTTAGCTGCTGTTATTCAAACCAACAGTAGGCTAACTGACTTCAATATATATATATATATATAATATATATATATATATATATATCTTATTATAATGGAGATTGTGTGTTTTTCTGTCTGTAACCGAAACTATATTACTACTCAAGTCACAATTCCCTTCGTTATTTACATCCCATTCTCCATGATTTTATTTATATTTAAACCTCAATTATTAATAAAATTGCTTCACCTTTTTATTAGTGTTGTCCATATCTACATGGTATTTACCACGTACCCCACTTGTACGGGTCAGGCACAAAGTCCCTATTAACGTGGGACCACCCACAAACCGAAGCTCATGGAGTGGCAGGTGAAAAATTGCGTCGATCCCGTCGGCATTCCCCCTCAAGGGGGGCGCCTCAGGCACTGGGCAATAAACCCAGCCCTGCCCCTTTAAATCGAGGGGGCAGGTGTTGCCTGGGGGGATGGCCCCCTGGGATCGACGCTGTTAATTATATCAATGGTCCAGAGGCCGAAGCCACTGTTGACCATATCAACATACAAATAACATGCAATTGTATTTATATATACAAAAATAGCGGTTTACAGTGTGAATGGGAAGGCTAATTTGCATATTGATATTAAAAATGTGATTTTATTAAATATGTGCTTAGTATTATTGATTTTTAATTGTTTGGTTTTATTTTCATGAATATAAGCAAAAATCTCTTCAATGAATCTTAAATGAAATCCATTAACAAGAAAAAATAACTGTCATTTTATTCTTTATTTCCTAATTTAACTAAATAGTTAAATAAGTAAAAATCAGCAATGAAAGACGGGAGTGATGGAAGATTAAGTTTCATTTCTATTTTTCTTTTATACCCCCACTCTGTTACATATCTTTTTATCTGCCTTCTTATTAGACTTTCTAATTTAATACGATATTTCATTACATTAAAACTTAAATACTTGCACCCGGAGGGTGCATATATTTGCTAGTATATATATATATATATATATATATATATATATATATATATATATATTCTTCCTTGGTGCGTAACATTTTCCTTCATTCCGACTGATAATCTTATAGGTACTAGAGATTGTCATAACCAGCCGATTCATTGGAGGGGATCTCTCCAACCGCCTGTCTAGCTCTCTCTGTCTTGCCTAACCTTCGAATCAATAGAAAGAAAGAAAGAAGAAATAAAGAAAAATCAGTTTGAGATAGAAAGATAAATATACATTAGTGGGTTAAAATGAAAAGAAAAAAAGCCGTCATTTCCAAAGCTAAACATTGTTTGCTACAAGGGCAGAACGGACACACTAACAGTAGTTTACTAACCATTCTTCTTTTTAGTATTATCTGCGTTATTCGGACTATTGTCCCCATCTTCATTGTTATTTGTACAACGTTTGTCCAATTGGACACATGACCGAGTGGATTAGGCAGTAAGGTTAAAACAGTTCTAAGTGACAGTTATCTCTGGTACCCGAGTTCAATCCTGAGTGAAAGCAGTTAGAAAAATAATCCTCTCCTCTCTTCTTCGGAGGATTTATTCGGTTAGCCCTGTTACTGATACTACTATGACCTTTTCTTGACACACAGAAGTTCAATCCTGAGTGAAAGCAGTTAGAAAAATAATTAATTAACACAACTCCTACCCCAGCTATGGTTAGCGTAATGAGAACAGGATACCCCGTGGAATAAATAAAGGGTTAGGTTCAAAGTTCCGTGATAGCTCCCGAATACGACAAGAAAGTTCCCGAGTTCGAAAAGAAGGTTCCCGAGTCCGACAAGAAATGCCTGAAGAAGGCCGGAGGGTATATAGGCCGAAACGTTGTACAAATAACAATGAAGATGGGGACAATAGTACCAATAACGCAGATAATACTAATCTTCAAGCCTCATCTCAAACATTCAGAGACATTCTTCTTTTTGTTTGTTTTTTCTTTGTCTGGCAAATCTTCCAGTGAATTGCTTTGGGTTCAATTTATAGCTCTAATTATTAGAGTCCCAGTTTTAAACTATCTGTTAGTAAGAAAAGAAAATTCCCAACTAGTCGACCACTTTACCTTCACCTGCGCCACAAAAGGTCCGACATTTTTGGCATTGGGCACCCTTTCAATCATCTGCTTCCATATTTGGCCCTTCCAAATTGAAATTAAACAGGCAATTATTCCCAGCGAAAAAGTCACGCACGAAATTGCTTTTTTCTGGGCATTTGCGTGATCTAATTTCATTTGCATATGTGCCAGTATGCCCAAGTATACTACTACTTCTACCACGTGTATATGTGCGTGTATGTGTGCGTGTGCGTGTATGTGTGCGTGTACAGGTGTCTTTTATATAAACGATTCTCTCTTTCAACTCTTTTATAAACTGGATTTACCGAATTGCAAAACCATTCCCGTGTCTCGCAAAAGACTTTCTTCATGCACACCCCTACGCCGCCCCCACACTTCTATCGATAATCCGCCCCCTTTCTGACAGATTGCATTTTACAGCGAAGAAGAAGAAGAAGGTTTGGAAAAAGAAGAAGAAGGTGATGATGATAGAGAAGAAGGTGATGATGATAGAGAAGAAGAAGAAGAAGAAGAAGAAGAAGAAGAAGAAGAAAGAAGTTAAGATGATAGAGAAGGAGAAGAAGAAGAAAGTTAAGATGATAGAGAAGGAGAAGAAGAAGAAAGTTAAGATGATAGAGAAGGAGAAGAAGAAAGTGATGATGATAGAGAAGAAGAAGAAGAAGAAGAAGAAGGTGATGATGATAGAAGAAGAAGAAGAAGAAGAAGAAGAAGAGAGAAGAAGATGATGATGATAGAGAACAAGAAGATGATGATGATAGAGAACAAGAAGAAGAAGAAGAAGAAGGTGATGATGATAGAGAAGAAGAAGAAGAACATTGTTAAGAAGATTGTGGAGAAGAAGAAGAAGAAGAGGAGTGTAAATTAGAAGGAAACATTTGTGAAATAAAAGAAGTTTGTGAACAACAACAACAACGAGAGAGAGAGAGAGAGAGAGAAAGAGAGAGAGAGAAGGAGAGAGAACAGAAGACACATGATCTTGTAAAATTTCCATTTCTTTTGAATCTTCTCCAAAAGGACACACAGATGGACGCAAATGGACGAAATGGGCGGAAAGGTCCGAAAAACACTTAATACAGTAATCCCGTTTTGAATATTGAATTAAGATTGAGTAATGGACACGTATTAGCTTCAAATTTTCGCGACAGACTGCTGAGCGAATCAGGGTGAACTTTTAACTGAAATTACTTCAGCAACAACTAAAGAATGAATTTCAGAATGCACCGATTGACCCATTAGTCAATGATTGAACGCTTTCATCTTCACTTCTTTGATGTGGTCCGGACCAGCGGACATCTCCTCTCTTCTTCGGAGGATTTATTCGGTTAGCCCTGTTACTGATACTACCATGACCTTTTCTTGACACACAGACAGATTACCTCCTAGATAATGGAGTTTTATTCTATTCTATTCTTTTTTATTTTCCACCTGGGTACTTCTAAACCACCTGGGTCCCGTCAGAAAAAAAATTGTTTTTCGCTCATCGATAGAACGTCCGTCTAGGAACCATAAGGGTCTGGGTTCGATTCCGGCCCTCGCCAACTCAGTGTATGAGTAGCACAGGGATCTGTGTGGTAAAGTGAGGAGCTGATGGTAGGTGTGGCGCACTGCCTCAGACGCCGCCAAAACAATCTTTTGGGTCTAGCGTTAGTGACAGGGGCATAGACTCCCTCGCTGTCTGGTGGATATCGACTTTAGGCTACTCCGACTTATATATATATATATATATATATAGTATATGTATGCTGGGTGTCTATAAATTCTGCAAATTACTTATTGAAATCAAAATTTACATAAAAGCTAAAACTACAACAATTGGACTTGCATCTAAATGATTCTATTATTTGTACAATACAAATTATTAAGTTTTGAATTTTAAAACTGGTGCAAGACTTTATGAATATTATATATATATATATATATATATATATATATATATATATATATATATATATATAGAAATGTGAGGAGGTTAATCCGACAGAATGTGGAGAAAGGTAGACAAACACGGGATATTATGTTAAACAACCAGTTTCCATAACATCCCATGTTTGTCTACCTTTCTCCACACACACACACACACACATATATATATATATATACATTGTGTGTGTGTGTGTGTGTGTGTGTGGTGTGTGTGTCTGTGTCTGTGAAGAAAAAAGAAGTAAATCCGACAGTGTTAATATTGTAAAAAGTGAAAATCTTTCGTTTATGAAACTTGTGTTTTTTCAATTATTACAATATTATATATATATATATATATATATATATATATATATATATATTTCATTATGTATATATATGTTCCATTAGTAGAAATGGCTTTTTTCTGCGAAGAAGTGGCAATCACCATATACATATATATTAATTCATTATCTTTGTAATGAATTACTAAATATTAAATATATATATATATATATATATATATATATATATATATATATATATATGAGGTTAACTAAACAAACAAATGTGGATTTTTTTTATATGGCTTTAAGCCGACAATTTTTTGTATGACTTCAATTAAGCACATATCCTCCAAAATATATATATATATATTAATGTATCCATAGTAACAATATATATATATATTAGGATAGCGAAGATAAAGTGAACAGCACTTGGTAACCATCAGTTTCTCGCTTATGTTATTTTCAAACCAGGTGCATGTTATCATGTACATGAATGTGTGTGGGGGGTGTAAACTGTATGAACATATATGTATACGTGTGGACTTAGTAGATTTTGAACTTAGTGTAGAAACTAATGATCTGTCAGATGATCTTAATAACCATCGCTCTACAACAGGCGTCCTTTTACTTGCTTGTCTAAATGGTTGTATCTTGGGAAGAGGCGTCATCAAATATGGTAGGAAGATGAAAATCAGAAAATAACATTAAATATACACTAGGCCGTGGCGCCGGCTACAATTTTCTTAGAGAGCATTTACCCTTATCGATTTGTGTTATTGTGTCTAAATATTCTACCAGAGAATCGATAAAACAGAAAAAAATAGATTCCTTTAAAGTCCCAATTTTCGAATAAGTAAGATGATAAAAAAAAGAAAAAAAATATACCTAAACCATTACATTGATAGGCGGCTGCATAACATTAGCCTTTAAGGCGAGGATGATGAAGTTTGGTACACAATTATAGAAACACCCAACACCACCCTGCTGTAAGGAGAGGGTGGTGGAATTTAGGGTAAGCTACATGATTGCTTGTCGCCAAAAAAAAGTGTTTAGAAAGAAGATAAATCTTTCTTTTTCCTCCTCATTTTATTCTTTTACGATGTCCGAAAAACCTCATTATTTCCATCAGTAATATTTTTTTAATAGCTTCTTTTTTTCTTTTTTTTTTGTTAGTGATAATATATCTCTCCCGTTACGAGGCTTTTGGGTACATTTCGAACACATACGTAATTATAAACCCAAATGGATTAAAAAACAAACAAACAGTTTTTATTAATACGGGAAGTCGAAACATCTACGAGGGTGAGTCAAAAGTTTTGCAATAATTTGGTAATGTGAGGCACAATTTGGTATCTTTGGTTGCTTTTGCGAAGATGACGACGAATCCACACTCGACTATAATGGTTTGGTTTCTTTGTTTAATGGTATATCAACCTTCGTGGGTTATTTAATGCCAAAGCTATTCTTGTAGAAGAACAGTAGTGATACTATTTAACATGTTTGATGAGGGTATAGGCAAGTAAGTAAAGTCGTCGGGGCGGCTTAATGTCGCTATCAGCCAGACAGCGAGGAAGTCTATCCCCTTTTCAATAGCGCTAGACCAAGGAGATTATTTTAGCATCTGAGGTGGAGCGCCACACCTATCATCAGCTCCTCACTTTACCGCACAGATCCCTGTGTTACTCATACGCTGAGTTGGCGAGGACCGGTATCGAACTAGGAACCTTGTGGTTTCTAGCCGAACGCTAAGTATAAAGGTGAAAATAATAGCGTGAGTAGAGTTCGAACTCGCTTACTACGATATCGCAGTCCAGAACGTTAGCCACAACGCTAATGGGTTGGTTGGTTGATTGATTGATTGGGTTTTACGGCATGTCAATGAGAATAGCGAGTTCGATCTTCGGCGAATGCTCCATATTTGTAACCTTATGTCATATCCTACTCATGATGAATGGTTTGGGTAAAAAAGGCGTCCCTTCAAGGCGTAATGGTTAACAAGCTAATCCCACAGATCCATTTCTACTGAAAATCGAGTTCGATCGTTGCTGGAGGCTCCATACTTGTGACCTTGTGTCACATCCTTACCAGTGACAAAAGGGTTGGGTAAATATTTACCCTCTGGTTGCTTCTCACCGGATTTGCTTCTATGGCTTGGAACACGGCCTCGGAATCTATAGTTTTAGGCCTACCTGACCTTGCCTGATTGTCGAGGTTCTTGCAACCCGAGAGAAATTTCTTGAACAATTTGCTTGCAGTAAAGGGATCAACTGCGTCTTCACTTTTCGCCCAACAAATGTTTTTTTGTTTACATCTGTAGCATTACGGCCCAGTTTGAACTCATAAAAAAAATATAAGTTCATCATTTAGACTACGTTGGCACTTTCTCATCAGTACGGATTTCAAATCACACATGGAGTGTAACAATAGACAACCAACTACCAAATACCCCCCCCCACACACACACACATAGCTGGTACCTCCCACGGTTCGAAATGATTAGTATCACGTGATATAAGGCATAGAAAAACTAGCAAGTGCCAAAAACCTCCCAATATAATTAGTTGGTTGGTTGTTTTGTTTGACGACATATCAACCCTTTTCATGTCATTTAATGTCAAATCAAGTCATTTTTTTATAAACAAAAAAAAATCAGGTTGTTTACAGTACCTGCTGTTGCTTGTGAGTGGTCACCCAATTAAGTATTGCACAACCTCATCGCTGCTTAACTTCGGTTGGTAAGCTGCTTGCTTTGTTTTACGGTATGCCAACTCTTTTCGGGTCATTTAATACCGAATGAAGTCATTTTCATAAGCAAATGATTCAGGTGGCTTACAGTAGCCGCTATTGCTTGAGTGGTCACCAATTAAATATTGAACAGATTAATCGTGGCGTAACTTTGGTTGGTTAGTTGGTTGTTTTTTTTACGGCATATCAACCCTTTTCATGTCATTTAATGCTGAATCAATTCATTTTGATAAGAAAAGGAAGATTCAGACTGCTCACAGTACCTGCAGTTATTTATTATTTACCACGCCTCCAAGTATCGGTAAATAGTAGGGCAAACTGGAACCTTTTACCTTGCAGCTGCAACCAGTCTAGAAGAATGGAAACTCTGAATTCAAATCTTATAAACTTCGCTTGAAAATAAACCTTCTGTCACATCCTGTTCGTGTGGAGGGGCTGGTCAAATACATACAAGTATTTTCTGTTATGTTTCTTTTTCTTGACTCTCAAAATCAAGCTAACCTTGCGTTCAAATACTTACGAGCAGTACTATATATATTATATATATATATATAATATATATATATATATATTACAACGGAGGAATCAATCGATTATGGATATGGACACCTTTTTTTATCAAAACATTGCAATTACACAGCGTCTTAAGCCGTTCGATTATATCGCCCTGATAAAGATGCTTAATCGATGATCGATGAAAGATAGCATATCCCCCCGCGGCAGAGGGTAGATGAAAACAAACGCGAGAAAAAAAAAGATACAACAAAACAAAAACAAACAAAACTTCTAAGTGTAGAAATGGGAGGAAAGCAGAAACTGAAATAAACATAAAATTATATATATATATATATATATATAGAGAGAGATCTAAATTATAATGATCCGATAACATAACAAATCGTAGCCAGATTTGTGTTGGTACAATACCGTTCGAATAATCAAACTCAGAGTTTATCAACCGAGGCCATGTGGCCCACAGGGAATAAATAACATTTTTTTGGTCTAAATGGTACAAATGCAGAATAGCGCGCAAAAAATGATATCATTAGAATCGCATTTTACATATAAATAGCATTAGATTACGGAAACTCCCGAAGTAGCCTAAAACTAGCCCTAACCCTTACCTTAACTCGAGCGTCTCAAAGGTTTCGGATATTTTCGTGAAATGTAATGCTTTTTATACGCAATCCAACGACATTATCTATTGCGTGCTATTCTGCATTAGTACCCAAAAATATTTAATCATAAAAATAGAAAAGATTTTTAAACATTGAACGGTGAGGGGCGGGCACCAGAGTACAATATTAATCAAAAGGACCCAAGGGGAAAATATGGTTTTATTCATTCTTGATAGGTATTCAATTTTTTTAAACTCAATTTTTAAAAACACTTTTTAAAACTCATTTTTTTTCTACTTAACCCATAGATGGGACTCTAACAAGTACTACTACTTCGGGTCAGAGTGGACCTGGGAGTAATGGCGATGAAGGGGCACTCTTCAATCCCCAGAGCTCCAAAATATGAACTTCACCACTTGATGCTGTTTAACGTCATACACACGACAGCCACGGGTAGGATGTGTCACAAGATCGGAGCACCCAGCAAGGATCGAAACTTACTATCAGTAGTAATGGATCTGTGAGATTAGCTTGCTAACCATTGCACACAATGATGGAAACACCCAGTGCGTGCAAGTTCATTTGCATTCTTGCTGGGGAAAATCTATTCCTTTTCTTCTCTAAATTACCAGATACTCAAGGATATTACTCCCGTCCCTTAAAAAAAAATGAAAAAAAAAAATGAATAAAGCCCACACACATACAAAGGCCTAAATGAAAGATTCTGTCTGCTTTAGTCTCATTCTCAGTCTGCTGATTTGCAAAAAAACAAAAAAACAAAAAAAAAAACTTAAAAAACTAAACCCTCACATGATTCTAGTGTAATTCAAAACATATCTCCAAAAAGAATAAAAACCTTTTGTTTAACAAGTGCTTCTTTGTATTTTACTGTGGGGATACTTTTAATTCTTCAGTATTTTCATTGGTAACTGTTTCTTTGGAATAAATGTTCAGGCTCGCAATATCTGGTGGTTTATGATGGGTGACAAGAGACAGCAAGTTTCTTCATTACTCAAGCATTTCTCTTGTTTGGTTGATCGGGTTTACGATTAGTAAATCCTTATAAGCTTCTTTAATGGCGATCGGCTTTCTATCCCGGCTGTAGGTAGCTCACAAATGTCTAGCCACACTGGGGAGACTTAATGAGTCGAAACATGCGAATAAACCTATATATATATATATATATATATATATATATATATATATATATATATATAGATAGATAGAGAGAGAGAGAGAGATATAGATATATCTGATTTATTCGCATGACGACTACGACAATTTGCATTGGAATCTATGGTAACGAGCGCTTATTATTTGTGTAGTATTTCATAGATAAATGAACACATCCCTTACACCTGCAATTGTACTCTTTAATTTATTTTCCCAAAAAGTGAATACCTATGTATACTACACAGAAAAAGTATAATAAAACAAATAAAGAAAGAGAAGAAAGAGAGTTGGGTAAAGATAGAGTGAAGGGGGTGAGCGCAAGAAAGCGATAAGGCTAATCTATTTCAATCAAACAAAATTAAAAGATGAAGAGAGAGAGAGAGAGAGAGAGGGAGAGAGAGAGAGAGAGAGAGGGGAGAGAGAGAGAGAGAGAGAGAGAGTTCAACCAAGTTTAATATACTTTTTACATATTAAACTAAGCAATAGTTCTAAAGTAAGTATATCAAACGTTGTATTAATTGTATTTATAATACAAGTTCGATACCGGCCCTCGCCAACTCAGCGAATGAGTAGCACAGGTATCTGTGCAGTAAAGTGAGGAGCTGCTGGTAGGTGTGGCGCTCCATCTCAGATGCAAAAACAATCCGTCTTTCGGCCACGACGAAGGCTTTACTTTACTGTATTGAAGAATAGAAGTTGCTACCCAGAATCGCCTGGATATAGGTTGGTGAAAAAAAACCCTGGTGTATTGATTTATTTACTTTTGAAATTTACAAATGCTGGACATTTTTAAGAAATAGCATTGAAATTTTCAATGCTATTTCTATGTATATTTTAATTTTAATATCTTCGAATATAAATCAAATCTTCATAATTTTTATACAAAAGGCAGGAACCGTTGATATAATATAATATGTATATTCATTTACTTTGTCCTTAACGGTTTTATTTGCATAATTTACTCCGGACATACATACACACATTAATATACCCTTTATATATGTATAGATGAACACTTTATTTTCACATAAACAATAAACATTTCCTGGCAACTCTAAAACAATTACACAACTTTTGTCTTTGATAATATCCATAGAAATCCCATCGTCTCGTTTGTAGGATTACAAACATTTGATATCCTTGAAGAAATATTCATTGAAATAGAAAAAAAAAGAGACAGGAGAAGCTCACCTGAGCGTAATACGAGAGTAGAACGAGATTTGAAAAGAAAGAAAAAAAACAAACAAAAAAAGCTATTTTTGTTGCCAGATACAATAAACACAACGGATGAACGAATAATAATCGCAACAGATGATGTGATTTCCTCAAGCGAAGGGAGGGGGTGGAAAGCGAGCAGAGAGGGAGAGAGAAACAGACAGACAGAAAGGGGAGAGAGAGAGAGAGAGAGAGAGAGAAAGAGAAAGAAAGGGAGAGAGAGAGAGAAAGAGAGAGAGAGAGAGAGAAAGAGAGAAAGAGAAAGAAAGGGAGAGAGAGAGAGAAAGGGAGAGAGAGATCAATTCGCCCTGTTTCCGGAATAAACACCCGGTAGTTTTGTTTATTAACATTGACATTTAAACTTTGCTAAAGAAATAGACGTGTTTTCTTGGCAGAAGCGCTTAATAGGTTATCATGTTATTTCGGTCTGTTTCGCCATCAATATATTATGCTCACTCTCTATATTTATTCAATTACCTATATATATATATATATATATATATATATATATTATATATATATATACACGTACACACATTTATATATATATATATATATATATCATTATGCTTATACATACACACATATCTATCTGCACACACGCACACATATATATATATATATATATATGTGTGTGTGTGTGTATGTATAAATATATCGTCATTGTTTTATATATAACCTTAACTAATGAAATCGACTTATAAATGTTATTTTCGGTTTATTTCGCCATCAATATGTAATGCTCACTCTCTTTTTCTTCCTTTGTCCGCCTATATATATATATATATATATATATATATATATATTATATATATATATATATATAGGGTTAAAACACGGAAATGAATCCGACAATATATAGAAATAGGAAGAACAAAGTGTTCCAAAAAATTATAAATTCCTCTGTTTTGGAAGACTTTATTTTTCATATATATATATATATAACAACCCATCCGCACGAGCAGGATGTGAAACAAAGTCAATTGCTTAACAGGCTTGAATTTTGTTTTCTTTCTCCTAAACTGGTTGCCTAACCAAGTTTAAAGAACCCAGTCCCCTCTACTATTTACCCATAGATTCATAGATTCATACCTTTCTCAAAGGTATTAGCGCTATGAGAAATGCAAATAGCCTCGTTTAGGATTTGAACCGGTCACGTCGTATCTATTTCCTACGACGCTAACCATTGCACCACACGCCTCCAAATAATTAAAAAATAGAAAATTATATAGCACCAATCATGTTGTTTCGGTTTGAAGTATTAATATCCGAAACCCTGACAGATATCACTAGGGAAACATCTTGGTACCCACTGAGCAGGTCTCTACAAGTGGCAAGCTTAGTCCGACGGTAGTTATGTACGTAGTTCAATGAGCTGCTGCTGATCGAAAAAGGGTGTGAAAACGGGAAACCATCTCTTTCCTTTGGAATCGAATAACAAAACAAGTATTTTTGTCGAGTGACCGCCACCAGAAAGGCACATCACTATAGTGCAGCGATAACAAGAAAAATACGAAGCGATGAAGCGGATTGCAGGGAGTCCAATGGACAGTATTGGAGAGGTGGGGAGGTACAGCTGTCTAATGTTGGACAGAGTCCAAACAAGTCGATGGGTCATGATCCTGGTTGGTATCAATCTCTGGTAGGGGGTTTTGGAATCTGTGCGAAAGGTCGGGGAAATTGGAAGGCGTGTCTGTGAAGTGGTCGGTGGGAGTCTAACGTTCAAAAACGGATGGACAACGGAGAGCGTTGAAGACGGATATAAAAGGGCGGAAGGGCGGTAGAAGATGATGGAGAAATAAAAAAAGGGAAGAGTAAGGATCTTTTTCTTTGGTTACCTGTTTTTAAGGAATAAGAGACTGGCATATCGTGCATGATTAGAATCGACTAAAGATCAGATGATGAGTTTGATATGAGGAGGGGTAAAAAAAAAAAGAAAAAGAAATGATAGTAAGAAGAAGGAAGAATAAAGTAGATGTAAGAGAGTAAAAAAAAAGAAGAAAGAAAAAATCAGATGAATGAAAATGGTGGAAAAGGATGAAATAAACAAGAAGTGAATTGAAGATGTTTTGGCGGGATCAAAAATGAGGGAAACAAAAATTAAAAAGATGGAAACAGATAAACAAAATAACAAAAAAAAAAGAAGAAAAAGATTTTTTTTTAAATAAAAAGATAAAAAAAGAAATTGGAAAATATGAAAAGTGTAATATATGAAAGAGAAAGGCCTGAATAAATTCTTTTTTTCTCTTTCCTGTTTTCTTTCTTTTTTTTCTTCCTTTGTCCTTCCTGATTTCTTCCTTTATTTTTTTCTCTTTTCTGTTCATTTATTTTTTGTTCACTTTCCTGATCTTTTTCTTTTTTTCTTTCTCCTTCCAGTTTTCTTTCTTTTTTTCTGTTTTCTGTCTTTTTCTTTTCTCCTTCATGTTCTTTTTTTCTCTCTTTTTCTGTTCTCTTTCTTTTTTTCTTTCTCTGTGCTGGTCTCTTCCTTTTCTTTCTTTTTCTTTTCTGTTCTCTTTCTTTTTATCTTTCTCTTTCTCTTTTCTTTTCTTTCTTTCTCTTTTCTGTTCTCTTTTTCTCTCTTTTCTTTTATCTTTCTTTCTTTCTTATTCACGTTGTATTCTCCTTCTCAATTATGTTGTTTTCCTAGTTTTCTTTCTCTCCTTTATTTGATCCCTTTCTTTCCATCGTTCTCTCTCTTTCTTGCTTTCTTTCTCTATTTGTTGGCTTTCCTTTGTTTATTTCTATTTTCCTTTTCTTTTTCTTCTCTTCCTTCTTTTTCTCTAGCTCCATTTCTTTTCTCCCCCTTCCTTTATTTTACTTCTTTCTCTCTTCCTCTATCTCCCCTTTCTCTCTTCTTCCCTCACTTCTTTTTCTCCAACTCCACTTTTTTTATCTCCTCTTCCTTTCCTTTTTTTTCTCTCTTCCCCTATCTCCCCTTTTTTCTCTTCGTACCTCCTCTCACCAAAAACTATCTCCTCTGCTGCACGTAGAAATGCATTCACACTCAAAAAGAAAAAAGACACTCGCACTCTTTCCAGTGCAAATCAAACCGACACACACAAGAATATAAATTGCTTCATGGTTTGGCAAATGTAAAAGAAGTGGAATGGGAGAGACACGGACAATTTTTACCCATTTCTTTTATTCTTGAGGTAAAGGCAATGATATAGGGTTCGTCCATGTCCGTAAAATAAATGAGAAAAAAAAAGGTATCAGATAAAGTAAATAACTAAAAAACAACAAGAAAAAAAGACAAAATAACAGGTCGATAACAAACCTAGAAGAATTACAACGAAGAGAGATGGACAAGCAGGAAAAAAGGGAACATTTTTATGAAAAAAGAAAAGAAAAGATAAATAAAATATAAACATAAAACCTAAGAAGAAAACTTAAAAATAAAAACAAAATGAAAAATAAAAAAGCTAAACAAACAAAAAAGGATACAAATAAAACGAGTGAAATTAAGAAAAATATAAAACAAGAGAAAAAAAAGGGAGAAAAAG
>CM042169.1:17111245-17136245 GCA_023376005.1 Doryteuthis pealeii
CACGTCCAAGGACGCACTAAATTAAAAACCTATCAGCATCACTATATATATATATATATATATATATATATATATATATATATATATATATATAATATTATAAAATACCAAAAGCAGAGGCTTGCAGTCTTTTGTTTTCATTGATAATTCATTTTTCCTTAAACCAACGAAAGCCCCGGGGAAGGTTTGTTAAACAAACCGAAACACTACAGCGTCGGCTTATTAAAGATCATTCGTTTTTGAAACTTGTGGTTTTGAATTTTTATATTACATATTGTCGGATTTACTTCCAATTTTCCCCCTCTATCTCTCTCTCTCACTATATATATATATATATATATATATATATATAAACCATGTTGATATTTTGTTTAGTAAATTAGCTTGTCTTTGGAGTGTGCTGGGATTTAGTTTCGTTTTTCTTTAGAACTGACAATAAAAGTGACTCACTCTGAAGAGGGTTAACATCTACAGTTGACCCGGCTCGTTTTCGCTTTTGTTAAAATAAGCCAAGTATAAAGCCCTTGACGGTCGCCAACCCCGTCCAGGCCGCACGATCTTTGGCCGTACATGTCAGAACTTTAGACATTTTAACAATAACATTGAAATCGATATTCTACTGACCATCCGGGCCTCATTGGTCACTCGGCGACCCTTCACTTTTGCCCCTCTTTCATTTCAGCGTTTGTTTATGTGTTTATTTTTCTAGAGGGTAGGGATGGTAGAGAAAGATCCCAGCACGATACGTTCCCAATGCAAACAATTTGTAAACGACGAACGTCGGGTCGGTTTTGGAACGGGCAGTTCTAAATTTGAGCCGGCGAGGGAACGTCGTCGACGGTGTGTGGCCACAGGATTGACCGAGGCTATTTATTCTTGCTACACGGCCTTTTTTTTCCTGATTGAGAAACACGTAAGGACAACAAAACGGATGAAACGAGACACCGTTCCGAGAAGAAGAGGCAAGAAACAATTATTATCTTTTCTGATAGATTTTTAGCGGACGATGAAGGAAGCTTAAGATGTTATCTTGTGTGCTGGTGAGAAGAGCATTTTTAGAAAAAACAAAGATTTTTTCTCGTTTAAGTTGATATTCTTTCTAGTATTTTTTTCTGGTTTGAAATTAATCTACACAAAGGAGAGAGAGAGAGAGAGAGAGAGAGAGAGAGAGAGAGAGAGAGAGAGAGAGAGAGAGAGAGAGAAATGAAAAAACTAGAGAAATTACGAGGATTGTCCAAAAAGTTCTAAGCCTCACCCTGAGAGAAAATGCTGGTTTGTTGGTTTTACGGCATGTCAACCCTTGTTGGGTTATTTTATGCCGAAGACGTTTTGTTTTATTCATTTTTGAAGGGTACTCAATTTGTTTAAAACACAATTTTTAAAACACATTTTAAAACTCATTTTTTTTAAAATTTAATCTATAGATGAAACCCTAACAGGTACTGCCACTCCAGATCAGAGTGGACCTGGGAGTAATGGTGATGAAAGGATAATTCACATCCCGCAGAGCTCCAGAATTTGAACTTCATCATTAGATAGAGTTTCCCGTCATACCCAGGACATTAATACCCTCTGCCACCGACTTCTAGTACATAAGCTTGTTTTTTTTCTGTTTTGATTATCGTCTGTTATAAAACAAAATCATACGACAGGTGATAATCAAAACAGTATATTTGTTTTTACCGAATAAGGATTTATAAATTATTAATTAGAAGAAGATTATTTGACTATTTCGTGTTTGTAAATAATTTTCTTCTAAAACGTTAGATAACTTGAAATATATATTAAGATAAAACAAACTATATATAAATCAATAATACTGGGCATGCATTTATTAAAACTTTTTTAACAAACATGTTGCATACCTAATTTCTGAGTATATATATAATGCAGGATTCTTTATTCTATGTATTAATGATTTTGACAATAGATTAAATAATCATTGATAAACTTACGCAATTCTTGAGGGTATTGTGCCGTAAGCAGTGACATAGTTTCGGTTAAAGTTAGACACCGAATCTCCATTATAATAAAATATTTAGTTGGTAGAAAGAATAAAATATATTGGCGAACAAAAGTGTAACGCTCTTAAGCGATCAGTGTAAGATACCGAATCTTCATTATATTAAGATATTTAGTTGGATAGAAAGAATAAAAAGAATAACATATATGGGTGAACAAAAGCGTAACGCTCTTAAATTGTCATTGTAAGACACCGAATATTCATTATATTAAGATACTTAGTTGGATAGAAAGAATAAAAAGAATAGAATATATGTGTGAACGAAAGCGTGACGCTCTTAAATGGTCATTGTAAGACACCGAATATTCATTATATTAAGATACTTAGTTGGATAGAAAGAATAAATAGAATAAAAAATATGGGTGAACACAAGCGTAACACTGTTAAATGGTCAGTGTAAGACACCGAATCTTCACTATAAGAACTAGCAAAATAAAAAACGCCCCCTGGGCGATGTAAAAATAATTTTTGAAAGATATTGCTTGAGGAGGTGGAAGTTAAAAATTAAATGTCGGAGAATTTGAACCATAAATCATGAAGTCATCAAATTTATTAAAGGAGTAAAAAAAAAAAAAAAAACAATTTAAAATCGAAACTAAGTTCTATTAACTTTGAATATCTATTAAAATAAAACTATATATAAATATATGATACTGAGGATGTATCTATTAAAACTTGTTTAAAAAAATAATGAGGACTGTCTAATGTTGCATGCTCAAATTTTGAGTGTATTTATTCTGTTATGACAATTTTGGGTATAGTGACGTAAGCAGTGGCGTAGTTTTTGTTATAGACAAAAACCGGAAGCGAATCTCCATTATTAATAGAGATATGTTATTTCCTCCTTTGTTGGGCCGAGAACTTTTCAGTGCCCTTCGTATTTTTTTTTCTCTTTTGTAATTTCTCAATTTTCCCCTTTTAGTATTTCGCTCCCTTTTCATTCATCCGACTTCAGATTTCTTTATTTACTCTTCGCTTCATGCATTGCCATTTCAGCTTATTTATTTTAATTCTCCTTTTCAATCAGTTTTCATTTCAAAAGTCTTCAATCTCTCCCCACCCACACACACTTCATCTCAATTCCCGCTTAATCTCACCCATTGCAATTTCCATTTTTCTGCCCCAAAAACCTTTCCAATTAGCCTCGACTGCCTCCACTTCGCCCCAAGAAACTTAACAAAAAAAGATAAATATACAAATAGAATAAAATAAAATACTTTTAATTCCAGTAACTGAACCCCTAGTCATTTATTCTATGCACGGTGTTCTCAGCTTAAACATGACTCTTGAAAAGAGATCGAAGTATCAATCATCCTTCTGATTCACCATTTATAAGTATCTTGATCAAGGTCGTCACCTCAATCGTTTTAATGCTTCTACATAAACGCCATTACCAAATTATCCATAAGAAGTAGTTGCATTGAAAATTGGTTTTACACCGCTAATGCCTACGTAAATAACCCTTGTAACATTAAGTAAAATGGTCCCCAACCCGCAGCTTCCAGAGGACCAAACACCCAACTTTAAAAAAAAGATTCTCTTCGAGTAATTCAGTGTCAAATCATCCAAGGCCATGTCACCCAACCCCTTCATTTTTTCTGAAATGATATCCAAGTGTAGATTATGATAAGGTTAGACAATCCCCAAAATTTTAGCTTCCGATTCCAAAAATTGGCGAAGTTATGTCGATTTTTATCTCTCCAAATTTGAGGTGGGTCGTGAAAACTGGCGACTTTTTGTCATCTATTTTTGTCTGTAAAATGAGTTCTAGAGCTTCCCTACTCCTTAAAATTAGTTTATAAAATGTTACATTTTTTCATTACCATTACTTACCAGCTCCACTCTGATCCAGTGTGGCTTGTACCTGTTAGGGTCCCATCTATGGGTTAAATAGAAAAAATGGGTCTAAAAATAAAATTATAAAACCGAGTTAAAAAAAAATTGAGTACACCTCAAGAATGAACAAAATATGTCTTTGGCATAAAATAACCCAAGAAGGGATGAGATGCCGTATAATCCAACCAACAAACCAGGTTCCCATAGAAAGAATCTACTAATTTGAAAATCAGCACTTAGAATGCTGTACTTTAACCGGGATAGAACCTCAACCTCTACAGGGGGTGGTAAACACATGGCTACCTTGACCTCAAACTGGTCTCCTTTTTTTCATTCTGTTCCTTTTGATAAGTTTTCAATTATCTTATCACAAGACTATACTTCCGCTGCCAAGTAAAGACGCTAGCAATTCCTTAAAAAAAGAGGGGGGGGGTCATGCTACCTGACCCGTTTGGGTGGTCGACAAGTGTAGATATACTAAATAAAACAAAAGTACAAAACAGTAATCCAGTAATCTCCTTGTTCTTTGGAGAACATTTTAAAGGTATACATGTTGTGACTAGATAACCCCAAGGTTGAAACAGGAGTGGGGGGGTCATCTACCAAAACTAATTGAGGGGGTAAGGGGGTGTTGTCTGCGATTCGTTTCTTGCCTGGTTTTGATTATAGATCAAACCGATCTTTGAATAATGGTAACTGCAGAAACAAGACTCTAAGATAAAGCCCGACACTAGATAAGAAATATTGAAGAACTCTGCGACCTGCCAAGATGATTTAAAAAACGACTTTGAATGAGACCATGGCACCAGGCAAGCTGAGAGGCTTGGCGACGAGTATCTCTGTATTGCTTCTTTTTTTATTTCAATTTATCATTTCTTTATCCACTGGCGATACTAGCTCTTGACCATGTGTTTTTTTTTTCAAGAAAAGGGGATAAGGAGATTTATTTCCGACAGACATCTCTGGTTTTGGTCAGATAAAAAAAAAGCAGACAGAAAACCAGCGACAGTATTCTCTTGAGAAAGCAGTTCATATATGAGGTCAAACCTCACTGGGGATTACTATTTAAAATTTACTATCCATTTTTCTCATTCCCTGAGCTTTGCTTGATTTATAAGAGCCACAGAAATATTAGGCACCCAGTGAGAACCGAACTCACTATTGTTGTTTGTAAGAAAAAGAGGAGATTTATTTCCAACATCTCTGATTTGGGTCAGATAAAAAAGCAGGTTCCTGTATGAAGTCAAACCTCACTAGGGATTATTTTTTAAAAGATAGAAAACTTGCGACAGTATAGTCTCGAGAAAGCAGGTTCCTGTAGGAGGTCAAACCTCACTGGAATTACTTTTTAAAATTTACGAGCTATTTTTGTAATTCCCTAAGCTTTGCTTAATTTATAAGAACGACAGAAATATTAGACACCCAGTGAGAACCGAACTCACTATTGTTGTTGTTTTTTTTAAGAAAAGGGGATAAGGAGAACTGTTTCCGGTATCTTTGGTTTTGGTCAGATAAAAAAAGCAGACAGAAAACCAGCGACAATATTCTCTTGAGAAAGCAGGTTCATGTATGAGGTCAAACCTCACTGGGGATGACTATTTAAAATTCACTATCCTTATTTTCATTCCCTTATAGCTTTGTTTAATTTATAAGAACGACAGAAATATTAGACGCCCAGTGAGAACCGAACTCACTATTGATGTGCTGCTAATTTGAATTCATTAACAATTACGCGCGCTTAGCATAATGGTTATTTTCATAGCAAATGGAATCGGTGACCTGAGTTCAAATTCTGGGTCAGGCTGTGTGCGTTTCACTTTGTGATAATGCTCTTGAATCAATCCCCCGCCCCCGCGGCATGGGTAACTAGTCGGGCATATTGAAGGCTCTTGTTATGTAATGGTTATCATCGTAGGAAATGGACATAGGGATCAGAGTTCAAATCTTGGACTAGGCTCTTTGTATTTCACATAGGGCTAATACACTTAATGCCTAATATATATTTACCAACCCCTCCGCACGAGCAGGATGTGACACAAGGTCAATTTCTTAAGCGGAATTTAACAGGTTTGAATTCAGAGTGTTCCTTCTCCTAGACTGGTTACCAAGCCATGGTTAAAGAACCCAGTCTGCCCTGCTATTTACCCATAGCTGGAAGGAGAGTAGGATTCATACCTTTCCCAAGGGTATTAGCGCTAAGTGAAATGCAATTAAAACTTAATGCCTAATAGGATGAAGAAAACACGAAGGTGAAGAGGGAATGGTAATAAAATAGAAGAAGAAAAGAAAGAGAAATAAGGAAAAAAAGAGGTTCTTGGATGAAGAAAAAGAGGATGAGAAAGAGAAGGAAGTGAACAAAAATGGAGAAATAACGGTTTATTACGTTAAACTTAATTACAGTCAAGTCATACTAAAAGAACCGTTGTTGAGAATTTTATGATATGTGTGTGCCAGATCCCCGCTCCTACTTATAGACTAAGCCAGAATCATATGATCTATCTCTTGGCCAATCACTGGCAGTACTCTGAGGTTGATACTATACTTAACTGATCCTACTGGTCATAATTACTGTAACACTCATTGACAACGGACATAGGATTAAATCACTGGACCTTTACCAATACGTAGGATAGGACTTATACGCTTACCAAAGGATTCCATAACACAGGACTTTCTTTAAGCCCTTTTCAACTGACCAACGATGGCATTTAAAAACTTTACAGGTTATGGCCCAGTACGCTTCCACCAAAGTTAAGCAATGATGAGCTTGTTCAATACTTCATTGAGTGATCACTTAATAACACCAGGTACAAGGGGCCGGGTTAGCTCAGTCGGTAGAGCGTTCGGCTAGAAACCACAAGGTTCCTAGTTCGATACCGGTCCCCGCCAACTCAGCGTATGAGTAGCACAGGGATCTGTGCGGTAAAGTAAGGAGCTGATGGTAGGTGTGGCGCCCCACCTCAGATGCTAAAAAAAATCTCCTTGGTCTAGCGCTATTGAAAAGGGGATAGACTCCCTCGCTGACTGGCTGATACCGACTTTAGGCCGCCCCGTCGACTTTACTTTTTTTTACTTACGGTAAGCAACCTGATTCATTTGTTTATCAAATTACCTGATTCGGCATTAAATGATCCGAAGCGGGTTGATATACCAAACAAAACAAAACCAACCAACTAATATGAAACTTCCATGTGGAAAAGAACTATCAACTTTGAAAAGAAGTATTCGAATTACTGGTATTTAACCGGGCGCGAACTCTGTGTAAGTAAAACCGTAACTATCACGGCCATGAGTCAGAGGCAGCTTAGCCATGTCATGTATCCGGTTCAAAGATTTTGTGACGTTTGGGTTAGGTTTTTCGTGGTTTTGGCCACGCCCTACTGAATACAGATGTTGTTAAGGATGTCAGGGGTTATGAGAAACATCCTTCAAATCGAATCCCATCATTTAAAATATAAAAAAAAAACGAAACCAAATATTTACTTTTTCTTTCACTGGGATTGAAATATTGCCACACTTCTCACCAAGTCAAGAAAAAGTCGTTTATTAAACTTAGTGATAAGATATCAAAAGAAGGTATCTTTTCTCTCTCCCAAGATTCACCCGAAACAAAGTCAGATTGGTCAACGCTCAAATTATGTAAATAATCTTATTATAATGGAGATTGTGTGTTTTTCTGTCTGTAACCGAAACTATATTACTACTCAAGTCACAATTTCCTTAGTTATTAACGACACATTCTCCATGATTCTATTTCTATTTAAACCTCAATTAATAATAAAACTGTTTGACATTATTAATACTGTTGGCCTTACCTAAATACTAATAACATGCAATTGTATTTATATATACAACAAAATACCAGTTTTCAGTGTAAACATAAAGCTAATTTGCATATTGATATTAAAAAAACTGATTTTAATAAAAATGTGCTTGGTATTATTGATTTCTAATTGTTTGGTTTTATCTTAATGAATATGAGTAAAAATCTCTTCAATAAATCCTAAAAGAAATTCATTAACAAGAAGAAATAACTGTAATTTTATTCTTTACTTCCTATTTTAACTAAATAGTTAAATTAGGAAAATTTAGCATTGAAAAACAGAAGTGATGAAAGAGTAAGTTTCAGTTGTTCTATTTTTCGATTATACCCCCTCCGTTTCAAATCTTTTTATCTGAATTCTTATTTAGTTTTATTAACCTTTCTAATTTAATACGATATTTTATTACATATAAACTTAAATACTTGCACCCGGAGGGTGCATATATTTGCTAGTAATAATAATAAAAAGAACAAAATAAAAAAATAAAAAAATAATAAAACAAAAAAACCCCAAACAACTAAGTTGATCACTATTACTTCAGTCCAAATTAGTGATCATTCTCCGCACAACATACATACACACAAATCTAAAACTCTTTAACTTTAAATGACAAGTTAAAGAGTAATTGTAAATACTTTTTTTTATCAATCAACATCAGTTTTGATGGGAGGACGTTCCTTAGTTTTGATTGAAGTTCAATCCTTGCTGGATGCCTAATACTTGTGACTTTGATTCTCATCCTATCCGTGGGGGGAACGGCTTGTGGAAATAATACCTACTTCAGTTTTTATCTCTCGACTTTCCCTGGATTTTACTTTTCCGAAAAAAGAAAAAGAAAAAAGAAGAAAGAAATGTGTTCTGTTTGTCCAAATCAACCGTGTTCATCACATGATCCTGCCTGTCTGTTTTTCTGTCTGTCTATCTGTTCTTTACCAACTACGGACTCATCTTCCTTTATTTATGTTTTACATATTTTTCTTCTTTTTCAATGATTAACCTGACAAAATAAAATTAATAAAAAAAAAACGAAAAACATTACGTTTTTTTGTTTTGTTACGTCGGGAACCAATGGATTTGTGGTAGTGTCCCGTAGCGCCGTGGCTAACGTGCCGGACTGCGACATCGTCGTAAGCATGTTCGCGCTATTGTGTTCACTTTCGGACCAATACCATTGGAAAAGATATGAACCCCCTTATCCTCCCAGCTATGGGCTAAATATTATCACAACTGTTCTCCTACAAGGATAGCTTTGGCATTAAATAACCTACGAACGTTGATATGCCATTAAACAAAGAAAACAAACCAACCAATGAAATTTGTAGGTCGTCTAGTTATTATTATTATCATTATTATTATTATTACTAGTACAAAATAAAAACACCCTCTGGGCGATGTAAAAATAGATTTTTGAAACATCTTGCCTGAGGGGTGGGAGTTAAAAATTCAATGTCAGCGAGTTTGTACCCTAAGTAAGTAAAATCATCAAATTCATTAAAGGATTAAAAAATAAAACAATTTGAAATGTAAACTTTGAATATGTATTAAAATAAAACAAACTATATATAGATATACAATACCAGTGATGTATTTATTAAAACTTGTTTTAAAAAACAATGAGGACTGTCTAATGTTGCATGTTCAAATTTTGAGTGTATCTATTCTATGTTATGACGATTTGGGGTAATGTAACGTAAGCAGTGACGTAATTTTTGTTACAGACAAAAACCGGAAGCGAATCTCCATTATTAATAGATTATTACTACTACATGGATGGTTTGTGTGCTGGATGAACTTGTAAGTGACATTCTCCTATGGACACATATCCATAGACACACCGGTATATGTCAACCAGCCAAAAACCTACATCAATCAGCTGGGTGAATTCTAGATGCCTCGCGGAGGACCTCCCAGGGGCGATGACTGACAGGGACGATTGGAGAGAGAGAGTCATGGATATCCGTGCTGCCAGCGTGACCTGATTATTATTATTGTCATTATTATTATTTCATGACTTTGCATGTTCACGCCAAACGTCTGATATTTGCCACTTGGGATCCGATAAGAGCAACTCCCCCCACTCCACCTGGAATTCTTTTGTGTATCCCTTCGTATTTTTGGAGACCCCAATACTATGATGAACAATCTCAACCCTAACCCTTAAATTTCCTAATCCTCCCCTCTCTCAACTGCAGTGTTCTGGGCACGAATCCAAGTGCATCGGTTATTATTGTGCACAACCCTAAACCCTCATTATTAAATGCATTCCATTGTATGGGAGGAAAACTAAAGCCAACATTTGAAAAAAATAAAAATAAAAAAATAAAAAAGGGAGATAAATAGCCACAGTAATCAATCTTCTATTTTTTCCCGCCAAGATTCTTTCCCTAGTTGCCCTTTTTCTCTTCTTATATTGACTTAAATGAATGTCCTGTGCATAAATTTAGGAAACTCTTTATTCTATTTATCATATTACTCATACGATTATTTTATCTTCCTTCTATCAACTGTTCAATAATAATAATAATAATAATAATAATAATAATAATAATGGTGTTGTTAGTTTTTCCCATTATTGTAAGCTGATGGTTTTTCACTAGAGTCTGGATCAGGTGTCCTGGACTTTTCTGAGTATTCTAGCCGATTTCAACAATGCTCTTATATGGATGGTCTCAATTCTTTCTCTGATTACCAATTCTTTTTGTCTGTTTTCTAAGCTTTTGAGGTCTGTAACAAGTGCATATTATTATTATTATTATTACTAGCAAATATATGCACCCTCCGGGTGCAAGTATTTAAGTTCTAATGTAATAAAATATCATGTTAAATCCGAAATGCTAATGAAACTGAATAAGAATGCAGATAAAAAGATTTGGAACAGAGGGGGTATAATCGAAAAATAGAACAACTTTGAAACTAACTCTTCCATCATTTTCCATTACTCCCGTCTTTCGTTGGTAAATTTTCCTAATCTAACTATTTAGTTAAAATAGGAAGTACAGAATAAAGTTATTTCTTCTTGTTAATGGATTTCTTTTAAGATTTATCTCGGAGATTTTTGCTCATATTCAATAAGATAAAACCAAACAATTAGAAATCAATAATACTAAGCATATATTTATTAAAATCAAATTTTAAAGATCAATATGCAAATTAGCCTTCCCATTCACACTATAAACCGCTATTTTGTTGAATATATAAATACAATTGTATGTTATTAGTATGTAGATATGGTCAACAGTCTTAATGATGTAAAACAATTTTATTAATAATTGAGGTTTAAATAAAAATAAAATCATGGAGAATAACTTGTATAGTAATATAGTTTCGGTTACAGACAAACAAACCCACAATCTCCATTATAATAAGATTATTATTATTAGTAGTAGTAGTAGTTTTTCACCCCAGCGTCAGCTGATGGCCTTTCACTGGAGTCTGAGTGACAACAAATCTCCTCAAGTCTCCTGGACTCTTCTGAGAATTCTAGTCGATTTCAACAATGCTCTTGTCTGGATGGTCTCAATTCTTTATCTGATTTCCAAGCTTTTGGGGTCCGTAAGAAAAAGTAAGTAAAGTCGTCGGGGCGGCCTAATGTCGGTATCAGCCAATCAGCGAGGGAGTCTATCCCCTTTTCAATAGCGCTAGACCAAGGAGATTGTTTTCGCATCTGAGGTGGAGCGCCACACCTACCATCAGCTCCTTACTTTACCGCACAGATCCCTGTGCTACTCATACGCTGAGTTGGCGAGGACCGGTATCGAACTAGGAACCTTGTGGTTTCTAGCCGAACGCTCTACCGACTGAGCTAACCCGGCCCTTGGGGTCCGTAACAAGTGCATATTATTATTATTATTAGTTTTTCACACCAACGTCAGCTGATAGTCTTTCACTGGAGTCTGAGTGGCACCAAGTCTCCAGGACTCTTCTGAGTATACTTGCTGATCTTAATGTTCTGGCAAGGTTAAAGTATGTGTCTAAATTTTCATTTCCTTTCATTTTCCCTCTGTAATCTGCTGGAACTGTAAAATCTGCCAGTTGACAAGTTATAGTTTCTTGTTAATCAACGCTGGTCTGAATAGGATAATGCGACCCGTCCTGAAGGAAAAAAAAACAAACTTTAAACTTGCTACATTGCAATAATTCATTTCAACGGTAATTCAGTTGAAATAAGTTATTGCAATGAAGCAAATTTAAAGTTTTGTCCTTCACTTATTCAATATATTGTTCTGTCCGTCCACTCACTGGCACTAGGCACATCGCGCTCTCACTACGGTTTACCTGTATAAACTACATTAGATGGTCCTCATTACCAGGGAAACACACATATTATATATAATTCACATAAATCTTCATTTTTAGTTGATTCCAACTCTCTTTCGTCTGTTAGTCTCTGATTCTCAATTTATTTTTTGCTATCTGGTTGATATTTGTTCGGATTCGAACTAGTAAAGAATTTTTTTTAAAAAGATCACGTACCGAGATTTTTTTTTTGTTTGATTTATTTTGTTTTTGTTGATGTTGTTTTCTTTTGTATATTGTGACACTTTTATTTTCCTTTAGAAAAGTGGAGTATTTGATAAGGATCAGACTTACTATTAACGGCTTGCCTGACTGGCACGTTATCTTCTTCGGCTAGTTGAGGAGATGACATATTTAACATAAGTAGACAGTCTATATAACCAAAGTAAATCTTTCTTTTTATGTCTCGTCTCTCTTTCTAGTGTCGCCAACAATTGTTATTTCTACTCACTAACACAAACAGACACGTGTCACCTCGATAATGCATGGATATCATTTTAAAAGTTATCTAATTTGAAACACACACTAATTCCCTTTCCTATGCTTAACAAATATCTTCAAAATGGAGAGCTCAATGCTAGGTGTCTACTAGGCACTGCTAAAATTGCTGCAAAATCCGTATTTTACAAAATAAATTTACTTCTCAACCCACAAAAAAAATACTAAAAATCAAGAAATTACTAATGCATTATAAAATTAATTCATGATAAATCAACACTGAAAATCTCATTAAAATCGTATAATTCCCGGAAT
Source organism: Doryteuthis pealeii (assembly GCA_023376005.1). Lineage (NCBI taxonomy): Eukaryota > Metazoa > Mollusca > Cephalopoda > Myopsida > Loliginidae > Doryteuthis > Doryteuthis pealeii. Next base: position 17,123,978 of record CM042169.1, read on the forward strand.
TTTGGTAATTTTCGTTCAATCGGGGGGGGGTGCATTTATTTTGTAAAATACGGCTTTTGCTGCAACTTTGATATAATATATCAATTCTTTTAAAAACTATTTTAAAACGCTTCTAATAATACATTTCTTTATAAAATCATATAATTCCCTGAATTTTGGTAATGCAACTTTGATATATATATATTATATATATATATATATATATATAAACTATTTTAAAACGCTTCTAATAATATATTTCTTTATAAAAAGCGCTGATCAATTTGAATTGGGTGAATCTTTGGTTGGTTGGTAGGATTTTACGGCATGTCAACCCTTGTTGGGTTAATTTATGGCAAAGAAAGGTTGTTTTATTCATTCTTGATGAGTATTCAAACAGCTAACAGTTCCACACAAAGTTGTTGAAGCCATTGTAACAGCTCGAAAGAGCCCAGCAAAAAGGTTTGAAGATTTGGAAACTCAAGAATAGCCAGATGACAATAATTAAAGAAAATAGTTATGATACTGAGAAGAGTTCTGGAGACGTTGTCACTTGATCTTCATTATAAACCATAACTTATTTCTGTTTTGAATACTCAACGATGGCAGAAAGATTATTGACGGATAAAAAGAAGAACAATTGTTAGTGAGTGTAGGTCGGTGTTTCAACAAACCAAAGATTGAAACTGTAAGGAAAAAAAAGTGAGCTTGGAAAATATTTGAACGTTGCCAGAAAACTGGTAAAAAAGCTTTGAATATGAAGGTGACAGTTGTGCTTATAATTCTTGGAACTGTCCCAAAGAACCTTGAAAAAAAATATTGGGAAACTGGAAAGCCATTCAGATAACATTATTATTATAACGGGTACTGAAAAGTTCGTGTACCAACCAATAAGGGAATTATTTATTCCGTCTTTTTAGTGGGTTGGAGAAATTTGAAAAACAAAGTGTTTAAGTGACCTGAACTAGGTAGAGGGTATGTAGAAGAAGAAGAGAGTGAATGAGAAGGAAAGGTTTGGGAAATAAAGAACGAAGTAGAAGAGGAGGAGGAAGAGTGAGAAGAAGAAGAAGTGTGAATGAAGAATGAAAGGTTTGGAAATAAAGGAAGAAGAAGAGGAAGAGAATTGTGAATGAGAAGAAAAGTTTTGTGAAGAAGAAGAAGAGTGTGAATGAGAACAGGTTTGTAAAATATAGGAATAAGTAGAAGAAGAGGAGAGAGGAGTGTACATAAGAAAGAGTTCGTTAAGAAGAAGAATATTAATGCTAGAAGAAACGAAGACGAAGAAGAAAAGAATATTAATGCTAGAAGAAAAAGAAGACGAAGAAGAAAAGAATATTAATGCTAGAAGAAAAAGAGAAGAAGAAGAATAATGCTAGAAGAAGAAAGAAGAAGAAGAAGAAGAATATTAATGCTAGAAGAAAAAGAAGAAGAAGAAGAAGAAGAAGAAGAAGAATATTAATGCTAGAAGAAAAAAGAAGAAGAAGAAGAAGAATATTAATGCTAGAAGAAAAAGAAGAAGAAGAAGAAGAAGAAGAAGAATATTAATTAGAAGAAAAAGAAGAAGAAGAAGAAGAATATTAATGCTAGAAGAAAAAAGAAGAAGAAGAAGAATATTAATGCTAGAAGAAGAAGAAGAAGAAGAAGAAGAAAGAAGAAGAAGAATATTAATGCTAGAAGAAAAAAGAAGAAGAAGAAGAAGAATATTAATGCTAAAGAAAAGAAGAAGAAGAAGAAATATTAATGCTAGAAGAAAAAGAAGAAGAAGAAGAAGAAAAGAAGAAGAAGAAGAAGAAGAAGAAGAGAAGAAGAGAAGAAGAAGAAGAAGAATATTAATGCTAGAAGAAAAAAGAAGAAGAGAAGAGAGAAGAAGAAGAAGAAGAAGAAGAAGAAGAAGAAGAAGATTAATGCTAGAAGAAAAAGAAGAAGAAGAAGAAGAAGACAAAGAAGAAGAAGAGTCACAACAACAACAGCAACATCGATGACGACGTCGACATGCGTCATGACTAGAGTCAACGAAAAACAATAAAACTTTTCTTGCATTTCTAGAAAGAAAAAAAACCCAAGATAAATATTAAAAGCTACGCAAAAGCCAAACACAACCGGCCACCCCACCATAGATCTTTGCTTCATTTTTTTTTTTTTACTTTTCTTTTTAAATGTATGTGAATATCGTTTATGGGGGAAAGGAAAGAGTTTACATAAGAAATGAATGAAAAAAAAATCCATTTATTATCTTCAACCAAAACTAAATCATTCAAAGCGAAACGCCCCCATTTTTGTTTCTAATTCCCCCTCCCCCTCAAATACCTCTTTCAGTCACCTTGCTGCTGCTGTTGTTGCTGTATTGCAAGAAGGGCAAGGGGTTAAATTATCTTTGGAGTTGGTCTATTGTAGGAAATTGTGGGAAAAGAGTCTCCAATACAATTTATGGACGATTCTTAGACATTGCCAGAAGAATGAAAGTTTGGAATCGACAAGAATATAAAGAAATAAACATTTTGGGAAAGAAGAAGAAGAAGAAGAAGAAGAAGACGAAGAGAGAATGATGAAGAAGAGAAAGAAAGAGATAATAGTAAAGAGATAGAAAGAAAAGATAAGTGAGATAGAGAGATAATTAGAAAGAAAAAGAGAATTAAAGAAAGCGATAAGAGTAATGGAATAGAGAGAAAAAAGGTAAAAAAAAAACGAGAATTAAGATAGGAAGAGGTAATAGCTAAAAGATAGAGAGAAAATAAACAGAGAATAAAGAGCAAGAAAGAAAGAATGGAAAATATAAAGAGAAAAAAGAAAGAAACATGAAAGTGATAAGGGTAATGAAATAGGGGGAAAGGGAAGAAAAACGAGAATATAGAAAGAAAAAAGAAAGAATGAATGAATTAAAATTACCAAGAAAAAATAAGAAAATAACAGTAGAGAAATAGGGATAAAAAAAGAAACTAGAATCAACAAAAAAAGAAAGAAAAAAGCGAATGAGAAAGAAAGATAACGGTAAAGAAATAAAGAGAAAAGAAAGGAACGAGAATGAAAGATATAAGAAAGAAAGAAAAAGTGATAATGGTAACAAAGTAGGGAAAAAAGGGAAGAAAAATTAACAAAGAAAGAAAAACAGAAAACTTAGTGAAAGAGAAATAAAGAAAGAAAGAAAGAAAGACATAACAGAGGGGAAAAAAGAAAATGACTGAAATTGAAAAAGAAAAGAAAAGAAATAATTGAGAGAGGAAGATCGGAAGAAGAAACAGAGAAGAAGGTAGAAAAAGAATAAAGAATATTATAAAGAAGGAAAGGAAAAAGAAGAAGAAAATCAGAAATCATATTAAACGAAGGAGTAAAAAGAAGAAAAAATGACAAAGAAAGAAATAATTTTTTTTATTACCCTATAGTATGATTAGACACAAGGTCATACGTATGGGGCATCCAGCAAGAATCTAACTCGTTTTTCAAACGAAGACGAAGAATGAAAGAAAACAGCTTAGTGAATTTCTTTTTGCTGAGAAATTTCTCTTTATAAGGCTGTGTAGCCTGAAGCCCACTTCTATTTAAGACTCGCCGAGAAACATGGATCAACCTCTTGGCCAATCACTGGCAGTTCTCTGCTGCTGAACAATACTTAATGTGAGCATACTGAGCAACTGGCCTACTTACTTTGAACCTTCGTGGACGACGGACATAGGCGTAAATCACTGGACCTTTAACACTACGCAGGATAGGACTTATTCACTTACCAAAGGATTCCATAACTCAGGACTTAATTACTTACTTTAAGCCTTTTTCAACTGGCCAAGGATGGCATTTAAAAACTTAACAGGTTATGGGCCCAGGTATGCTCGGATCTTCTTAAATGGCGACGAGTAGAGAAGAAAAAGAAAAGAGGAAAAAGAAGAGAAAAAGAAAAGAGAGAAAAAAAGAAAAACTTAAGGATGGAATCTCGGTAGCTGATATGCAACAATCTACTTTGGTCCCTACTTAGGCTAGACGGTCGGTCGAAGAGCCCCCTCGCCTGGTCACGTTAAGCCCTAGCACCTATATGATTGCCCCAACCCTATTGCCCTTATGGCAAGACTCAACCCTTTTTATCATATATGTGCTAGAAGGCGGTGGCTGAGGGTTTTAATGACGTTACAATGGGTATCACATTAAACTCTATCTAATGGTGAAGTTCCAATTCTGCAGCTTTGGGGAATGTGGAGCACCCCTTCATCACCATTACTCCCTGATCCGGAGTGGTATTGGTTGGTTGGGTTTTATGGCATGTCAACCCCTTGTGTTATTTTATGCCGAATACTTCTGTTTAAAAAAATGTTTAATGCTGACAAAGTTTTGAAAATTTAATTTTTAATGCATAATACAATTTTGTTTATAAACTCATGTTTTCTATTTAACCCGTAAATGAGACCCTAACAGATACTACCACTCCGGGTCAGAGTGGACCAGGGAGCAATGGTGATGAAGGGGTGCTCCACATTCCCCAAACCTCCAAAACTGGAACCTCACCATCAGATAGAGTTTAACGTCATTCCCAGGACATGTAGACCCGCAGCCACCACCTTCTAGCACACATATGATAAAAAGGGTTGGGGATTGCCATACCGGAGTGGTAGTATTTGTTAGGGTCCCATATATGAGTTGAAAAGAAAAAGTGATTTTTTTTTTAAATGGGCTTAAAAAATTTAGTACCCAAGAAGAATGAATAAAACAAAATGTCTTCGACATAACATAGCCCAATAAGGATTGATATGCCGTAAAATTCAACCAAGCAGCAAGGAAATATGGAATATAAATAATCGACCCTGCTTCAGCTCTCATTCTCACTAATAGCTCTATATTTCTGACCTTGTGTCAAACGTAGTTTAGTAAATGCCTATTTTTATGCGTTCACGCTTAACCTCCTTATAGAATGGAATGTTCTGGTAAAGACGGGGAAAACGAGGAGGGGGATAGCAAAAATGAGACCAGAAGAAATTCTAGATCCAAATATAAAATGGACTGTTTTGTACGAGTGAGGAAATGGGTTAGGTCGTATATGCAAGGGGATGGGAGCGAGGGTTGCGAAAGAAAGGGCGGTGTCCGTTGAAGTCGGAAGGGTAGTGTATAGAAAGTGGATTATTGAAACCTGGGTCAATGTGGTATATTTTGATCCAATTTAGTTAATGTAATGAGATATGGAGACATTGGATGATGATGGTTGTGGAGTGATGGGGGGAGGCTGGATGGTAACAACAGAGGAGCTTGATTATAGTGATTACGCACAAGTGAGTTAATCGTTTTGACGATCTACGTCGACCTTGCTGAGAGAATTCTTCAAAAAATAAAACGGGTTGAACCTTTAAACGAAAAAGGAAAAAAAAATAATAAATAAAAAAACAAAAAAAAAACGAAGGATTAGGAAAGGATATATGGTTGTTGCTCCGAAAGTAATGCCTCCTGTTTATTCCCTCAGAAAACTACTGCAGATACAGGGAACACAATAACACCATTGGATAGAGCAAGATTGTCACTCCGAATAATGTCCTATTTCCTAACTATAACAGATAAAAGGAACACAATAACACCATTGGATAGAGCAAGAGTGTCACCCCGAAAGTAATGCCTCCTATTTATTTCCACTGAAACTAAAACATATAAAAGGAACACAATAACACCATTGGATAGAGCAAGAGTGTCATTCTGAAAGTAATGCCTCCTATTTATTTCCTGTGAAACTATAACAGATAAAGGGAACACAATAACACCATTGGATAGAGCAAGAGTTTCACTCCGAAAGTAATGCCTCCTATTTATTTCCACAGAAAACTACTGCAGATACAGGGAACATAATAACACCATTGGATAGAGCAAGAGTATCGCCCTGAAAGTACTACCTCCTGTTTATTTCCACAGAAACTACAAAAGATTGAAAGAACACAATATCACCATTGGATAGAGCAAGACTGAGGCCTAGAAAGTAATGCCTCATATTTATTCCCACAACAGATAGAAGGAACACAATAACATCATTGGATCGAGCAAGAGTCTCACTCCGAAAGTAATGCCTGCTATTTATTTCCCGTGAAACTACAACAGATAGAGGAAACACAATAACACCATTTGAAAGAGCAAGAGTTTCACTCCGAAAGTAATGCCTCCTATTTATTTCCACAGAAAACTACTGTAGATACAGGGAACACAATAACACCACTGGATAGAGCAAGATTGTCACTCCGAAAGTAATGGCTCCTGTTTATTTCCACAGAAACTACAACCGATTGAAAGAACACAATAACACCGTTGGATAGAGCAAGACTGAGGCCCAGAAAGTAATGCCTCATATTTATTCCCACAACAGATACAGTGAACACAATTGGCCTAAAGTCCGTATCAGCCAATCAGTGAGGGAGTTTATATCCCGTTTTCACTAGCTCGAGACCAAGGAGATTTTTTTTGCATCTGAGGTGGAGCGCCACACTTACCATCAACTCCTTACTTTACTGCACATATCTCTGTGCTACTCATACGCTGAGTTGGCGAGGCCGTTATCGAACTAGGAATTGATTCTACAGAATGCCAGTCTCGGTGGGTTGGAATTAAAAAGCAGAACATTCTTTGAATTTTGGTCAGATCTTCGAAAATGCAAATGGAACAGAATTTAAAAGTCTCTTTAACCTTAGTTAGGTAACCAGACTAGGAGAATGAAAACTCTGAATTCAAACCAAAAGGTCTCTGGTTATTTCCTAGTTGAGTCACATGATATTACAGGGTGACCCAGAAAAAACAGAACCCAAATTATTTCTTTTCCCATTAAACTAACCCTAAACCCTAACCCCCTAGTTGAGTAACATAATATTACAAGAGTGTCACTTCGATAGTAATGCCTCCTATTTAACACAATAACGCCATTTGATAGAGCAATAGTGTCGCTCTGAAATTAATGCCCCCTATTTAATCCAACAGAAACTAAAACTGATACAAGGAACATTACAACAGTATTGACTGGTTGATTTTAACGGCACGTCAACTCGTCTAGAGTTATTTAATGCCCATTAGTTAGCGAATCGCGTTCATTGTACGCTCATATTTATATTTTTGTGAAGATATTCCGTAGACTTTGTTGTTGTTTTTGAGGGTCATATTGAATATGAATAATTTCTAAACGGATATATTTGACCGATATATGGGACCCTATCAAGTACTACCACTCCAGGTCAGAGTGGATCTGGGATTTATGGCAACGAAGGAGTACTCCACACTCTCCAGAGCTATTATTGGGTGAAAAAAGACAGATTCATGCATTTCATAATAACATTAGTAGGATTATTCCATTATGTAAATAGGTTATATCACCTATAACTTTGGAAGTGCGTGGTGTAATGGTTAAAGCCATGGGAAATGGACTTGTCGCCCCGAGTTCAAATCCTGGACGTGGTAATTGCATTTCAATTAGCGCTAATACCCTTGGGAAAGGTATGAATCCTACTCTCCCTCCAGCTATGGATAAATAGTAGGGCAGACCAGGCTCTTTAACCTTGGTTAGGCAACTGGTCTAGGAGAAGGAAAACTCTGAATTCAAACCTGTTGAACTCCGCTTAAGAAATTGACTTTGTGCCACATCCTGATCGTGCGGAGGAGTTGGTAAATAAATATATCCCCTATAATAATTACTATTTTCAACTATAAAATAGAATGAGAATTGAAAAAACAGGATAAAATCTCACGACTGGATTTCACGTTGATGATCTTCTGGTGAGCCTGTATCAGCATGTCTAAATTCTGTTGAATTCAACTGAATAAATATTCTTACTCAATGTAATCTTTAAGTTATGTGACTATTACGTGGCTGACACACTAAGTCATGTAGTTTAACCTGGCGCTAAATTCCAAAGTAAATATTTGCTTTCATGGCGACATTTAGTTACCAATTGCGATCTTTTATTAGGTTTGAATTCAGAATTTTCCTAGACTAGACTAGTTGCCATATTAATGTTAAAGAGCCCAGTCTGTCCTTCCATTCGCCCATACCTAGAGGGAGAATAGTGCATACTTTCTCCAAGCATATTAGCGCAATGGGAAATGCAAACAGTTTTGTCCATGATTTGAACTCGTGTAGAAGTATTTACAATTGAGTGAGTAGGAAAGAAAGAGAGAGTGAGAAACGAAGTGACAGACTTCAAGAGGAGGCATGAAAGAGAGAGAGAGAGAGAGTGAGGGTGGGAAGAAGAGATGCAAAAATAATTATTTTAGTGTGATAATAGATGCCGTCAAACTGATGATGTTGTGTATATACGAGTGAGTGAAACAAAGACCCAAAAATTACAAGCCTCTCTCTCTCTCTCTCTCTCTCTCTCTCTCTCCGCACATACACAAACACACACTATCTCTCTATCCTCACACTATCTCCCACACACACACAAACACACACTATCTCTCTATCCTCACACATCTATCTATCTATCTCCACACACACACAAACACACACTATCTCTCTATCCTCACATCTATCTATCTATCTCACACCCACACAAACACACACTATCTCTCTATCCTCACACATCTATCTATCTATCTCCACACACTATCTCTCTATCCTCACACATCTATCTATCTATCTCCACACACACACAAACACACACTATCTCTCTATCCTCACACATCTATCTATCTATCTCCACACACACACAAACACACACTATCTCTCTATCCTCACACATCTATCTATCTATCTCCACACACACACACACACGAGAAGAGAGAGAGAGAGAGAGAGAGAGAGAGAGAGAGAGAGAGAGGAGAGAGAGAGAGAGAGAGAGAAAAATATTTCTAATGACAACTTAGAAGAGACGGATAAGAATTGGACAGAATGAAAACCCCACCCCTACCAAAGGGTCACAGACCAAGGGCCAAGTCCATAGATTGAGAATACATGCAGATAAGCAAGTAACTCCAAACAAACAAACAAACAAACAAACAAATAAATAAATAAATAAATAATCTTCGCGTCTGTCTGTTCCCAGTCCTTGCCACCCCCACATCGTAATATTTCGATGGTCCCCATATTCTTGTTGACTCAGCAGGTTAGTATCTTTCGTAATTTCCTCCCCAAAAGTAATGGCGGCTTTTTGAAGCATGCGGTCGTGATTGCGAAAAAGAAGAACGAAGGCGACAACCCCCCGACTCTCGCAGAACAAGGAATAGATTTATTTTTCTGGGTGACTGTGTGGGTAACTGTATTGGTGTTAATGAAAATAACTTTTATTCCCGAGAGATGTTTTCCTCCACATTTCCAAACCGCTTCAATCTGTAGACGAGGGGGCCCCTCCACTCCCAGTCACCCTCCGACATTTACGCGACTGGTTCTGTAAATATCCAGATGTGGGCGATAAGGATGCCATTCTATCAGATTCACGAAACAAAGATCGTATCTTACTTAATATACTCCGAAGTGAATTTAGGGGAGTTGTGGTACGGGAGGGGAGTTGTGGTACGGGGAGGGGAGCCGTAGTACGGTGAGGGGAGCGTTTTTTAGTTTTAGCGAGAAGTATATCAGTTACCAAACCGGAAATCATCATCAACAAAGAGTTCGAATTCCACTTGAATCAGTAAAGGCATGAACCCTTGCGTCCCCACATTCTATATACTAGCTATACCCAAATTTCCGCCTGTTTTTCATTTTAAAAACGAATTAGAATTAATTAAATCAATTATTTAAGGTAAAATCTTTGTCTAAAGTAGTAACATAATGAGTGTCAGTAAAATAAAAAGCAAAATAATATTACACATGTAATTTATTTTTAATATGGTCGTATTTTGTAAACACGGATTTTACGCCATCTTTATATAACGGTTACCGTTATATAAAGATGGCGTAAAATCCGTGTTTACAAAATAACCCCCCCCCCGCCACACATCCGATTTTAATGAAATTTTCACTGTTGATTTATTAATAAATGACTTTCATTTGGCATCAGTTATTTTATTTCAAAACTTTCTGATTTAATTAGGTATTTCTGTTATGATAAATCAATATATATTAAATTCATTTAAAACATAAATATCATTTTTAGATTCTAAAAACATATTTACTTCATGATCGAATTCTAATTATTTTTTGTCGAAAACTCTATTGAAAATTTAGCGCTCCCTTTTAAACAGAACAAATATCGATTATAATCTTGTCTTTTCTAAGATAATAGCCAATGAAATAATTATCAAAGTGAGTAAAAGTGTATGCCAATTATATACTAGCAAGAATAAGCACCCTCCGGACGTAATTCTACCGACTGAGCTAAACCGGCACTTGAGATGGGTTTACATGCCGTTAAAGTCAATCATTGACAGTAGTAGGATTTGGGCACTTACTATCCACTTAAATCCCCAAACCGGTCAGAAGGGGCTCTTTAGCCTTGTCCGGCAACCCATCTAGGACAAGGAAAAGTCCGACAAAAAACCTCCGCTGCCTAGTGGCTTTACTTCATCCCAAGAAAAGGCTAGGAGAGTGAATCCGAATACAAATCAGGAACCGGGCCCCTAACGTTGTGTAATGCTGACATCCAGTGCTACCCAGCAACTCCTGCGACTCTACCGCTGCGAAATTGCATTGGCTTCTTGCCTTTCCTTTGTATCACAACACAATGTATAGAGGGGGGGTTTTGCTGCTTGGGCAACAGCTAATCCTCCATATGAACCCGCCCAGGCTACATAGTTCCAATTTTTTTTTAAAATGGACACTACTCGATCGTCTCTCACAGACGGAAGGATATCAACACAAAAGTCAATCATCTATCAAGCTACAGTTGGATCCACATTGGGCGCTCCTCGAATGTGCCCTTGTGCCAGACTAAATCTGATAAGTATCTACGTAGAGAGAGATACAAATAGAAAAGTTACGCCCCTCCCCCTACTTAACCAAGAAAACTCGTTTTCACACGCATTGAGATATCGATCTAAAACGACTGATATAAAATACAGTACACGTTAGTTTAGTTATAGGTAATCAATATTTGATTACTAAGCAAATGATAGATGTTTATTCGTACCATCCACATTTAGATATTAATAAAATTTCATCTTTTTTTCTTGATTTTAAAATCAAATATTGATTCCTGTGTATCATTTTTCTTACAAATGTACTAATCATTTCCACTTTCCCCCGTTGACTTAGATGTAGTTGGTTATGTTATTTTGTTTAATGGCATAACAACCCCTGTCGGTTATTTAATGCAATGTCTTGTTTTTGTTGTTTTCCTTTGTACATACAAGATATGCCATTAAACAAAATAAGCTAACCAAACAAATCCTACAAAGTGTGTCAAAAAAGTATCGAGATTTTTTGTACTTTTTGACACACATTTTATTCTGAAAAAAAAAAAGGTTCCATTCAATAATTCTTTTCAGAATGCAAGGTGGGTCAAAAAGTACCAAGTTTAAAGCTGTATTTACCAAGATAGAAATGAAGAATGAATGGAACGTTAATTTTTTTCAGAAGACAAGATGTGTAAAAAAAGTATCGAGATTTTTTGTACTTTTTGACACATCTTGTCTTCTGAAAAAAAATTTTTTTCCATTCATTCTACATTTCTATCTTGCTAAATACAGATTTAAACCTGGTACTTTTTGACACACCTTGTATTCTGAAAAAAATAATGAATGGAACGTTATTCTTTTTTTCAGAAAGTGTCAAAAAGTACACAAAATCTCGATACTTTGTATGATTTGTTTGGTTATTTTATTTACTGGCATATCAACCCTTGTGGGTTATTTAATGCCATCTCTTGTTTTTTGCTGTTTTTATTTGTATATATGATTTGTTAGGTTAGTTATTTTATTTAATGGCATAGTAATCCTTGTGGGTTATTTAATGTACATATCTTGTTTGTTGCTGTTTTTATTTGTATATATGATTTAGTAAAATTACATATATCTCAAGGGTCCATGTGGACTTCCTGTAAAGTTACATGTACCTCCAGAGTCTGTGTGGACTTCCGATTAAGACGCATAAGGTTGAGGTTTGAAATTATGTTGTCAATTTCACTATCCATACGTTCTACACTCTCAGATCTATTCATAGGTAGGTAAAAGGTTTTTGTTTGTTTGTATGGTTTTGTTTAACTTTTTTGTGATGTATGTTTTATTTTTTTTATTTTTAGGGGTGTTTGGGTTGAGATAATGAGTTTTTTTTTAGTTGTTGACTTCGATATAGAAACCAACAGAATTACAAACCTTCATACCTATGTACAGAAATGCATTAATGCATATGTAGTTATATATATATATATATATCTTATTATAATGGAGATTGTTGGTTTGTCTGTCTGTAACC
>CM042169.1:17141245-17160081 GCA_023376005.1 Doryteuthis pealeii
AAAATTACGAATAAACGTGGGACTCAGTTGACGGATCTGAGGGGCATGATCGGCAGGTGTTCCTATAATGGTAAACATGGAGAACCAGAACGGCATCCTGCGAATATTGGATGTTCTGCTTTCAGGTACACAAAGATCAAAACAATGATGCATCTGAGAGACACCAAATAACAAACATGGACATTATATATATATATATATATATATATATATATATATATATATATATATATATGAAGGTTTTACATATCTATTTATTTGGTGACAAAGGAACATTCACGACTATATTGGTTTCATGCGAGGAAATCATCAGGTGAAGATGTTTCAAATGCAAGGAAAATCGAAAAAATATCAAAAAAATTCAGAAAATTCAATAGATGTGAATGGTCGTGAATGTTCCTTTGTCACCAAATAAATAGATATGTAAAACCTTTATATATTTATTTTATCATATTATATAACAGCTCTATTTTATATTGAGCACTCTACCGATTAATACTGCCTTTGGTACGCCATTCCAGCAAAAGATGAAACAGTGACCATCCCACACTATATCTATATCTATATCTATATATATATTAGACTCCTCTCGTGAACGATAGATGACGGTCAGCAGTGAGTCATTTGTTTCCTCCCATGTTGTGCATGCTATCAAGACATTTTATGATAGATATATGATAGAAAGTTATGATATATATATATATATATATATATATATATATATATTGGGAGAATATGTGTTTAAATGAAGTCGAACCTAATTTATGAAAGTTAATTAATTAATAATTAATTAATTAGGCGGGATTACCTATTAAATTTTTAAGGCTAAACAAATCGAGAAAAATCAATCTCTGTATGTACATTTCGGCCTATTTCTCCCAAATATTGTCGGCTGAAAATAGCCATATCACAAACATCGTCTGTTTGTTTACTTGTCATATAATATATATATATATATATATATATATATATATATGATGTTATTTTGGGGGGTCCACAAATTCTTCTTTGTAGATAAATTGCTTCCTTTTCTTATATTTGTCCATGCTTCCAATACAACAAAAAGTTTCCCAACATCCATCACATATATCTATAAAGAAGTATGCATGGACTCCAAACAACAACAACACAAACATATATATTATATATATATATATATAAGATCATTTTCAATAAAGATAGTGTCTGATGAAGCTCATTGGTATACTCAGATACCTGTGAGTGGAAATGGTACCATAACCGTAAAATAGGCGATTTTACAGTTTTTACTTTACTATATATATATATATATATATATATATATATATATATATATTATGAGAACCATTCAACCTGTTTAGTGAATCCGTGAAATTATATTTTCCACGATCAGCAGTGTATTGATATTCGAAAATTTTCAAAAGCAGACAACCCTTCCCTTCCTGTAGAACTGGTGCTATATCATCTTACCACCGATGTTTTCTAGCTATTTAATACATATCTATAAACGTTCAAGGATTACACCTTTTCTCAAAAATCTTCCGCACATTCCTATCTCGTAATCACCCACCATGGAATTTCTGCCAATACACTTAGCTTCACGAACTTCGGCCAAGGCAGACAATTGACGCTGTAGTTAATTTGCAAAATTAACTGAATCAATCTACCTAATGTCTAATGATTTGAAAACGTTCTCATTTCTTGTCTAAGCCCACCCCACCCCCCACGCCGCCGTCCTCGGCAATGGCATCATTTACATAGGTCAGAAGGAGAAGAGAGAGAGAGAGAGGGGGGTGATGTGGTGGAGAGAAAGCACTTCATAATTAGAAATGTCTTCTTCCTCTTCAAAATCAACCAATGTTGATAACATCACCATCGACACAAACAACGACAAATACTCTCATTACAAACTCATCCTTAATTGTGACGACTTTTTCCTGACTTTGCAAAAACATCTATCACTGTCCGCTTCCTATCTTATCTATATATCTGTCTCTCCCTATCTTCTCATTCTGTATATATATATATATATATATATATATATATATAATATATATATTATCACTGTTCATATTTATATATATCTGTCTCTCCCTATCTACTCATTCTGTCTGTCTGTCTGTCTGTCTGTCTCTCTCTCTCTCTCTATTATATATATTATATATAATCTTTCTCTCCCTATCTACTCATTCTGTATATATATATATATATATATATATATATATATATATATATCTTCTCACTCTGTTCATATCTATATGTATATATCTCTAGCTTCTCATTCTACTTATATCTATCCCTATCTTCACATTCCGTTAATATCAACTCCCTCACTCTGTTTATAACTATCATCTAGCTCTGTTCATATTTATATATAATTATATATATATATATATATATATATATATATATATATTTTCTAACAGTTCATATTTCCTCACTCTGTTCATCTTTCTATCTCTCGATCTCTTTCTCTGCTCATTCTATTTCTATTATATCTATCAATTTTTATTATCTTTTCATAACTATCTTCTCACTGGGTTCATATCTATATATATGTATCTATCTCTCACTATCTTCACACTGTTCATATCTATTATCCCCACACATTGTTTATATATATATATATATATATATAATATATATATATATACCCAATTCATGACAGTCTCAGTATGTTTCATCTTTCTATCAATTCAATAGTCTATTAATTTCTCTGTCTCTCTCCCCCATACATACACTCAAAAATATATATATATATATATAATAATATATATATATATATATATATGAGAGAGAGAGAGAGGGGAGAGAGAGTGATTAAGACAGATAAACTAATGCACACGCACATACATATACATACAAGCATAAACCTAAGTCTGGCCACAGTGCCACAATAATGAAGCGCCCAACTAGGATCAAAAGAATTACATCAAAGAGTTATTTGCGAAACTAACTCGTTAACCATCACTTTGTACCAATCAAACGATGTTTATACTCGCCAGTCGTACATTTCGTGTGCTAACAGCCTAATAGGAATAGATTGTAAATCTAGGAGGGTTCAGCGCGCATTTAATTAATCATTGGATATATTTCACGGATTTGAAGGAGAAAAGAAATAAACGAAGAAAGAAAGAAAGAAAGAAAGAAAAGGTCTTAAAACTCACTTATCCTTATTGAAAAATAACATACACAGTGTCTCTCTAAGTCTATTCAATACATTTAATATCATAATCATAGTTGTGGCACAAGGCCAAAGGTATTGAGCATCCGGGGAGAAAAATATAGAAGGAAGCTGTCTTAAATCTCACTTATCCTTATAGAAAAATGTCATACACATTGTCTCCTCTAAGTCTATTCAATACATTTAATATCATAACCGCCGCAAAAATCGTTAGCCTTTTCAAATTGTTATTTAGCTTAGTTGTGGCACAAGGCCAAAGTATTGAGCATCCGGGGAAAAAAATATAGAAGGAAATTCTAAAATCTCACTTATCCTATAGAAAAATATTCATACACATTGCTCCTCTAAGTCTATTCAATACATTTAATATCATAACCGCCGCAAAAATCGTTAGCTTTTTCAAATAATTATTAGCTTAGTTGTGGCACAGGCCAAGTATTGAGCATCCGGTGAGAAAAAATATAGAAGGAAAGCTGTCTTAAATCTCACTTATCCTTATAATATCATACACATTGTCTGCATTAAGTCTATTCAATACATTTAATATCATATAACAGCTGCAAAAATCGTTTGCATTTTCATATAGTTATTTACTAAGCTTAGCTTAGATGTGGTGCAAGGCCATAAGTGATGAGCATCCGGTGAGAAAGAAATAAAGAAGGAAAGCGGTCTAAAACTCACTATCTTTATTGAAAAATATCAACACAGTATTCTCCTCTAGTTTTTTCAATACATTTAATATCATATAACAAGCCGCAACAATCCACTGCAAAAACCTTAGCATTTCATGTAGCTATTACTAAGCTTGGCTTAGTTTGTGGTACAAGTCTTTTCAATAGATTTTATATACGTAAAGTAGTCGGGCGGCCTAAAGTCGGTATTCAGCAGTCTGCAATGGAGTCGATCCCTTTCAATAGCGCTAGACAAACAAGGAGATTGTTTGGCGTCTGAGGTGGAGCGCCACACGTACCATCAGTCCTACTTTACCGCACAGATCCCTGTGCTTACTCATACGCGAGTTGGCGGGACGGTATCTGAACTAGGAACCTTGTGGTTTCTACCTTACCGACGGAGCTAAACCCGGCCTTATTCCACCTAAACATTGATTAGCATATCAATAGATATTAATAAGCTTAGCTTAGACAAGAATATAGAGCACGGTGAGATCGAAACTCACTAACAATGGCTTTTGAGAATCTAGCTGCTACATTACACCATCAAGGTGCCTTATCATTTTATATTAATATCTTATACAGTTTTATTTTCATCATCATCATGTCGTGTTGACATACGATACCCATGACTCTCTCTCGCCACAGGTTCCTATGCGTCCTGCCTCTGCAGTTTTCCACCGGATCTAGATCCACACAGAGCTTAGATGTGTAGGTTTTTGCTAGTTGGCCTACACTAGATCCATTTCTAGGCGTCCACAGGAGAACGTCATTATGGACTTCTCCCGGTTGTCCAGCATGCCCTGTTCGTTTTACTTGTGTGGTATATATTGATAGGCGGTAAGTGCAGTACTACTGCGTTTTGTGGAGTCTGCTTCCAGGATTTGTTCAGGGCACACGCAGCATTCGATTGTATAGTTCGCATCTATTTTTTTCTTTAAATGTGTCCCATTAAATTCCAAGTGGTGCAGCCAAGAGTAGCACTGATACGGCACACTTGCAAGAACTTGTCGTTTTATATATCAAAGAGATAAGATTTCTATACATGATAATCTGAATAATAATATTAAGTTGGCAGGTAAGCTGTGTATTTGTTTTTGTTTTTTTGTTAAGTCCATTTTAGGATTTGTACCAAAACAGCACGCAGTATCTTGGCGTAGCTCCTATCTAACACCTTCATTCTGCTAAAGCATTAGAATTTTAATATAAAAGCTATTCAGTTCATTTACCAAGCTAATTCCTGACACAAACAATTACCTTTCTTCTTTTGTTTATAAAGTTTATAACTAAAACCATTAGCAATGCATTCTTATGTAAATATAAGTAAAAAGTAAGTAAAGCGGTCGGGGTGATAGACTTCCTCGCTGTCTGGCTTGAACCGACATTAACCACCCGACGCTTTACTTACTTTTACTTAATAATATAAATGCATTGCTAATGTTTTAGTGTATAATTTATTAAAAATAAGAAGAAAGGTATTGTTGGTGTCAGGAATTAATGCTGGTAACATGAACTGAATCAGCTTTTATATTAAAATTCTAATGGTCTTTAGGCAGAATAAAGTGTAGATAGGAGCTACGCAAAATACTTGCGTGCTGTTGTACAAATCCTGAAATAGGACCTTAACAAAAAAAAACAAAAAACAAAACAAAACAGCTTACCTCCAGACTAACTATTATAATTCAGATATCCATCATATAGAAATCTTATCTCTTTGATTATATAAAACGCACAGTACTGTGCAAGGTGTAGCCGTATCAGTGCTACTCTATGGCTGCACCACTTGGAATTTAATGGGACAATTTTAAAAGAAAAATAGATGCGAACTATACAATGATGCTGCGTGTGCTGAACAAATCCTGGAAGCAGCACTCCACAAAAAAGCAGTAGTACCGCCTTACGCTCTATCATAGTATACCACAAAGTAAAAACGAACGGGCATCTGGGACAAACAGGCGACGAAGTCATAAAGTGACGTCTCTGTGGACGCCAGAAATGGACTCTAGTGTAGGCCAACTTTAGCAAAAAAAACTACATCTAAGCTCTGTTGGATTTCTAGATGGCCGTGTGGAAAACTTGCCGGAGCCAGGACCGATAGGAACCTGTGCGCGAGAGAGAGTCATGGGTATCCGTACTGTCAAACACGACATATGATGATGAAATACTGTATAAAGATATTAATATGAATTGACTAAGGGCACCTGAGTGTGTAATGGTTGCAAGCTAGATTCTCAAGCCATGCCTTAGTTGTTGTTCATCCTCACCGGGTTGCTCGATACTTCTTGTCTAAGCTAAGTTATTAAATATCTATATGATATGTATCATGTTTGAGGTGGAAGGCGGGTGTGCTCAAGTCGGTAAGAGCTAGAAACCACAAGGTCCTAGTTCAATACCGGTCCCCGCCAACTCAGCGTTATGAGTAGCACAGGGATCTGTGCTGGTAAGTAAGGAGCTGATGGTACGGTGTCGCTCCACCTCAGACGCCAAAAACAATCTCCTTGTCTAGCGCTAATTGAAAAGGGATAGACTCCATTGCAGACTGGCTGATACCGGACTTTAGGCCGCCCCGACTATCTTTACTTATATTAAATCTATTGAAAAAGACTTTACCACAACTAAGCCAAGCTTAGTAAAATAGGCATACATGAAAATGCTAAGGATGTTTTGCCGAGGATGGTTGCGGCTGTTATATGATATTAAATGTGACTTGAAAAAACCTTATTAGAGGAGATACCCTGTGTATGATATTTTTCAATAAGGATAAGTGGAGTTTAAGACCGCTTTCCTTCTTATTTTTTCTCACCGGATGCTCCATACTTATGGCCTGGCCACCACATCTAAGACTAAGCCCTTATAGTAAATAACTATATGAAAATGCAAACATTTTTGCAGCTGTATTATGTGATATTAAATTATTGAATAGACTTAATGCAGACCAATGTGATGATATCTATAAGGATAAGTGAGGATTTAGACAGCTTTCTTCTATATTTTTTCTCACCGGATGCTCAATACCTTTGGCCTTGTTTTATGCCACAACTAAAGCTAAATAATTATTTGAAAAAGCTAACGATTTTTTGCGGCGGTTATATATAAAAGTAATTGAATAGACTTAGAGGAGACAATGTGTATGGATTATTTCGTATAAGGATAAAGTGAGATTTAGAATTCCTTCTATATTTTTCTCCCGATGCCTCATACCTTTGCCTTGTGCCACAACTAAGCTAAATAACAATTTGAAAAAGGCTAACGATTTTTGCGGGTTATGATATTAAATGTATTGAATAGACTTAGAGGAGACAATGTGTATGACATTTTTCTATAAGGATAAGTGAGATTTAAGACAGCTTTCCTTCTATATTTTCTCCCCGCATGCTCAATACCTTTGGCCTTGTGCCACAACTATGATTATGATATTAAATGTATTGAATTTAGACTTAGAGGAGACACTGTGTATGTTATTTTTCAATAAGGATAAGTGAGTTTTAAGACCGCTTTTCTTTCTTCTTCTCTTCTTCGTTATTTCTTTTCTCCTTCAATCCGTGAAATATATCCAATGATTAATTAAATGCGCGCTGAACCCTCCTAGATTTACAATCTATTCCTATTAGGCTGTAGCACACGAAATGTACGACTGGCGAGTATAAACATCGTTTGATTGGTGACAAAGTGATTGGTTAACGAGTTAGTTTCGCAAATACTCTTTGATGTAATTCTTTTGATCCTAGTTGGGCGCTTCATTATTGTGGCACTGTGCCAGACTTAGGTTTATGCTTGATATGTATATGTATGTGGTGTGCATTAGTTTATCTGTTCTTAATCACTCTCTCTCCCCTCTCTCTCTCTCTCTATATTATATATATATATATATATATATTATATATATATATTTGAGTGTATGTATGGGGAGAGAGACAGAGAAATTAATAGACTATTGAATTGATAGAAAGATGAAACATACTGAGACTGTCAAAGTTGGTATATATTATATATATTATATATATATAATATATAAACAATGTGTGGGGATATAGATATGAACAGTGTGAAGATAGTGAGAGATAGATACATATATAGATATGAACCCAGTGAGAAGATAGTTATGAAAAGATATAAAAATTGATAGATATAATAGAAATAGAATGAGCAGAGAAAGAGATCGAGAGATAGAAAGATGAACAGAGTGAGGAAATAGATGAACTGTTTAGAAAAATATATATATATATATATATATATATATAATATATATATATATATAATATGAACAGAGCTAGATGATAGTTTATAAACAGAGTGAGGAGATGATATTAACGGAATGTGAAGATGGGATAATATAAGTAGAATGAGAAGCTAGAGATATATACATATATAGATATGAACAGAGTGAGAAGATATATATATATAATATATATATATATATATAATATACAGAATGAAGATAGGGAGAGAAAGATATATATATATTATATATATAGAGAGAGAGAGAGAGACAGACAGACAGACAGACAGACAGAATGAGTAGATAGGGAGACAGATATATATAAATATGAACAGAGGATATTATATATTATAATAATATAAATTATATATATATATATACAGAATGAGAAGATAGGGAGAGACAGATATATGATAAGATAGGAAGCGGACAGTGATAGATGTTTTGCAAAGTCAGGAAAAGTCGTCACAATTAAGGATGAGTTTTGTAATGAGAGTATTTGTCGTGTTTTGTGTCGATGGTGATGTTATCAACATGGTTGATTTTGAAGAGGAAGAAGACATTTCTAATTATGAAGTGCTTCTCCTCCACCACATCACCCCCCTCTCTCTCTCTCTCTTCTCCTTCTGACCTATGTAAATGATGCCATTGCCGAGGACGGCGGCGTGGGGTGGGGTGGGCTTAGACAAGAATGAGAACGTTTTCAAATCATTAGACATTAGGTAGATTGATTCAGTTAATTTTGCAAATTAACTACAGCGTTCAATTGTCTGCCTTGGCCGAAGTTCGTGAAGCTAAGTGTATTGGCAGAAATTCCATGGTGGGTGATACGAGATAGGAATGTGCGGAAGATTTTTGAGAAAAGGTGTAATCCCTTGAACGTTTATAGATATGTATTAAATAGCTAGAAAACATCGGTGGTAAGATGATATAGCACCAGTTCTACAGAAGGGAAGGGTTGTCTGCTTTGAAAATTTTCGAATATCAATACACTGCTGATCGTGGAAAATATAATTTCACGGATTCACTAAACAGGTTGAATGGTTCTCATAATATATATATATATATATATATATAATATATATATATATAGTAAAAAAAAAACTGTAAAATCGCCTATTTTACGGTTATTACCATTTCCACTCACAGGTATCTGAGTATACCAATGAGCTTCATCAGACCACTATCTTTATTGAAATGATCTTATATATATATATATATATATATATGTTTGTGTTGTTGTTGTTTGGGAGTCCATGCATACTTCTTTATGATATATGTGATGGATGTTGGAAACTTTTTGGTTGTATTGGAAGCATGGACAAATATAAGAAAAGGAAGCAATTTACTACAAAGAAGAATTTGTGGACCCCCAAATAACATCATATATTATATTAAATATATATATATATATATATATATATATGACAAGTAAACAAACAGACGATGTTGTGATATGGCTATTTTCAGCCGACAATATTTGGGAGAAATAGGCCGAAATGTACATACAGAGATTGATTTTTCTCGATTTGTTTAGCCTTAAAAAATTTAATAGGTAATCGCCTAATTAATTAATTATTAATTAATTAACTTTCATAAATTAGGTTCGACTTCATTTAAACACATATTCTCCCAATATATATATAATATATATATATATATATATATATATCATAAACTTTCTATCATATATCTATCATAAAATGTCTTGATAGCATGCAAACATGGAGGAAACAAATGACTCACTGCTGACCGTCATCTATCGTTCACGAGAGGAGTCTAATATATATATAGATATAGATATAGATATAGTGTGGGATGGTCACTGTTTCATCTTTTGCTGGAATGGCGTACCAAAGGCATATAATCGGTAGTGCTCAATTATAAAATAGAGCTGTTATATTAATATGATAAAAAAATATATAAAGGTTTTACATATCTATTTATTTGGTGACAAAGGAACATTCACGACCATTCACATCTATTGAATTTTCTGAATTTTTTTGATATTTTTTCGATTTTCCTTGCATTTGAAACATCTTCACCTGATGATTTCCTCGCATGAAACCAATATAGTCGTGAATGTTCCTTTGTCACCAAATAAATAGATATGTAAAACCTTCATATATATATATATATATATATATATATATATATATATATATATATATAATGTCCATGTTTGTTATTTGGTGTCTCTCAGATGCATCATTGTTTTTGATCTTTGTGTACCTGAAAGCAGAACATCCAATATTCGCAGGATGCCGTTTTGGTTCTCCATGTTTACCATTATAGGAACACCTGCCGATCATGCCCCAGATCCGTCAACTGAGTCCCACGTTTATTCGTAATTTTTCATAGGTAGTATATTTTGCCAATACCAAACCCAGGAAATTTGATTATTAGCTTTGCTCCTGTCAGATATCTAACCAGGTATTCTTCCAACGAAGAAACTTCTTCTTCTTCTTCTTCTTCTTCTTCTTCTTCTTCTTCTTTCATCATTATCATTATCATTATCATTATTACTCTATTTTTTAAGTAATAAGATTTTTTTTCAAAAAATAACGAAAGAACAGAAAAATACACACACACACTAATATATATATATATATATATATATATATATATATATATAATAAGCATAACACAATCTGATTCTCTAGACGTACGCATGGACATTGACACTATATATATATGATATACACAACATATTTACCTTCAAACATTTATAATAATACGAGTGTCTCAGTTAATTCCTTTTAAACTTTTTTCTCCTATTATTATTCAACTTCTCCCCTTTTTTACTCCTCTCCCTTCTTCCCTTTTTACTCCTCTCCCTTCTTCCTTTTTACTCCTCTCCCTTTTCCCTTTTAACTCCTCTCCATTCTTCTCTTTCTTTACTCCTCTCCCTTCTACCCTTTCTCCAAAACCTCCTCCACCCCACCACCGTTTATTTCCCGCGTCTCTGCTTATGCTCGTTTTAGCCGATAGATAAAATATATGTAATAACATTTCTGCCTTGATGTTATTTTGATTGCTATGTTCAAAAATATTAGTACAAACGCTTTTATTTAGATAAACCCGTTTGGGATAAGTGACTTTTGAAAGATAAATCATTTTTGTCGATTAGAAAAAGAAACAAGAAAATAAAATGAGATAAAAATGAGTTTTTATATCATTATATTTCTATATGCATTGTGTGGGTGCCTAGTTTGAGTATGAGCGCCGGGGTGTAACTCTATTGGTATATATATATATAGATATATATATATATATATATGTGTGTGTGTGTGTGTGTGTGTGGTGGTGGTATAGCATGTGTATGAGAGGATACATGTATGTGTAGGGTAAGACTGTGTGTGTGTGTTATAGCTGTGTATGAAAGGATACATGTATGTGTAGGGTAAGTACTGTGTTGTGTGTGTGTATAGCATGTGTATAGAGGTGATACATGGTGTGTATAGCATGTGTATGAGAGGATAATGTATGTGTAGGGTAAGTACTGGTGTGTGTGTATAGCAGGTGTATAGAGATACATGTATGTGTAGGGTAAGTACTGTGTGTGTGTGTATAGCATGTGTATGATAGGGATACATGTATGTGTAGGGTAAGTACTGTGTGTGTGTGTATAGCATGGATGATAGGGATACATGTGTGTGTTGGTAAGTACTTTGTGTGTTAGGCTTATATATGTATGTATGAGTGTGGTGCATGTGTGTTGTAGGATAAGTAGCTTTGTGTATGCGTGTGTTGTAATCGAAACTTGTATACAGAATATGTATATGTGCGGATGCATGTTGTGTAGGGTGTGTGTCATATGTGATTTCGTTACGCGCGTGTAGCTTAATTTGTGTGTGGCACAATATGTGTGCGTACACACAGTGTGTATGGCATATGCATGTGTAAGAATCATGAGTGTGTAGGATAAGTAGTGTGGTGTGATGCACGTACATTTGTGCTGTCTTTACTAGTGTGTAGGGGTAAAGTGTGTGTGTGTGTGTGTGTTGTGTGGGTGTTTGTGTGAGCAGCGTACATTTGTGCTGTCTTTACTAATGTGTAACTTTTGTGTGTATAGTATCTATGTGCATGTATCAATGCATGGGTGTGTGTGTGTTGAGGTAATGTGTATGATGTGTATGTATATGTGACATTTGTTGTTTTTACGTCTGTATAGATTAAGAGTGTATATGACATGTTTATGGCTGCAATGTCTCTGGTGTATGGAAGTAGTTTGTTGTGTGTATATGTAAGTGTCTGATGCTTGCGTTGACGTACATGAGTCGTGTTTTATATCAATTGTAGAGGAGTACGTAGCGTGGAGGTGTATAGTGTATATGTGCTGCTATAAATTTTGTGTAGTGGTGTTGGGTGTGTGTAGGGTATGTACATGTGTGTATGGCATGTGCGTGTCTCTCATAATTATAGGATATGTGTGAGTGATTTATGTGTGTGCATGTGGTATATGTCTGTGGTGTATATGATTATGTGTACATCTGTGGTGTCTTTACAAGTGTATAGGTCATTATTTTAGCGGAAGTACAGCTGGTTCAATTCAGAGTTTCCCCTTCTCCAAACAAGAACAGATGGATTCATACCTTTCCCAAGGGCATTAGCGCGAAGTGAAACACAAACAGCCTCATCCGGGTTTGAACACGGGTCGCGATCCACTTCCTACTCGATAATAGTTACACTAAGCGTGTCTGGTATATGAGTAAGAGTGATGTAAACTTTTGTCTATGTATTTAATATTAGGTATGACAGTGTGGCTTGGTTGTATACGAACATATGGATTCGACTGTGTGCTTGACTTGTCTCACTATGCCTGTAAGTGAATATATATATAATATATATATATATATATATATATATATATATTAATCGTAATTTTAGTTGGGTAATATATATGAAAAGAGTGCTCAATATCATTGATAGATTATGTGTATATATAGATATATATATATATATATATATATATATATAACACAGATATTCTTGCTCTGATGAGCTACTAAGCTAAACTATTAGTTAGGTATATCTGACTCCTAAGGATTAACTTTATAATTGCTCTACTTACGTATCGAGCACTTTTTACATTTTAGCTTTAGATAATTCTAGAGATTATATATATATTAATATATAAGTCATCTTATACTTGCTGTCTGACCTGATTTTTCTGGTGAAACTGTCTTTAGGTGAATCCCTTCATTTTGTTAATCTCCGTCCGAAGAGGCCAGTCTCTCAAGGATTTTTTTAAAAAATTTTGTAAAAATATTTAAAAGCCTTTTGAGCTTGGTCGAAATAAATTTATACGAAATAAATTTATCACGGTTTGTTAAGTTTTTTCATTCTTTGAAAATTATATATACAAGTAGAATTAAACAAAAGACACATCTGCTTTTAACAATTTTATTTTTTATCTTTTCTAATTTTCTGGCCAACTTTTTATGTTTGGTGGAATTGGTGGATAAGTCACCAAAGTTCAGTTCCCAAGTTACTTTCGCACTTCGAAGTGCCATCATCAGGATGATGTATTCCAGTTTTTTTTAAATATATATAATTCTTCTCCCTTCCAGCCCCCACATTAATATGATTTTTTTAAAAACTGGAATACATCACCCCTGATGATGGCACTTCGAAGTGCCGAAAGTACTCGGGAACTGAAATTGGTGGACTTATCCACCAATGCCACCCAAACATAAAAAGTGGCCAGAAAATTAGAAAAAATAAAAAATAAATTGTTAAAAGCGATGTGCCTTTTGTTAATGTCTACTTGTATAAATGAAGGAATGCTGCCCAAATACACACACACACAACACACACACACACACACACACACACACACACAACAGATTATATATATATATATATATAAATATATATAATATATATATATATATATAAATGACTCGTCGCCCGAGTTCAAATCCTGGAAGTGGTAATTGCATTTCACTTATGCTAATACCCGTGGGAAAGGTATGAATCCCTACTCTCCCTCCAGCTATGGGTAAATAGCAGGCAGACTGGGCTCTTTAGCCTTGGTTAGGCAACCAGTCTAGGAGAAGGAAAACTCTGAATTCAAACCTGTTAAACTCCGCCTTAAAAAATTGACCTTGTGTCACATCCTGCTCGTGCAGAGGTTGGTGAATATATAATATAATTTATTTATTTTGGCCAAGTGTTATAGTGTTAATCGGTTTATTTTTCGTTGGTGCGACCATCTTGGACTTTTCTATTATTTCATTTTCCCCAGGTGAAGTTTGATAGTAATTACTACAGAGTAGAAGATAGCATATTATACTTAGGAAAAATGTTTCTGCATTCTCAAATGTGTGCTGTGTGGTCGATCAATTACACCTACTTAATCAAAAGTGCAAATGTTCCTTTTCTTTCCGCATCTATATATCGATAAACTTTTGTCTATTTTTTTTTTATGATTGTGTTCTTGGCCGATAACGACCCAGTCTAGCGTCTAGTTGGTATTTTCACTGTCGTTCCAGACTTTCGCTTGCACTATCCATATCTATACAACAAAAGACAGTGTCATTCATGAGGGTAACATTTATCACATATTTTTAAGTATTTAATTTTAGGCGTGTTGACCTGCACGCAGTGACACTGCACAGGATATATATATATATATAATATATATATATAATATATATATATATATATATATATATATATACTAGCAAATATATGCACCCTCCGGGTGCAAGTATTTAAGTTTAAATATAATAAGATATCATGTTAAATTAGAAAGCTAATTGAAACTGAATAAGAATTCAGATAAAAAATTTGGAACAGAGGGTATAATCGAAAATAGAACAACTTGAAACTAACTGTTCCACCATTTTCCCTTACTCCCCGTCTTTCAGTGGGTAAATTTCCTAATTAACTATTTAGTTAAAATAGGAAGAAAAGAATTAATTACAGTTATTTCTTTATGTAATAGATTTCTGTTAAGATTATCCCCGAGATTTTTGCTCAATTTATAAAGATAAAACCAAAACAATTAGAAATCAATAATACTAAGCATTATTTATTAAAATCAAATTTTTAAAGATCAATATGCAAATTTAGCCTTTCATTCACACTGTAAACCGCTATTGCATTGAATATATAAATATAATTGCTTCTATTTAGAATGTAGATATTGTTACAGTTCTTAATGATGTAAAACAATTTACTAATAATTGAGGTTTAAATAAAAAATAAAATCATGGAGAATGTGATGTAAATAACAAAGGGAATTGTGACTTGTATAGAAATATAGTTTCGGTACAGACAGACAAACCAACAATCTCCATTATATAAGATAATATATATTATATAAACGTATGCATTAATGCATTTCTGTACATAGGTATGAAGGTTTGTAATTCTGTTGGTTTCTATATCGAAGTCAACAACTAAAAAAAACTCATTATCTCAACCCAAACACCCCTAAAAATAAAAAAAATAAACATACATCACAAAAAAGTTAAACAAAACCATACAAACAAACAAAAACTTTACCTACCTATGAATAGATCTGAGAGTTGTAGAACGTATGGATAGTGAAATTGACAACATAATTTCAAACCTCAACCTTATGCGTCTTAATCGGAAGTCCACACAGACTCTGGAGGTACATGTAACTTACAGGAAGTCCACATGGACCCTTGAGATATATGTAATTTTACTAAATCATATATACAAATAAAAACAGCAACAAACAAGATATGTACATTAAATAACCCACAAGGATTACTATGCCATTAAATAAAATAACTAAGCCTAACAAATCATATATACAAATAAAAACAGCAAAAAACAAGAGATGGCATTAAATAACCCACAAGGGTTGATATGCAGTAAATAAAATAACCAACAAAATCATACAAAGTATCGAGATTTCTGTGACTTTTTTGACACTTTCTGAAAAAAAGAATAACGTTCCATTCCATTATTTTTTCAGAATACAAGTGTGTCAAAAAGTACCAGGTTTAAATCTGTATTTAGCAAGATAGAAATGTAGAATGAATGGAAAAAAATTTTTTCAGAAGACAAGATGTGTCAAAAGTTACAAAAAATCTCGATACTTTTTTACACATCTTGTCTTCTGAAAAAAATTAACGTTCCATTCATTCTTCATTTCTATTTGGTAAATACAGCTTTAAACTTGGTACTTTTTGACCCACCTTGCATTCTGAAAAAGAATTATTGAATGGAACCTTTTTTTTTCAGAATAAAATGTGTGTCAAAAAGTACAAAAAAATCTCGATACTTTTTGACACACTTTGTAGGATTTGTTTGTTAGCTTATTTTGTTTAATGGCATATCTTGTATGTACAAAGGAAAACAACAAAAACAAAGACATTGCATTAAATAACCGACAGGGGTTGTTTATGCCATTTAAACAAATAACATAACCAACTAACTAAGTCAACGGGGAAAGTGGAAAATGATTAGTACATTTGTAAGAAAAAGATGAACACAGGAATCAATATTTGATTTAAAATCAAGAAAAAAAAGATGAAATTTTATTAATATCTAAATGGGATGGTACGAATAAACATCTATCATTGTGCTTAGTAATCAAAATATGTTGATTACCTATAACTAAACTAACGTTGTACTGTATTTTATATCAGTCGTTTTTAGATCGATATCTCAATGCGTGTTGAAACGAGTTTTCTTGGGTAAGTAGGGGGAGGGGCGTAACTTTTCTATTTGTATCTCTCTCTACGTAGATACTTATCAGATTTTAGTCTGGCAAAGGGCACATTCGAGGAGGCGCCCAATGTGGATCCAACTGTAGCTTGATAGATGATTGACTTTTGTGTTGATATCCTTCCGTCTGTGAGAGACGATCGAGTAGTGTCCATTTTAAAAAAAAATTGGAACTATGTAGCCTGGCGGGTTCATATGGAGGATTAGCTGTTGCCCAAGCAGCAAACCCCCCCTCTTACATTGTGTTGTGATACAAAGGAAAGGCAAGAAGCCAATGCATTTCGCAGCGGTAGAGTCGCAGGAGTGCTGGGCGTAGCAACTGGATGTCAGCATTACACAACGCTTAGGCCCCGGTTCCTGATTTGTATTCGGGATTCACTCTCCTAGCTTTTCTTGGGATGAAGTAAAGCCACTAGGCAGCGGAGGTTTTTTGTCGGACTTTTCCTTGTCCTAGATGGGTTGCCGGACAAGGCTAAAAGAGCCCTTCTGACCGGTTTGGGGATTTAAGTGGATAGTAGGCCCAAATCCTACTACTGTCAATGATTGACTTAACGGCATGTAAACCCCATCTCAAGTGCCGGTTAGCTCAGTCGGTAGAATTTTAGCGTCCGGAGGTGCTTATTCTGCTAGTATAAATTGGCATACACTTTTACTCACATTTGATAAATTATTTCATTGGCTATTATCTTAGAAAACAAGATTATAATCGATATTTGTTGTTTAAAAGGGAGCGCTAAATTTCAATAGAGTTTTCGACAAAAAAATAATTAGAATTTCGTCATGAAAGTAAATATGTTTTTAGAATCTAAAAATGATATTTATGTTTAAATGAATTTAATATATTGATATCATAACAGAAATACCTAATTAAATCAGAAAGTTTTGAAATAAAATACTGATGCCAAATTGAAAGTCATTTATTAATAATCAACAGTGAAAATTCATTAAAATCGGATGTGTGGCGGGGGGGGTTATTTTGTAAACACGGATTTACGCCATCTTTATATAACGGTAACCGTTCCGTATATAAAGATGGGTAAAATCCGTTGTTTACAAAATACGACCATATTAAAAATAAACATGTGTAATTTATTTTGCTTTTTTATTTTACTGACACTCATTATGTTACTACTTTAGACAAAATTTTACCTTAAATAATTGATTTAATTAATTCTAATTCGTTTTAAAAATTGAAAAACAGGCGGAAATTTGGTTATATCTAGTATATAGAATGTGGGGACGCAAGGGTTCATGCCTTTACTGATTCAAGTGGAATTCGAACTCTTTGTTGATGATGATTTCCGGTTTGGAAATGATATACTTCTCGCTAAAAACTAAAAAACGTCCCCTCACCGTACTACGGCTCCCTCCCCGTACCACAACTCCCTCCCGTACACAACTCCCTAAATTCACTTCGGAGTATATTAAGTAAGATACGATCTTTTGTTTCGTGAATCTGATAGAATGCATCCCTTATCGCCCACATCTGGATATTACAGAACCAGTCGCGTAAATGTCGGAGGGTGACTGGGAGTGGAGGGGCCCCTCGTCTTACAGATTGAAGCGTTTGGAAATGTGGAGGAAACATCTCTCGGGGAATAAAAGTTATTTCATTAACACCAATACAGTTACCCACACAGTCACCAGAAAAATAAATCTATTCCTTTGTTCTGCGAGAGTCGGGGGTTGCGCCTTCGTTCTTCTTTTTCGCAATCACGACCGCATGCTTCAAAAAGCCGCCATTACTTTTTGGGAGGAAATTACGAAGATACTAACCTGTTGAGTCAACAAGAATTATGGGGACCATCGAAAATATTACGATGTGGGGGTGGCAAGGACTGGGAACAGACAGACGCGAAGATTATTTATTTATTTATTTATTGTTGTTTGTTTGTTTTTTGTTTGGAGTTACTTGCTTATCTGCATGTATTCTCAATCTTATGGACTTGGCCCTTGGTCTGTGACCTTTGGTAGGGGTGGGTTTTCATTCTGTCCAATTTTATCCGTCTCTCTAAGTTGTCATTAGAAAATATATTTCTCTCTCTCTCTTCTCTCTCTCTCTCTCTCTCTC
>CM042169.1:17160181-17192681 GCA_023376005.1 Doryteuthis pealeii
AAAGAAAAAAGATTGAAAAAAAAAAATGGAATTACGAGTCTTATAGACAATCGTAATCTATTTCAAAGGAAATTTAACAATATAATTAATTTTTTAATTTTACCGATTTTTTTATTAAGTAATTATTTCTTTCATCTTCTTAGACACTTGAAGCAAAATCTTTCTGAAAAGATTAAGACGTTGATGAATGTCCAACTGGGTTAATATATCCATTTCAAGCTGATGCAAATAATGCTAAGGCAACCCCGCCCCCCCCCACAAAAAAAAAAAAAAAATACAGGATGAAACCCCTGAGGGGGGGGTCTTGTGAAATGACATTCGAGCGCAGTCAGTTATCGTCGTGGGGCCTATAAAGCATTCAAGCCAAAGTAACAAAACAAAACATCCTCAACTTTACGAAAAGAATTAAATGGATGAAATCGTGGTTGATGGGTATAGCGTTCATTTTCAGCTACTTTACTTGCTTTATCTTTTTAGTTACTGTAGTTTAAAATAAAAAATTGGATACTTCCACTTACCTCGTGACCGGAAAAGAGTGCACCAGAGAGTGACTCTTTTATAAGAGAGTGCAGACCGGAATGAGAGGCATTGTGGGTGTGGTGTGAATGAATATAAAGTCGAATACCTGCAGATTAATTCCGGGAGTTAATTTTTAAAGCGAGCTGACGTGAACTTTACTGAATTGCAAGTGACGTTGGACAAAGTGTTGAGCTAAGAAAGGACGTGGTTCGAGTTTGATAATACTAGCAATTGAATACAGTTACTTTTATTTTGACCTGACACCAGCTTGTTAACGGTGTTCATCGTGAATTCATGGGTTGGTGGTTTATTTATGGCATTTCAAACCCATTGGGTCATTTAATGCCGCAATCAGTCTTTGAATAAACAAAGGACTCAGATTGCTTACAGTCCCTACTGATGCTCAAGTTTGTCGTTATGTATTGTTTCACGGCATATCAGCCTTTTGGGTCATTTAATTTGCCGATCGTCATTTGATAAAACAAAACGACAGGTTGCTACAGTACTGCTGTTGCATTAAGCAATTACCAAATTAAGTATCGAACAGGCTTATCACTTGTTAACTTCGTGATCTAGCAGAGAAACCGTGCTTCAACAAAGCTTGATTTCCTAAGCGCGCAATAACATTGATGAGCCGATAGTCATGTTTGATAATGCTGTATCAAAACTGGCTAAGGTTTCGAAATGCTGTGAAATAAGTGTGAGACATTTTAAGAGACTTGTGTCACTTATCTCTCTGATAAATACCAAACATCTGGTTGTCAACTACGGACTCATCTTCCTTTATTTATGTTTTACATATTTTCTTCTTTTTCCATGATTAACCTGACAACCTAAAAATTATAAAAAAAAACGAAAAACATTACGTTTTGTTGTACCTCGGGAACCCAATGGATTTGTGGTAGTGTCCCGTAGCGCCGTGAGCTAAACGTCCGGACTGCGACATCGTCCGTAAGCATGTTCGCGCATATTTGTTGTTTCCACTTTCGACCAATACCATTGGAAAAAGATATTGAACCCCCCTTATCCTCCAGCTATGGGCTAAATATTATCACAAACGTTCTCCTACAAGGATAGCTTTGGCATAAATAACCTTATCGAACGTTTGATATCGCCACTGTAAAAAAGAAAGTAACAAACCACCAATGAAACTTTGTAGGTCGCTAGTTATTATTATTTATTTCATTATTATTATTATTACTTAGCTACAAAATAAAAACACCCTCTGGGCGATGTTAAAAAATAGATTTTTGAAACAATCGCTGAGGGTGGGAGTTTTTAAAAATCAATGTCAGCGAGTTTGACCTAGTAAGTAAAATCATCAAATTCATTAAAGGATTAAAAAATAACCAATTTGAAATGTAAACTTTGATATGTATTAAAATAAAACAAAACTAATATTAGATATACCAATTACCAGTGATGTATTTATTAAAAATTGTTTAAAAACAATGAGGACTGTCAATGTGCATGTTCAAATTTTGCAGGTATCTATTCTATGTTATGACGATTTGGAGGTAATGTAACGTAAGCAGTGACGTAATTTTTTGTTACGGACAAAAACCGGAAGCGAATCTCCATTATTAATAGTTATTACTATACTACATGGCATGGTTGTGTGCTGGATTGAACTTGTGTGACATTCTCCTATGGACACATATCCATAGACACACCGGTTATATGTCAACCAGCCAAAACTACATTCAATCAGCTGGTGAATTCAGATGCCTCCGGAGACCTCCCAGCGGGCGATGACTGACAGGGAACGATTGGAGAGAGAGAGTCATGGATATCCGTGCTGCCAGCTGTACCTTGATTATTATTATTTCATTATTATTATTTCATGACTTTGCATGTTCACGCCAAACCGATATTTGCCACTTGGGATCCGATAGAGAGCAACTCCCCCCACTCCCCTGGAATTCTTTTGTGTATCCCTTCGTATTTTTGGAGACCCCAATACTATGATGAACAATCTCAACCCTAACCCTTAAATTTCCTAATCCTCCCCTTCTTCAACTGCAAAGTGTTCTGGGCACGAATTCCAAGTGCATCGGTTATTATTGTGCACAACCCTAAACCTCATTATTAAATGCATTCCATTGTATGGGAGGGAAAACTAAAGCCAACATTTGAAAAAAATAAAAAATAAAAAATAAAAAGGAGATAAATAGCCACAGTAATCATCTTCTATTTTTTCCCGCCAAATTCTTTCCCTAGTTGCCCTTTTTCTCTTCTTATATTGACTTAAATGAATGTCCTGTGCATAAATTTAGGAAACTCTTTATTCTATTTATCATATTACTCATACGATTATTTTTATCTTCCTTCTATCAACTGTTCAATAATAATAATAATAATAATAAATAAATAATAATAATGGTGTTGTTAGTTTTTCCCATTATTGTAGCTGATGGTTTTTCACTAGAGTCTGGATCAGGTGTCCTGGACTTTTCTGAGTATTCTAGCCGATTTCAACAATGCTCTTATATGGATGGTCTCAATTCTTTCTCTGATTACCAATTCTTGTCTGTTTTCTAAGCTTTTGAGGTCTGTAACAAGTGCATATTATTATTATTATATACTAGCAATATATGCACCCTCCGGGTGCAAGTATTTAAGTTCTAATGTAATAAAATATCATGTTTAAATCCGAAATGCTAATGAAACTGAATAAGAATGGCAGATAAAAAGATTTGGAACAGAGGGGTTGTTATAATCGAAAAAATAGAACAACTTTGAAACAAACTCTTCCAATCATTTTCCATTACTCCCGTCTTTCGTTGGTAATTTCCTAATCTAACTATTTAGTTAAAATAGGAAGTAAAGAATAAAGTTATTTCTTCTGTTAATGGATTTCTTTTGAAGATTTATCTCGGAGATTTTTGCTCATATTCAATAAGATTAAAACCAAACAATTAGAAATCAATAATACTAAGCATATATTTATTAAAATCAAATTTTAAAGATTCAATATGGCAATTAGCCTTCCCATTCACACTATAAAACCGCTATTTTGTTGAATATATAAATACAATTGTATGTTATTAGTATGTAGATTGTGTCAACAGTCTTAATGATGTAAAACAATTTATTTAATAATTGAGGTTTAAATAAAAATAAAATCATGGAGAATAACTTGCTATAGTAATATAGTTTCGGTTACAGACAAACAAACCCACAATCTCCATTATAATAAGATTATTATTATTAGTAGTAGTAGTAGTTTTTCACCCCAGCGTCAGCTGATGGCCTTTCACTGAGTCTGAGTGACAACAAATCTCCTCAAGTCTCCTGGACTCTTCTGAGAATTCTAGTCGATTTCAACAATGCTCTTGTCTGGATGGTCTCAATTCTTTATCTGATTTCCAAGCTTTTGGGGTCCGTAAGAAAAAGTAAGTAAAGGTCGTCGGGGCGGCCTAAAATGTCGGTATCAGCATCAGCGAGGGAGTCTATCCCCTTTTCAATTAGCGCTGACCAAGGAGATTGTTTTCGCATCTGAGGTGGAAGCGCCACACCTACCATCAGCTCCTTACTTTACCGCACAGATCCCTGTGCTACTCATACCGCTGAGGTTGGCGAGGACCGGTATCGAACTAGGAACCTTGTGGTTTCTAGCCGAACGCTCCCGACTGAGCTAACCCGGCCCTTGGGGTCCGTAACAAGTGCATATTATTATTATATATTAGTTTTTCACACCAACGTCAGCTGATAGTCTTTCACTGGAGTCTGAGTGGCACCAAGTCTCCAGGACTCTTCTGAGTATACTTGCTGATCTTAAATGTTCTGGCAAGGTTAAAGTATGTGTCTAAATTTTCATTCCTTTCATTTTCCTCTGTAATCTGCTGGAACTGTAAAATCTGCCAGTTGACAAGTTATAGTTTCTTGTTAATCAACGCTGGTCTGAATAGGATAATGCGACCCGTCCTGAAGGAAAAAAAACAAACTTTAAACTTGCTACATTGCAATAATTCATTTCAACGGTAATTCAGTTGAAATAAGTTATTGCAATGAAGCAAATTTAAAGTTTTTGTCCTTCACTTATTCAATATATTGTTCTGTCCGTCCACTCACTGGCACTAGGCACATCGCGCTCTCACTACGGTTTACCTGTATTAACTACATTAGATGGTCCTCATTACCAGGAAACACAACATATTATATATAATTCACATAAATCTTCATTTTTTAGTTGATTCCAACTCTCTTTCGTCTGTTAGTCTCTGATTCTCAATTTTATTTTTTTTTGCTATCTGGTTGATATTTGTTCGGATTCGAACTAGTAAAGAATTTTTTTTAAAAAGATCACGTACCGAGATTTTTTTTTTTTTGATTTATTTTGTTTTTGTTGATGTTGTTTTCTTTTGTATATTGTGACATTTTATTTCCTTTAGAAAAGTGGAGTATTTGATAAGGATCAGACTTACTATTAACGGCTTGCCTGACTGGCACGTTATTCTCTTCGGCTAGTTGAGGAGATGACATATTTAACATAAGTAGACAGTATATAACCAAAGTAAAATCTTTCTTTTTATGTCTCGTCTCTCTTTCTAGTGTCGCCAACAATTGTTATTTCTACTCACTAACACAAACAGACACGTGTCACCTCGATATGCATGGATATCATTTTAAAAGTTATCTAATTTGAAACACACACTAATTCCCTTTCCTATGCTTAACAAATATCTTCAATGGAGAGCTCAATGCTAGGTGTCTACTAGGCACTGCTAAAATTGCTGCAAAATCCGTATTTTACAAAATAAATTTACTTCTCAACCCACAAAAAAAATACTAAAAATCAAGAAATTACTAATGCATTATAAAATTAATTCATGATAAATCAACACTGAAAATCTCATTAAAAGAATTAATTCCCGGGAATTTTGGTAATTTTCGTTCAATCGGGGGGGGGGTGCATTTTTTTGTAAAATACGGCTTTTGCTGCAACTTTTGATATAATAATATCAATTCTTTTAAAACTATTTTTAAAACGCTTCTAATAATACATTTCTTTATAAAATCATATAATTCCCTGAATTTTGGTAATGCAACTTTGTATTATATATAATAATATATAATATATATATATATATATAACTATTTTAAAACGCTTCTAATAATATATTTCTTTATAAAAAGCGCTGAATCAATTTGAATTGGGTGAATCTTTGGTTGGTTGGTAGGATTTTACCGCATGTCAACCCTTGTTGGGTTAATTATGGCAAAGAAAGGGTTGTTTTATTCATTCTTGATGAGTATTCAAACAGCTAACAGTTCCACACAAAGTTGTTGAAGCCATTGTAACAGCTCGAAAAGAGCCCAGCAAAAGGTTGAAGATTTGGAAACTCAAGAATAGCCAGATGACAATAATTAAAGAAAATAGTTATGATACTGAGAAGATTCTGGAGAGTTGTCACTTGATCTTCATTATAAACACATAACTTATTTCTGTTTTTGAAATACTCAACGATGGCAGAAAGATTATTGACGGATAAAAAGAAGAACAATTGTTAGTGAGTGTAGGTCGGGTGTTTCAACAAACCAAAGATTGAAACTGTAAGGAAAAAAGTGAGCTTGGAAAATATTTGAACGTTGCCAGAAAAACTGGTAAAAAAGGCTTTGAATATGAAGGTGACAGTTGTGCTTATAATTCTTGAACTGTCCCAAAGAACCTTGAAAAAAAATATTGGGAAACTGGAAAAGCCATTCAGATAACATTATTATTATAAACGGGTACTGAAAAGTTCGGTGTACCAACCAATAAGGGAATTATTTATTCCGTCTTTTTAGTGGGTTGGAGAAATTTGAAAAACAAATTTTAAGTGACCTGAACTAGGTAGAGGGTATGTAGAAGAAGAGAGAGTGAATGAGAAGGAAAGGTTTGGAAATAAAAAGAACGAAGTAAAGAGGAGAGGAAGAGTGAGAAGAAGAAGAAGAGAGTGAATGAAAGGAAAGGTTTGGGAAATAAAGAACGAAGTAGAAGAGGAGGAGGAAGAGTGAGAAGAAGAAGAAGAGAGTGAATGAGAAGGAAAGGTTTGGGAAATAAAGAACGAAGTAGAAGAGGAGGAGGAAGAGTGAGAAGAAGAAGAAGAGAGTGAATGAGAAGAAAAGGTTTTGGGAAATAAAAAGGAAGAAGAAGAGGAAGAGAATTGTGAATGAGAAGAAAAGTTTTGTGAAGAAGAAGAAGAGTGTGAAATGAGAACAGGTTTTTGTAAAATATAGGAATAAGTAGAAGAAGAGGAGGAGGAGGAGTGTACATAAGAAAGAGTTCGTTAAGAAGAAGAATATTAATGCTAGAAGAAAACGAAGACGAAGAAGAAAAGAATATTAATGCTAGAAGAAAAAGAAGACGAAGAAAGAAAAAGAAGAATATTAATGCTAGAAGAAAAAGACGAAGAAGAATAAGATGCAGAAGATAAGAATATTAATGCTAGAAGAAAAAGAAGAAGAAGAAGAAGAAGAAGAAATATTAATGCTAGAAGAAAAAGAAAAAGAAGAAGAAGAGAAATTAATGCTAGAAGAAAAAGAAGAAAGAAGAAGAAAAAAAGAAGAAGAATATTAATGCTAAGAAGAAAGAAGAAGAAGAAGATATTAATGCTAGAGAAAAAGAAGAAGAAAGAAGAATATTATGCTAGAAGAAAGAAGAAGAAGAAGAAGAAGAAGAAGAAGAATATTAATGCTAGAAGAAAAAGAAGAAGAAGAAGAAGAATATTAATGCAAGAAGAGACGAAGAAGAATAAAGAATATTAATGCTAGAAGAAGAAGAAGAAGAAGAAGAAGAAGAAGAAGAAGAAGAA
The DNA here is from genome assembly GCA_023376005.1 of Doryteuthis pealeii. Classification (NCBI taxonomy): domain Eukaryota; kingdom Metazoa; phylum Mollusca; class Cephalopoda; order Myopsida; family Loliginidae; genus Doryteuthis; species Doryteuthis pealeii. The sequence continues at coordinate 17,167,498 of CM042169.1, forward strand.
TGCTAGAAGAAAAAAAAAAGAAGAAGAAGAAGAAGAAGAACGAAGAAGAAGAATTTTTAATGCTAGAAGAAAAGAAGAAGAAGAAGAATATTAATGCTAGAAGAAAAAGAAGAAGAAGAAGAAGAAGAAGAAGAAGAAGAGAAGAAGAAGAAGAAAGAAGAAAAGAATATTAATGTTAGAAGAAAAAGAAGAAGAAGAAGAAGAAGACAAAAGAAGAAGAAGAGTCACAACAACAACAGCAACATCGATGACGACGTCGACATGCGTCATGACTAGAGTCAACGAAAAACAAATAAAACTTTTCTTGCATTTCTAGAAAGAAAAAAAAACCCAAGATAAATATTAAAAGCTACGCAAAAGCCAAACACAACCGGCCACCCCACCATAGATTTTGCTTCATTTTTTTTTTTTTGCTTTTCTTTTTAAATGTATGTGAATATCGTTTATGGGGGAAAGGAAAGAGTTTACATAAGAAATGAATGAAAAAAAAAAATCCATTATTATCTTCAACCAAACTAAATCATTCAAAGCGAAACGCCCCATTTTTGTTTCTAATTCCCCCTCCCCCTCAAATACTCTTTCAGTCACCTTGCTGCTGCTGTTGTTGCTGTATTGCAAGAGGGCAAGGGTTAAATTATCTTTGGGGTTGGTCTATTGTAGGAAATTGTGGGAAAAGAGTCTCCAATACAATTTATGGCCGATTCTTAGACATTGCCAGAAGAATGAAAGTTTTGGAATCGACAAGAATATAAAGAAATAAACATTTTTGGAAAGAAGAAGAAGAAGAAGAAGAAGAAACGAAGAGAGAATGATGAAGAAGAGAAAGAAAGAGATAATAGTAAAGAGATAGAAAGAAAGATAAGTGAGATAGAGAGAGAGATAATTAGAAAGAAAAAAGAGAATTAAAGAAAGCGATAAGAGTAATGGAATAGAGAGAAAAAAGGTAAAAAAAAAACGAGAATTAAGAAAGGAAGAGGTAATAGCTAAAAGATAGAGAGAAAATAAACAGAGAATAAAGAGCAAGAAAGAAAGAATGGAAAATATAAAGAGAAAAAAGAAAGAAACATGAAAGTGATAAGGGTAATGAAATAGGGGGAAAGGGAAGAAAAATGAGAATATAGAAAGAAAAAAGAAAGAATGAATGAATTAAAATTACCAAGAAAAAATAAGAAAATAACAGTAGAGAAATAGGGATAAAAAAGAAACTAGAATCAACAAAAAAAGAAAGAAAAAAGCGAATGAGAAAGAAAGATAACGGTAAAGAAATAAAGAGAAAAGAAAGGAACGAGAATGAAAAATATAAGAAAGAAAGAAAAAGTGATAATGGTAACAAAGTAGGGAAAAAAAGGAAGAAAAATTAACAAAGAAAGAAAAACAGAAAACTTAGTGAAAGAGAAAGAAAGAAAGACAAAACAGAGGGGAAAGAATTAACAAAAAAAAGAAAAACAGAAAACTTAGTGAAAGAAAGAAAGAAAGAAAGAAAGAAAGAAAGAAAGAAAGACATAACAGAGGGGGAAAAAGAAAATGACTGAAATTGAAAAAGAAAAGAAAATAAATAATTGAGAGAGGAAGATCGGAAGAAGAAACAGAGAAGGAGGTAGAAAAAGAATAAAGAATATTATAAAGAAGAAAAAGAAAAAGAAATCAGAAATCATATTAAACGAAGGAGTAAAAAGAAGAAAAAATGACAAAGAAAGAAATAATTTTTTTTATTTACCCTATAGGTATGATTAGACACAAGGTCATACGTATGGGGCATCCAGCAAGAATCGAACTCGGTTTTCAAACGAAGACGAAGAATGAAAGAAAACAGCTTAGTGAATTTCTTTTTGCTGAGAAATTTCTCTTATAAGGTGTGTGCCTGAAGCCCACTTCTATTTATAGACTCGCCGAGAAACATGGATCAACCTCTTGGCCAATCACTGGCAGTTCTCTGCTGCTGAGACAATACTTAATGTGAGCATACTGAGCATACTGGCCTACTTACTTTGAACCTTCGTGGACGACGACATAGGCGTAAATCACTGGACCTTTAACACTACGCAGGATAGGACTTATTCACTTACCAAAGGATTCCATAACTCAGGACTTACTTACTTACTTTAAGCCCTTTTCAACTGGCCAAGGATGGCATTTAAAAACTTAACAGGTTATGGGCCCAGGTATGCTCGGATCTTCTTAAATGGCGACGAGTAGAGAAGAAAAAGAAAAGAGGAAAAAGAAGAGAAAAAGAAAAGAGAGAAAAAAAGAAAAACTTAAGGATGGAATCTCGGTAGCTGATCAGTCTATGATATGCAACAATCTACTTTGGTCCCTACTTAGGCTAGACGGTCGGTCGAAGAGCCCCCTCGATCAATCGCCTGGTCACGTTAAGCCCTAGCACCTATATGATTGCCCCAACCCTATTGCTCTTATGGCAAGACTCAACCCTTTTTATCATATATGTGCTAGAAGGCGGTGGCTGCGGGTCTTAATGACGTTACAATGGGTATCACATTAAACTCTATCTAATGGTGAAGTTCCAATTCTGCAGCTGTGGGGAATGTGGAGCACCCCTTCATCACCATTACTCCCAGATCCACCCTGATCCGGAGTGGTATTGGTTGGTTGGGTTTTATGGCATGTCAACCCCTTGAGTTATTTTATGCCGAATACTTCTGTTTGGTAAAAAAAATGTTTAATGCTGACAAAGTTTTGAAAATTTCATTTTTAATGCATAATACAATTTTGTTTATAAACTCATGTTTTCTATTTAACCCGTAAATGAGACCCTAACAGATACTACCACTCCGGGTCAGAGTGGACAAGGGAGCAATGGTGATGAAGGGGTGCTCCACATTCCCCAAACCTCCAAAACTGGAACCTCACCATCAGATAGAGTTTAACGTCATTCCCAGGACATGTAGACCCGCAGCCACCGCCTTCTAGCACCCATATGATAAAAAGGGTTGGGGATTGCCATACCGGAGTGATAGTATTTGTTAGGGTCCCATATATGAGTTGAAAAGAAAAAGTGATTTTTTAAAAAATGGGCTTAAAAAATTTAGTACCCAAGAAGAATGAATAAAACAAAATGTCTTCGACATAACATAGCCCAATAAGGATTGATATGCCGTAAAATTCAACCAAAGCAGCAAGGAAATATGGAATATAAATAATCGACCCTGCTTCAGCTCTCATTCTCACTAATAACTCTATATTTCTGACCTTGTGTCAAACGTAGTTTAGTAAAATGCCTATTTTTATGCGTTCACGCTTAACCTCCTTATAGAATGGAATGTTCTGGTAAAGACGGGGAAAACGAGGAGGGGGATAGCAAAAATGAGACCAGAAAAATTCTAGATCCAAATATAAAATGGACTGTTTTGTACGAGTGAGGAAAATGGGTTAGGTCGTATATGCAAGGGGATGGGAGCGAGGGTTGCGAAAGAAAGGGCGGTGTCCGTTGAAGTCGGGAAGGGTAGTGTATAGAAAGTGGATTATTGAAACCTGGGTCAATGTGGTATATTTTGATCCAATTTAGTTATGTAATGAGATATGGAGACATTGGATGATGATGGTTGTGGAGTGATGGGGGGAGGCTGGATGGTAACAACAGAGGAGCTTGATTATAGTGATTACGCACAAGTGAGTTAATCGTTTTGACGATCTACGTCGACCTTGCTGAGAGAATTCTTCAAAAAAATAAAACGGGTTGAACCTTTAAACGAAAAAGGAAAAAAAAATGATAAATAAAAACAAAAAAAAACGAAGGATTAGGAAAGGATATATGGTTGTTGCTCCGAAAGTAATGCCTCCTGTTTATTCCCTCAGAAAACTACTGCAGATACAGGGAACACAATAACACCATTGGATAGAGCAAGATTGTCACTCCGAAAGTAATGCCTCCTATTTATTTCCTGTGAAACTATAACAGATAAAAGGAACACAATAACACCATTGGATAGAGCAAGAGTGTCATTCTGAAAGTAATGCCTCCTATTTATTTCCACTGAAACTATAACAGATAAAGGGGACACAATAACACCATTGGATAGAGCAAGAGTGTCGCTTCGAAAGTAATGCCTCCTATTTATTTCCACTGAAACTACAACATATAAAAGGAACACAATAACACCATTGGATAGAGCAAGAGTGTCATTCTGAAAGTAATGCCTCCTATTTATTTCCACTGAAACTATAACAGATAAAAGGAACACAATAACACCATTGGATAGAGCAAGAGTGTCGCTTCGAAAGTAATGCCTCCTATTTATTTCCACTGAAACTACAACATTAAAAGGAACACAATAACACCATTGGATAGAGCAAGATTGTCACTCCGAAAGTAATGCCTCGTATTTATTTCCACTGAAACTACAACCTATAAAAGGAACACAATAACACCATTGGATAGAGCAAGATTGTCACTCCGAAAGTAATGCCTCCTATTTATTTCCTGTGAAACTATAACAGATAAAGGGAACTCAATAACACCATTGGATAGAGCAAGAGTTTCACTCTGAAAGTAATGCCTCCTATTTTTTCCCACAGAAAACTACTGCAGATACAGGGAACATAATAACACCATTGGATAGAGCAAGAGTATCGCCCTGAAAGTACTACCTCCTGTTTATTTCCACAGAAACTACAACAGATTGAAAGAACACAATATCACCATTGGATAGAGCAAGACTGAGGCCTAGAAAGTAATGCCTCATATTTATTCCCACAACAGATAGAAGGAACACAATAACATCATTGGATCGAGCAAGAGTCTCACTCCGAAAGTAATGCCTGCTATTTATTTCCCGTGAAACTACAACAGATAGAGGAAACACAATAACACCATTTGAAAGAGCAAGAGTTTCACTCCGAAAGTAATGCCTCATATTTATTCCCACAGAAAACTACTGTAGATACAGGGAACACAATAACACCACTGGATAGAACAAGATTGTCACTCCGAAAGTAATGCCTCCTGTTTATTTCCACAGAAACTACAACCGATTGAAAGAACACAATAACACCGTTGGATAGAGCAAGACTGAGGCCCAGAAAGTAATGCCTCATATTTATTCCCACAACAGATACAGTGAACACAATTGGCCTAAAGTCAGTATCAGCCAATCAGTGAGGGAGTTTATATCCCGTTTTCACTAGCTCGAGACCAAGGAGATTTTTTTTTGCATCTGAGGTGGAGCGCCACACTTACCATCAACTCCTTACTTTACTGCACATATCTCTGTGCTACTCATACGCTGAGTTGGCGAGGCCGTTATCGAACTAGGAATCGATTCTACAGAATGCCAGTCTCAGTGGGTCGGAATTGAAAAGCAGAACATTCTTTGAATTTTGGTCAGATCTTCGAAAATGCAAATGGAACAGAATTTAAAAGTCTCTTTAACCTTAGTTAGGTAACCAGACTAGGAGAATGAAAACTCTGAATTCAAACCAAAGGGTCTCTGGTTATTTCCTAGTTGAGTCATGATATTACAGGGTGACCCATAAAAAACAGAACCCAAATTATTTCTTTTCCCATTAAACTAACCCTAAACCCTAACCCCCTAGTTGAGTAACATAATATTACAAGAGTCTCACTTCGATAGTAATGCCTCCTATTTAACACAATAACGCCATTTGATAGAGCAATAGTGCCGCTCTGAAATTAATGCCTCCAATCTAATCCAACAGAAACTAAAACTGATACAAGGAACATTACAATAGTATTGATTAGTTGATTTTAACGGCCCGTCAACTCGTCTAGAGTTATTTAATGCCCATTAGTTAGCGAATCGCGTTCATTGTACGCTCATATTTATATATTTTGTGAAGATATTCCGTAGACTTTGTTGTTGTTTTTGAGGTCATATTGAATATGAATAATTTCTAAACGGATATATTTGACCGATAGATGGGACCCTATCAAGTACTACCACTCCAGGTCAGAGTGGATCTGGGATTTATGGCAACGAAGGAGTACTCCACACTCTCCAGAGCTATTATTGGGTGAAAAAAGACAGATTCATGCATTTCATAATAACATTAGTAGGATTATTCCATTATGTAAATAGGTTATATCACCTATAACTTTGGAAGTGCGTGGTGTAATGGTTAAAGCCATGGGAAATGGACTTGTCGCCCCGAGTTCAAATCCTGGACGTGGTAATTGCATTTCAATTAGCGCTAATACCCTTGGGAAAGGTATGAATCCTACTCTCCCTCCAGCTATGGATAAATAGTAGGGCAGACCGGGCTCTTTAACCTTGGTTAGGCAACTGGTCTAGGAGGAGGAAAACTCTGAATTCAAACCTGTTAAACTCCGCTTAAGAAATTGACTTTGTGCCACATCCTGCTCGTGCGGAGGAGTTGGTAAATAAATATATCACCTATAACAATTACTATTTTCAACTATAAAATAGAATGAGAATTGAAAAAACAGGATAAAATCTCACGACTGAATTTCACGTTGATGATCTTCTGGTGAGCCTGTATCAGCATGTCTAAATTCTGTTGAATTCAACTGAATAAATATTCTTACTCAATGTAATCTTTAAGTTATGTGACTATTACGTGGCTGACACACTAAGTCATGTAGTTTAACCTGGCGCTAAATTCCAAAGTAAATATTTGCTTTCATGGCAACATTTAGTTACCAATTGCGATCTTTTATTAGGTTTGAATTCAGAATTTTCCTAGACTAGACTAGTTGCCATATTAATGTTAAAGAGCCCAGTCTGTCCTTCCATTCGCCTATACCTAGAGGGAGAATAGTGCATACTTTCTCCAAGCATATTAGCGCAATGGGAAATGCAAACAGTCTTGTCCATGATTTGGACTCGTGTAGAAGTATTTACAATTGAGTGAGTAGGAGAGAAAGAGAGAGTGAGAAACGAAGTGACAGACTTCAAGAGGAGGCATGAAAGAGAGAGAGAGAGAGAGTGAGAGTGGGAAAAAGAGATGCAAAAATAATTATTTTAGTGTGATAATAGATGCCGTCAAACTGATGATGTTGTGTATATACGAGTGAGTGAAACAAAGACCAAAAAATTACAAGCCTCTCTCTCTCTCTCTCTCTCTCCGCACACACACAAACACACACTATCTCTATCCTCACACATCTATCTATCTATCTCCACACACACACAAACACACACTATCTCTCTATCCTCACACATCTATCTATCTATCTCCACACACACACAAACACACACTATCTCTCTATCCTCACACATCTATCTATCTATCTCCACACACACACAAACACACACTATCTCTCTATCCTCACACATCTATCTATCTATCTCCACACACACACACACGAGAGAGAGAGAGAGAGAAATAATATTTCTAATGACAACTTAGAAGAGACGAATAAGAATTGGACAGAATGAAAACCCCACCCCTACCAAAGGGTCACAGACCAAGGGCCAAGTCCATAGATTGAGAATACACGCAGATAAGCAAGTAGCTCCAAACAAACAAACAAACAAATAAATAAATAAATAATCTTCGCGTCTGTCTGTTCCCAGTCCTTCCCACCCCCACATCGTAATATTTCGATGGTCCCCATATTCTTGTTGACTCAGCAGGTTAGTATCTTTCGTAATTTCCTCCCCAAAAGTAATGGCGGCTTTTTGAAGCATGCGGTCGTGATTGCGAAAAAGAAGAACGAAGGCGACAACCCCCCGACTCTCGCAGAACAAGGAATAGATTTATTTTTCTGGGTGACTGTGTGGGTAACTGTATTGGTGTTAATGAAAATAACTTTTATTCCCGAGAGATGTTTTCCTCCACATTTCCAAACCGCTTCAATCTGTAGACGAGGGGGCCCCTCCACTCCCAGTCACCCTCCGACATTTACGCGACTGGTTCTGTAAATATCCAGATGTGGGCGATAAGGATGCCATTCTATCAGATTCACGAAACAAAGATCGTATCTTACTTAATATACTCCGAAGTGAATTTAGGGGAGTTGTGGTACGGGAGGGGAGTTGTGGTACGGGAGGGGAGCCGTAGTACGGGGAGGGGAGAATTTTTTTTGTTTTAGCGAGAAGTATATCTGTTACCAAACCGGAAATCATCATCAACAAAGAGTTCGAATTCCACTTGAATCAGTAAAGGCATGAATCCTTGCGTCCCCACATTCTATATACTAGCTATACCCAAATTTCCGCCTGTTTTTCATTTTAAAAACGAATTAGAATTAATTAAATCAATTATTTAAGTCAAAATCTTTGTCTAAAGTAGTAACATAATGAGTGTCAGTAAAATAAAAAGCAAAATAATATTACACATGTAATTTATTTTTAATATGGTCGTATTTTGTAAACACGGATTTTACGCCATCTTTATATAACGGTTACCGTTATATAAAGATGGCGTAAAATCCGTGTTTACAAAATAAACCCCCCCGCCACACATCCGATTTTAATGAAATTTTCACTGTTGATTTATTAATAAATGACTTTCATTTGGCATCAGTTATTTTATTTCAAAACTTTCTGATTTAATTAGGTATTTCTGTTATGATAAATCAATATATATTAAATTCATTTAAAACATAAATATCATTTTTAGATTCTAAAAACATATTTTCTTTATGATCGAATTCTAATTATTTTTTGTCGAAAACTCTATTGAAAATTTAGCGCTCCCTTTTAAACAGAACAAATATCGATTATAATCTTGTCTTTTCTAAGATAATAGCCAATGAAATAATTATCAAAGTGAGTAAAAGTGTATGCCAATTATATACTAGCAAGAATAAGCACCCTCCGGACGTAATTCTACCGACTGAGCTAAACCGGCACTTGAGATGGGTTTACATGCCGTTAAAGTCAATCATTGACAGTAGTAGGATTTGGGCACTTACTATCCACTTAAATCCCCAAACCCGTCAGAAGGGGCTCTTTAGCCTTGTCCGGCAACCCATCTAGGACAAGGAAAAGTCCGACAAAAAACCTCCGCTGCCTAGTGGCTTTACTTCATCCCAAGAAAAGGCTAGGAGAGTGAATCCCGAATACAAATCAGGAACCGGGGCCCCTAAGGTTGTGTAATGCTGACATCCAGTGCTACCCAGCAACTCCTGCGACTCTACCGCTGCGAAATTGCATTGGCTTCTTGCCTTTCCTTTGTATCACAACACAATGTATAGAGGGGGGGTTTGCTGCTTGGGCAACAGCTAATCCTCCATATGAACCCGCCCAGGCTACATAGTTCCAATTTTTTTTAAATGGACACTACTCGATCGTCTCTCACAGACGGAAGGATATCAACACAAAAGTCAATCATCTATCAAGCTACAGTTGGATCCACATTGGGCGCTCCTCGAATGTGCCCTTGTGCCAGACTAAATCTGATAAGTATCTACGTAGAGAGAGATACAAATAGAAAAGTTACGCCCCTCCCCCTACTTAACCAAGAAAACTCGTTTTCACACGCATTGAGATATCGATCTAAAAACGACTGATATAAAATACAGTACACGTTAGTTTAGTTATAGGTAATCAATATTTTGATTACTAAGCAAATGATAGATGTTTATTCGTACCATCCACATTTAGATATTAATAAAATTTCATCTTTTTTTCTTGATTTTAAAATCAAATATTGATTCCTGTGTATCATTTTTCTTACAAATGTACTAATCATTTCCACTTTCCCCCGTTGACTTAGATGTAGTTGGTTATGTTATTTTGTTTAATGGCATAACAACTCTTGTCGGTTATTTAATGCAATGTCTTGTTTTTGTTGTTTTCCTTTGTACATACAAGATATGCCATTAATCAAAATAAGCTAACCAAACAAATCCTACAAAGTGTGTCAAAAAAGTATCGAGATTTTTTGTACTTTTTGACACACCTTTTATTCTGAAAAAAAAAAGTTCCATTCAATAATTCTTTTCAGAATGCAAGGTGCGTCAAAAAGTACCAAGTTTAAAGCTGTATTTACCAAGATAGAAATGAAGAATGAATGGAACGTTAATTTTTTTCAGAAGACAAGATGTGTAAAAAAAGTATCGAGATTTTTTGTACTTTTTGACACATCTTGTCTTCTGAAAAAAAATTTTTTTCCATTCATTCTACATTTCTATCTTGCTAAATACAGATTTAAACCTGGTACTTTTTGACACACCTTGTATTCTGAAAAAAATAATGAATGGAACGTTATTTTTTTTTCAGAATACAAGGTGTGTCAAAAAGTACACAAAATCTCGATACTTTGTATGATTTGTTTGGTTATTTTATTTACTGGCATATCAACCCTTGTGGGTTATTTAATGCCATATCTTGTTTTTTGCTGTTTTTATTTGTATATATGATTTGTTAGGTTAGTTATTTTATTTAATGGCATAGTAATCCTTGTGGGTTATTTAATGCCATATCTTGTTTGTTGCTGTTTTTATTTGTATATATGATTTAGTAAAATTACATATATCTCAAGGGTCCATGTGGACTTCTGTAAAGTACCATGTACCTCCAGAGTCTGTTTGGACTTCCGGTTAAGACCCATAAGGTTGAGGTTTGAAATTATGTTGTCAATTTCACTATCAATACGTTCTACACTCTCTGATCTATTTACAGGTAGGTAAAAGGTTTTTGTTTGTTTGTATAGTCTTGTTTAACATTTTGTGATGTATGTTTTATTTTTTTTATTTTTAGGGGTGTTTGGGTTGAGATAATGAGTTTTTCTTAGTTGCTGACTTCGATATAGAAACCAACAGAATTACAAACCTTTATACCTATGTACAGAAATGCATTAATGCATATGTAGTTTATATATATATATATATATATATATATATATATATCTTATTATAATGGAGATTGTTGGTTTGTCTGTCTGTAACCGAAACTATATTACTATACAAGTCACAATTCCCTTTGTTATTTACATCACATTCTCCATGATTTTATTTTTTATTTAAACCTCAATTATTAGTAAAATTGTTTTACATCATTAAGACTGTTAACAATATCTACATTCTAATAACATGCAATTATATTTATATATTCAATAAAATAGCGGTTTACAGTGTGAATGGAAAGGCTAATTTGCATATTGATCTTTAAAAATTTGATTTTAATAAATATATGCTTAGTATTATTGATTTCTAATTGTTTGGTTTTATCTTAATAAATATGAGCAAAAATCTCGGGGATAAATCTTAACAGAAATCTATTAACATAAAGAAATAACTGTAATTTTATTCTTTTCTTCCTATTTTAACTAAATAGTTAAATTAGGAAAATTTACCACTGAAAGACGGGAGTAAGGGAAAATGGTGGAACAGTTAGTTTCAAAGTTGTTCTAATTTCCGATTATACCCCCTCTGTTCCAAATATTTTTATCTGAATTCTTATTCAGTTTCATTAGCCTTTCTAATTTAACATGATATCTTATTATATTAAAACTTAAATACTTGCACCCGGAGGGTGCATATATTTGCTAGATATATATATATATATATATATTTATATTATATATATATATATCCTGTGCAGTGTCACTGCGTGCAGCAGTCACACGCCTAAAATTAAATACTTAAAAATATGTGATAAAAATGTTACCCTCATGAATGACACGATGTCTTTTGTTGTATAGATATGGATAGTGCACACGAAAGTCTGGGAACGACAGTGAAAAATACCAACTAGACGCTAGACTGGGTTCGTTATCGTGCCAAGAACACAATCATAAAAAAAAATAGACAAAAGTTTATCGATATATAGATGCGGAAGAAAAGGAACATTTGCACTTTTGATTAAGTAGGTGTAAAATCTGATCGACCACACAGCGCACATTTGAGAATGCAGAAACAATTTTTCCTAAGTATAATATGCTAATCTTCTACTCTGTAGTAATTACTATCAAACTTCACCTGGGGAAAAATGAATAATAGAAAAGTCCAAGATGGTCGCACCAACCGAAAATAACCGATTAACACTATAACACTTGGCCAAAATAAAATAAAAATTATATATATATATTTACCAACCCCTCCGCACGAACAGGATGTGACACAAGGTCAATTTCTTAAGCGGAGTTTAACAGGTTTGAATTCAGAGTTTTCCTTCTCCTAGACTGGTTGCCTAACCAAGGCTAGAGAGCCCGGTCTGCCCTGCTATTTACCCATAGCTGGAGGGAGAGTAGGATTCATACCTTTCCCACGGGTATTAGCACTAAGTGAAATGCAATTACCACGTCCAGGATTTGAACTCGGGGCGACGAGTCCATTATATATATATATATATATATATATATATGTGTGTGTGTGTGTGTGTGTCTGTGTGTGTGTGTGTATTTGGGCAGCATTCTTTCATTTATACAAGTAGAATTAAACAAAAGGTACATCTCCTGTTTAACAATTTTATTTTTTATCTTTTCTAATTTTCTGGCCAACTTTTTAATGTTTGGGTGGAATTGGTGGATAAGTCCACCAAAGTTCAGTTCCCGAGTACTTTCGGCACTTCGAAGTGCCATCATCAGGGGTGATGTATTCCAGTTTTTTTTTAAATTATATTAATGTGGGGGCTGGAAGGAGAAGAATTAATATAATTTTAAAAAAAAACTGGAATACATCACCCAAACATTAAAAAGTTGGCCAGAAAATTAGAAAAGATAAAAAATAAAATTGTTAAACAGCTTTCTACTTGTAGATATAATTTTCAAAGAATGGAAAAACTTAACAAACCGTGATAAATTTATTTCGTAATAAATTTATTTCGACCAAAAGCTCAAAAGGCTTTTAAATATTTTTACAAAATTTTTTTTAAAATCCTTGAGAGACTGGCCTCTTCGGACGGAGATTACAAAATGAAGGGATTCACCTAAAGACAGTTTCACCAGAAAAATCAGGTCAGACAGCAAGTATAAGGATATATATATATATATATATATATATATATATATATATATATATATACCTCTAGAATTATCTAAAGCTAAAATGTAAAAAGTGCTCGATACGTAAGTAGAGCAATTAATAAAGTTAATCCTTAGGAGTCAGATATACCTACTAATAGTTTAGCTTAGTAGCTCATCAGAGCAAGAATATCTGTGTATGTATGTATATATATATATATATATATAATCTATCAATGATATTGAGCACTCTTTTCGTATAAATATACCAAACTAAATTACGATTATATATATATATATATTCACTTACAGGCATAGTGACAAGTCAAGCACACAGTCGAAATCCATATGTTCGTATACAACACAAGCCCACACTGTCATACCTATATTAAATACATAGACAAAAGTTTACATCCACTCTTACTCATATACCAGACACGCTTAGTGTAACTATTATCGACGTAGGAAGTGGAATCGGCGACCCGTGTTCAAACCCCGGATGAGGCTGTTTGGGTTTCACTTCGCGCTAATGCCCTTGGGGAAAGGTATGAATCCATCTGTTCTTGTTTGGAGAAGGGGAAACTCTGAATTGAAACCAGCTGTACTCCGCTAAAATAATGACCTATACACTTGTAAAGACACCACAGATGTACACATAATCATATACACCCACAGACATATACCACATGCACACACATAAATCACTCACACATATCCTATAATTATGAGAGACACGCACATGCCATACACACATGTACATACCCTACACACAACCCACAAACACACACTACACACAATTTATAGCAAGCACATATACACTATACACCTACACGCTACGTACTCCTCTACAATTGATATATAAACACGACTCATGTACGTCACGCAAGCATCAGACACTTACATATACACACACACAAACTACTTCCATACACACAGAGACATTGCAGCCATAAACATGTCATACACTCTTAATCTATACATACGTAAAAACACAACAAATGTGCACATATACATACACATCATACACATTAACCTCTTACTCAACACACACACACCCATGCATTGATCACATGCACATAGATACTATACACACAAAAGTTACACATTAGTAAAGACAGCACAAATGTACGTGCATCACACACACACACACACACACACTACTTACCCCTACACACTAGTAAAGACAGCACAAATGTACGTGCATCACACACACACACTACTTACCCCTACACACTAGTAAAGACAGCACAGATGTAGGTGTATCACACACACTACTTACCCCTACACACTCATGATTCTTACACATGCATATGCCATACACACTGTGTGTACGCACACATATGTGCCACACACAATTAAGCTACACGCGCGTAACGAAATCACATATGACACACACCCTACACAAACATGCATCACACATATACATATTCTGTATACAGTTAGATTACAAACACACGCATACACACAAGCTACTTATCCTACACATACATGCACCACACTCATACATACATATATAAGCTACACACACAAAGTACTTACCAAACACATACATGTATCCCTCTCATACACATGCTATACACACACACACACACAGTACTTACCCTACACATACATGTATCCCTCTCATACACATGCTCTATACACACACACACACAGTACTTACCCTACACATACATGTATCCCTCTCATACACATGCTATACACACACACAGTACTTACCCTACACATACATGTATCCCTCTCATACACATGTACACACACATGTATCCCTCTCATACACATGCTATACACACACAGTACTTACCCTACAACACATGTATCCCTCTCATACACATGCTATACACACACACACACACAGTACTTACCCTACACATACATGTATCCCTCTCATACACATGCTATACACACACACACACACACACACACACATATATATATATATATATATATATATATATATATATAGAGAGAGAGAGAGAGTTACACACCCCGGCGCTCAATACTCAAACCTAGGCCACCCACACATGCATATAGAAATATAATGATATAAAAACTCATTTTTATCTCATTTTATTTTTCTTGTTTCTTTTTCTAATCGACAAAAATGATTTATCTTTCAAAAAGTCACTTATCCCAAACGGGTTTATCTAAATAAAAGCGTTTGTACTAATATTTTTGAACATAGCAATCAAAATAACATCACAGGCAGAAATGTTATTACATATATTTTATCTATCGGCTAAAACGAGAATAAGCAGAGACGCGGGAAATAAACGGTGGTGGGCGGTGGGGGAGGTTTTGGAGAAAGGGTAGAAGGGAGAGGAGTAAAGAAAGAGAAGAAGGGAGAGGAGTTAAAAAGGGAAGAAGGGTGAGGAGTTAAAAAGGGAAGAGGGAGAGGAGTAAAAAAGGGAAGAAGGGAGAGGAGTAAAAAAAAGGAGAAGTTGAATAATAATAGGAGAAAAAAAGTTTAAAAGGAATTAACTGAGACACTCGTATTATTATAAATGTTTGAAGGTAAATATGTGTATATATCATATATATATAGTGTCAATGTCCATGCGTACGTCTAGAGAATCAGATTTTGTGTTAATGCTTATTTATATATATATATATATATATTATATATATATATATATATATATTAGTGTGTGTGTATTTGTATTTTTTGTTATTTTTTGAAAAAAAAAACTTATTACTTAAAAAATAGAGTAATAATAATAATGATAATGATAATGAAGAAGAAGAAGAAGAAGAAGAAGAAGAAGTTTCTTCCTTGGAATAATACCTGGTTCGATATCTGACAGGAGCACAGCTAATAATCAAATTTCCTGGGTTTGGTATTGGCAAAATATACTACCTATGAAAAATTACGAATAAACGTGGGACTCAGTTGACGGATCTGAGGGGCATGATCGGCAGGTGTTCCTATAATGGTAAACATGGAGAACCAGAACGGCATCCTGCGAATATTGGATGTTCTGCTTTCAGGTACACAAAGATCAAAATAATGATGCATCTGAGAGACACAAATAACAAACATGGACATTATATATATATATATATATATATATATATATATATATATATATAAATATATATGAAGGTTTTACATATCTATTTATTTGGTGACAAAGGAACATTCACGACCATATTGGTTTCATGCGAGGAAATCATCAGGTGAAGATGTTTCAAATGCAAGGAAAATCGAAAAAATATCAAAAAAATTCAGAAAATTCAATAGATGTGAATGGTCGTGAATGTTCCTTTGTCACCTAATAAATAGATATGTAAAACCTTTATATATTTATTTTATCATATTATATAACAGCTCTATTTTATATTTAGCACTCTACCAATAATACTGCCTTTGGTACGCCATTCTAGCAAAAGATGAAACAGTGACCATCCCACATTATATATATATATATATATATATTAGACTCCTCTCGTGAACGATAGATGACGGTCAGCAGTGAGTCATTTGTTTCCTCCCATGTTGTGCATGCTATCAAGACATTTTATGATAGATATATGATAGAAAGTTATGATATATATATATATATATATATATATATATATATGATGTTATTTTTGGGGGTCCACAAATTCTTCTTTATAGATAAATTGCTTCCTTTTCTTATATTTGTCCATGCTTCCAATACAACCAAAAAGTTTCCCAACATCCATCACATATATCTATAAAGAAGTATGCATGGACTCCCAAACAACAACAACACAAACATATATATATATATATATAAGATCATTTTCAATAAAGATAGTGGTCTGATGAAGCTCATTGGTATATACTCAGATACCTGTGAGTGGAAATGGTACCATAACCGTAAAATAGGCGATTTTACAGTTTTTACTTTACTAATATATATATATATATATATATATATAATATATATATATTATGAGAACCATTCAACCTGTTTAGTGAATCCGTGAAATTATATTTTCCACGATCAGCAGTGTATTGATATTCGAAAATTTTCAAAGCAGACAACCCTTCCCTTCCTGTAGAACTGGTGCTATATCATCTTACCACCGATGTTTTCTAGCTATTTAATACATATCTATAAACGTTCAAGGGATTACACCTTTTCTCAAAAATCTTCCGCACATTCCTATCTCGTAATCACCCACCATGGAATTTCTGCCAATACACTTAGCTTCACGAACTTCGGCCAAGGCAGACAATTGACGCTGTAGTTAATTTGCAAAATTAACTGAATCAATCTACCTAATGTCTAATGATTTGAAAACGTTCTCATTTCTTGTCTAAGCCCACCCCACCCCCACGCCGCCGTCCTCGCAATGGCATCATTTACATAGGTCAGAGAGAGAGAGAGAGAGGAGAGAGAGAGAGAGAGAGAGGGGGGTGAGGTGGTGGAGAGAAAGCACTTCATAATTAGAAATGTCTTCTTCCTCTTCAAAATCAACCAATGTTGATAACATCACCATCGACACAAACAACGACAAATACTCTCATTACAAACTCATCTTAATTGTGACGACTTTTTCCTGACTTTGCAAAAACATCTATCACTGTCCGCTTCCTATCTTATCTATATATCTGTCTCTCCCTATCTTCTCATTCTGTATACATATATATATATATATATATATATATATATATATATATCACTCTGTTCATATTTATATATATCTGTCTCTCCCTATCTACTCATTCTGTCTGTCTGTCTGTCTGTCTCTCTCTCTCTCTCTATATATATATTATATCTTTCTCTCCCTATCTACTCATTCTGTATATATATCTTCTCACTCTGTTCATATCTATATATGTATATATCTCTAGCTTCTCATTCTACTTATATCTATCCCTATCTTCACATTCCGTTAATATCAATCTCCTCACTCTGTTTATAACTATCATCTAGCTCTGTTCATATTATATATATATATATATATATATATATATATATATATATATATATATTTTCTAACAGTTCATCTATTTCCTCACTCTGTTCATCTTTCTATCTCTCGATCTCTTTCTCTGCTCATTCTATTTCTATTTATATCTATCAATTTTATATCTTTTCATAACTATCTTCTCACTGGGTTCATATCTATATATGTATCTATCTCTCACTATCTTCACACTGTTCATATCTATATCCCCACACATTGTTTATATATATATATATATATATATATATATATATATATATACCCAATTCATGACAGTCTCAGTATGTTTCATCTTTCTATCAATTCAATAGTCTATTAATTTCTCTGTCTCTCTCCCCCATACGCACTCAAATATATATATATATATGAGAGAGAGAGAGAGGGGAGAGAGAGTGATTAAGACAGATAAACTAATGCACACGCACATACATATACATACAAGCATAAACCTAAGTCTGGCACAGTGCCACAATAATGAAGCGCCCAACTAGGATCAAAAGAATTACATCAAAGAGTTATTTGCGAAACTAACTCGTTAACCATCACTTTGTACCAATCAAACGATGTTTATACTCGCCAGTCGTACATTTCGTGTGCTACAGCCTAATAGGAATAGATTGTAAATCTAGGAGGGTTCAGCGCGCATTTAATTAATCATTGGATATATTTCACGGATTGAAGGAGAAAAGAAATAAACGAAGAAAGAAAGAAAGAAAAAAGCGGTCTTAAAACTCACTTATCCTTATTGAAAAATAACATACACAGTGTCTCCTCTAAGTCTATTCAATACATTTAATATCATAATCATAGTTGTGGCACAAGGCCAAAGGTATTGAGCATCCGGGGAGAAAAATATAGAAGGAAAGCTGTCTTAAATCTCACTTATCCTTATAGAAAAATGTCATACACATTGTCTCCTCTAAGTCTATTCAATACATTTAATATCATAACCGCCGCAAAAATCGTTAGCCTTTTCAAATTGTTATTTAGCTTAGTTGTGGCACAAGGCCAAAGGTATTGAGCATCCGGGGAGAAAAATATAGAAGGAAATTCTAAAATCTCACTTATCCTTATAGAAAAATATCATACACATTGTCTCCTCTAAGTCTATTCAATACATTTAATATCATAACCGCCGCAAAAATCGTTAGCTTTTTCAAATAATTATTTAGCTTAGTTGTGGCACAAGGCCAAAGGTATTGAGCATCCGGTGAGAAAAAATATAGAAGGAAAGCTGTCTTAAATCTCACTTATCCTTATAGATATCATACACATTGTCTGCATTAAGTCTATTCAATACATTTAATATCATATAACAGCTGCAAAAATCGTTTGCATTTTCATATAGTTATTTACTAAGCTTAGCTTAGATGTGGTGCAAGGCCATAAGTATGGAGCATCCGGTGAGAAAGAAATAAAGAAGGAAAGCGGTCTTAAAACTCACTTATCCTTTATTGAAAAATATCATACACAGTATCTCCTCTAAGTTTTTTCAATACATTTAATATCATATAACAGCCGCAACAATCCACTGCAAAAATCCTTAGCATTTTCATGTAGCTATTTACTAAGCTTGGCTTAGTTGTGGTACAAGTCTTTTCAATAGATTTAATATAAGTAAAGTAGTCGGGGCGGCCTAAAGTCGGTATCAGCCAGTCTGCAATGGAGTCTATCCCCTTTTCAATAGCGCTAGACCAAGGAGATTGTTTTGGCGTCTGAGGTGGAGCGCCACACGTACCATCAGCTCCTTACTTTACCGCACAGATCCCTGTGCTACTCATACGCTGAGTTGGCGGGGACCGGTATTGAACTAGGAACCTTGTGGTTTCTAGCTCTACCGACTGAGCTAACCCGGCCTTATTCCACCTAAAACATGATTAGCATATTCATATAGATATTTAATAAGCTTAGCTTAGACAAGAAGTATAGAGCACCCGGTGAGGATCGAACTCACTAACAATGGCTTGAGAATCTAGCTTGCTAACCATTACACCACTCAAGGTGCCCTTATCATTTTCATATAATATCTTTATACAGTTTATTTCATCATCATCATGTCGTGTTGACAGTACGGATACCCATGACTCTCTCTCGCCACAGGTTCCTATGGGTCCTGGCTCCTGGCAGGTTTTCCACACGGCATCTAGAATCCACACAGAGCTTATTGATGTAGGTTTTTTGCTAGTTGGCCTACACTAGAGTCCATTTCTAGGCGTCCACAGGAGAACGTCACTTATGACTTCGTCCCTGTTTGTCCAGCATGCCCTGTTCGTTTTACTTGTGTGGTATATATGATAGAGCGTAAGTGGCGGTACTACTGCTTTTTTGTGGAGTGCTGCTTCCAGGATTTGTTCAGGACAACACGCAGCATCATTGTATAGTTCGCATCTATTTTTTCTTTAAATTGTCCCATTAAATTCCAAGTGGTGCAGCCATAGAGTAGCACTGATACGGCTACACCTTGCAAGAACTGTCGTTTTATATTATCAAAGAGATAAGATTTCTATATGATGGATAATCTGAATATAATAGTTAGTTGGAGGTAAGCTGTTTTGTTTTTTGTTTTTTGTTAAGTCCTATTTCTAGGATTTGTACAAAACAGCACGCAGTATCTTTGCGTAGCTCCTATCTAACACCTTTATTCTGCCTAAAGACCATTAGAATTTTAATATAAAAGCTATTCAGTTCATTTACCAAGCATTAATTCCTGACAACAAACAATACCTTTCTTCTTATTTTTAATAAATTTATACACTAAAACCATTAGCAATGCATTTATATTATATAAGTAAAAAGTAAGTAAAGCGGTCGGGGTGGTCTAATGTCGGTATCAGCCAGACAGCGAGGAAGTCTATCACCCTTTCGCTAGCCTAGGACCAAGGAGATTGTTTTTGCGTCTGAGGTGGGGAGCCACACCTACCATCAGCTCCTCACTTCACCGCACAGATCCCTGTGCTACTCATATGCTGAGTTGGCGAGGGCCGGTGTCGAGCCAGGAACCGAGCGATTCCATGTCAAGTGCTCCATCAACTGATCTAAAATAAGAATCAAGGGAGCCATAGAAACAAAAAGGTTGAGAACCAATAGTCCATTGTGTCTTGTGTCCCATATTTCTTGACTAGTTTCAAATTAAACAGCGTTTAATAGATTATTTCTGGGGAACCGAACTTTGCATATTAGACCCATGAGATATTCTTGAATCATTTTTCGAGAAGTAAAAAAAAGATATTGACTGATTAGAGATACGGAAAAATAAAGGAAATATTAGTAAATAATTAATAATGATTGCCAGAATTTTATCTAATAGATACCAGTATCAGTACGGTGTTTATTGGTCTGATATTACAGAAATACTTTTTATGAACAAAAAAAATAAATAAATAAAAATGAACTTTTTATCCAAATCTCTAGGAAACTAGAAAAAAATTACCTATTTTTTAAATTTTTTTTTTTTTTTGAGAAAGAGAGGAAACGAAATGATACGGAACTGGTCGTTTATGTATATTTTTATTTAAATAAACAAAGCAAATGTGTCCCTAGTGTTTCTTTTCAATCTATCCGTCCTTCCCTAAGCCGGTTTTCTGGGAATATAGACCCCCAAGCGCCTCAAAAATTTACCCCTACACCGCCATTAACGTTCCTAATGTGAACTCAAACTGAATGTTTTTTTCATATCGCAAAAATCAGATGTGATTATCTCTCCAACTGAAATTGACGTAAACCAGACGCAACGCAAGCCCGGGGGTAGAGGCGAAAGAATCGGTTTTTAAGGGTGGGAATCCTACCCTCTCAAAGATCCTATCTAATTATGACTTTTATGAACATGTCGGATGAATTGTTCAAAATGAAGACCAGAATAAATTCCCCACTCGCCATCACCAAAATGAAATGTCGAGAAATTGTTTCAAATCATTTGAATCTCTCTCAGAAATGATTTCATAAAATTAGTTGCAGCGGTTTTATAGACGAAATCATTTTATTGTCAGATGTTTCGAGACAGGGGAGGGTAGGGGGTATGAGGAGAAGGGGGTAGGAGGAGAAAGGGGTAGAACTATTAATGGCCGTTAAATCCATTTTTTAATGTTTTAGCTAGTAAACCGAGAATACTTCTCAACTCGCATACAAATAGATTGAAAGAAAATCAGTTAAAATTTTTAGTCTCGGCCGTCAATTCTGATTGGATCACTTTTTTTGTCTGCCGCAGACTACGTTATTTTTATACCGTATATTATATTAAGAATTAAAATATCTAGAAATTAATACACGTGTTCCTTAATTGTACGACCGTTAATATCTTGCAAAACCCTCCGGTTAAAATGAGTCCAAGTTGAAATGGAAAAATGTAAATCTTGATTATCTAGAGTTGCTTATGCACCCAGAGTAAGGGAAAGATTGAAAGAGGGGATGAGTGCGCAGAAGCGATAACGTTAATCTGTTTCAATCAAACAATGAAAATAGGAAAAGATAGAAAGAAAGAAAAAGAGAGAGAGAGAGTTAAATCAAGATTATTTTACTTATTATATTGTAAACACTAGCAAATATATGCACCCTCCGGGTGCAAGTATTTAAGTTTTAATGTAATAAAATATTGTATTAAATTAGAAACGCTAATGAAACTAAATAAGAATACAGATAAAAATATTTGAAACAGAGGGAGTAAAATAAAAGATTTGAAACAGAGGGAGTATAATAAAAAATGGAACAACTGAAACTTACTCTTCCATCACTCTCGTCTTTCATTGTTATTTTTTCTAATTTAAGTATTTAGTTAAAAGAGGAAGTAAAGAATAAAATGACAGTTATTTTTCTTGTTAATGGATTTCATTGAAGATTTATTGAAGAAATGTTTGCTTATATTCATTAAAATAAAACTAAACAGTTAGAAATCAATAATACTAAGCACATATTTATTAAATTCGATTTTTAATATTAATATGCAAATTAGCCTTCCCGTTTACACTGTAAACCGCTATTTTGTTGTATATATAAATATAATTGCATGTTGTCAGTATGTAGACATAGTTAACAGTATTAATAATGTAAGACAATTTTATTAATAACTGAGGTTTAGATAAAAATAAAATCATGGAGAATGTGATGTCAATAACTAAGAGAATTGTGACTTGAGTAGGAATATAGTTTCGGTTAGAGACAGAAAAACACACAATCTCCATTATAATAAGATATCAAACGTTGTAATAATTGAATTATTATACTGTGATATATCCACAGTTCCTGCTAGTCTATAGATTATTACGTATATTATTATAGTGATAAAAGACCAACCCCACCAATAATACCGCTCCCGACAGAATAACTTTCGTAACCAAATTAAACAAAAACAAAAAAGAAAAAATGCCTCCCCCTCCCCCCCCCAAAAAAAAACGATCAATAGATATGATCGAAATCGCTTATTTGAATTCAGAGTGGGCACCTCACGTGATGTAACGGTTAGCAAGCTAGATTTACAGACTATTGCTAGTGACTTCGATTCTCATTGGGCGCCCAACATTTCTGGCCTTGTGCCACATCTAAGCTAAGCTTAGTAGATAAGGGCACCTCACGTGGTGTAACGGTTAGCAAGCTAGATTTGCAGACCATTGCTAGTGACTTCGATTCTCATTGGGCGCCCCACATTTCTGGCCTTGTGCCACATCTAAGCTAAGCTTAGTAGATAAGGGCACCTCACGTGGTGTAACGGTTAGCAAGCTAGATTTGCAGACCATTGCTAGTGAGTTCGATTCTCATTGAGCGCCCCACATTTCTGGCCTTGTGCCACATCTAAGCTAAGCTTAGTAGATAAGGGCACCTCACGTGTGTAACGGTTAGCAAGCTAGATTTGCAGACCATTGCTAGTGACTTCGATTCTCATTGGGCGCCCCACATTTCTGGCCTTGTGCCACATCTAAGCTAAGCTTAGTAGATAAGGGCACCTCACGTGGTGTAACGGTTAGCAAGCTAGATTTGCAGACCATTGCTAGTGAGTTCGATTCTCATTGGGCGCCCCACATTTCTGGTCACGTGCCACATCTAAGCTAAGCCTAGTAGATAAGGGCACTTCACGTGGTGTAATGGTTAGCAAGCTAGATTTGCAGACCATTGCTAGTGAGTTCGATTCTCGACGGCACCCCACATTACTGGTCTTGTGCCACATCTAAGCTAAGCTTAATAACTATCTGAATTCAGAGTTTTCATTATCTATGATATATTGCCTGCCGTATCAAGGCATACCCACGTTTTATTATTTACCCATAGCTGGTGGGAAAGTTCTGTGCTTAATTGGCGAATTTAATCAGTGTTTATGTTCGAGTCATAATAAAAGGTCAAATTCGAACTATTCGTACCAATGCAAGTCGATCCTTAGAAGGTTAACGCAACGTGATCTCCCTAACCTAATTTCTTCAGATCTGGCCTTTGTGCCGCAGTAAACTAAACTTGATAGATATCAGTCAACATATCGTATTACTAGGTCGGCGACAGCGCGTTATGATTATTTACAAAGAAGACCCAAGGGACATAACTCTGCTGCAACTCCCCGAACGCTTCGTGTTGCAAGGGCAAGGGACATTCAAAGCCCCGGTCTAGCCGGATAACTTTCAACGGCAATGTTTCTGTGTTTATAACAATAATTCAAGATTTTCCGGTAAATCAAGCCTGCCTAATTCCTCTGAAAAGCGGAGGGGGGTACATGAGAAAAATCAAAACAAGAAATCATTTCCAGCTTCTGAGTTTTCAACCTGGTGGAAGCACTTCCCTATGAAACATTTCGGTGAGAAAAAGACATTTACCCTCGTACCGCAAGAATAAGGGATCCTTATCGCATTTCAACTCGGTTGGGTGGGACCTGCTAAAAAGGTTAATGACGCGTATTTTTACTTCGGTGCCCTTGCAGGACATTAATCGCTAACCACTCCCCACTATTCTTTAACCTTTGTAATATTTGTGGGAAAAGCAAATATTTTTTTATTTATTTATATATACACTTAAAGTAAACATACATTATATATATATATATATATATATATATATATATATATATATATATATATATAGATAGATAGATAGATATATGAATTTTCCGAATAATATATATATATATATATATATATATATATATATATATATATAGATAGATAGATATATATATGAATTGTCCGAATAATATATATATATATATATATATATATATATATTCTCCCAAAAATTGTCGGCTAAAAAAAAGCCACATCAAAACACATCGTTTGCGTATTTACTTCTCATACTGTCGTGTAGAAAAAGTCACTATAAGAGGAATATAACCTACTTCTAAACAAAACGAAAAATCTAGGAGAGTCCGGTTGGTGTAGGGGTTACACTTCAGCTTGACAGTCAGGGTTCGAATCACGCACAAGGCGGTC
>CM042169.1:17197681-17202681 GCA_023376005.1 Doryteuthis pealeii
AGAACACACTAAATCAAAGAGCTATCAGAATCACTGTTAATTGAATATAAAATAACATTAAACATTTTAGTCTTCAGTCTCGATACTTTTTGATCAATTCTCTTATAAACAGACCATTCTTCTTTTCTGTTCTATTTATATGTTGTTCCAAATTCCTTAGCGAAAATGGAAGCAGCATTACCATTTTGTTCTGTCTTTGAGACTGTCATAGAGCAATAAACTAGCCATCAGTGGCGGGCAGCGTCAAACCATCGCACCATTTACCGAAACTAAAAAGAGAAATCCGAGAAATGACTCATAGTCTCCGTTGCTGCATGGCTGCCTCGATGAATCGATACCGCCTATGGATTTCTCGTACACTCCGCAACAATTTTTGACATCGCTTCGACCCCCTCCCACACCACTCCTCCGACAACCTCCATCAACATCCACCACCCAATATAGAGATGTCCGTTTACCGTTTCTGTAGCTATTTCATTTTGGAAAAACTGGTGCCGACGTAACCTGCCGCTATCCCCCAACCGCTCACCGCTCAAGCCCCAACCCATTACAAGGTTCCGACACTGCAAACACCATCGCATACGTTTGTTTTTGCTTCATCTTTGATATATATATATAAACTCTCTCTCTCTCTCTCTCTCTCTCTCTTGCTCTCTCGCTCCATTTGGAAACATTTCGATATTTTTCTTTTATCTTTCCTGATTTTTTAAGCGTTCATGTATTATTAAGAATGATAAAAATAGAAAAATAAAAATTGACTGGTTGGGTTGGATTTTACGGCATGTCAACCCTTGTTGGGTTATTTGATGCCAAAGACGTTTTGTTTGATTCATTCTTGATGGGTACTCTATTTTTTAACACAATTATTTTTAAACACATTTTTAAAAACTCATTTTGTTCTATTTAACCCATAGATAGGACCCTAAAAGGTAGTACCACTACAGGTCAGAGTAGATATGGGAGTATTGGTACTCCACATTCCCCAGATCTTAGATGAGAGGGATAAAAAAAACGTCGTGTAATGGTTAGCAAGTTATTTTCACAAATACATTATTATTATGTATATTTAAATTTTTAGATATCTTTGTGAATATAAATTAAATATTCGTAATTTTTGCACAAAAAACAAGAACCGGCGATATTTAATGTGTATATATATTTATGTTCTTAGCTCTGGGTAAATAGTCGGTCAGATTGGGTTCTTTAACCTTGCTTATGCAAACCTATTAAATTCGGCTTCAAAAATTGAACTTGTGTCACATCCTGTTTGTGCAGAGGGTGTTGGGTAAAAACATAGTTACAGTAATGAAATCTAAGTAATTATACCGATCGGACAAACTCATTCACAACAACGCATGTAATATGGACGATTCCATCTCTTAAATGCGGAGTTGCTCTCTGTTGTATTGTTAATGGTACATTTCTTGTAGCTATGAAAAAAGAAGAGAAAAAGATTTCTGTAATAATCTTTCATCAATTGGCAGCAATTTATCGAGAGATTTTCAGGAGAATAATAAACTTTAATTCATTTGCATGAGTGGGTTCATCCGACAACGTGGTAATTTTTTTTATCGTTACAAACAGACAATGATTTTAATATATTAGTTGCAAATATAAGAGCTGGAAGCCGGAATAAACAAGAACAGATTCTTTTATATGTAAATAAAAAAGCACTTTTTTATTCAAATGATAGGAATCCTGAAATCAACAAATGCTCCCCACCCACAAAAAAGCGAGTGCCGGTATAATACAGCAGTTAAAGTGATTCGGGTTTGAAAGGAGAATAAGAGTATAATTCTAAACAAACAAAAACTATTCCTATCAACAGATAAAAAGGGGCCTTTTTTTTCTTTCTTTTTTTGTTTTTTAAATTCCTCGTCTCCATATTCCCGTGAAATAATCCCTTAATTCCAAGAACGTTGCCAGAAAAAAAAGTCTGAGAGCATTTGTGGTCAATTCAGTACGAAGCCGCAATTTGAAATATATAATCACAATCAACTCCCATCTTCATTCTCTTCGTCTTTATTTTTCTGTTTTCTATTTTCCCACTTTTTTTTTAATCAATGATTTGATTCATTGGTATTTATATACAATATACATCAGTAAAAAGGATGGGGAAACGGACAATGAACGCGTATCTCTCCCTACACACACACACACACACACATATATATATATATATATATATATATATATATATATATATATACCAAACTTGTTGGTAAATCCTCGCGGTAAGAAAAAAAAACAGCAAATAGTTTGATTGTAAAAATATACTATCAAACATTACCCGGGGAGAAAAAAAATTTGGAAAAAAGAAAAGACCAAGATAATCGTACCAACCAAAAATAATCTATTGGTACAATATTTGGCCAAAAGAAAAAACAATATATATATATATATATATATATATATATATATATATATATATATATATATATAAGATATATATATATATTCTTATAAAATCGCCAGGAAACTAAAGCTAATAAGTAACAAGTCTCTTTAGTCAGTTTAGCCATGAAGAGCATTAAGCGAAACTTTTAGTAGATTTGTCTGACTCATTAGATTTATCTATATATCTATATACGAAGTTTATCATAAAAGTATCGAGATTAAAGCTGTATTTACCAAGATAGAAATGAATAATGAATGGAACGTTATTTTTTTCAAGAATACAATGCGTATCAAAAAGTGCCGGCTTTGAAACTGTATTTACACAGATAGAAATGAACAATGAATGGAACGTAATTTTTTTCAGAATAGGTGTGTCAAAAAGTACAAAAAATCTAGATAAATTTTTATCACACCTTGTATATATATATATATATATATATATATATATATATATATATATATGGAGGATATGTACTTAATTGAAGTCATACCTATTTTTGAAAATTAATTAGTTAATAATTAATGAATTTAGGCGGGCATATATGTTCAAATGTAAGGCTAAACGAATCGAGAAAATGTCAATCCCTGAATGTACATTTCGACCTATTATATTATTCAGGAATTGACATTTTCTCGATTCGTTTAGCCTTACATTTGAACATATATGCCCGCCTAAATTCATTAATTATTAACTAATTAATTTTCAAAATTAGGTATGACTTCAATTAAGCACATATCCTCCAAAAATTGTCGGCTAAAAGCCATATCAAATAAACACACATTATATATATATATATATATATATATATATATATATATATATATATATCAGAGACAGAGACAGAGAGACAGTTGTAATATTTATTCCTTGATACTGAGTACACTTCATTTATATATATATATATATATATAATATATATATATATATATATCAGTATGTTCACATCTATGTGTGATGCGAAGGTATAGGTTTGAATTGGGCAATGAAACGTCTTATCTGAGGCATATTTTCTGAGCAAATAATCCAGATATAAACGATTTCAAATCAAAAACACGACTATTTATTTTCATTATATTTTCCCTTCCTTTCCGGACACGGTTCTTGTTTATTCAAACGTAAAGAATTATTGGTTTTTATCAGGCGCTTTCATCTTTTCAACTTAGAGAATTTTATATATTACAATAAAAAAGGAAATGTAATAATAGTTATTGTCGAAGGAAATGGACACAGGTATTCGGGGTTTTTTTTATTATCCTGGGCGAGGTTGTTTGCATTGCACATTGTGCTAATACTCTTGGGAAAGGTATTAATCTACTCGTTTTGTACATGAAAAGGAGGTGCCTGTTGCATAAGCAACTATCGAGACTATGTTCAACCATCGTAATTAGAAGAATATATATATATATATATATATATGTATATATATGTGTGTGTGTGTGTGTGTGTGTGTGTGTAAGGTAATCCAAAATGACTCGTTGCAAGGGATGATTCTATTTGGGATCTTCGAGATCTCAGTGTACAACCATATTGTATGCTCTTGTAGGTGCAAACATATACTCGTACAAGGATTTTCATGAATCCCTAAAGAGAGCTCAATGTATAATAATCAATAAATTAGATTATATATTATATATATATATATATATATATATATATAAGTAAAGTCATCGAGTGGCCTAAAGTCAGTATCAGCTAGACAGCGAAGGAGTCTATCCTCTTTTCACTAGCACCAGAATGAGATTATTCTAGTGCCGGAGGCGGGGTGCCACACCCACCATAAGCTCCTCACTTTACCGCACAGACCCCTGTGCTACTCACACGCTGAGTTGACGAGGGCTGGTACCGAACCCGTAATCTTGTGGTTCCTAGTCGAACGCTCTACCGAATGAGCTAAACCTGCCCTACATATATATCGCCGAGGCAAGTTCAAATCCTGGACGAGACTGTTTGCCTTTCACATATATGCACTGAAGTGTTGACCTTTTTTTTACCTTGCTGTAAATCTTTTTCTTTAGATAAATCTCAACGTTTCGGCCAATGTGCCCTCCGGCATTCTTTAGGCATTTCTTGTAACTTTGAATCTAACCCTTTCTTCAGTCCACTGGGGGTATCCTGTTCTCATTCCGCTAACCATAGCTGGGGTATAGGCGTTAAGCTGTGTTAACTATTATTCTATGTTACTGCAGCTCCTGACCAGGATTGAACCTGCAGTCTAGAGATAACTGTCACTCAGAACTGTCTTAACCTAACTCCTTTATCCACTAGGCCATGTGTCCTATAATATAAATAATACTTATTTTGTCATAATTCTATATTTGTTCTTCTTTTTTTTAGAGGCCAATTTTTCCAT
This sequence comes from Doryteuthis pealeii, assembly GCA_023376005.1. Lineage (NCBI taxonomy): Eukaryota > Metazoa > Mollusca > Cephalopoda > Myopsida > Loliginidae > Doryteuthis > Doryteuthis pealeii. The sequence continues at coordinate 17,202,430 of CM042169.1, forward strand.
CTGTAAGATGAGTTCAATCAAATAACACTTGGATGGATAAATTTAATCTTCTGAATCCTTTCCCGCTGTTTTTATTTGAATTGTTTGTTAAAAATAAAATGTTGTCAATCAGATAATTCCGGTGCCATTGGAAGAGAGTCTATTGTCTGATTGATAAATAATTAGTTGTTATTTAAAACTGAAACAGATGGTTGACGTCTATCTTGTGGGACAATAAATAAACATTTTCTCTTCTTTTTGTCGGATGGTTCG
>CM042169.1:17207681-17215181 GCA_023376005.1 Doryteuthis pealeii
TGTTTTTATTCATCTGAAATGTGCAGTTCCTCCGAGGAATAACTCATCTTTGAATCTGAGATCCTTGGAGTGCGACGTCCAGTCCACTGATCTACCTTCGAGGCAATCGCCAAAAATACACAAACTCTATGTGGTTTTGTTGATGAGGAAATGGTCTAAAAAAATTCTACAAGAAATGAAACAACCCCTGACTGATCCAATCTCCACCCCCACCCACCCCCAGTATCTTGCCAGACATTAACTTCTGAAATCAAATCTCCCCCTCCCCCTTTTTTTTACACCCCCACTTCTGTCCACACCCTTTCCCCGTGGGTTAGTCTTCGCCAGGCGAACCCGTTCAATATTGGCTGCAAACTTCTACTTTTATTGAGACAGAACGGAATCCATTTGTATAGGCATAATCCCACGGCTTTAACCAAGCAAAATGAATTTGCTTGCTTCGATTTCAATCTGATAGGCTATTTTTTGTTTTCTCTTTTTTATTGTCTTTTTTTCTGTTCACATCTATCTATCTTTCATTTTATATATCCCTGTATGTTCAAATCTATCTATTTATATATATATATATATATATATATATATATATCCCAGTCTGTATAAACCTATCTAATTATATATCTATCTCCGCCTGTTCAAATCTATCAATCTATCTATCACAGCCTGTTTAGATGTATCTATCTACCTATCAATCTATCTATCTATCTACCGCATTCTGTTCAGATCTATCTATCTATCTATCGCAGTCTGTTCAGATCTATCTATCTATCGCAGTCTGTTCAGATCTATCTATCTATCTATCGCAGTCTGTTCAGATCTATCTATCTATCTATCGCAGTCTGTTCAGATCTATCTATCTATCGCAGTCTGTTCAGATCTATCTATCTATCTATCTATCGCAGTCTGTTCAGATCTATCTATCTATCGTAGTCTGTTTAGATCTATCTATCGCAGTCTGTTCACATCTATCTATCGCAGTCTGTTCACATCTATCTATCTATTATCCATCGCAGTCTGTTCACATCTATCTATCTATCGCAGTCTTTTCAGATCTATCTATCTATCGTAGTCTGTTCAGATCTATCTATCTATCTATCGTAGTCTGTTCAGATCTATCTATCTATCTATCTATCTATCGCAGTCTGTTCACATCTATCTATCTATCTATCGCAGTCTGTTCACATCTATCTATCTATCTATCTATGTATCGCAGTCTGTTCACATCTATCTATCTATCGCAGTCTTTTCAGATCGGACTGGGATATTCATATCTATGTATGTGTGTGTGCTTGTGCGTCCGAGTCTGTTCAAATATATTTCTGTTTACATATACCAATCTATCTCAGTTTGTTTCTATCTTATTAGTCTGTTCCCGTCTATATCTATTTATATATTAATATCAGTCTGTGTGTATGTGTGTTCATATCTATCTATATATATATATCTCAGTCTGCTAAAATATATCTATGTTTATATATATCTATTGATTTAAGTCTGTACATATCTATCTCAGTCTGTTTCTATCTATATCTCTCTACATATCAGTCTTTTCCCGTCTATCGATCTCAATTTGTTCAGATCTATATGTCTGTATATCTATTTATCTAACACACTATCTTTGTGTTCAATTTGATGGGATCTTTTGTTTTGTTTCCCATTGTTTGTTTGCTTGTTTTTCTAATTTCTACATACTTATTTTTTCCTCAATTTCGTTTTCTAACTAAGGAGCGAAAGGTACAAATGAATGAGCAAACATATCAAGTCATGAATGAACTGTCCTGATGGTGCACGTGATTCAGCTATGATTTCTTTTTTTCTTTTTTTTTTTCTTTTTTATCTAATATTCTTTCATTTTTTTTTTTACGTTTGATTTTTTTTTCTTTTCCCCTCGTTCAGCCAAACCCACACCTTTTCCAACAAAGACTCTTTTCGACCGCAAAGACGTCGCACGCGATCCCATTTTGCCACAAATTATCTATTTTGAGTAAATACCTTCTCGTCACCTGTTTCAACAAGTCAGTATCCCGAGGGATAGTCCAGGATTCGCATTTCCGAAAATCAAGTAAATCAAATGAGTGGTAATTAAGTTTCTAGAGAGAGAGAGAGAGAGAGAGAGAGAGAGAGAGAGAGAGAGAGAGAGAGAGAGAGCGAGCGTGTGTGTGACAGAGAGAGAGGGAGAGAATGAGATGGGGGGAGAGAGATAGAGAGTAGGAGAGAAAGATACAGAGAGAGATGGAGAGAGAGAGAGAGAGAGAGAGAAAGAACGGTGAAGGATGGTGGGAGATTATATATATATATATATATATATATATATATATATATATATAGAGAGAGAGAGAGAGAGAGAGAGAGAGAGAGATGGAAGAGAGCGAGATATGGAGGGAGTGAAAGATAGAGTGAGAGAAGAGAAAGATACAGAGAAAGATAGAGGGAGATACAGAGAGAGAGAGAGAAGGAGGGAGATACAGAGAGAGAGAGAGAGAGGGAGAGAAGGGAGGAAAGAGAGAGAGAAAGGTGGAAAGAGAGAGAGAAGGAGGGAGAGATAGATACACAGAGAGAGAGAGAGAGAGAGAGATGAATAAGAGAAATAGAGGGAAAGAGATAGGGTGAGAAATTGGGGATGGGAGAGAGATAGAGAGAGAGAACGAGAGAGAAGGATGTATAAAGATCAAGGTGAGGGGCGCGTAAAACGCTGATCCCAAGTGCATTGAAAAGACAAAAGCGAATAGACCTTGGCCAAGATGGTCAGAAAGAAAAAAAAACAAGCTAATCTATTTCCTTGATTAGATGATGATGAAAATGCGAAGACACAGAGAACAGATCGACAGATTTCAACTGGGGTCACGCGTCTGGCTTGGGACCAGATGGAGTCTCAATACAACTGGACAATTAGTGATTGTTTGCAGAGGGCAAGTTTGTCTAGTGGCTAATGTACGCTTAAATGTGGATCTTCGTGCAGACATTTGGGGGTCAATTGCTCTCCCTTCTCCATTCGAAATGTCTCCTTTAAAACCTGCATGACTGTATCCCTAATCATTAAATGCATCTATCCCTGTCTACTTTTACCTATGTATATCTATTTTCCAATCTGCACATATCTATATATCTATCCATTTCACTCCGCATATATATATATATATATATATATATATATATATATATATATATATATATATACCTTTGAAAGGAAGGAAAAACTCGATAAACCGTCATACAGTTATACATTTATTTCGACCAAAACTTAAAAGGCTTTATATAAAAATTGATAGGATTTATATAAAAATCCTTGTATTTGCACCTACCAAAACATGCAATAATTATACAGTGAGATTTTGAAGATCCCATGCAGAATCATCCCTTACTATCAGTTTTGGATACCTTACACACACACACACACACACACACTATATATATATATATATATATATATATATATATATGGGCAGCATATTTTCATTCAAACAAATTTGGTTCAAAATAAAAGAATCAATTTTTTGATGTTATCATCTTGAAACTTGAAAGGCGTTTCTTAGAAAACTTGAAAGAAAGAAAGAAGAAAAAAAACACTGAAAATAATAAGGATTCTATAATTTTTAACCTAACTCTCTCTCCCTATATATATATATATATATATATATATATATATATATGTGTGTGTGTGTGTGTGTGAGTAAATATGGAAAATAAATCCGACAATATAAAGAAAATTTTGAAAAAACAAGTGTTCCGAAAATGGGATGAATTTAATTATTGATGTTTAAACATTTCGGTTACATTGAACCTTCATCAGGATGTATCTAGGGGTGAAGAAAATGATGGATGTTTTTATATGTGACAGGAGATGAAAATACATAACTATTTTTATATATACATTTTTACATAACTAAAAAGATTTTCATCTCTTGTCAAATATAAAAACATCCATCAGTTTCTTCACCCTAGATACATCCTGATGAAGGTTCAATGTAACCGAAATGTTTAAACATCGATAATTAAATTCATCCCATTTTCGGAACACTTGTTTTTTCAAAATTTTCTTTATATATATATATATATATATATATATATATATATATATATATATTATTCGCCGAATTTGCTTGTCATGATTATTTAATTATAATGAATTCATCTGTATGTTTATCTATCTATATTTCTGTGCTCAGTGTGGGTATATGCACGTGGATGCGTTGCCAGCATGTTGGGAAGTCATGACTCTGGAAGGTAACCGTGTCCTCTGTCGGATATGGATGCAACTACAAGACACAAGGTTATACAGTGGCGCATTTATCATTGACAAGTTGATTTGACGAGTTTCGTGAGTGGCGAGGGCCGTTGGCCGAGAGGTAGATCATTGGCTCTGCGTTCTGTGGTCGCTCGTTTGATTTCTGTCGGGGAGAGATCAGAGAATACACTGCTGATGAGACCTAATGTAGGTCGAAACAGCTGTCCAGTGTTCCGGACGTCAGACGTGGTATTCGATTAATTTGCTTGTCGTGATTATTTATTTATAATGAATTCCTCTTTATGTTTATCTATCTACTGTGATGGTGATAGCATTTGGTTTAGTGCGTCTTGGGACGCATATATTTGCCTTGAATGAGTCCCCTGAAAAAATGATGGGTCCCAACTAAAGCTGTCTAACTCCTACCTTGCAACCTATCCTGTGTAATTCATTTCTAAGAAACTATTGAAATGTATTTACAGTTAGCTTAAAATGGTGAGGGAAGAAACCCGAAAGATACTGAGACGCATGAATACGATTTTACTGTGTCCTTTTAGATTTGTGTGTGTTAGGGGCGCAGGAATCGTACCTATCAGTATCTCTGTATCTATATATCTATCTATATGCATATCTATTCCAGTTCACTTTTAGGTAGGTAAGTGTTCGTTTTAGAAATTGTAATTCGTGTGGTAAAGTCTGTCTTCTATAGGTGGACTGAGACATACGTCTCTATTTTCAAATACAAATAAATGTAATAGCAGACACTTTTATCGTCATTATGCTAGACATTTATGAACGCTTTTCTGGACTCCATAGGGTCATATTCGCGCTCATCATAATTAAACTTTTTCACAGAGTTGACGGCCATCATCATATAAATATCTATGATTCTTTCTTTCATTCTCCAGATCTATTCCATTATGTACCTTATATATATATATCGATTCATGTTTGTTTATGACTATCTGATTACGCACACACATACATATATATATATAATATAGTTTGTTATATACATAAAAGTGCTCAATATCATAGATAGAACATAATACATACACGTACACACATATATACATATACACACATATATACATACACACACATATATATATATTAATTATATAGTTTGCTATAATCATAAGAGTGCTCAATATCATTGATAGAACATATGTATATGAGTTAGAATAGCAATTCATTGAAATGTCAGTTACCATACGCTTTTACCTTCATTTCTTCGCAACCCTATATATATATATAAGAAAAAGAAAGAAAAATATAAGAATTAAATATATATATGTATGTATATAACATACAAATCTTTGTCTGTCATCTTTAATAAAATTTGCCTACAAGAAAATATAATGCCTAAATAGACACAGTATACACACACACACACACACACACATATATATAATTTTATTCTTATATTGTTCCCTCTTTGTTTTTTATTTTCCTGTTTATTTTCTTTCTTCTTTTTTTTACAGTTTTTTTTTTTTTGTTTCTTTTCTTTCCGTCTTTCTTTTTCGGCACTATCTTGTCTTTTTTGTTGTTTTTGTTGAAAAGCGGAGACAGAAAGAGACATAGACAAAGGAGAGAGCGAGGGTTTCCCACCCGGATAATTTTAGAGACAGCTGAGAGATAGACAGACAGACAGATGAGAGGGTGAGTGTTTCCCACCCGAATGATTTGTAGAATCTTCTAAAATCATAATCCCCCCTAATTAACAGAAGACGACCAACCGTTAAATGTTCCTTGGATTGTGCTAATCAAAAAGTCTGTTTCGACGGCGCCTCCCCTGGTGCACGTGTAAACTTTGTCCCACCGAACAAGCCATTCTGGCGAGAAAAGTGTGTCTGACTTCGCCTCACCACTCCAGGGTAGCCAACTTCAAAGCATCAAATAAAACAAACGCTGTAAGACGTATATAAATAAACACACACACATATATATATATATATATATATATATATATATATATGTTACTGAAATAAGAATTTTAAGAGTAATTGTCTTCAGCATTTGGCAGACTTACCCCAAATTCTAAATTTACAAGAATACGTAGAAGGGGGGGGGTCGGTAATAGATAGTTCTTACGTAATTTAGAAACGCGAAACTGAAGAATTGAAACGAGAGAAAAAAACAAAAAAAAGGGGTGGGGTGGGATGAGTGGAAATATTTAAGCGTTTGATGAGAACAGTTTTATTCTGAATCAAAGGCTGAAGAGAAATATTTTTTCGATGGTTTTATAAAAAATAAAAAGGGTGGGGGGGAAGAAAAACGGTAGAGAAAAAAATAAAGCAAACATCCCCAGGCATAAATTGGCCCTCGTGTTATAACTAATATATGGAAATAAGGGAAAGTAGAAAGAAAAGTAAATATTAATAATAAGGGTGGGGGCTTAAAATATGGTGTAATCTGATTTTATATAACAGGGCAAAAACAATTTGGAAAGAGAGTGAGAAAAAATAAAAGAAAGAAAAATAGAATAGGAAAGAAGAAAAATGTTATGAAAGAAAAAATGAATGAATAAAAGTAAGAAAGAATAGAAGAAAAATAAAGAGATGAGAAAGAGAAAAGAAATAGGAAAGAAGAAAGAAAAACTAATTAAAGAAAGAAAGAATGAATGAAATGAATGAAAGTAAGAAAGAAGCAATAGAAGAAAAAGAAAGAGATGAGAAAGAGAAAAGGAATAGGAAAGAAGAAATAAAAACTAAAGAAAGAAAGAAAGAATGAATGAATGAAAGTAAGAAAGAAGCAATAGAAGAGAAAAGAAAGAAAAGAAAGAGAAAAGAAAGAAGAAAGAAGAAAGAAAGAATGAATGAAAGTAAGAAAGAGCAATAGAAGAAAAAGAAAGAGACGAGAAAGAGAAAAGGAAAGAAGAAAGAAAAGCAGATAAAAGAAAAAAATTAATGAATTAAAGTAAGAAAGAAGGAATAGAAGAAAGAGAAAAAGACGAGATATAAAAAGAATAGAAAAAAAAAAAAAAAAAGCAGACAAAGAAAGAAAGAAAGAATGAATGAATGAAAGTAAGAATAGAAGAAAAAGAAAGAGACAATTGAAGAAAGAAGTGGGAGAAACAAGGAAAGACAGACCGACAGAAAGAAAAAGAAAGAACGAGGGATAAAATACTTATGAATGAATGAATGAATGAAAGAAAAAAACAAAAAATGCAATAAAGAAGAAGGAAAGATATAGACAAAAACTGAATGAAGGATGAGAGTCATTCAAATAAAGAGAACAAGAAAAACACAAGCAAAGATAGAAGGAATAGGAAGAAA
>CM042169.1:17217681-17225181 GCA_023376005.1 Doryteuthis pealeii
CCTCAATACGAGCAGGATGTGACAAAAGGTCAATTTCTTAAGCGAAGTTTCAACAAGTATAAATTTAGAGTTTTCCTTCTCCTAGACTCGTTGCCTAAGGTTAAAGAGCCCAGTCCGCCCTACTATTTACCAAGTAATAGCTGAGTTCATACCTTCCAAGTGTATAAGTGCTATATAAAATGCAAACAATTTCCTCCAGAATCGAACTCGTCTCTGCGTGTCTATTTCCTATGACGGTAACCATTAAACCACGTGTCTCCACATAGTTTTATATCATATTAGTAAAGCGCACATGAGTGAGGGAGAAGATTGGTTGTCTAATCAAGGTTTAAAAGTCAAGTCTGCCCTACTATTTACCCATAGATGGGGAGAATAGTTGGATTCATACCTTTTCCAAGGATATTAGCGCTACGACGGTAACCGTTACACCACGCGCTTTCACAGTGTTATACCATATTGGCAAAGCTTGCAAACGAGAGAGGGAGGGGCAGAGAGGAGAGAGGAGGGGGAGAGGGAAAGAGGAGAGAGAGAGAGAAGGGAAAGAGAGAGAGAGAGAGAGGGGGAGAGAAGGGAGAGGGAGAGAGGGAGAGGGAAGAGAGAGGGAGAGAGAGAGGAAAGAGAGGAGAGAGAGGAGAGAGAGAGGGGGAGAGAGGGAGAGAGGGAGAGAGAAGAGAGAGAGGGGGAGAGAGAGAGGGGGTAGAGAGAGGGAGAGAGAGAAGGGGAGAGAGAGAGGGGGAGAGGGAGAGGATATATTTTATACGTTAGAATATTTATTTACTCAAGCTGTGGCCAAACACCTCTTTTTTGTTGAGTAAATCTATCAGGACTTATCTTTTTTTTATTGGTGGGGGTGCTATGAATGGGGGGGGGGTGTAAATAGTGATTTGGTTTTGGGGGTCCTCAATTCACTATGTCCCCCCAACCTCTTGATATTTTGTGAAGTGATTGATTGTTAAATGTATGGCTCGATTGCAAAACGGTGACAAGCTCTGTGTGAAAACATATGTAGAGGAAATGTTTATTTTTACAAACCCTTCAGAGAAGCGACCTGGCGCGGACATTGTTTGCTTCTAAGCGATGGTTTACACTCGTATTAATAGCAAATCCGTTGGAATACGTACAAGGTCTTGAGAAATAAGAGATATACAAAAGAATAAAGAATAGGGAGAGCGATAGAGAGAAAATCAGGAAGAAGCAACAGAAAAAAAAAATGGCTGCCTATATGTGCAAGAAATATAATCTCCTTGAGGTCTCTCTGAGTTTTTTAAAACATACTTTTTTTTTTCAAATTTTATTTTATTGCTTTTTTTTTTTTCGTTCGTGAATGAAATTTGTCAGGCATATATAATATATAGATTGTCGGACATATACCATATATATATTCTTTCTTTTATTATTTTTTTCATTTGGTATTTCTCTCGCTCTCTTCCTATTTTCTTTAACTCTTTCTTTCTTTGATTCTTTCTCTTTCCTTCATTTTCATTTTTTCTTTTGGGTTTTTTCTTCCTTCCTTTTCTTGTATTATTTCAGTTCCTTTTCTTTCTTTCTTCTTTTTTTCTTTCTTTCTAGTTCTTTCTTTTTTTCTTCAATTTATTTTCATTCAGTTTCTTTTTCTCTTTTTGTTTATTCTTTCTCATTTCATTCAATTTATTTTTCTCTTTTTGTTTATTCTTTCTCATTTCATTCAATTTATTTTTCTCTTTCTTTCTAGTTCATTCTTTTTTTTTCTTCAATTTCTTTTTCTCTTTTTGTTTATTCTTTCTCATTTCATTCAATTTCTTTTTCTCTTTTTGTTTATTCTTTCTCATTTCATTCAATTTCTTTTCGTTTCCTTTCTTTTCATTTCCTTCAACTTCTTATCTTTCTTATTCACTAGCCTTTTTTCTTTTTATTTCTAGATTACATAAGATTTTTATTTCTTTCCTTCTTTCTTAGAAACCTACTTTCTCTTTATCATTTTTTGATTCAACTTTTTACTTTCTCTTTATTCATTCCCTATTATTCATTTATTCATTCTCTCTCTCTCTCTCCTTTTTCTTTTACTATCATTCCCAATCACTTTCCACCTTCTCTCTCCTTTACCGTCATTCCCTTCCTTTCTCTTATTTCCTCTCTACTCACATTCCCGATCATTCTCTCTCTCTCTCTCTCTCTCTCTCTCTCTCTCTCTCTCTCTCTCTCCTCTCTCTCTCTCTCTCATATTCCCAATCACTCTCCGCCTTCTCTCTCCTTTGCCGTCATTCCCAATGATTCATTCCCTTCCTTTCATTTCCTCTCTACTGACATTCTCTCTCTCTCTCTCTCTCTCTCTCTCTCTCTCTCTCTCTCTCTCTCTCTCTCTCTCTCTCTCTCTCATTTTATCCCAAGTTTTTGATTTGTTTTTAAGCTATACTTTATCTTTTCATTCATACCCATACTACCAAAACGGTCGGAAGGACATCAAAACCCCCTACCCGCCCACCCATCACTCCTTTCTTTTTCTTTTTTTTTCTTGTTGCTGTCAGCTCCCGATTTCTATTCTTGTTAGTTTGTTTTCCTTTATTCATGATAAACACATGTTTCCAATTGGTACAGAAAATTGGATCCATTTTCAATACGATTATCGGACGTCTGTCACTTCGAAGTTGGGCCAGTTAAAAACGAATGAACAAAAAATAAATAATGATAAATAAATCAAACAGCCATTTCTTTTAACCCTTACATCTTGAACGACCAATATTTGTACCGTTATCTACAAGTACATATATATCCGGACGACCTGGAATTCAGCCGAAGAACACCTAAAACCTAAAATTCTATCTAGCAACGCCATAGCAACAGATATAGCCAATCAGGTTGTTAGCTAACTGATTACAACATTTTTCAGATATTTTCAAACCAAAATGACAAGATGAAAGAGTCTAACGTTCAAAAGCTTAAAACATCTTATTATAATGGAAATTGTGTGTTTTTCTGTCTGTAACCGAAACTATATTCCTACTCAAGTCACAATTCTCTTAGTTATTGACATCACATTCTCCATGATTACATTTTTATCTAAATCTCATTTATTAATAAAATTGTCTTACATTATTAATACTGTTAACTATGTCTACATACTGACAACATGCAATTATATTTATATATACAACAAAATAGCGGTTTACAGTGTAAACGGGAAGGCTAATTTGCATATTAATATTAAAAATCGAATTTAATAAATATGTGCTTAGTATTATTGATTTCTAACTGTTTGGTTTTATTTTAATGAATATAAGCAAAAATCTCTTCAATGAATCTTAAATTAAATCCATTAACAAGATAAAATAACTGTCATTTTATTCTTTACTTCCTCTTTTAACTAAATACTTAAATTAGAAAAAATAACAATGAAAGACGAGAGTGATGGAAGAGTAAGTTTCAGTTGTTCCATTTTTTATTATACTCCCTCTGTTTCAAATCTTTTTATCTGTATTCTTATTTAGTTTCATTAGCCTTTCAATTTAATACAATATTCTATTACATTAAAACTTAAATACTTGCACCCGGAGGGTGCATATATTTGCTAGTACTCTTAAAAACCGGTAATGTTAGCCTTATTGTAAACCAAAAGATGGCATTTTTTTTCAATCATACAAAATAAAAATTAAAAATACAACAAAAAAAACATCCACCCATATATATATATATATATATATATATATAAGGAAGAGAAAAAGAATAAAGAATAAATAGAGGATACGATTATAAGGCGTTAATGAGAGAGAGAGAAGAGAGAGAGAGAGAGAGAGAGAGAGAGAGAGAGAGAGAGAAAGGAAAAAATAGAGGGACGAGTAAAATAATAAGGATTAGGAAGTGAAAAAAAAGAAGTATGAATTAAAAAAAGAGGAAAGAAAAAAGGAAAAAAAAAAAAGAGACGAGAAAATTAATAAAGAATAAAAAGAGAATAAGATTCTGAAAAGTAAATGAAAAAAAGATAAGAGAAAAAAAAAGAGAAGAGGGAGAAGTGAGAAAGAGAGGGGGGGGAGAGAAAAACGATAAAAAGAATAAAGAATAAAGAGTTAATGAGAGAGAGAGAGAGAGAGAGACGAAAGGAAAACGAGTAAAATAATAAGGAATAGGAAGTGAGAGAAAAAAAGAAGAAATGAGAAAATGTTAAGGAAGTGAGAATAAAGATTCTAAAGAAAGAAAAAGAAAAGTGAGTGAAAATGTGGAGAGAAAAAGAAAACGAATAAACGAATAAGAAAGAAAGAATAAAATTCTAAAAAGAGAATAAGAGAGAGAGAAAGGTCGAAAAGAAAAAGACAACTAAGAAATTAATGAAGAAATTAATAAAGAAAAAAGAGAGAATGAAATTCTAAAGGGGGTATAAGAAAAGAGAGAGAGAGAAAGAGTTGAAAGAAGAGAGAGGAGGAGGAAACAAACAGAAAACAAGGAAAGACGTTATTTTCTCTTTGTAATCCCCTAAAAGACAACGGCAATTTTTAAAGGACTTTCAACAATGTCAGCGATTGAGATATTAACCAGTACCTTAGCCTCACCACCCAAGCCCCAAAGTTATCATCCTTTTATCAGAGGTGCTTTAAAAGTTGTTCTGTCAATGTGAAAGGCGTTCTTCGGATAAGCCCCGTCCCCTCCAAATTGTACATCTGGAAACTGTGACCATAGATCTTCCAAGTGGAATCCCCATTTCTATTATCTTATCAAAGAGGTTTTTTTATCTTTGTCGTTTGGAATAAAGTAATTGTTGGGGATTTAATGGTCCGAGAAGGTAAATTAAATTGTGACGGGCTATTTCAAGGGGGTCTTATGTAAATGACCCCCAGGTCAGCGAAGCGGACATTGGAAGAAGTAGAAAAAGAGAGTAAGAGAGGGGGGAGATTGGACAAATAGTAAGCAGTATAAAGACAAAGATTGGGGAAGGTTAAAGAAATAAAGGGGAAGAGGTAAATTGAAGAGGGAACAAGTGCATCCAGTGGACAATGCAGTTAGAAAAAAGGAATATATGGTGAGATAAAAGACAGAAGAATTTTTAAAAAGAAAGAAAGAAAGGAGGAAGGAAAGCCAGTAGAAGAGAGAGGAGGAGAAAAGGAAAACGAGCCTAGAAAGAAAGAAAGAAAGAATGATGGAAAGCCAGATATATATATATAGAGAGAGAGAGAGAGAGAGAGAGAGAGAGAGAGAGAGAGAAGGAAAACGAGTCTAGAAATAAAGAATGGAAAGCCAAGAGAGAGAGAGAGAGAGAGAGGGAAAACGAGTCTAGAAATAAGAATGGAAAGCCAAGAGAGAGAGAGAGAGAGAGAGAGAGAGAAGGAAAATGAGCCTAGAAAGTAAGAAAGCAGGACGCAGAATAGAGAGAGCGGGGGGGAAACGAGCCTAGAAAGTAAGAAAGAAAGAAGGAAGGAAGGAGAGAGAGAGAGAGAGAGGAGAGAGAGAGAGAAGGAAAAGGAGCCTAGAACGAAAGAAAGAAAGAAAGAAAGAACGTAGCAAAAAGAAATATACTGAGAGAAAAGCCAGAAGAAATTTTAAAAACGGTAAGATAAAGAAAGAAAGACAAGAAAGAGAAAGAGAAAGAAAATCTAACGAAATATAAAGAGAAAAAAATGAAGCGGTAAATATACTGAGATAAATGTAGGAAGAAATATTAAGAAAGTACAAGCGAAATTAGGTAGGAATAAGAGAAGGTAACGAAAGAAAGAAATAATCAAAAGGAAGATATAGTGAGAGAAAAGCGGAAAGAGAAAAAGAAAATATAAGGAAATGGAAATATACTGAGAGAAAAGCCAGAAGAAAATTTTAAAAAATGGGAAGACAAGGAAAGAAAGAAAAAAAAAATGAATGAAATAATGAAAGAGAAAGAAAGAAAGAATATGAAACGAAATATATATAGAAAAAAGAAAGGCATACAAAGGAAAGAAAGAGAGAAAAAACAGAGAAGATTGTAGAAAAAAGGAGATATCATGAGAGAAAGGTCGAAAGAAAAGAATAAAGGAAGTGAGGTATAAAGTCAAAGAAAGGTGGGAAAAGGAGGATAAAAAGACGAAAAAGAAAGAAAGGATAAGATGAAGGAGAGAAAAGAGAATTGATATAAAGTTCGTAAGGTAATCAAAAAGAGAGAAATAAAAAGGAAAAAAAATTTCCACGCTGGCTACTTTTGTTGAGATTTTTTCAAAGTCTACGAATAAGCAAGAAAAAAAAGAAAAGTCGACAATTTGACGGAACCCATTTTTATTCATCCTTCGATTCTTTATTTTTAAAACTGAATAATTTCCTTTAACTAGAAAGATATCATTGGCTTCAGAATTTATAACAATTCTTCTATTACCCCCCACCAATGTTTAGTTTCTATTTATTCCATCAACTTTTTCTAAAGGGTTCTGTCTGCTTTCCAAATTATTTTCAGAGAAAAAAAAAACAGAGAATCTATATATATATATATATATATATATATATATATATATATATATGCATTAAATATCAACAGGTCTTGCTTTTTGAGCAAAAATATGAAGATTTGATTTATATTCGAAGATATTTGAAAATCAAAATATACATAGAAATAGCATTAAAATTCTACTTAAAATGTCCAGTATTTGTACATCGCAAAGTAAACAAATCAATAACGTCAGGTCTTCTAACCCACTTTACCCAGGTGACGCTGGGTAGCTGCTTCTAGTATATATAAGTATATTTTGGCAGCATTTTTTCTTTTAAATATGTTTTGTTAAACTCTACTGACAATTCTTGTCGTACGAGTTTTTGTTCGATCCTTTCTAACTGTCTGGCCATCTTTTTAATATCCGGGTGGAATTGGTGTAGCAATTCATCAAAGGTTTTTTTAACCAGTTCCACACCTGATGATAGCATAAAGACGTGCAGAAAGCGCTCATGAAAAAAAAACCTTTGGTGGATTGATACACCAATTCCACCCGGATATTAAAAAGATGGCCAGACAGTTAGAAAGGATCGAACAAAAACTCGTCCGACAAGGATTGTTAGTAGATTTTAACAAAACACACACACACACATATATATATATATATATATATATATATATATATAAGAAAGATAGACAGAAGAGGGTATGTAATGGATGGAAGTTGATGTTATTATTATTCCTCTTCCCACCCCACCACATTGAGAAACTATTTTTATTATTTCTTATCTAGTCTATTCCATTTATTTTGATTTATCTTATTTTATTTTATTTTTTCCGAATTTGAAGAGATGCCACCTGACAAAGATAGACAAGCGACAATTAGGGGTGACATATATGTTACGATTTTTGACGTCAAAACCAAATCGACAATCTGTTCGGTGGTGGCGGTGGCGGTCGGTGCCGGTGGAGCGTATTGTTGTATTGTGGATAAAGGCGGGTAAGGAGATGGAGGGGGGGATTGTGTGTGTATGTGTGCGAAAAATCTGTCGTTGGGAAGTTACGCATGGAACGCCGAATCAATCCATTTCCAATTCCGTAGACATATTAGAAAAAAATTCGTATGTTTTGTTTTGTTTTTTATT
>CM042169.1:17230181-17410622 GCA_023376005.1 Doryteuthis pealeii
TATGTGTGTGTGTGTGTGTGTGTGTTTGTGTAACCTTACCACACTATCAGAATGCGACATTCAATTTTTAGGCGTAGTTTGATAGGTTTTAATTCATATTATTAATTTTCCTAAACCGGTCGCCATAACAAGGGCAAATGCCCAGTCTGTCCTATTATCTTATCCATCCCTGTAAGGGGAATAGTTTGATTCCTACCTTTCCCAAGTACATTACGTCTTGAAACCCTTATACCAACTGTAATGAAGATATCGAAGGAAACGGTGCTTGGTAACTGACAGTTTCTCGTCTATGCAATTTTTAAAACAAACTTAGCACACATATATATTGTCTTCCTTATATACATTCAGGATATGACAAAAAAAACAGGCAAAGCGCGTTGCTGCGTATTCCTATACAGTGCCCCTTTCCTCCTTGAAAAATGGGGGGGGGGCTCAAAATACACTTGCAGGAACTGGTCTGATTTCAGGCCAGGTCTGTTGATGGGGCTTAGCGCACGCACACAAACATATATATATATGGGAGAATAAGTGCTTAATTGGAGTCGTACCTAATTTTGAAAATTAATTAATTAATAATGAATTAGGCGGGAATACCTATTTAAATGTATGGCTAAACAAATCGAGAAAAATCAATCTCTGTATGTACATTTCGGCCTATTAGGCCTCATCAGCAGAGCTATAGATCGGAAGACCGCCCTGCGCGTGATTTGAAACCGGACTGCCATATATATATATATATATATATATATATATATATATGTGTGAGAGATAGATGCTGATAGGTACGCATCCTGCGTCCCTGACCCACAAAAATCTAAAAGAACGCTGTAAAAAGTATCCATGTGACCTAGTGTTTTCTTCTTTCTTCCCTCATCATTTCAAGCTAACTGTAAATACATTTCAATAGTTTCTTAGAAACGAATTACACAGGATAGGTTACAAGGTAGGGGTTAGACGGCTTTAGTTGCGACGCATAAATTTTCCCGGGGACTCATTTAAATCAAATATGTGTGTCCCAGGACGCACTAAATCAAAAAGCTATCAGCATCACTGCATATATAATATATATGCTGTCTACCAACATTGATGTTTTTATTCTTTCGTTCATGACTCAACTTCCAATCTAACACACACACACATGCACCTATATACGCATACATGAGCACACTCAGATAGATATAGATAATGCATACCCTAATTTTGAAAAATGTTTTGGAAATGTGCCAAGTCTGATCACCTACGCACACAATCTTCAGCACTCTCCCAAATGTTTAAAGATTTTTGTAATTTTAAAATATTTCAATAAAAAAAAAGATTCTTTAAAAAAAATTAAATGAACTTGAATCAACGCACCTGCCAAAACCTTTCAAAATCTATAAAACAGGAATCATCTTAACTTTAGCTTTATATATATATATATATATATTATATATATATATATATATATATATATATATATATATATATATATATCTATATATATATATATATATATATAATATATATATATATATATATATATATATATATATATATATATATATATATATCTTTATATATATATATATTATATATCTATATATATATATATATATATATATATATATATATATATATATATCGGTCTTTTTTAAAAGTACATTTAATAAAATTTGCTGACATGGCAATTTTTTGTTCATCCATCATTAACTTCGTTGTACACAGTCATGATAAAAAAAATAGAAAAAAAGGCTATGTCAGTTACTGGTTATTCCAATGCAATGATCCCCCCCCCTTCTTGGCAAATGAAAAGGGTCAGAATAGTCTGACACTAGTTGCAGGAACTAGTCTGATTTCAAGCCAGCTTTGTCGGGGGCTTAGCATACACTAATTGTATCCCCTGCTGATTAGTAAGACTACCCCTACCCCACAAGAAAGGTTCCCCTGTGTATATGAATAAACTACCTCCAGCAGTTAGTATCCAATTCTTCCATTATTTCTAGTTTCACTCTGACTCGGACAGGCAGTATCTGTTAGCAAAGATGCTGATAGGTACGCTTCCTGCGTCCCTGGCGCACAAACATATAAAAGGACGCAGTGAAATCGTATCCATGCGTCCCAGTATTTTTCTTTTTTCTTTCCTCACCATTTCAAGTCAATGTCAAAAAGTACAAAACAACTCGATACTTCTTGAAACACCTATATATATATATATATATAATATATATATATATATATATGTCGTTGAATAAATAAACATAACCAAAATGGTTTCAGACAGTTTTTGTTCTTCGCTTTCCATATGCATAACGGGATTTAAAGTTTTTAAATATTTCACATAAAAAAAAAAAAATTTAGAGGAAAATAAAGAAAAGAAGAATGAGTTTTTTTCTTCTTGTTATTGTTTTCTTTTTTTTTTTGGTAGATAATGATTCAGGGCCACTGAGGGGGTGGGGCTCACAAGGGGTTGTTGGGGTACATTGGTCAAGGGTCCCGAGACAATTGTGAACAAGGAAGAAATTGTCTCTCAACAATTTGTTTACTGTCCTTCTCAGATAACACTTTGATAGATGAAGTAAAGAAAAAAAGATGGGGGTGGAGCAAAGTCATTCTTTAACCAGACCCACCTACCCCACCCCGAAATTGCCAAAAAGTTGTTGGGGAAATAAAAAGCCTGGGGAAAATGAATAAAAAAGAGAGAGTCAGAAAAAAAACGTCGAAGAAAACGACAAGTAGAAGCTTTGAATGCTCACTTTTTAGATAAGAAAGAATTTAGTGACCATACACGAGACTAGTATTATTTTTTTGCGATGGGGGAGGGGGTTGGAGTAAGGGTGTGGATAAGTGTTTGTGTCTGGGGATATAGTGGAGTAGAATGTCAGATGGCCTGGGAAGCTGAACACAGGGAAATGTATGGGAATCTGGTAATGTAAGAGAAAGAGAGGGAGATTCATCATTGTCTTTGTAAGAAGGAGTAACTCTAAGAAACATTCTGAGAGAGAGAGAGAGAGAGAGAGAGAGAGAGAGAGAGAGAGGAGAGAGAGAGAGAGAGAGAGAGAGAGATGAAGAAAGAATGCATGTGTTTATTTTTAATGTCATCTACGAGATAGAGGGAGGTATACATTATTGTGTGTTTAAAAAGAGTAACTGATAGATGTGAGAGAGAGAGAGAGAGAATGTGTGTGTGCGCGTTCGTAAGAATATGCGTATGTATGTGTATATTTACTATAGATATACGATTAAAATCGAATGGTTTAAAATCTACCTACTTAATTTTCTCACAGTAGCACGTATCATTGGGGTAAGATTGTATACTTATTTACTTGGTGGATTTAATAGTAACTGCGGTATATATAATATATATATAATATATATATATATATATATATAGATAGATAGAGATAGAGAGAGAGAGAGAGAGAGAGAGACAGAGACAGACAGACAGACGTTTATCTTGGGTTTTGGTTTGAAAAAAGACTTTTGTCACATCTGCTTATTGTTAACGAAAAAAAAAAGATGTTATCTTCACCCGAAATATTCACATTTCAATGTTTAATTTTGTTTGTTTTTAATCAAATTAGTTGGTTAGAGTCGTAATAAATTGACTCGTCGCCCCGAGTTCAAATCCTGGACGAAGCTACAGTTCACATAGCGCTAATACCCTTGGGAAAGGTATGAATCCAACTACTCTCCCTCCAGCTATGGGTAAATAGTAGAGAAGACTGGGTTCGTTAACCTTAGTTAGGCAACCAGTCAAGGAGAAGGAAAACTCTGAATTCAAACCTGTTAAATCAGATTGGGGTGGTCACTACTAGAATAGGCTCAGTCATAATTAGTGATCTATTAAAAAAAAATCTTTTTTTTTTAAAGAAACCGGAAGTCAAAACATATTTATTGTATGTGAGTGAGTACGTTAATGTGAATGTATAGGTGTGTGTGTAAAAAGAGAGCGTGAGCGTGAGTGTGTGCGAATATGAGAGAGACAGTGAGTGAGAGTGTGTGAGCGCGCATGCGAGAGAGAGAGAGAGAGAGAGAGAGAGAGAGAGGCCACATGTGTGTATGTGAGTGCAAATTTATATGTGGCATTGTGTCCTTGTCAGTGCACACGTGTATGTGTGTGTTTGAGTGAGTGTTAGAAAGGGAGAGGAGAAAGAGAGAGGGAGGGAGAAAGAGACTATATGTGACGAAGCAAATGTGCTTGCGTGTGAGTGTGCATGAGTCTGTGGGAGAGAGAGAGACCGTGTATGAGTATGGGTGTGAGAGAGAGAAAGAGAGTGACTGTGTGAATATATATATGTGTGCATGTGTTTATGTGAGAATTATATAAGTATGTGTGAAAGTAAGTAAACAAACAATGTGTTTATTTTTTATATGGCCTTTTTAGCCGACAATTTTTGGAGGATATGTGTTTAATTGAAGTCATACCTAATTTTGAAAATTAATTAGTTAATAATTAATGAATTTAGGCGGGTATATATGTTCAAATGTAAGGCTAAACAAATCGAGAAAATGTACATACAAGGATTGACATTTTCTCGATTTGTTTAGCCTTACAGTTGAATATATATGCCCGCCAAAATTCATTAATTATTAACCAATTAATTTTCAAAATTAGGTATGACTTCAATTAAGCACATATCCTCCAAAAATAAGTATGTGTGTATACGAAAGAAATAAAGCATTAAGAGGATAATGTCTTTGGATAAATGTGTATGCTGATATATACACATATATAAATACAACTGTAGAGTAAGGGCACTGCTTCCATTGTGGGTTAACACTATGATAAGGAGACTGTTCCCGTCGCTATGGTTACTGTCAACAATACCATCAAGATGGTGTCACTCAGCAGATTCTAATTCTCAAAGGTACTACACAAGGAGGAAGCAACAAATGAAGATCAGTACACACACACACACACACACACACACACTGGACTATGCAATCATATATACACATGTACTTAGAAATTAATATATATATAAATTATATATTAAATTTTTACTTGAAGGCACTTACAACGCATGTATCGCATAAAATTCGATACTTTTTCTTATAGAAAATGAACTTGACAAGTGTAATCCCGGCAAAGGATGGCTCGGTGTGTAGAATACCGTACAGACTGTTTCGACTTTATTAAGTCTCATCAGCGGTATATACTAACGATTTCCCTCCGACAGAAATCGAAACCGGGACCTCAGCAGACACAGTGAAACACCAGTGAAACACTTTTATCGCCTCGGCCACAGTACACAGCTGACCATCCTAGCGAAATTAAGCTTGTCAAGTGATACTTACACGCCTCTACCATAATAGGTAAGGGGGTGTTATGGGAGAATAATAACAACAAACAGACCGTATGCCCTTCGGCGAAGTGAATAAGATTTTTGGATGTTTGTTTATTTAGAAACGTTGCTGAATAAAGTATATATTAATTTTTTACTTGAAGGCACTTACAACGCATGTATCGCATAAAATTCGATACTTTTTCTTATAGAAAATGAACTTGACAAGTGTAATCCCGGCATATATAAATGTATCTTCAAAATTTCCATCCTCTTTCTGTCTGCCTCTTTCTTTAAATACATAGAGACAGAGAGAGACACGGAGAATAAGAGAGATTAAGAAATTGATATAGATTCGAAGACACACACACACATATATATATAAGTAAAGTCGTTGGGGCGGCCTAATGTCGGTATGAGCCATACAGCGAGGGAATCTATCCCCTTTTCACTAGTGCTAGACCAAGGAGATTATTTTAGCATCTGAGGTGGAGCGCCACACCTAACATCAGCTCCTTACTTTACCGCACAGATCTCTGTGCTACTCATACGCTGAGTTGGCGAGGACCGGGATCGAACTAGAAACCTTGTGGTTTCTAGCCGAACGCTCTACCGACTCAGCTAACTCGGCCCCTTTAATATATATATATATATATATATATATATATATATATATATATAGAGAGAGAGAGAGAGAGAGAGTTAAGAGTAAAGAAATGAATCCGACGGTATATGTATAGATAATATGGTATGAAAAAGACCATGTTATTAAATTGAATTTATTTTTACAACTTTTGCATTGCTAATAGTTTGCTAATATTATATTAATATGAAAATTTTTTGATGAAATCGAAATATTGGCAATATTAGCAATACAAATGTTGTAAAAATAAATTCAATTTAAAATGTGTTTTTCATACCATATATATATATATATATATATATATATATATATATATATAGAGAGAGAGAGAGAGATATGAACATATATATATATATATATATATATATATTTATATATTTAATAGATTGATTATATATATAATATAATATATAAAGAGAAAGTTAAAGAGAGAGAGAAAGAGAAGGGGTGAGAGAGATGAATGGAATTAGATATTCCATAAATCCATATTCTTGTGTTTGTATTTTGAATCCCTGTTCTTTTAATTTAAACGTAACAATCAAACTAATCCTTTTCGGTCCCCTAAAAGCTACTTGTACAGAAACATTTAATTAGTGTTAAATCCAAAGACTAAAAATAAAAATGACACAAAAGTTATGAAATAATTATACATTTCCTCTTCTTCCCCTTTTTTCCCTGCTCACTCAACCATTGAAAAAAAGAGAAAGACAAAAAGAAAAATACAAAAAGAAAAAAAAAGGCCTAATTAAAATCCCCTTTCGTCTTCTTCAAAAGGCCCAACATGTCATCTGATGTCCAAAACAATTTTACCGACCACTGACCCTGCTCTAGAAATTAGGAAAATCAAATCGACTGATAAACTGTAAAAAAAAAAAGTAAAAAAGAAGAAAAGAAATTAAACACCAAAACATGACCTCTCACCTGTCCTGACCTCAAATTACATATCTGACAGGATTAACTTTAACTGAAACGCTTTTAAACTGGACAATGAATGGAACTTTTTCTTTTTTTCAAAATAAGAGGTGTGTTCAAAATGTATCGAGACTGGGCATGTATTTACCAATACAAAAATGAACAATGAATGAAACGTTAATTTTCTTTAAAACACAAATTTTGTTAAAAGCACATCGGGACCGAAGTTCTATTTACCAAGATAGAAATGGATAATTGATAAAACGATGTTTTTCTTTCTTGTTCTTTTTAAAATACGAACTGTGTTCAGAAGTATCGAGACTGAACCTGTATTTTCCAATGAACAATGAAATAAACGTTAATTTTCTTTAGAATAATAGTTCTGTTAAAAAAAGGTATCGACACTGAAGTTGTATTTACCAAGACAGAAATGAAAAAATCACTAAAACGTTATATATTTTTAACAAAAACCATAATAACTTTCCCATGATAGAACAAATTACTTAAACAATCCGAACCCATATCCAACTGTAGGCAGGAAAATAAATTCTTATCAAGTCACCTAAAACTAATGACTCCGTAAAGTAAAATGAATTCGTACAAAAAATGAATAAATATGAAGCAAATAATAATAATAATAATAATAATAATCTTATTATAATGGAGATTGTGTGTTTTTCTGTCTGTAACCGAAACTATATTACTACACAAGTCACAATACCCTTCGTTATTCACATCACATTCTCCGTGATTTTATTTATATTTAAACCTCAATTATTAATAAAATTGCTTCACCTTTTTATTAGTGTTGTCCATATCTACATATAAATAACAGGCAATTGTATTTATATATACAACAAATAGCGGTTTACAGTGTGAATAGGAAGGCTAATTTGCATATTGATATTAAAAATGTGATTTTATTAAATATGTGCTCAGTATTATTGATTTCTAATTGTTTGGTTTTATTTTAATGAATATAAGCAAAAATCTCTTCAATGAATCTTAAATGAAATCCATTAACAAGAAAAAATAACTGTCATTTTATTCTTTATTTCCTAATTTAACTAAATAGTTAAATAAGTAAAATTCAGCAATGAAAGACGGGAGTGATGGAAGAGTAAGTTTCATTTCTATTTTTCTATTATACCCCCACTCTGTTACATATTTTTTTATCTGCCTTCTTATTAGACTTTCTAATTTAATACGATATTTCATTACATTAAAACTTAATACTTGCACCCGGAGGGTGCATATATTTGCTAGTAATAATAATATATAAAATAGCAGTAGATTGGAACGCCGTCACTTAAATTTAAGAAATCACGAAATGAGCCATAATTCCCAGGAATAAACTGGACTTAATAATTGGAATCAAGCAAAGAATCATCCATGTTAGGGTTAGGGTTAGGGGTGAAAGGTAAAAAAAGAATAATCATTATAATCTTGAAAATGGGATTTAATAATAGAAGATCTCAAAATTACCCCAACTTCATTCCCAAAAATATATAATGATATGGATTTTTTTAAAATATAAAAATATATATATAATAAATAAAGTCAAAGTAGAATCGTCGGAGTGGCCTAATGTCGGTATCAGCCTATCAGTGAGAGAGTCTATCCCCTTTTAACTAGCGCTAGACCAAGGAGATTGTTTTTTTTTACGTCTGAGGTGGAGCGCCACACCTACCATCAGCTCCGTACTTTACCGCACATATCCCTGTCATATATCATACTGAGTTGGCACGGGCCGATATCGAACTAGGAACCTTGTGGTTTCTATCCGAACGCTATACCGACTCAGCTAACCGGACCCTATTATAATATAATAATATATAAAAGAATATATTTAAAATATATCTAAAATATCAGGATCTGTGAATATACTACAGTATGATAATTTAATATATAATACATAATGATATGGATATTAAAAATTATATCTAAACTATCAGGACGTGGATATTTGATTATTACTTTTGATATGTTTATTAAAGAGCTATTGCTAAATAGTTAAATATGTAAAAAATAATCTTGATTTAACTCTCTCTCTCTCTCTCTCTCTCTCTCTCTCTCTCTCTCTCTCTCTCTCTCTCTCTCTCACCCACTTATTTTTTCTTTCCATCTTTTCCTTATGTTCAATTGAAACAAATTAGCGTTATCACTTCCGCGCGCTCATCGCTCTATCTTTTCCCTACTCCCTTTCTTATATTTTTCTGTGTAGCATGGCCATTTTCTTCCCATTCTTCCTTTATAATAAAAACGGAATGGTTCATTATTTAGCTGAGGTAACGCACTCATAAGAAATAAGAATTCGGCGGATAAACAACACCGGATAATCAGGATTTAAATTTTCCGTTTTTATCTTGGACGGTCTCATGTTTAACTAGAGGGAATTGCAAGATGATAACGGTCGTACAATTAAGGTACACGAATATTAATATATAAGTAAAGTTGGCGGAATGGCTATTGTCGATATATGGGGTTGCTGGGGTGGAGCGCCACACCTACCATCAGTTCCTTACTTTACCGCACAGATCCTTGTGCTACTCATACGCTGAGTTGACAAGGGCGTGTGCCGAGCCAATAATCTTGTGGTTCCTAGGTGGACGCTCTACCGACGGAGCTAAACCGGTCAGAAGAAGAAATATCCTCTATCAAATATTAATTACGAGTCCATTACTGGCGTTCTCTTGTTTTCTTTTAGTTGTCAGTATCCAAAATCTATTTTCCTGAGAAAAAAAAACAAGAGTTTTTTTTTTTCTTTCTGGTGTCATAGTTCAAGCACTTTGCGTATTCAGCCGCATTTACCTCCGACCCCCACCACTAAACATAATTTATCGCTCAACTTTCATACTTATATTAATAAGAATAAATCTTAGAAAGACGACTGGAAAAACTATTACTGTATCTTGGAAGGCTTGCATTCATCAACTTAATTTATTTTCATTTTGTCAAACTTTATATATATATTTTTTAGGTCGGGTGAGTGAGGGGGGGTCCTGTATTAGGAGATGTCTCTTGTTTGAGTCACCAGAGTGTGAGAATGGTCCCTGATGACCTGAAGGGTTAAGTTTGGGCAACGTTTGAGATTCTTGGCATTGATATTCTTGAATTGTGTTCTTATCCGGTGGTTGTGTGTGTGTTTGTGGTGGTGGTGAGGGTCGAAGAACGAGGACCGGGGGTCGTGGGTGCTTGATATTCATAGAAGAGGAACTGGCAAGAAGTGCCAGGCCAAATCTCACAGACGCCAGAATTGATTAACGGGCCTCAAAATCCTGAGAGGATACCACCTGGCCGTACAAAGTAAATGCCGTTTTTAGTTAGAAATTAACACACACATGTCTAATATGTACACACATATACACTCACTTAGATGCATGTACATACATACACAGACACTATGTCAAATTCAGGTACATATGTACATGCACGTATATACACGCACACACATGCATGTGAACACGCTTACACACATGTATCACTACACGCTTGCATAAATTGCATGTAGACACAAGTACACCCATACATTTAATATGTAAAATCAGATACATACATGTATATACACACACGCACTAAGTTACATTCAGGTACACATGTACATGCATGTATATACACGTGTACGCGAACATGCTTGCACACATGTATTACACGCTTACATCACTTGCATGTAGACACAGGTACACACGAATATCCACACATGTGCATGTGAACCACACTTATACACATGTAAGTAAACACACAATCACACACATGCATGCAGACAGCTATATACACACACAGAGACGAAAATTATACATACTCACACAAGCACCTGCATGCACGCACACTTACACATACGTTCCGGTGTATGTAAATATACATGTTCATACACATGTGCGCCTAATTATGCATACATATATTTACACAAATGCATGTATATGAAAATATAAATTGATTTGTATATATAAATATGTGTGCCTGTGCATGAATAATGGTGAAGGATTCTTAAACCGCCCGTCTAGTCTAAGTAAGGGCCTTCACCGTTAGATGCAGTTTAACGTGATACCTAGGACATTCCTCACTTGGTAGTGATGCTGATAGCTTCTTGATTTAGTGCGTCTTGGGACACACATATTTGCTTTGAACGAGTCCCCGGGAAATTTGATGGGTCCCAACTAAAATTTCTTAAATTATAGAGTTTTTATTTATAGTCTGAGAAACAACTAAAGCCGTCAAGCTCCCACCTTGTAACCTATCCTGTGTAATTCATTTCTAAGAAACTATTTAAATGTATTTACAATAAGCTTGAAATGGCGAGGGAAGAAAAAGGAAACACACTGGGACGCATGTATATGATTTTACTGCGTCATTTTAGATTTGTATGCGTCAGTTACGCAGGATGCGTACCTATCAGTATCTTTGCTTTGGTATTATTAGTTTAAATCGTGCCTGGTGTGTGGGTTTTTAGCTAGTTTGTTTAACGTCATAGGCCCTTTAATATGTGATTCAGAATTACCCCTCTTCTCCACCGCAACTCGGAATTCAACAGACTTATTTGTCAAGAATACAAAGATTGTAAAGAGACATTGAGAAAGTAAAACCAATTACATCAGACAGCCTTTTTTTCCCATAACAATGAGATCTTCAGTTGAAAGTATCTTGCAATTTGACCTTTACCCATATTGTCCACTAGCTGTGTGTCCCATTATAAAGTTGGTCGTATGAGAGAATATCAACAGTTCCACAATGTCCTCCTGTGTGTCTCTCTCTTCTGCTTTCTTTCACCCTCAGCCACTTAGACTATGTCTAACCTGATAGCTGCATCACACTTGCTGTTAGCCTACATTGACATACACACACACAATCAGAACTTGAGTAGTTTCCTCACTTGTGGAGTGGTTGTCCCCTTTTAAGACTCCTTGTCATAGATCCCCACTAGACATGGCTTTCAAGAGAAATTTTATTATGAGGTCGTACAAAGATGTTTTAATGTTGCGTACACTACCAACAGAACTAAAACACTCAACCTTTGTCTGAATTTTTGTGATGAGGCTTGATCATTTGTATTATTTTGGTTTGGTTTAGTTTTACGGCATATCAACCTCAGTGGGTCATTTAATGCCGATAAAGTTTTGAAAAATCAATTCTTAATGGATAATACAATTTTGTTTATCAATTCATGTTTTTCTATTTAACCCATAGATGGGACCCTAACAGGTACTACCACTCCGGGTCTGAGTGGACCAGGGAGTAATGGGATGAAGGGGTGCTCCACATTCCCCAAACCTCCAAAACTGGAACCTCACCATCAGATAGAGTTGTAGACCCTCAGTCACTGCCTTCTAGCACCCATATGATAAAAAGGGTTGGGGCTTGCCATAAGGGCAATTGGGTTGGAGCAATCATATAGGTGCTAGGGCTTGACGTGACCAGCCGATTGATCAGAGGGGGCCTCTCCAGCCACCCGTCTAGCCCAAGATAGGGCCAAAGTGTATTATTTGTGTTTTTCAGACTATTGCCTTCAACTTTATTTTTATATGCACAACGTTTCGGTTGATGTGCCCTCCGGCCATTTTCCGGTGTTTCTTGTCAAACTTAGAAACCTTCTTGAACTTGGGAGCCTCCATGTCATAATCGAAATTCTGTGAAACACACGAAGCAGGCTGGAGGGAACATTAGGCAAAACAATAAAGAGGAGACAACAGTCTGAAAAATCCAAACAATAACATTTCCACCTTAAAGCTACCTTGTTTTCAACTGCAACAAGAAGGAATGGAAATGTATACAATTTAAAATTTTGTGAAACTCTTGCATTTGATTGACTGATTGATTGATTCATTTTAAAGGCATGTCAAGCGGTCAAGGGTTATTTCATGTATTTCATGAATTGTTCTTATATATATATATATATATATATATATATACACACATGAGGATATATCATATTACACACAGGCTTATGCTACAAAGCATCTAAGTTTGTTCTATCTCAACTAAAAAATGGGTAATCTGAACATTAGCTACAGAAATGAGAATAACTTCCCTATGTTTATTTCACTTTGAGGAAGCCATATGTTTTAGTCAGCCATTTTCATTTCACTGTAAATCTACACTGAAAATACGAATTTGTTCAAATTAATACAACTGCATGTTTTAACATGAAAATATCATAAAATGTGTTCTTAATTGTGCTTGTGCATTATTTGAAATGAACTTAATTGTTATTAAGAACACATTTTATATTTTTGTGTTAAAATATGCAGTTGTATTGAAAATGGTCGACCAAAACATATGGCTTCCTCAAAGTGAAATAAACAAGGGGAGGTTACTCTCATTTATGTAGCTAATCATGTTATTTTACATTCATATTTACATTCTAATAAACTGAAAATATTTTTAGCATGTCTATTTGACCCGCAAATAGAACACTAAAAGATACTACCAATCCAGGTCAGAGTGGACCTGGGAATAATGGGAATGAAGAGCTACTCCACTCCACTGAGATCTCCAGATAATTGTTAGCATGTCCAATTCTCACTGAGTGCCCCAGACTTTTGGCCTTGTTCCACATCTGAGCTAAGCTTGGTAAATAGCTATCAAATACCTTCAATTTAAATAAGTGAAAAAAAAAACATTTTAATGAGAACTAATTTTTTTCCCATTTCAAAGTATTTAATAATATTTTAATGTTCTTGTTTTTATTTTCAAAATTGTAAAAATTATTTACTAAATTGCTTGTCGACTAATTGGATAGTTTTGGATGGTTTCATTTTTCTGATTCCAGTTGCTCAATTAAAAAAAAAATTAGCATTTTTATTTTTATTTCTCCATGATGAAGTCTAATAATTTACTAGGTTAGACTTAAATATCAAATTCTAATGTTCTTTTTAAAGGGTGTCCTGAGAATTACATTAAACTGCATCTAGAGATAAGGTCCAATTCTGGAGCTCTGGGGAGAGTGGAGTACCCCTTCATTGCCATTACTTCCAGGTTTACTCTGACCTGGAGTGGTAGTACCTGTTAGGGTCACATCTACGGGTTAAATAGAAAACATGAGTTAAAAAATGTGTTTAAAAAACTGAGTCTTTCAAAAGGACATTAGAACGAAATGAAACACAAACCGCCTTTTTCAGGATTTGAACTTGGCTCTCTAATCCATTTGCAGTGATCATGTGCATCAGGAAGGTCAGCATCAGGCCCGAATAAAAATCTCTTCCATAGCAACAAACCATACCAATATATGTGCAGACTCAAATATATATATTTACCAACCTCGCCACACGAGCAGGATGCGACACAAGGTCAATTTCTTAAGCGGAGTTTAACAGGTTTGAATTCAGAGTTTTCCTTCTCCTAGACTGGTTACCTAGCCATGGTTAAAGAGTCCAGTCTGCCCTGCTATTTACCCATAGCTGGAGGGAGAATTGGATTCATACCTTTCCCAATGGTATTAGCGCCATGTGAAATTCCAACAGCTTCGTCCAGGGATTGAACTCGCGTTGACGAGTCCATTTCCTACGACTCTAACCATTAGACCACGCGCCTCCATACAGACTCAAATATAAAGACTGGGGGAATTTATAATGATCTAAAAAGCCCCTTAATTAAAAGGATTGAGGCTGTGAACAATAACATAAGCATCTAAAACAACAAAATTAATTCATTTTAAGGTTTTGAATTTATTAAAATGTTTAAGCCAAATAAACAGTAGAAACAACAGATTAACTTAATCCAAAACCCGAAAGGGATTAAGCGGAGTATTAACAACAGGATGATATTGACATTTATTATGATTAGCTGAATTTAGCACAAGGTTAGAAATATGAGCCACTCAGTGAGAATCGAACTCAATAACAATTGTCAAGATAATGTGTTGTTAGATCCTTTGTCAGTTTTACAATTGGTTTAGGTCAGTCAGTAGAGCATCTGCCTAGAAACCACAAGGTTCCTGGTTCAATACCTGCTCTCATTAACTCAGCATATGAGTAGCACAGGGATCTGTGTAGTAAAATAAGGAGCTGATGGTAGGCGGGGTGCTCCACCTCAGATGCAATCTCCTTGGTTTAGCGCTAGTGAAAAGAGGATAGACTCACCCTGGTCTAGTACTACTGCTAAACGGGATAGACGCCCTTGCTGTCCAGTCAGAAGAGCATCTGCCTAGAAACCACAAGGTTCTAGTGTTGTATACCCTTCTCATTACTTACTTCTTACTTCTATTCTTCTGTTCTTCTGACATCTTAAGTTCTTCTAGGTCTCTTCTAACGTCTGGACTTCTCTTGGGGACTTCATGTCTGGTCTTCCATTCAGGATTTCTCTTTATCAGAAGCCCTGTGTCATTGTTAGTTTTTAGATAATAACACAAGACTTCGATTTACTTTGATCATATTTTATTCTCAAAATCCCCCACCAGACTAGCTGCGCAGATCAAGTCGTAGCATGTATAACACGACTCACCACCATTGTGGTTTCTCGCCGACTGACTAAAATCTATTTCTAATCTAAACCGGAAGAGGGTCTTCTCCACTGATACTCACGGTATCCACCGGAAGGAAGGATCAGGACAGGTCAAGCCTTGTCATTCAAATCCTTCAAGGCCATGGGCTGCAGCTTATAACAGCCATTTTGATTTCTACACTATTGCACATAAATATTAGGTATCTAATAATTATGTAACACTAGGTTTGATACTGACTCTCGCCAATTCAAAGCATAAGTAATGGCTTTTTATGTTGATTGCAATAGAATTTGGTTATTCATGTATAAGGTTCTTGATTTTAAACCCAAGCCATTAGAACTGAATTGTCTGTCTGTTCAAAGGGGCAAGTTTAGCTCAGTTGGTAGAGCACTTACCTAGGAATCGCTACGTTCCTGGTTTGAGACCAACCCTCGCTAACTCTGTATGAGTAGCACAGGGATCTGTGCAGTAAAGTGAGGAACTGATGGTAGGTGTGCTCCACTTCAGATGCAAAACAATCTCCTTGGTTAAGCGCTAGTGAAAAGGGGATAGACTCACCCTGATCTAGTACTAGTGCTAAATGGGATAGACTCCCTTGCTGATACCAACAATAGGTTACCATCAACTTTACTTTGTTTTACTTAGTTGTGAGCAAAAACCAAACTCCATTTTTTATACAAATAATGTTCACTATATGTAGAATAATAATTTAAAGAAAAAAATTGATTCCTTGCTGCTTCCAGAATTTCTTCAAAACAGCATGCAGTGTCCTTATGTACTTCCCATGTAGCTTTTTCTCTAAGCATTTCATTTGAATCGAAGTGGTTCAGCCATACCATAGCACTAACATGGCTACACAATCATTTTACATAGGTAAATACTTTATACTTAGTTGCAATATAGGAGCCAATGTACTAATAAAGTCCACAATCATTTTCAGTGTTAATCTATTAATAAAAATCACAATCATTTTAAACAAGTAAACACTTCATACTTAGTTGCAATATCAATGTTTTATGAGACAATTTAGTAATAAAGTTCACAATCATTTTAAACAGGTAAACACTGCATACCCAGTCGCAATATCAATGTTTTAAGACCCAATGTATTAATAAAGTTATATTAAGTTATTTATAAAGTTATTAATAAAGTATATCTTCTATTAATAATGGAGATTTGCTCTATATTTGTCTGTAACAAAAACTATGTCACTGCTTACGTCACATGATACAAGATCATCATAACATAGAATAAATACACTCAAAATTTGAGCATGCAACATTAGACGATCCTCATCGTTGTTTTTTTAAACAAGTTTTAATAAATACATGACTGTTATTATATATTATATATAGTTTGTTTTATCTTAATACATATTTAAAGTTTACATTTCAAATTGTTTTATTTTTTAATCCTTTAATGAATGATGATTTTACATACTTAGGGTACAAACTCGCTGACATTGAATTTTTAAATCCCACACCCTCAGGCAATACCTTTCAAAAATTCATTTTTACATAGCCCAGAGGGTGTTTTTTTTTATTTTGCTAGTTATATTAATGTAGTTCAGTCATTTTAGATATTATCTCAAACAGAGCTATTTGACCCATAGATGGGACGCTAACAAGTACAACCACTCTAGGTCAGAGTGAACCCAGAAGCAATGTCAATGAAGGGGTGACCCCACACTACCCAGAATTTCACCCCAGGATACAGTTTTCTATCACACCCAGGATACAATCCACACTAGGTGACTCCTCACTCCTCAGAATTTCACCCCAGGATACAGTTTACTATCACACCCAGGACAGAATCCACACTGGGTGACCCAGATTACTAATAAGCATATCAAATAATGATAGGCTGTGAAGAACTATGGAAGAAGAGAGGGGATAAATAAATATGTAAAAAACAAAATTGATAGAATTAAATTGTGAGATTTAAATTGTTTAAAAATACTTAAATTGACAAACAAAACAAACATGAGATTAAGGATTCCCTTATTTTTCTTAATCCTTCTAAATGATATTAGGTGTTGGATTAAAACCTTTAAAATGGGGAGCCTTTTAACTTATCCGATAATTAATCCTAAACTAGCCGCTATTGTCAACACAATGAAAGAATTTAAAAATCCAGATAAAAAAAGGGGTAGGGTCGATGAAGCCTCTGCCTGGGGCCAAAATCTGAATTGGGTGGGGCTACTAGTTTTATTAATGTAGAAAGGAGTGGGTGATAAAGAAGAGAGAAAGAAATTGAGAAAGAGATGTAGAAAGCAAGGGAAAATGTGGAAAAGAAGAGAGAGAGAGGAAGAGAGAAAGAGAGATACAAAAAGGGAGCCAAAAAGAATAAGAGTGAGAGAAGGGAAACTTTTAAAAACAAAAAAAGATAAAAAGTGAGAGAGAAAGATATGGAAAGGAAAATAGAGGGAAACAGAAAGACATTGAGAAAGAGATGTAGACAGCAATGGAAAAATATGGAAAAGAAGAAAAAGAGAAAAAGAGAGAACGAGGGAGGGAGAGGGGGAGAGAGAGAGAAATACAAAAAAAGGAGCTGAAAAGAATAAGAATGAGAGAAGGGAAATATTTAAAAACAAAAAGAATAAGGGAAAAAAAAGATAAAAAGTGAGAGAGAAAGATATGGGAAGGAATATAATATATATATATATATATATTATATATATATATATATATATGAGAGAGAGAGAGAATGTAGCCGATAACATGTAACCCTTATATCAATTGCACCATGTGTCCAATAACATAGTAATAACAGTTTAATAATATAGAAAACTTAACATAGCTAACACTTGTACCCAGTCATGGTTAACAAAATGAGAACAGCCTACCCCCATGGATTGAATAAAGGGTTTGATTCAAAGTTCCATGAAGACTACCGAGTTCAAGAAGGTTCTAGATTTTAACAATGAATACCTGAAGAAGGCCAGAGCTTTTGTGTGTGCTGAAACATTGTGTATATACCAATAAATATGAAGGCCATAGACTGAAAAATCCAAATAATACAAATTATTAAGCCTCATCTCAAAAACTCAAACAGATAAGTAATACCTAATGATATCCGTTTTTTTATTGTACAATGTTCAATTTTCTCCTTTCCTTTCCTTTATATCTCTTCTCAGTTGGTAGAGCATTTGGCTAGGAATCACAAGGTTCCTTGTTCGATACTAGCCCTCGCCAACTCAGTGTATGAGTAGCACAGGGATCTATATGGTAAAGTGAGGAGTTGATGATAGGTGTGGTGCTCCACATTTTACCCTGCCTTTGTTTCTTATCATTTCTTTTTTTCTCCACCTTCTACTCTTTTCTCCCCTCTAATTCTTTTCACTCTCTTCTCTTTTTTCCTCCTTTCTTATTGGCTCCCCTTCTTTCAGTTTCTCCTCTTTCTCTTTCCTTTTTTCTTCTTTTCCTTCTTCTCCATTTTTCTTCTTTCTTTTCCTCCAATATTTCTTTTTTTCCTTCTTTCTTTTGTTCCTCTGCCATGTCTCCCTTTCCTCTCCTTTTTTTCTTTTACCTCTTCCTTCTCTCATTTCCTCCTCCTCTATTCCTCACCACTATTCCTCCTCTTCCCTCTCCTTTTCTCTCCACTATTTCTCCCCCTTCCACCTTCTCTCTTTCCTCTCCTCCCCCTCTCTCTAAAGTCAAGCCTTTTCCCCCAGCCAATGAGAAGAAAGTATTTACCAATTAGTCCAAAACTTCAACCCTAAAGTCCATTTTGTTTCTTGTACCCAATGATCAAACACACATCTTCCCTCACTTGAAAAATTCAGATTCTTCTTTTTTTTTCTTTTGTCTCTTTTTATTTTTCTACTTTTGACAGTCATTCATCAAGGCATTCAACCCCCACACTTCCTCACCCCACCAATGCCATAACACTCACCCCTCCTCCCTCTCTCTCTCTCTCTCTCCCATCTGACATACTCAATTTCCATTTGAACTCTCTTCACCCAACACTATTTAATCATTCTTCTTCTTTTTCTTCTTAACATTCACTTAGGCTGGCACAAGGTCAATATTGTTTGTTTGTTTCTTTGTTTTTCTTTCTTTCTTTTAATCTTCTTCTTCTAACATTCACTTAGGCTGGCACAAGGTCAATATTCTTTGTTTGTTTCTTTGTTTTTCTTTCTTTCTTTTAATCTTCTTCTTCTTAACATTCACTTAGGCTGGCACAAGGTCAATATTCTTTGTTTGTTTCTTTGTTTTTCTTCTTTCTTTTAATCTTCTTCTTCTGAACATTCACCTAGGCTGGCACAAGGTCAATATTCTTTGTTTGTTTTCTTTCTTTCAATCTTCTTCTTCTTCTGAACATTCACTTAGGCTGGCACAAGGTCAATAATCTTTTCTTTGTTTTCTTTCTTTCTTTCTTTCAATCTTCTTCTGAACATTCACTTAGGCTGGCACGAGGTCAGTATTTTTTCTTTCTTTCTTTTCTTCATCATATTTACTCAAGTTAGTCTGGCACAAGGTCAATATTCTTTTTCTCTCTTTCTTTGTTTTCTTTCTATCTAATTTTCTTCTTAATATTTACTCAAGGTCACTATTCTTTTTTTTCCTTTAATTTACTTCATCTTGATATTTATTTAAGTCTGGCACAAGGTCACTATGCTTTCTTTCTTTCTTTTTAGTCTTTTTTCTTTTAATTTTCTTCATCTTGATATTTATTTATGTTAGTCAGGCTCAAGGTCACAAACTTCTTGTTTTTCTTCTTTCTTTCTTTTAATTCTCTTCTTATTTAGTTAAGTTAGTCTTACAAGTACTCACTATTCTTTTTTCCTTCGTTCTTTCCTTTAATTTTCTTCTAATTAATATTTACTTAAGTTATTAACTATCTTTATTTTTTTCTTTATTTTTCTTTCTTTCTTTCTTTGAATTTTCTTCTTGATATTAAGTTAGTTTGGTACAACATCACTATTCTTTTACTTTTTTTTTCAATTTTCTTCTTAGTAAAGTCAATCTCGCACAAGGTCATTTTTTTCTTTGCCTCTTTCTTTAATCTTCTTCTTAACAGTTAAGTCAGTCTGGTAAGTATTTTTCTTTTCTTCTATATTTCTTTTAATTTTCTCCAGTTTTTTCTTCTAATAATTTTCATTCTTTATGCTGTCTTTCTTCCAATTATTTTCTCTTTCAAAATTTTATTAAAGTCTTATTTTTATTCATTTTCTTTCAGTATTTCTTTCCTTTTTACATCATTTTAAAATTCTTTAATATTTTTTTCTTTGGTTCATATTTTCTTCATTTTTATCTTCTTATTCTTTCTCTCTTTCCATGTTTTCTTCTTTTATTCATCAGAAAATTTTCTTTGTTTTTCTTCATTTATTTTCTTCTTTTTCTATTGATTCTACTTCATCCTACTTTTTTCTTCATTCTTTTTTCTTATTTCTTCTCCGGTTGCTTCTTTCTAAAATTTACTTTCTTCCTATTTCTATTTTTCATTCTTTCTCTCTTTCCTTCATCTTTTCATTTTCAGTTTCTTCTTTCTACAATATACTTATATGGTTGGCAACCTTCTGTCTATTTTAGACGATGGTGTAGTGTCCATTTTTTTAATTTTTTAATTTTTTTATCTACAGCTACGTGAGTGGCTGAACAGACCGATCCTTGAATGGCAGTCTCTGGAGCAGTTATTGCAAACAAAAGGTGATGCTTTCTGTAGGTGTTGGGAGTGTTGTTGTCTCTCCTTCCTTTTAGCTCTCTTTACTGTGGCGGCTTCTTTCCTCTCTTATTTACTTCTTTTTGTTCCTTGTTTGACGAGGAGGCACCAGGTTGCACGGTCTTCTGCACAAGCCTCCCACATGTTTATATATATATATATATATATATATATAATGCTTTTTCTTTCTTTATATTGCATTATCTTCAAATTCTTCTTTGTTTTTCTTTCTTTTGCTCCTTCATTAATTCTCCTTTTTTTCCTAATTCATCTTTGGTCATCATCAAATTTTCTTCATTGTTTTTTTTTCTTTCTCCTGATTCTTCTTATTCATTTCTTTTTTTCTCTTTTTGCTTCCTCCTCAAATTTATTTTCTATTTATCTTCTTATTCTTTTTCTCTTTCCCTATTTTCTTCATCTTTTATTTCATTTCCTTCTTTTTTTTTCAGTTTCTACCTTCTACTTATCTTCTTCATCATAGCCTTTTTTTCTCTATCTTCTTTTTCTTTATTAATTTTTCATTATCATCAAATTCTTTTTTTTTTTTTTCTCTCCTTCTTTTCTACATCATCTTTCATCTCTAATTCAATTTTAGTTGTCATAATTTTTTTCATTTTCTTCACAGATTTTTTTCTTCTTTGTTCTTTCTTCTATTTCTTCTTCACCTTCATTTTTCATTCATTTTTTTTTTCCCTGCTTTTACCTTAAATCTAATTTCTATTCATCAGTCTCTTTTCTTTTATCCTAACTTCTTCATTTTCTTCTTATTTTCCATACAATCAGTTTTTTTCTTATTACTTTTTCCAATTTTCATTCCAGGCCAAATTATATATATATCATTCCTTCCTTCATTCCTTGTCTTCCTTCCACCATCCTTTTTTCATTCTTCACTCTTTTCTTTTATCCTAAACTCTTCTTTATTTTCTTCTTATTTTCCATACTATCAGTTTTTCTCTTATTACTTTTTCCAATTTTCATTCCAGGCCAAATTATATATATATATCTTTCCTTCCTTGGTTCCTTGTCTTCCTTCCACCATTCTTTTTTCGTTTCCAGGCCCTTCAAGATTTCCAAGCCAATGGATGTTATATCATCACTGTTTTGGGGCTGTATCAATAATGCTCTAATTCCTACCATAATTTCTGATGGGTTATTAAATTTTCCTTTGAAGTCAGAAGCATTGACCCCCCCACCTCACACCACCCCACCCAGTCTAACCAACCCTCTGGACTTAGCCCTACCCCAACCTCTTCGTTTCCCTATTATTTTTGGTTCCTTGTTTGTCAAAGACTTTAGTTCTGAGATTGCTTCCTTTTTTTCTCTTTCTTTTGATTTATTCTTCTACTTCATTCCTTGTTTTAAAGGTTTATTGGTAAGATTGGAAACGAAAGATGAATCGAAAGAATAAAGATGTTAAAGAGGGAAAAAATAAAGAATTGAAGGAAAAATAAAGGAAGAAAAAAAGGAAAATGGAAGAAGGTAACAAACAATAAAGAATAATAGGATGGAAGAAAAAACTAAGAAAAAAGGAAGGAAGGAAGGAAAAAAAAAAGAAAATATAAGAATGGAACAAACAATGAAAAAGAAAAAGGGAAAGAAAGAAGAAGAAGAAAAAGAAAAGAATGGAACCAAGAATGAAAAAGAAAGAGAAACACATTTAAGAAAGAAAGTGAAAGAAAAAAGGAATGACGTGTTGAAGATGGTTATATAGAAAAGAATGAAAAAACATTAATGAAGGAAGAATATATATATTTACCCAACTCCTCCACACGAGTAGGGTGTGACACAAGGTCACTTTCTTAAACGGAGTTTAATAGGTTTTAATTCAGAGTTTTCCTTCTCCTAGACTAGTTGTCTAACCAAGGTTAAAGAGCCCAGTCTGCCCTGCCATTTACCCATAGCTGGTCGGAGGATTGGATGCATACCTTTCCCAAGGGTATTAGCGCTAGCTCGTGTGGGATTTGAACTCAGCTTGTTTGGCTGAAGCTTTTTCCAAATTTTAGTGTCCACTATTTTTACAATCACATTTTGTCAGATTTATTTCAATCTTTCACTACCCCAAACACAAAACAGATCTCTTTACACTTTATATATATATATATATTTGACAGACAGGTTTCGAATCACACACGGGGCGGTCTTCGTATCTATAGCTCTGCTGATGAGGCCTAATAGGCCGAAATGTACATACAGAGATTGATTTTTCTCGATTTGTTTAGCCTTACATTTAAATAGTTTAATCCCGCCTAATTAATTATTAATGAATTAAATTTCAAAAAATAGGTTCGACTTCATTTAAGCACATATTCTCCCATATATATATATATATATATATATATATATATATATATATATAAAATTAGAGATGACATATTATGGTGTTAATTTTCTGTAACTATAGTTTCATGCATATTATGAAATCTTCAGATGGTTAAATATTGAAATATTAAAACAGTAGCTTATTCAGTGTTTGTATGACATGAAGCATGTTCAGGCAATGGAATGTTATAACGTAAGACATATTTAAAATTATAAACATGCTAAGGTCCAGATGAAAAATAAATTGAAAAAGTGAATAAATAAATGTATGTGTGTTTAATATATATATATATATATATATATATATATTTCATGATATTCATTCATTACCTCATCCTACTGTGTGTATACATGTATACACACACACACACACACATATATATAATATATATATATATATATATAATGTAGTCTTTTTCTAGTATTTGGAGAATTGAAAATAAAGTGCTCGATTATGGGTGTAAGAGCTGTGTTTATTTATTCATTATATATATTCATATATAGAATGAATATCATGAATATATATATATATATAAGACACATTTAAAATTATAAACATGCTAAGGTCCAGATGAAAAATAAATTGAAAAAGTGAATAAATAAATGTATGTGTGTTTATATATATATATATATATATATATATATATATATATATATTTCATGATATTTCATTACCTCATCCTACTGTGTGTATACATGTATACACACACACATATATATATATATATATATATATATATATATATAATGTAGTCTTTTTCTAGTATTTGGAGAATTGAAAATAAAGTGCTCGATTATGGGTGTAAGAGCTGTGTTTATTTATTCATTATATATATTCATATATAGAATGAATATCATGAATATATATATATATATAAGACACATTTAAAATTATAAACATGCTTAGGTCTTAATGCACGCGGCGTCCAGATGAAAAATAAATTGAAAAAGTAAATAAATAAATGTGTGTGTGTGTCTCTATATATATGTGT
The DNA here is from genome assembly GCA_023376005.1 of Doryteuthis pealeii. Lineage (NCBI taxonomy): Eukaryota > Metazoa > Mollusca > Cephalopoda > Myopsida > Loliginidae > Doryteuthis > Doryteuthis pealeii. The sequence goes on from CM042169.1 coordinate 17,254,413, forward strand.
GTGTGTGTATACATACATACAGATCTCTTCACACTTGTTCTCTCTATTTCTCTCTCTCACACTCATATATATCTATATATATGTATACATATATATGGAGTGAGAAAGAGAAATATGAAGTAGATATCTATATAAATGCAAGCAAATATTCACGCAAATGCATGTATGTATGTGTGCATATATATATATATATATATATATATATATGGCCAGTAATGCAAATTTCACTGACCTTTAAGGACGAGACACTCGTTTACTTACGCAACTCTCTCTTTTCCAAATCCATTTTCCCAACCTTCCACATCCCCTACCCACTCAACATCAGCTTCCAAAGTAACTTCCGCAATATCAATGCAAGAAGTTTCCTGGGAACAGAGAAAAATGCACCAGTGTGGGCGAGTGGGTCAGTGGCACACAGACGATGCAGCAGAAAAAAATCTGACAAAAGTTTTCAGGATGCCAGAGTTGCAGCAGCAGCAGCAGCAATATCTACCCCCTCCTCACCCGGAACGACCATCGACTCTCGTTTCTCAGCCACTCGAAAGATTTTTCTGCTGATCAAAGGTCGGTCTGCAGGGATTAAATAATTACCAGAAAAGAAAAACGTGAAAAAAACAAATAGGAGAGTTAAAAGGAGAGTCGAAAGAAGAGCAACAAATTTTGGGTGTTTGTATAAATACACACGATTAAAATATGCTGTTTTCTTTCTGCTAAACAAGATAAACAAAACATTATATATTTATACAGTGGTTGCTTTACTTGTTGGCTTCATATTTTCACACATGTAATTATATATATATATGTATATATTCATTTATGGGTACTACTATGTGAACATAGCATAAGTAGTTAATCAATAGGGCTCAATATATTGTGAATATAGAGCATTAATAGTCGTAGTAGAAGTTATTTCCCGACTGCGGTTTCGGTGTTACTCTAACACCATCATCAGGGGGCTGATGAATGTGTTAGAGTAACACCGAAACCGCGGTCAGGAAATAACTTATTCTACAACTATATATATATATATATATATATATATGGGTAAAATAGTAGGGCACACTGGGCTCTTTAACCTTGGGTAGGTAACCAGTCTAGGAGAGGGATAACTCTGAATTCAAAATTCCTGATGTCGGTCGTTGATTGGGTTTGTGGCAACCCTTGATGCACCAATTCTTTCCTATCGACTGTGCCAAAAAGTGCGGATGGTCCAACACAAGCCTTCACCACTATAAACAAATCACTGTGTGGGTGTTCATTGTATGAACCCTCATGAGTCGAAAATCGACGAGAGAGTCTATAATATAATATATATATATATATATATATATATAGATAGATAGATAGATAGATAGATATAGATATATAAATAAAGGATATATACCTTTAGAAAATAAATTTATTTTGAATTTGCCATCTCATCAGTTCTGTTTTATATCTTTATATCTTTTATTTTCTAATTATAATGGAGATTGTGTATTTTTCTGTCTGTAACCGAAACTATTTCACTACTCAAGTCACAATTCCCTTTAGTTATTTACGTCCCATTCTCCATGATTTTATTTTTATTTAAACCACAATTATTAATAAAATTGTTTTACATTATTAATACTGTTGACCATATCTACATAGTAATAACATGCAGTTGTATTTATATATACAACAATATAGCGGTTTACATTGTGGACGAGAAGGCTAATTTGCATATCGATATTAAAAATTTGATTTTAATAAATATGTGCTTAGTATTATTGGTTTCTAATTGCTTGACCTTATCTTTGTTATCTGTACAACATGTCGGTTGATGTGCACTCCGGCATTCTTCAGGTATTTTTTGTTGGCCAAAGGGAGTATCGGTTGAAACATTGTACAGATAACAATAACGATGAGGACAATAATACAAATAATACAAATTTTGTAATGTTTGGCACAAGGCTGTTTTTTGTGAGTTACTCATTGAGAATTGAACTTTAAACACTAGTGAATTGGTTAGTAAGACAAGCTTATTAACTATTACAGTATCATGTGTTTGTTACTAAAAGTCTAAAAGTTTTGAAACAAAGCAGAGGTGCTCCAGACGGCATTACTAACTACCCACTTAGACCGTAAAGATGGCAGTTATAGAGTATTGGATAGGTGAAGGAGAGGGTTTTTCTTTTTTCTTGAGCAATGATTTTTTAGTATATATTTTTGAGCTCTTTCATTTTTAGTAGTAGTTGGATTATTCAGACTATTCTTCTCATCTTTATTGTTATCTGTATAACATTCGGCCAATGTGCTCTCCGGCATTCTTCAGGTATTTCTTGTCAGCTGAAGGGCACATTGGCTGAGACGTCGTACAGATAACAATAACAATGGGGACAATAGTCCAAATAATACAAATAATACAATATTTTTAATGTTTGGCACAAGGCTGTTTTTGTGAGTTACTCATTGAGAATTGAACTTTAAACACTAGTGAATTGGTAAGTAAGATAAGCTTGTTAACAATTACAGTATTCTGTGTTCATCTTTGTTACTAGTAGTCCAAAAGTTTTGAAACATAGCAGAGGTGCTCCAGACAGCAGTACTAACCACCCACTTAGTCCGTGGATGGGTGGAAAAAGCAATCTGAGGGGGTGGTGAGTAAGAGCACCCTAACAAGATGAGGACTTGTTTTTTACCCCTTGATTCAAACAGAAGTGATCCATCATTGCCTGAACAAGAAGACGAGGAGGAGGAGTAGGGTGTGAGACTTTGCATCAGATACCATGGAACTTTGATAGAGTCTTCATTCTCTCAAAAAAAAAAAACCTGCTAAGACCGTTCTCTCCCACCCACACTGTCAGTCACCCTCTCCACCTTGCCCTGCACCACTGATACCCCCAGCTTCCCTGGAAAAAAACTAACATCATCATCACTTGCTCTGACTATTTGCTATCTCTTTATTCATCATCAGGCTTTTTAACTCTGACCTTTCCTTGTCTGAAGTTTTTTTTAGGGGTGTGGGGTCTGCTGAGGATCAACTGTGAGACCCACAAGGGAATAAAAAAAAAGTGAAACTGAGATTAGTCTGGACTCAGTTTCACCAGTACAAAATTTTCAGCACATTTCCTGAGAAATAGCCTTTAAAATTTCTTAAATTGGGAGGTTTACTAAACAAAACACATATGGCATATATATATATATATATATATATATATATATATATATACACACATATAGTGTGTCATTTAATACATATATGGTATATATAATCTAGGGGCCGGTTTAGCTCAGTTCGTAGAGCATTGAACTAATAACCACAAGGTTCTGGGTTCTATACCGGCCCTCGCCAACTCAGCATATGAGTAGCACGGGGATCTGTGTGGTAAAGTGAGGCTCTTTTGGTAGGTGTGGCGCTCCACCTAAAATGACGAAAACAATCTCCTTGGTCTAGTGCCAGTGAAAAGTGGATAGACTCCCTCGCTGTTTGGCTGATACCGACTTTAAGCCACCCCGACGACTTTATATATCATCTGATATATATACACACAAGAGAGACAGAGAAAGAGATTTGTACCTATCTATATATGGAAGGTGTGTCAAAAATGTATCAAGATTTTTTGTACTTTATGATACATCTTGTATTCTAAAAAAAAAAAACGATGTTCCATTCATTCTTCATTTCTATCTTCGTATATACAGCTTTAAACTTGGTACTTTTTTGACACATATTGTATTCTGAAAAAAAATGAATGGAATGCTATTTGAGGGTCTTCATGTCCTGGGTATGACGTTAAACTCTATCTAATGATTAGGTTCCAGTTCTAGTGGTCTGGGGATTGTGGAGCACCCCACCATCATTATTACTCTCAAGTCCACACTGACCAAGAGTGATAGTACCTGTTAGGGTTGAATAGAAAAAAGAGTTTAAAAATGGCTTTGGCATAAAATGACCCATTAGGTTGGCATGCTGTAAAACTCAACCAACCAACAGGAGAGTACAAAAAATAATTAGGAATACCAGACTGACCCCCCACCCTCCAAAAAAAAACAACTAAATGAATAGTAATGAATACTAATGAATAAATAGTGTCTCACCCCCTACACCTTTTCCAGAAATCCTAGCATAAATTTCATCCATCATGTGTTTAAAGACAATTTGTTTACATTGCTAAAAGTGATCCCAAATTCTTTCTGATTATTTTTTTGGTCTATACTACACTATACTACTTTGGTTTATACTACACTAGCAGGGCATAATCAATAGGGTACTACTGAAAAGTGAAATTGATTTTTGCTGGATGCCCTATTCTTAAGACTTTATGTCACATCATACCCAATGTGAATGGGTTGGGTAAATACCGAAACCTGTAGGTAATAAAATATTTATGTAATGTATTTTAGATATATTGTATGGGTATAAGTCTCAACAATTTTTGGAATCAAGTGAGTACAACTGTCTGGTCCTTACTTAGGCAGTCAGATCAATTGGCTGGCCATTTCAAGCCCTAGCACCTATATGCTTATCCCAACCCTATTGCCCTTATGGCAAGCCTTAACCCTTTTTATTATATATTTATGCTAGAAGGCAGTGGCTGAAGGTCTACATGTCCTGGGTATGACGTTAAACTATCTGATGGTGAAGTTCCAGTTCTGAATGTTTGAGGAATGTGTAGCACCCCTTCATCACCATTGCTCCTGGAATGGTAGTACCTGTTAGGGTTGAATAGAAAAAATGCATTTAAAAAAATGTCTTTGGCATAAAATGACCTAATAGGTTGACATGCCATAAAACCCACAAACCAACCATCAGGAGAGTACACAAAATAATTAGGAATACCAGACTGACCCCCCCTCCCAAAAAAAAGCAACAAATTTACACCTAAATGAATAGTAATGAATACTAATGGATAAATAGTGTCTCACCCCCTCCACCTTTTTCCAGAAATCCTAGCATAAATTTCATCCATCATGTGTTTTAAAGACAACTTGTTTACATTGCTAAAAGTGATCCCAAATTCTTTCTGATTTATTTTTTTGGTCTTTTCTAAAAGACTTTTGGTTCCTTTTGTCGACCATTCTTCATTTCCTATTTAATCTCTGTTCATCCCCTTTTTTTGGAAAATGCCTGGAAGGAAGTGACAGAGGTAAGGAAATGTTTAAATCAATCACTCAAGACACAGACCATTCTCTTTGCAGACCTTCAAGAATGGCAACAGGAAAAGTGAGGAATTTCAGGGAAGATTCCAAGACTTTTTGCCAAAGCTTGTCTTTTATTCCTGGCCTTTGCTGTGACATAAAAGCAACCGTTTAAGAATGGTGTTTTCAACCGATTACTTGCAGAATGTCATTAAACATTAGATGATGAGTTCTTTCGAACTTGTCACTAATGCCCACTGGGTGCGTGCCTATTCTTTCTTTCTTTCTTTTTATATTTTCTTATATTCTTTCTTTCTTTCCCTTTTTCATTTATTGACCACTTTTTTCTTTCTTTCTTTTCATTCATTGCTCTCTTCTTTCTTTCTTTTTTTCATTACATTCATCACTCTTCTTCTTCCTATAAATTCCTTCTTTTTTTCTTTCTTCTTATATTCTTTCTTTCCCTTTGTCATTAATTGTCCACTTTTTTCTTTCTTTCTTTTCATTCATTGCTCTCTTCTTTCTTTCTTTCTTTTTTTTTCATTACATTCATCACTCTCTTCTTCTTTCTATAAATTCTTTTTTTTCTTTCTTCTTATATTCTTTCTAAATTTCTTTCTTTCCCTTTGTCATTCATTATCCACTTCTTCTTTCTTTCTTTCTTTACATTCATTGTTTTCTTCTTCTTTTAATTAATTGCCCACTTCTTTCTTTCTTTCTCCCTTTTTTCTCTTCATCATTCATCACACTCTTCTTTCTTTCTTTACATGCATCACCCTTCTTTCTTTCTTTCATTACATTCATCGCTTTTTTCTTCTTTCTATCAATTTCTTTTTCTTTCTTCTTATATTTTCTTTCTTTTCATCATTCATTGCACTCTTGTGTATTTTTTTCCTTACATTCAACATTCATTGCTCTCCTCTTCTATCAATTCTTTATTTCTTTATTTTTTCTTTCTTTACATTATTTTCTTCATTCTTTCTTTTTTGTTTACATTCATCATTCATTGCCCACTTCTTTCGATCAATTCTTTCTTTCCCTTTATTCTTTCCTATCAGTCCCTTTTGGCCATCGCTGTTGGTAAGTCCTCTAGTCGGCATCCAGTGTCCACTGAGATTTAATCAAAACTGTGCTGTTATATTGAGACAAAATAGAGGATAAGTTATAAGTGTGAAAATTATAGAAAGCAAGATAGTGGTTGAAAATTGACCAAGACTGTTTGTTTGGACAACAGCAACTGGCTAAGCACAACTGAAACTAGGCCTAAGACAGCTGGTACTTATGGAACTCAGGAATATTCATTCATGTATTTCTGTGATTCCATTCCTTGAGTCCTGATTGTCTTCTTGGTTTCTATGATGTTATGAGGCTTCATAAATACCCTGGCATTATGCAGTAGGGTTGCAACAAGATTAGATCTGTATTCAGTTATGGCTATTTGTTGCCTTGTCTTACCAATTCAACGGTAATTTGAATTTAGTATAATTACTCTACATTAGGAATGGGAACAAATGAGGTTTATTTTCCATCAGTGCTGCAGTGCTTGGATCTCATTGGTAAAAAAAGTCATCAACGGCAGATATGATGTCAGTCAATGAACTTTTCAGCCCGTCCTTGTATATCTGACAAGTTTTAAAGAGCAGAACTCGGCAGAAATCAAACCATTGGAGAATTTCCAATCTTGTTCTTTCCTAAAAGAAAGAGAATGTTCCGATTATGCTTTTCCAAAGATGTAAAGAATTCTTCCTCTTTTTGCTTTTTTGTTTTTCTTCTTCTCTTGACCCATCCCTCGTTGCCTCAGACTTGACGCCCCCCCCCCACTAAAATTTTACTAACAGGTCAGAGGTAGTGTTATCAATAGTTATTGTATTTCCATAAATCAATCAGTTTACTCTAAAGATTTATAACCTGTCAAGTCTGGCCAGTGTTAGCAAGAGATAAAAATGAAATTATTGCTTTACTCGTAAAACACAGAAAAACTAAAACCGGAATTTAAAGAGAAAAATAGTTGGTAAATATGCATATCTTCTTCAAGGCATTTGTAGCCCTAAGGGTGGGAGGTAAGAATATGCTGACTACATCCCCTGAAAATGGGTAAGAGCCCCACACCACACCACCACATAAAAGGGGTGTCCTGTGAAGGCGCGTGGTGTAATGGTTTCTGATGTAAGAAAATGAGGCAAGTTCAAATCCTGGAGAAGGCTGTCTGTATTTCACTTAGGCACCCTACTATTTACCCATAGGTCTAGTTAGAGTATTAGACTGGGGTTTTAAAACTTGTTTAGGCAACCGGTCTAGGAGAAAGAAAACATTGAATTCAAAGCCATTAAACTCTGCTTCAAAAAGGCTCGTACCAATGGGTTAGTAAATACCTAAAGTTACTCCTCTATGAGGGTGTTAACATTTTTTTTTTTTGGGGGGGTGAGAGTTGTTTGTGCTTGGATATTACGGCATACCAATCATGTTGGGTTATTTAATGCTGAAGATATTTTGTTTTCTTTATATATATATATATATATAGATAAATGAAAGGTTTAGCTTTTTTTAATATCATTAGAACAATTATTGCCACCATTTGGTTTCTTGCTCTGTGACAGTCTTCAGGCAACGAAATTGTTTTTGAACATTTATTTAGCTATTAAAGCTCTATCACAGATATTGAGCACTCTTCTAATAACACTGTATGTTGGTTGGTTGGTTGGTTTTGTTTTGTTTTACGGCATATCAACCTCAGTGGGTCATTTAATGTCGATAACGTTTTGAAATAAATCAATTCTTAATGGATAATACAATTTTTTATAAATACATTTTTCTATTTAACCATAGATGGGACCCTAACAGGTACTACCTATCCGGGTCAGAGTGTACCAGGGAGCAATGGTGATGAAGGGATGCTCCACATTCCCCAAACCTCCAAAACTGGAACCTCACCATCAGATAGAGTTTAACGTCATTCCCAGGACATGTAGACCCTCAGCCACCGCCTTCTAGCACCCATATGATAAAAAGGGGTTGGGGCTTGCCATAAGGACAATAGGGTTGGGAAAATCATATAGGTGCTAGGGCTTGACGTGACCAGCCGATTGATCGGAGGGGGCCTCTCCGACCGTCCGTCTAGCCCAAGATAGGGTCAAAGTGGGCTCTATCCTTAAGCATCACGGGTCGCCACCTACGGCCAACAGGTGGCCCCATTGGGGGAGGTTTACCCCTCTGAAGAGGTGCAGTCGGTGCATTCTAACGCCCCACCGACAGGGCGGAAGTAAAATAGTGCCAACTATACACATTGATATATATATATATATATATATATATATATATATATACTTTTTTCGCACTGGCATTTTCCAATTAAATTTTCACAAAATAACACGAGAAAACAAGAATATCAAAAACTAAACCATTTTGTCAGATTGACGTTGAGTTTAACAAGTTGTAATATTTCAAAGTGAATTTAACTTGAGGATTTTCTTTGGGATCACAAATGTAAGCCATAAAGGATATTGAAACCGTCATCGTATTGCATTTTATTCTGACAGGTGAATTAAACTATCTATCCAATAATCTTTTTGTGGAATGGGGTCATCTTTGGGCGGGGGGGGGGGGAACGGGTATCATTCAGTATTTTATCAAAATGTTCGGTTGACCCAGGAATGAAATGGTCAATTCATTTTTTTATGTTAAATTCATTTGTATATTGGTTAGAATAAAATATGAACAATTTTTTGTTTGATATTAAAAAGAAGAGAAAAAACTTGGTTGATTGACCCAAATAAGCCCCTCCCCCCTCTCTCTCTCTCCTCTCTATCTTATATATTTGACTGTTTTATATTTTGTTTAGGTTTTTTATTCATGATCTGGGGAAGCAACTAAAGCCATCCAACCTCTATCTTGTAACCTATCCTGAGTAAATTCATTTCTAAGAAACTATTGAATTGTATTTACAGTTAGCTTGAAATAGCGAGGGGAAAAAAATAGAAAGACACTGGGACGCATTGATACGATTTTACTGCGTCATTTTAGATTTTTGTGCGTCAGTGACGCAGGACGCGTACCAATCAGCATCTCTGATTAAACAATATCAAAACACGAGTAAATGAAAAACTGCACTATTCAAGACATTGTTGTACTTGTATAGATTTAAAAACATTTATCTCTTTAAAAAAACTATTGGAAAAAAAAAGGTGTGTCGCATAATCTCATTTTAATTATCTGGTATACAAGATATCTATAGAGTGGATAAAAAAATGCATCGCAGCCAATCAGATTGAAACACGTAAAAGTGTAATGAATTATAACCAATCAGAAACATGTTAACAAATCAAAAAGAAGAAAAAGATGGTGATTTAAAGGAGAAAGATGTGATGTCGATGTATCATTTGTAATTTTCGAGGCAACTTGATTTTCATTGAAGTTATCTCATCAAGTGTTTTTTATTAAACAATAAATTGGTCATTTTTAGAAAAAAAGGTTCGGTTACTTCATAGAATAACAACTAGAAACACCTTTTCATCTTAAAACTTGTCATTGTTTGAAAACGACTTTTATATTCCCGAATCTTTTTTAGATTTCAAACATTTGTTTGATGATATAATTTCAAAGGACATTTTATCTTTTGTTTTGGAATTCATATAAATTGACTACAAGAAATAAAATCACGCTATTGTTCTACTTGTATCTTTTTAAAGGTAGAATTAGACACTAATTTGTTCATGGTATAAATCGCATTTTCTATATTAATTTTGTTTATAGATAAAAAACCTCTAATAAGAAATATATATATATATATATATATATATATATATTACTGGGCCGATTTAGCTCAGTCGGTAGAGTACTAGACTATGAATCACAAGCTTCCTGGTTCGATACCTGTCCCCGCCAACTCAGCGTATGGGTATTTGCCTCATACCCACTTGTATGGGCTGGGCACAAGGCCTCGTTTTAATGTGGGCCCACCCACAAGCCGAAGCTCATGGGTGGGAAAGAACAAAAATTGCGTCGATCCCTTCGGCATTCCCCCTCAAGGGGGCGCCTCAGGTGCTGAGCAATAAACCCAGCCCTGTCCCTTTAAGTCAAGGGGGCAGGTATTGACTGGGGGGAAAGCCCCCTGGGATCGACGCTATTAATTCAACACACTGATCCAGTGGCCGAAGCACACCGAAGGACGGGTTGTAAATGTCAGCATATGAGTAGCACAAAGATCTGTGTGGTAAGGTGAGGAACTGATGGTAGATGTAGTGATCCACCAGAGACGCTAAAAAAAAAACAATCTCCTTGGTTAAGTGCAAGTGAAAAGGGGATAGACTCCCACGCAGTCTGGCTGATCCCAACTTTAGGCCATCCCGTCGACTTTATATATATATATATATAATGATGATGATGATGATAATATTGATAAATAAATAAATATATATTTTTTGTATATATACTAAATAACTGGACGCTTATCGGCGATCATTTGGTTTCAGGCACATCTTTACACACCGATCTTCAGGCAAGGAAGAAAAGATATTGAGAAATCGAAAATCTCAAAAAGATATGGATAAAACGTAAAATTCTTTTGTTCATATCTTTAGGATTTTTTCGATTTCTCAATATCTTTCTTTTATATTTACTTTTTAGATCACACTTTAATTATTGATTTTTAGCTTTGTGTTCAGAGCTAAAATTTGAGATTCGAACGAGCTTCAAACACGCTTATGTTAATAAGTTCAGTAAAAACATTTAAGTTTCCAAATTTATAACGCCAAAGAAAAATAACATTTTAAAAAGATAAACATTAAAAAAGATGACAGCAAATAATTAATTACATTCTATCTTACTATGTGTTCATCCAATACAGTGCTAGTTTTCTTATTAAAAAACGTAAAAAAGAATTTAGGCTATTTTGGTGGAGGGGGCGGGGCTGAAACGGATTAATTGCATTTCAGTTTATTTCACTAGGGAGAATTGATTTTATATACGAGTAAATTGAGTTATGAGCGAGACAAATTAAACTCGTAAATCAAGGTACCATTGTATTTTTTTTTATCGCTTATGAAATTAGGGTGTTTTGGTGGAGGGGGTGCTGAAACGGATTAATTGCATTTGCCAACTCAGAGTAGCTAAGGTACCTTTGTGATAAAGTAAGCTGATGGTAGGTGTGGCGTTCCACTTCATGCGCAAAAACAACCTCCTTAGTCTACCGATAGTGAAAAGGGGATAGACTCCCTCGCTGATTGGCTGATACCGACTTTAGGCCACCCCGACGACTTTACTTAGTTTACTTATTTCAATAGGGAAAATTAAAATGTAAGTAATGACAGTCTTCGAGTCACACACGGAGCAGTCTCCCATGTCTATAACCTTGCTGATGAGACCTAAATCTAGGTCGAAATGTACATTCAGAGATTGACATTTTCTCAACTTATTTAGCCTTACATTTGAACATATATGCCTAAATTCATTAATTATTAACTAATTAATTTTCAAAATTAGATATGACTTCAATTAAGCACATATCCTCCAAAAATTGTCGGCTTAATGCCATATAAAAAAAAAAACACATTTGTTTGTTTACTTACACTCATATATATATATATATATATATATATATATATATATATATATATATAATACAGACAATAATACGCAGCGTTGGTAATCTCAGAATTAGAGAAAGTTTATTAGTAACTAAGTTACACCCTCGCATAAACAGTAGGTTAGAATTAAAAACTGAATATATAATTAGTTTGATTAATAATGTTTGAGTTGATTTCAAGATAGTTTTCCTATGTTTGTAATATTAATATAGCCCCGCCCCCGAATAAGTGCTTAGCTACCCCCTGTGTTCTGAGAGCTCCACTGAGCACGCAGCCGTGTCTGTTTACTTTTTCCTCTGGAGTCGGTGTTGGCGATGAGAAAGAATGGAGATGATTTAGAATGATGGGCACAGCAGGTACCCCCCCACCCACGAGATTGTAGACTGTGGGATGTGAAGTGGAAGGGATAGATTATAATTAAGGATAAGATCAGGTGCTTGCATCTTACCCTAACCTTCCACCACCACCGTACCCCCTAAAAATAGACCAAAAGAATTCATAATGATTACAATGGATCGTCCGCCAGCCCCCTTTGCCGTTTTCTTGGCAAATAAGTACGATGATTGACATCTGACTGTCTTAATCTTCAGGATAGAAATGGTGTATTTTCTAGCTTTTTGCAGGCTGGGGCAACATACAGAAGCGAGTGGTTCAAGGTATATTGGTTGGTTGGTTGGATTTTACGGCATATCAACCCTTGTTTGGTTATTTCATGCCGAAAACATTGTTTTATTCATTCTTGATGAATATTGATTTTTTTTAATTTTTAAACTCAATTTTCTTAAACACTTTATTTTCAACCCATTTTTTCTATTTCTCTGAATATTTGAGATGAGACTTGATGATTAGTATTATCTGCGTTTCGGACTCGGGGACCTTCTTTTTGAACTCAGGAACTTTCTTGTCGTAATCGGGAGCCATCACGGAACTTTGAACCTAACTCTTATTCAGTCCGAAAAGAAGGTGCCCGAGTCCGAGAAGGTTCCTGAGTCCGACATGAAATACCCGAAGAAGGCCGGAGGGCATATCAGCCGAAACGTTGTACAGATAACAATAAAGATGAGGACAATAGTCCGAAATAACGCAGATAATACTAACCATTTTTTCTATTCAACCCATAGATGGAACACAAACAGGTACTAACACTCCGGGTCTGAGTGGATCTGGGAGTAATGGCAAATAAGCACTTCACACTCCCAGAATTGGAACCTTACCACTAGATACAGTTTAACACCATATCAAGGACAAGGTTTAAAAAAAATTACAAATAAAACAGATATGTGTCTGTGCTGAAAGTTGAAAGGAGTAAAGAAATTACTAACCACAAAGTAGATATACATTCAAATAGATGAGAAGTGGTACTACCATTCCGGGTCAGAGTGGATCTGGGAGTAATGGCTATTAAGAGGTTGAAAGAAGTAAATAAATTATCTGGTGATGAGGGGTAAGGGGTAGGATCAAAGCAAGGAGGACTTGTACCCTCATCTTAAAAGGTGAATAATATAGATCAATTGACAAAGGGGAAGAATACATGTAAGTATTCTGAAAAAAGCAGTTTGCATAAAGCCTAGATACATGCTAAAAGGTTTACATTAAAGCCAAGAATAAATATTGTAGTGTTATATTTTCAGCGGATGTCTGAAACTACGAATAGTACTGAACCATATATATATATATATGTGTGTTGTGTACCTCTCGTGGTGTAATGTTTAACAAGCTTGATTCGCAGACCATTGTTAATGAGTTCGATTCTCATTGGGCACCCCTAACTTCTGGCCTTGCGCCACATCTAAGCTAAGCTTAGTAAATAGCTATATGTGTGTGTATATATATATATATATATATATATATATATATATATATATATGATAGAACTATGTGTAATGATAAAAACTCTTGAGAAACAACTACATAAAAATGTAAATATAAACGTGTAATTAACGCGATTCTCTAACCCCAAAGCATAAAATATCCTTAGACTGGTTGACATGCCATTAAAATCGATTGTGGAGATATATGTTTGTACTGTATATAACTAGAGACCATCACTGTGAAACTGATTTCGGTATAAAATAACCCAACCAGGACTGAAATGCCGTAAAAACAAACCAACCAATTTTTATTCTTATTCAATGGAAGATATATTCAGATCGGACGTTTTTATATGGAAGCCAATAATAGACAAAACGTCTTACTTTATTCTTATTTCTTACTGTTTCTTTCTTTCTTTTTTTGTGCGGTACCGTCTCCCCCTGGACATTTTACAAGCCTGACCGTTCACGAGGACTGATAAGTAGGCACGCTGGATATTTTATGACTAAATAACGAAATGGGAAACATGTCCAATTGAACATTTACGGTATTATAATCCATCGACTCTATTTACCAAAGAAAGGGTCTTTGTGTTGGAATCCTTGGAGAGCATTTGCCGCGAAAAACATTCGCCATTCAGCCTGGGCATATCGCAAACAAATGCAGATGCTGAAAAGGAGGTTCCGTCTCATCAAAAGATGAAGTCCGCTGAACCATACACCCCTTACCATGGTCAGTTGAACGCGCAGACCCCCAAGGAAATCATTACGGTCCTTGAAAATGGTCTAGCAGAATATTAATTAGACGTTTAGGAATCCAGTGCCACGGTGTTTTCGCCAAACGTATCAATATCTTTGGAAATAGTCGGGCGTTTCTAAGACAGAATTAAGGACTCAGGTGGATATATATATATATGAGAGAGAGAGAGAGAGAGAGAGAGAGAGAGAGAGAGAGAGAGAGAGAGAGAGAGAGATGAAGTCTTAGATAGACTAAAGACTATAGATATAAAAGTATTTTATATCTATCTTGATAGATAGATAGATATAAGATAGATAGATAGATAGATAGATAGATATGAAGACCAAGATAGATAGATAGATATGAAGACCAAGATACATAGATAGATAGATGTGAAGACCAAGATAGATAGATACATAGATAGATAGATATGAAGACCAAGATACATAGATAGATAGATAGATATGAAGACCAAGATAGATAGATAGATAGATAGATATGAAGACCAAGATAGATAGATATGTAAACTAAGATAGATATGAAGACATACACACACACACACACACACACACACACACACACACACAAACACACGTGTGTGTGTGTGTGTGTGTGTGTGTGTGGATGATATCAAATGTTAGCTTGATAGGATTAAAAAAAAATTGAGAACCCAAACGTACATATAAATATTGCGTATATATTTTTACGTATTCGGAATATTATAAATAAATAAATGGATATAAATTTATTTCAACATATTGTCTCGTCAGTCCGGTTTTAGATAAAAAGATACGGGAAAATAACAACAGTGCGACCCGGTGTGAGGTCTTTAAAAACAAAAAAAAACAAAGACCGAACTGAACTGATGAGACAATATGTTGAAATGAATTTATATCCAAAACAAGGTATATATATATATATATATATATATATATATATATATATGAGTGTAAAATGAGTGATTTAGAGAGTGTGAAATATATTTGTATGTCAAATTTGACAAATTCTAATTAGAAATGAAAACAAGTAAGCCATAAAAATAACCTCTCGCCGACGATTATTAATTCATAAGTCATCAAAAATAAATTGTTTGTTATGCCTGTTTTTATTGCTTCAATATAAAATTATCAGCTTACATAATCTAAAATTTCTTCCGTAGGGCGGGTTTTTAGCAAGTAGAAACCAGAATCAAAGAGAGCCATGCTTATCCAAGAAATCCAAGAAGGTGGGTGCCTCTCATGGTGTAAGCAAAAACGAAGCAAAAAAATAAAAACAGACAGAGTAAAGCAGGGGGAGAAAGGGAGGCAAAGGGGAGAAAGAGGGGCAGAGGGGAGAAAAAGACAAAAAGAGAGGCAGAGGGGAGAAAAAAAAAAGGGAGGCAGAGGGAGAAAAAAACAAAAAGGGAGGCAGAGGGGAGAAAAAAAAAAAAGGGAGGCAGAAGGGAGGAAAAAACAAAAAGGGAGGCAGAGGGGAGAAAAAAACAAAAAGGAGGCAGAGGGAGAAAAAAAACAAAAAGCGAAGCAGAGGGGAGAAAAAGAAAAAGGGAGGCAGAGGCTAGCGAAACATTGTTAGTGAAATGGGTTAAATAGATATTAAAAAATAGTTTTAAGTAAAAAGTAAAGTCGTCGGGGTGGCTTCAAGTCGGTATCAACCAGACAGCGAGGGGTCTATCTTTTTTCACTTCCGCTAGACCAAGGAGATTGATTTTTAGCATCTGAGGTGGAGCGCCACACCTACAATCAGCTCCTCACTTTACCGCACATATCCCTGTGTTATTCATACGCTGAGTTGGCGAGGGCCGGTATCGAACCAGGAACCTTGTGATTCGTAGTCAAGTACTCGACCAAATAGGCTAAACTGGCCCTTAAAAAGGTTTTTTTTATAATTGAATGCCCAACAAAATGAATAAAATAAAAACGTATTCGGAAGAAAATAACCCAACAAGGGTTGACATGTCGTAAAATCCAACCAAACAATGAACAATTGCAAAAGAATACTTAAATCTTGTAAAAAATTGAATACCCATTAAAAATGAATAATTCAAAACGTTTTTGGCATAAAACAACCCAACAAGGGTTGACATGCCGTAAAATCTGACCAACCAAGCAACCATCATTAGTGAGTGTGATTCTCACTGAGCGCCCCGTACTTTTGGCCTTGTGTTCAACTAAGCTAAGCTTTGGTAAATGACATGCCGTAAAATCCAACCAAGCAACCATTGTTAGTGAGTGTGATTCTCACTGAGCACCCCGTACTTTTGGCCTTGTGTTCAACTAAGCTAAGCTTTGGTAAATGACATGACGTAAAATCCAACCAAGCAACCATTGTTAGTGAGTGTGTTTCTCACTGAGCGCCCCGTACTTTTGGCCTTTGGTTAAATGACAAAAGTCAAGAAGGGTCAAAGGTAAATTACTCGTGAGAATATTTTGGAGAAGGTTGCTTGAATGGTTCGCCAACAAATGTATAATTGAGTGGTCAGTGGACAGAGGTGACCCTTTGTCTCCTTTTCAACTGAAAGTCTACCTGATTCACAAATGGGTGAACTGATGCAATTAAGCTGGTCTCACTGCCAACATGTTCCTTTGTCAAAGTCGGAATTCTAAAGCCGAGAATTGCTATTGGATTCAGACCAAGATGGAGTCGGCACTTCTGACTCCCGAACAGTTCAGGGAATTCACCCACGTTCTGGTTCTTAGCCAATTTATTTGTATAAGACTTTGTTTCTCCTGACAGCACATGTATTTAAAACCCGGTGCTGGTGCTGGTGTTGGTTTCAACAATTCTTAGTTCTCTGACGTTTTTCATTTAAGAAAGACTCAGTTTTAGATTACAGCTAGCCAGATGCTCAAAATAACCAGCTATATATATATATATATATATATATATATATATATATATATATATATATATATATATATATTATTATTATTATTATTATTATAAAGCTGAGTTAATCAATTTTTATTTCCTCAAGTCTTTTTTTTTTACTTTTTAGTTTAATGACACGAAAATTATACTAAATTATTCCTTACTTTTAGGATTGAATTATGCTTGAAAAAATCAATTTTAATTGATTCTAATTAGTCGTAATTTGCAATAAAGTCAAAAACTGACCAATCTCCTACTTTACTTTCTGCATATTACTTTCTTCCCCTCTATGTATCTCTTGATTACCTCCTCGTTATATAATGCTCGTTAGAGAGAGAGAGAGAGAGAGAGAGAGAGAGAGAGAGAGAGAGAGAGAGAGAGAGAGAGAGAGAGAGAGAGAGAAACGGGAGAATTTTAAATGTATTTGTTAAATTTCACAAGCAGCAACCCGTAACTTAAATTAGGTAAAACATTCCCTTTCTTAGAAAGCTTACAAAATACAAATAATTTTTAAACCCTAACATTTACATTAGTAATGAAGAGGTACCCTACACTTCTAAGACCCTTAGCCTCACCATCCAGATGTAGTCTAGTGTCGTACCCAGGATACTAATTTAATAACTTCTCTGTGCCGACTAAACAACTCCACAAGAGTGTGCTTGAAGTTTCTTGATTAACTGCCATATCGAGGCCCCACAACCGCTTCAAAATGACCGGTCAGGTCTTGTAGGTTGGCACCCAAAAAATACAAAGGTGATAAGTGTAAATAGATTTAATCGAATTGGTCTGTGTGGATTTTTATTTCTTTATTTTTGGACAGAGACAGGAGACTGGAATCAATTTCACTCAATTACTTTGGAAATTTGTTTGAGGATCTCAAGAGGAAAATGGCGTTGTTTTTATTTATAAACGCGTGATATGCAAATGTCGTCTGACTATATCTTCATGGCTGGATTGTTAAAGTGAAAATGATTCAAGGGGAAAGAAAGGGAAGAAGAGGGTAAGGCTGAAGTTGAAGGGGTGAGTAAAAGACGAAAATGATGGAGAAATTGAAGCTAAAAGAGAGAGAGAGGGAGGAGAGAAAAGGGAAGAAAGAAGAGGAAAAATTAATTAAAGAAAGAAAGATAGAAAAAGCAGAGTAAGCTGTTAAAGTGAAAATGATTCAAGGGGAAAGAAAGGGAAGAAGAGGGTAAAGCTGAAGTTGAAGGGGTGAGTAAAAGACGAAAATGATGGAGAAATTGAAGCTAAAGAGAGAGAGAGGGAGGAGAGAAAGGGAAGAAAGAAGAGGAAAAATTAATTAAAGAAAGAAAGATAGAAAAAAGCAGAGTAAGCTGTTAAAGTGAAAATGATTCGAGGGGAAAGAAAGGGAAGAAGAGGGTAAGGCTGAAGTTGAAGGGGTGAGTAAAAGACGAAAATGATGGAGAAATTGGAACTGAGAGAGATAGAGGGGAGGGAGGAGAGAAAAGGGAAGGAGAAAGAAGAGCAAAAAATAATTAAAGAAAGAAAGAAAGATAGAAAAAAGTAGAGTAGGCTGTTAAAGTGAAAATGATTCGAGGGAAAAAAGAGAAGAAGAGGGTAAAGCTGGAGTTGAAGGGTGAGTAAAAGAAGAAGACGATGAAGGAGAAATAGGAGAGAGAGAGGAGGAGAGAAAAAGGAAGGAGAAAGAAGAGGAAAAATTAATTAAAGAAAGAAAGATAGAAAAAAGTAGAGTAGGCTGTTAAAGTGAAAATGATTCGAGGGGAAAGAAAGAGAAGAAGAGGGTAAAGCTGGAGTTGAAGGGTGAGTAAAAGAAGAAGACGATGAAGGAGAAATAGGAGGAGAGAGAGGAGAGAAAAAGGAAGGAGAAAGAAGAGGAAAATTAATTAAAGAAAGAAAGATAGAAAAAAGTAGAGTAGGCTGTTAAAGTGAAAATGATTCGAGGGGAAAGAAGAGAAGAAGAGGGTAAAGCTGGAGTTGAAGGGGTGAGTAAAAGAAGAAGACGATGAAAGAGAAATAGGAGGAGAGAGAGAGAGGAGAGAAAAAGGAAGGAGAAAGAAGAGGAAAAATTAATTAAAGAAAGAAAGATAGAAAAAAGTAGAGTAGACTGTTAAAGTGAAAATGATTCGAGGGGAAAGAAGAGAGAAGAGGGTAAAGCTGGAGTTGAAGGTGTGAGTAAAAGAAGAAGACGATGAAGGAGAAATAGGAGGAGAGAGAGAGAGAGGAGAGAAAAAGGAAGGAGAAAGAAGAGGAAAAATTAATTAAAGAAAGAAAGATAGAAAAAAGTAGAGTAGGCTGTTAAAGTGAAAATGATTCGAGGGGAAAGAAGAAGAAGAAGCTGAAGTTGAAAGAGTGAGTCAAAGAAGAAAATGATGAAGGATAAATTGGAGCTAAAAAGAGAGAGGGGGAATATAATGAAAAAGGAAGGAGAAAGAAGAAGAAAAAGGAAGGAGAAAGAAGAAGAAAAAAGTAGTGTGGGCTGTTAAAATGAAAATTATTCAAGAAGAAAACGATGAAGGAGAAATGAGAAAATAAGGAAAAAGGAAGGAGAAAGAAGAAGAAAAATTAATTAAACGTAAATAGAAAAAAGTAGAGTGGGCTGTTAAATGAAAATGATTCAAAGGGAATGAAAGAGAAGAAGAGGCTGAAATTGCAGGGGTGAGGAAAGAAATAAAAGGGAAGAAAAATATAATGAAGAGAAGAGAGAATAAAGAAGAAAAAATTAATTAAACAGAAGAAGAAGAAATTGTGTAAATTGAAAATGAATAAGAAGAAGAAGACGACGAAGCTGAAGGGGTGAGTAAAAGAGAAAAGGGAACACGATGAAGATGAAGAGAAAGAGGAGAGAGGATGAAGAGAAAGAGGAGAGAGGATGAGAGAAAGAGAGGAGAGAGGATGAAGAGAAAGAGGAGAGAGGATGAAGAGAAAGAGGAGAGAGGATGAAAGAAAAGAGGAGAGAGGATGAAAGAGAAAGAGGAGAGAGGATGAAGAGAAAGAGGAGAGAGGGATAACGAAAAAGAAAGGATAAAGAAGAAGAAAAATTAATTAAACAAAGAAAGATTGAAAAAAGAAGAAAGTATTGTTAAATTGAAAATGAATCAAGGGGAAAGAAGAGAAAGAGGTTGAAATTGGAGAGGCGGGTAATAAAAGGAAGAAAAGGCTGAAACTAAAGTGACAAGAAAAAAGAAGCTGAAGCTAAAGGGGTAAGTAAAAGGAAAAGAAAACGGTGAAGAGAAAGTGAAACTGAAAAGGGGAAGAAAGAATAAAGTAAAAGGAAGGAGAAAAAAAGAAGGAAAATAAATTAAAGAAAACAGATACAAATAAGAAGAAAGTATGAAACATTTTTAGCAGAATTTTTATCTGAAATCTCTACTGTAAAAGATTCAATTTTATATAACAACACTAAACCAACTGTGTAGAAAAGGAAGGAGATCATGTTGCAAAATACATTTTTGTTGTGCAAAATCAAATATCATTCATCGACACTATAAGGATACACACACACACACACACATATATATATATATATATATATATATATATATATATTTACCAACCCCTCCGCACGAGCAGGATGTGACACAAGGTCAATTTCTTAAGCGGAATTCAACAGGTTTGAATTCAGAGTTTTCCTTCTCCTAGACCGGTTGCCTAACCAAGGTTAAAGAGTCCAGTCTGCCCTAGTATTTATCCATAGCTGGAGGGAAAGTAGGATTCATACCTTTCCCAAGAGTATTAGCGCTAAGGGAAATGCAATTACCACGCCCAGGATATATATATATATATATATATATATATATATATATATTGTGTATTTTGGCAGCAAATTATTCTCAAGGCATGTGTTATTGAACAACACGGAGTATTCTTTTTTCATTTTTGTATAGATATTTTTCCAGTCTTCTGGCTATCCTTTTTGAATCTGGATCGAGTTGATTCATGATATTTTTCATACTAATTTCCCGAGCGCTTTCGACTGTTTCTCCAGTCGTCTTCATGGGGTTACGTAATTTTGTTTTTAGTTAATTTTTAGTTCTATGCTTTTATCAAATTCGGATAGTCTATTATTTTTAAGAGGGGGGTAGGTAAGTGTTAGTTATTGAAGATATTTAATACGTTGTCTCCGACTTTAAATGCTATTTTATTAATGTTAGGTTTTTTATTTTTTATGCATATGGCTTCTAGGATCTGTAGGCGTTTCTTCTTCTTATTTTTGTAGATAATTTATATATATATAACCAGGTTAGTTGGTGTTAGGAAGCATTCTAAGCATGTCCTTTTTTAAAATCGGTATGTTAATGTTGGTTTAGTCAAATTGAGAGCTCAATGTACAATAATTTGGGAATTATTGCAGAGCAAGATATTTAGCAAAGAAAAATGCTTACATAATGGTCATATTAGTAGTTAACTGATAATATGACTTGTATTTAGGACTTTTTTCTCTTTCGATTCCACTTCCTCCTTCTCATTCTTTCATTAGCTTCTCCTTCTACTCCTTGTCTTCTTACTCTCTTCCTTTATCTGCTTATTCCCCTACAACTACTACTCTTAATTTGCACTCCTTCTTTCTTGTTTTTGTCTTTCATATTCAGTTACCAGTTTCTTTTCTTCTTTTTCTCATTCTACTCCTCCGTCTCCTTACATCCTTTATCTCTTACAACTCCTCTTTGCGGTCGGCAGGGCGTTCGGCTAGAAACCACAGGATTCCTAGTTTGATATCGGCCCTCACCAACTCAGCATATGAGCAGCACAGGGATCTGTACGGTAAAGTAAGGAGCTGGTGGTAGGTGTGGCGCTGCACCCCAGACACAAAAAACAATCTCCTCGGTCTATCGCTAGTGAAAAGATGATAGATTCCTTTGCTGATTGGCTGATACCGACTTTAGGCCAACCCGACGAGGAATTCTTACCCTCTTCTTTTATCTGTTTCTTACTCTACTACCACCACTCCTACTCAATTATATGCCTCCTACTATCTCTCTTCCGACTGCATTTCCCCCCTTCTCTTTCTTCTTCTCCTCTCTTCTTCTTCTTTCCTGTCTGTCTTTCATATTCGGTTGCCATCAACATACCTCTTTTCTTTCCAAGTGTCGTACCCCCACTGAGAGCACAACAGGTATGCTGAGCCACAGAGTGGATAGACCCCGTGGGGACTGTTGACAACTGCTGGGTTCAGTATACCACCTAACCTGCTCGCATCAATACCCAGTTCCTCTCTTGTAATGTCGAAAGAATACTAACAAGCCTTGCAGAGATATAAACAAAGTCAATGAGCAAGAAGTGAGATTTAGACAACAAACACCTCCATCGATGTAAGACGTTAAGCTCAGCACCACCACCACGACTACGACGACGATCAAAGAGAGAGAGAGAGTTCGATTTTTAAGTTTTCAGGTCCAAAACTAAAGCGTGTCATTTTCAGCAAACGATCAATCAGAGAGAGGGGGTGGAGAATGGGGGAGTGGGGGCAGAGAGGGGTGGAGAATGGGGGGGAATTGGGGGCAGAAAGGGGGAGGGCTACAAAAGAAATCAACGTTCTGTCAATCAGGCGTTCCTTTCTCGGCTGTTCTATTGGCAAACTTTTCTTGAGTTGATTTTCTCTGTTATCTTATTTCTCAAGTCTTCTCCAATTTCGATCCTTACTTTTCTTACATACTCTCTCTCCTCCCCTCTCTCTCTCCCCCTCTCTCCCCCTCTCTCTCTCTCTCAGTATTTGTCTTATCTCTTTTTTCTCTTTCTTTAATCTAGTCCCCTTTCTCTATTTTCCTGTTGTTTTCAGTTAGTCTCTCTTTCTCCCCCTTTCTTTCATATTGTCTTCAATCAACCTCTTTCTCTCTCTTTTCAGGGTTTCTTCAATCAGCCTCTCTCGCCCCTTTCTTTCATGTGCTCAATCTGTCTGTCTTCTCTCTTTTCATCTTGTCTTCCATCAGTCTCTCTCCTCTCTCCATTCTTTCATTCTCTCTCTCTCTCTCTCTCTCTCTCTCTCTCTCTCTCTCTCTCTCTCTCTCTCTCTCTCTGTATTTGCTTTTATCTCTTTTTTCTTTCTCCTTCTTTAATCTAGTCTCCTTTCTAGTCTTTCTTTTCCTGTTGTTTTCAGTCAGTCTCTCTTTCTCTTTATTTCATATTGTCTTTAATCATCCTCTTTCTCTCTTTTCAGGTTTTCTTCAATCAGCTTCTCTCGCTCTTTCTTTCATGTTTTCAATCTTCTGTCTCTCTCTCTCTCTCGTTTCAACTTCCATCTCTCTCTCACTCTCTCTCATGTCTTCAACATGTCTGTGTCTCTCTCGTCTTCAATCCCCCCTCCCTCTCTCTCTCTCTCTTATATCTTCAATCCTCACTCTCTCATTATATATATATATATATATATATATATATATATATATATACGCTTTTATCTACTTTATATATTTCGTCTTCTCTTCATTATTTTTCTTTCCTCTTTATCTTTCTTAAGTCTTATCTTCTTTCTTTATTTTCATCCTCTCTCTCTCTCTCTCTCTCATCCTTCTTCTATTTCATCATCTCTTTCTCTTTCTTCACTTCAGTTTCACACACACACACGCCGGAATTCATTCTGATTTCACTTCTTGTCTATATGCATATAAGCATGTCAAGCACTTGCTTATATCACTGCTGACTGATAATATTGATCTTTCTCAATCAGGTAATATTGATCTGTGTGTTTATTTCAATATCTTCATGAGGGCAATCTAATACATTCTATTCTATATATATATATATATATATATATATATATATATATATATATATAATCCAAAAGTCCAGAGAAGAAATCTTCCTTACGACACAAGAGTTTTTTTTTTTTAAACAAGTCGCCGTTTGAGAGTTCAATGTGTGCTCTTAATGTTAGAGTCACAGAGCAAATATATAAGTAAAGAAATAACAAAAGACTTAGAGATTTAGCTTAATAGTCTATTTCAGGGAACTTAGACAAATAGTCTAACTCTCCCGACTCATCATTCGCATCTGATGAGTCGGGAGAGTTAGACACTTTGTCAGCTCCCTGAAATAGACTATAATGCTAAATCTCTAAGTCTTTTGTTATTTCTTTACTTATATATATATATATATATATATATATATACATATGGGATGGAAATATATATATATATTTCCATCTATCTTACACATGAATATTCTATTTATTTCTGTATTTAACCCATTCTTTCCATATCTATCAACCCATCTAAATTTGTTTATGACTATCTCAGTCTCTTTATTTATCTATTTACTAGAAGTGGCTACCCGGTGTCGCCTGGGTAGAGGAGGAATTTTAAAAAGTTAGTCTTGCAGATCCATTATTACTTGTCACAAGTTAGATCCTCACTGGATGCCCCTATAAAATCCCAACGTAAATATATAACAATATAGTAAGCAATTTTTATTCAATAATTTACAATTAAAAAAATACAATATAAATGAGGCGATTAATTCAATCAATCAACATCATATTTCAATTACCTTCTGTTACTATACAAATTTTAAGTTTTAAATATCTTCCCAAATATAAATAAAATCTTCATTATTTTTGCTCAAAAACCAAGCCCTGGTGATAGTGATTGTGTATATATACATATATATATATATATATTCTTTGTCGTTAAGTGTCGTATTTTCGAAGTTTCCTCCGGACATACACATATACATAACTGCCCTTTATACATGTATAGATAGATATCTGGATTTTAATTTTTAAATATTTTCCCAAATATAAATAAAATCTTCATTATTTTTGCTCAAAATCCAAGCCCTGGTGATAGTGATTGTGTATATATATTTACTTTGTCGTTAAGTGTCGTATTTTCGAAGTTTCCTCCGGACATACACATATACATAACTGCCCTTTATACATGTATAGATAGATATCTGGATTTTAATTTTTAAATATCTTCCCAAATATAAAATAAAATCTTCATTATTTTTGCTCAAAATCCAAGCCCTGGTGATAGTGATTGTGTATATATATTTACTTTGTCGTTAAGTGTCGTATTTTCGAAGTTTCCTCCGGACATACACATATACATAACTGCCATTTATACATGTATAAATAGATATCTGGATTTATCTATTCCTACCCCAATCTGTTTCTAACAATCTATATCTATCCATCTCAATTTCTTCATGACTATCTCAGCTTCTTTCTTTCTTTCTATTTATCTATCTATCTATCTACCTCAGTATGTGCTATTCTTTCCTTCTTTCTATTTGTCTATCTCAATTCGCTAATACCTATCTCACCCTGTTTCTTATAATCTGTCTATACCATTTCATACTACAAGTAATTTTCTTCTATCCAAGACAGCCCGCACATGGAACATCAACACTAACTCCATTAGCTGTGGACTAATTAAACTGGATCATTAACAATGTAATTAGTATTATCGTAATTAACAGTATGATAATTTGTCTAACATCAATTATAAAACTGATTATGACTGAGTTTAATTAAAGCTAGAATCGTGAATGCACACACAGAGACAGAGAGTGAGAGAGAGCGAGGAGGGGTGCTTTCTTTGATTTGTATTGAATAACAGAAGAGACTGGAAAATAGTTTAACAAAGTTAGACAACAGGAAGTACAGACACATACACAATCATTTATTATAAACGAATATGAAAAAAGCATATGCACAAGGATAATACATTATCATCATACTTATCTCTCTATCTCAGTCTATTCATATGTATATATAAGTTAGGGTAGTGAGACATGGTGCTTGTTAACTGTCAGTTTGTCGCCTATGTAATTTTCAAATAATGCCCTTGGTTTGAAAATCACATAGGAGAGAAACTGACAGCTATCAAGCAACATTGACTTCATGTCTTTACTATCCTAGTGCAGATATTGAGCACTCTTATAAATATAGTAAACTATATATAAGTGAAGTCAGTGGGGCAGTCTAATGTTGGTATCAACCATACGGCAAGGGAGTCTATCTCCTTTTCACTAGCGTTAGACCATGAGATTATTATAGCACCTCAGGTGGAGCGCTACACCGACCATCAACTTCTCACTGTGCTACTCATATATTGAGTTGGCAAGGACCGGTATCAAACTAAGAACCTCGTGCTTCCTAGGCGGACACGCTACCGACAAAGCTAAACCAGTCCTATAT
Source organism: Doryteuthis pealeii (assembly GCA_023376005.1). Taxonomy (NCBI): domain Eukaryota; kingdom Metazoa; phylum Mollusca; class Cephalopoda; order Myopsida; family Loliginidae; genus Doryteuthis; species Doryteuthis pealeii. Next base: position 17,280,627 of record CM042169.1, read on the forward strand.
ATAATAGTCAAGTCTAAAGAGTCAGAAACTATGTAGGTTTCACCTAACAGATCATCAGGATAACTCTGACAGAAGAGGGTTGGTATATATATATATATATATCTTATTATAATGGAGATAGTGTGTTTGTCTGTAACCGAAAAAATATTACTACTCAAGTCACAATCCCCTTATTAATTTACGTCACATTCTCCATGATTTTATCTTTATTTAAACCACAATTATTAATAAAATGGTTTAACATTATTAATACTGTTGGCCATATCTACACAGTAAGAATATATGTATGCATGGATAAACTCCTGGCCAAAACACGTGTCAGTATAAATAAAATAAATCCTCTGTTATCCATTCAACATTTTCTTTTCTTTATTTTTCATTTCAACACACACACACACAAACACATATATATATATATATATATATATATATATATGTGTGTGTGTGTGTGTGTGTGTGTGTGTGTGTGCATGGAAAGAGGTCAGATTTAGAGGTGAGAAGAAAGATTCATCACTCCTCCCCTTGACAAAAAAGAAGGGATAGATGTTTAGGATGGGTGAGTTGTGATTGTAAAAAGACTTTGCAACTACTTTCTCATGTTCTGCAAGAGGATTTAATTTGCAACAAGATTTTATGTCTGTAAATGGACGTGCTTACACGACGACGGGTGCAGGTGAGGTAGCGCTGGTGGGTGGGTGTTGAGGCTAAAATACGCAATCAGTCATTGTTAGACATTCCCCCCCTCTCCCTTCATCTCTAATGTATCACTGCTGACAATCTGCCATGTTTGATAGAGACAAATAGTTGAGAATACCGTTGTGCGGTGGCGCCATTACATTTTTGGTTAATAAAAAAAAACACCCCAAAAACAAAACAAAACAAAAAAAAGACAAAAAGAAACAACAAAAAGTTTTTTAAAAAACAAAACAAAAAAGACAACAAAAAAAAGACAAAAAGAAACAACAAAAAGTTTTTTAAAAAACAAAACAAGACAAAAAAAAAAACAAGACAAAAAACAACAAAAAAGACAAAAAACAACAAAAAAGACAAAAAACAACAAAAAAGTCAAAGACAAACAAAAAAGACAAAAAACAAATCCCACCCAGTGTTTCTTGGTTTATTTTTACTGTACATTTCTGAAGACTTCCTGAAGAATAAATATGTTTGATCAGGAATTTTAGAAAATAAAGAAAGTAAGCAACACAGTGTTATTGAAGAATTTTTACCAATCAACAATAAAAACTACATGAGACAATACCATCTTCAAAGTAAAAGAATATGATCATTTAAGAATCATTATAGATTGTTAAAAATCTTTAATTTCATAGATAAAGAAAAGTTCAAAAGAAAATTTTGAAGTAACAATGGTCGTTTGTTAAAAAATAGACCGAAAAAATCCATGCTTATAAAGAGATGAAATACTATAATATTATATGAGCAGAACCATTGCTACTGAATAGCAAGTTTGAGCCACACTGAATACACCATACTTGTGACCTTGTGTCACATCCTAATCTGTGATGAATGTGTTAGGTAAATACTTCTTAAGCTTTAAAAAGTTAAAAATTTTAATTTCATAGATAAAGAAAAGTTCAAAAGAAAATTTTGAAGTAACAATGGTCGTTTGTTAAAAAATAGACAGAAAAAATCCAGACTTTCAAAGAGACGAAAAATATTATTATATGAGCTGAAGGGGTCGGGTTAGCTCAGTCGGTAGAGCGTTCAGCTAGAAACCACAAGGTTCCTAGTTCGATACCGGTCCCCGCCAACTCAGCGTATGAGTAGCACAGGGATCTGTGCGGTAAAGTAAGGAGCTGATGGTAGGTGTGGCGCTCCACCTCAGATGCTAAAACAATCTCCTTGGTCTAGCGCTATTGAAAAGGGGATAGACTCCCTCGCTGACTGGCTTATACCGACTTTAGGCCACCCCATCGATTTTTACTTTATATGAGCTGAACCATTGCTACTGAATAGCAAGTTTGAGCCACACTGAATACACTATACTTGTGATCTTGTGTCACATCCTAATCTGTGATGAACGTGTTAGGTAAATACTTCTTAAGCTTTAAATAGTTCTATTCAACTCGGTTGGTTGGTTGGTTGGTTGGTTTGATTTTTATAGCTGGTCAAGCCTTGGGTTATTTCATCCTTAAGATGTTTTTGTTGTGTTCCTTCTTTGTGGTGCATTGTTATTTATGAAGGTGTGTTTTGTTTTATGGCATATCAACCTCAGTGGGTCATTTAATACCGATAAACTTTTGAAATAAATTGATTCTTAATGGATACTCAATTTTTTGTATAAACGCATTTTCCTATTTAACCCATAGATGGGACCCTGAAAAGATGAAAGAGAGTATATTGAGTAAGAAACAGTGTTACCAAGCCAAAGAATGTGCCCCATCAGCTCCTGTGGTTGAAAGACTAATTACAGAGTGGACCTGGGAGAAATTGTGATGAAGGAGTGCTCCACATTCCCCAGACCTCATACCTCACCATCAGATAGAGTTTAACATCATTCCCAGGACATGAAGACCATCAGCTACCACCTCCTAGCACCCATATGATAAAAAGGGTTGGGTCTTGCCATAAGGGTAATAGTGTTGGGGCAATCATATAGGTGCTAGGGCTTGACATGACCAGCCGATTGACCGCCCATCTTGCCTAAGTAAGTATTTATGAAGTTATTTTTATATTATTTCAGGTGTTACTTCTGTTGGAAATTGGGCATAGTTGTTAAGGTTCGGTTGTTACCTTCTGAAGTCAGCATTTCTACCAAGGGTTTGAATATCCATAAGTTTGTAATTATGGGTGAGGTTTTGTTCTGTGGACTTATATCTTTAATTGAATTGGGATTTTTACTATAAAAATCATTCAAAATGATTTTACTACAAAAATGTGTTGGAAATCATTTTTACTATAAAAAAAATGCATTGGACAATCATTTTACAATCATTTTTACTAGGAAAATGCATTGGAAATGATTTTTACTAGGAAAATGCATTGGAAATGATTTTTACTAGGAAAATGCATTGGAAATGATTTTTACTAGGAAAATGCATTGGAAATGATTTTTACTATAAAAATGTATTGAAAGTAGATTTCACTATAAAATTCAATGGAGTGATTTCACTTTAAAAATGTATTAGAAATTATATTACTATAAAAATGCATTGGACATTATTTTACTATGAAAATGCATTAGAAATTATGTTACTATAAAAATGCATTAGAAAATTTGTTACTATAAAAATGCATTGGAAAAGATTTTACTATAAAATGCAATGGGTAATGATTTTACTATAAAAATATACCATATGTAAGACATCATATAAACTTCAAAAAGTATCCAGGGTCTGTCAAGAGTTCCTCTCATAAATTTCTCAGTTGATTGAAAAATAAAAATAGTTTTGATACACCCTAACAGAATATTCCTAATTGACTTCTTGTAGTCCAACATTGAAAAAAGAAAAAAAAAAATTGTCTTTACGAAAGAGATGGACAGCATATTGAGTAAGAAACAGTGTTACCAAGCCAAAGAATGTGCCCCATCAGCTCCTGTGGTTGAAAGACTAATTACAAGCTCAATGTGGCTCGGGGGCGGAGTGGGATCCCAGAAACGATCCGAGAAATGCTTTAAAATAGTCCATGGCAATAATGTCTGGATAATAGAAATGGCATTTTTGTCTTTAGAATTCTACCCACCCACCCCCACACCTGGTTCATCTGTCTCAGACTTCCATTTCCTCGCCTTTCGTGTGAGATACAATAAAGAATTTTAAAAGTTTTCAACTTGTGTTCTTGGCATTCGGTTAATATCTGCCACTTTCTGGAGATTTTCAGGTAGATGAAGTGATATTCCTGATAATGCTATAATGGTAAAATTGCAGATAATAAAAAGAAGGAAAAGAAAGAGAAGGAAAAAGAAAAAGGAAAAAGAAAAAAGAGGAAAAAGAAAAAAGAAAAAAGAAAAAGAGAAAAAGAGAAAAAAGGAAAAAGAGAAAAAAGAAAAAAAAAGAGGAAGATGAGAAAATGAATAAAGAAGAAGGAATAAAGAATAAAAATGAATGAAAGAAAATTTGAAAAAAAAAAAAAGATAAGATGTTCCTGATAATATCATGATGGTAAAATTGAAGATAATAAAAAGAAGGATAAAGCGGAAAGAAGGATAAAGAAAAAAAAAAGAAGACAAAGAAAAAAAATAAAAGAGGGAGATGAGAAAATGAATAAAGAAGAAGAAAGAAGATACGAGAAGAAAGATAACGTGAATGAAGGAATAAAGAATAAAAGTGAATGAAGGAATAAAGAATAAAAGTGAATGAAAGAAAATTTGAAAAAAAAAAGAGATAAGATATTCCTGATAATGCTATGATGGTAAAATTGATGATAAAGAGAAGGAAAATAAAGAGAAGGAAAAAATGAGAAAGAGGGATAAAGAACTAAAAAGAAAGAGAAGGTAAAAGCAGAAAGAGGGAGATGAGATAATGAATGAAGAAGAAGAGATGAGAAGAAGATAAAGTTAATGAAGTAATAAAGAATAAAAGTGAAAGAAAATTTGCTTAAGGAGGAGGTGAAACAATTAAGGAATGAAATAGAAGAAATAAAGAAAGAGATTGAAAAACCACAAAATATAAGAAAATAGAAATGAAAGAGAATGCAAAAAAAGAATAAAGTGAAGAAGAGATGAAAAAAACAAAGAGGAGAAAGGAAATAAAAGAGAATATAGAGAAGGAAGAAGTGAATAAAGAAAAAGAGCAAAAAGAAAGAGAAAAGGAAATAGAATGAAAAAAGAAAAAGAAGGAAAAGGGCAAATGAAAGGAATAACAAAGAGAAAGGGAGGGAAAAAGGAATAAAGAAGATGAAAAAGAAGGAGAAAGTGCCAATAAATAAAGAAGCAAAAAGGAAAGAGAATGAAAGAAATATTGAAAAAATGTAAAACAATTAAGGAAGGAAAAGGAAGGAAAAAGAAAAAAAGGAAGAGAATGAAAAAGGCACAAAATATGAGAAAACAAAAAAAGAGAATGAAAGAAATATTGAAAAAAAAAAATGTAAAACAATTAAGGAAGGAAAAAGAAGAAAAAAGGAAGAGAATGACAAAGGCACAAGAAAATGAAAAAGGCACAAAATATGAGAAAACAAAACTCAGTGAATATGGTTTTCTTTTTTTATTTATTTTAAAACACATAAGTGTGAGAGAGAGATATATATATAAAGAGTGAGTGAGAGAGACCTTGTGTCACAATGAATCAACCACTAGTCTTTTTGAATTCCTCATCTGGTTGAACCAAAACTCTTTAATTCCTTTTCTTAGCAAATAACAAAACTCCTGAATGCCTTTCACTCCCCACCCCCTCTTGGATTTTTACCCTATTACCCCACCCCTCCCCTCAACACTCTTAAATTCTTTTTCCTGTCGCCTTTCTTTTGTCTTAATTGTCTTACTTCATCTAGCCTGTTAGTACCTCCAAGTTCTTTCAGTTACACTCTTTCACAGCCAATGAATAAAGAAAACAAAACAATTTACCAAAGAAAGGAATAGCTTCTTATTCTTCATCCATTTGGCACAATGGGTTCTTTTGTATTTTAGAATATGTTTTGTTTTTTTCTTTTTTCATCTGGGAGGTTATTTTATTTATTTGTTTATCTATTTTTCTGAAAATCTAAGAAGGGTCACAGACACTTACTATTAACAGATATTTGTTCAGTTAAATAATAATAATATCTTTTCAGCTAGTATATTAGGTCTGAGACATGTCAGCTGTTCCTTATAAACATTCATCTTAATTCCACAAATTATCTAACATTGCCTTAACTCTCAACATCCTGTTAAGAATTTTCCAAGTTCAGAGCCCCATTTCTATAAGGATTTATCAAAAAATGGCTAAAAATGGCCTTTTCATTAAAAGTTACCTGTTATATTCACTAAAATCAAAGACTTCTAAATATGTTTAATATTACTAGCAAATATATGCACCCTCCGAGTGCAAGTATTTAGTTTTAATGTAATAGAATATTATATTAAATTAGAAAGGCTAATGAAACTAAATAAGAATGCAGATAAAAAGATTTGAAACAGAGGGAGTATAATAAAAAATAGAACAACTGAAACTTACTCTTCCATCAATCTCGTATTTCATTGTTATTTTTTCTAATTTAAGTATTTAGTTAAAAGAGGAAGTAAAGAATAAAATGACAGTTATTTTTTCTTGTTAATGGATTTCTTTTAAGATTCATTGAAGAGATTTTGTTTATATTCATTAAATAAAACCAAACAGTTAAAAATCAATAATACTAAGCACATATTTATTAAAATCACATTTTAAATATCAATATGCAAATTAGCCTTCCCATTCACACTGTAAACCGCCATTTTGTTGTATATATAAATATAATAGCATGTTATTAATATATAGATATGGTTAACAGTATTAATAATGTAAAACAATTTTATTAATAATTGAGGTTAAAATTAAAATAAATTCATGGTGAATGTGACGTCAATAACTAAGGGAATTGTGACTTGAGTAGTGATTTAGTTTCGGTTACAGACAGAAAAACACACAATCTCCATTATAATAGGATATTTAAATAAAGGCTATTGTTTGGGGCAGATTAGGAAAAACGAATGACTTCTGGCCGGGTGGAATGAGGTGGTATAGGACGTTAAGAGTTTAGTTAAGAGATGAGACATTCACAATTGATGATGGTAATTTATCCCATGTACTCACCACTCTGTTACTAAAATAATTTTGTCTTGCATTTGCATTACAAAATGTTTTTTAGAGTTTTAATTTATGACTCCTGGTATTGATATTTTGAGCAATGTTTAGTAGGTCAAAGTTCGTTGAATAAAATCCATGTGTATATTTTTATACGTCAATTATATCCCCTTTTGTATGTCGATAAACCAAACTTGGTAAGTCAATATTCCTAAGTCTTTCTTCATACATAATGTTTTTTTAAATCATTCATTACTTTAGTAGATCTCCTTTGAACCCCCTCAATGAGTTTTATGTCCTTGATTAGTCTTGGACTCCAAACCACATTAGCAAAATTCCAGTTGAGGTCTTAGAAATTCAATGAATGAATTTTTTATCATTTCTTTATCCATGTTTATCCAAAAAAATGTGTTTCAATAAAACAAAAAGAAAATGAAGAAATAATAAAAGAGAATGAAAAAGCTACAAAATAGAAGAAAGCTAACATGAAAGAGAAAATGAAGCCACAAAACAATTCAAGAAAGAGAGAATGAATAAAAGAAAGAAAGAATGGAAAAAAATCACAAAATATGATTGAAGAAGAGGAATGAAAAAAGATGCAATAGAAGTGAAGAAAGAAAGAGAAGGAAAAGGCCACAAAATATAATTCAAGAAGAGAAATAGAAGAAAGCTAAATGAAAGAGAAAATGAAAGATACAAAACAATTCAAATAGGAAAATAGAAAAATGAATGAAAGAAAGAATGAAAAAGCCATAAAATATAATTTAAGAGGAAAACAGAAGAAAGCAAAATAAAAAAAAATAAAAAAGCAAAAGAAAGAAAAAATGAAGAAGAGAAGACTAAAAGAGGAGTGAAGGAGTTTTGAAAACTTAAGAGTCAGATGAGAAGGTTAAGGAGGAAAATAGGAAAATGAATGAAAGAAAGAGAATGAAAAAGCCATAAAATATAATTTAAGAAGAAAACAGAAGAAAGCAAAAAAACAAAAAAAACAAAAGAGAAAGAAAGAAAAAATGAAAAAAGATGTAAAACAATTAGTGAAGAAAGAAAATTAAAAAGCCACAAAATATGAATTAATGAAGGAAAATGAATAAATGAAAGTGAAAGAAAGATTTTTTTTCCTTCACACCTTTCACATAAGTTTCTTTTTCCTTCTTAACTTTCTCCTCTGATTCCTTAGTTTTCAAAACTCCTTTATTCTTCTTTTAATCTTCTTTCCTTCAGTTTCTTATAACTCCTTTTTTCCTTCACCTATGTTATTTATCCTTTCCTTTTTCATTCTTAACTTTCTCCTCTGAATTCTAAGTTTTCGAAATTCCTTTAAAAAAAAACTCCTTCATTCTTTTAGTCTTCTCTTCCTCATTTTCTTATAACCCATATTTTTTTCCTTCGCCTATGTTATTTATCCTTTCATAATTTTCCTTCTTCATCCTTAACTTTCTCCTCTGAATTCTAAGTTTTCAAAACTCCTTCACTCCTCTTTTACTCTTTTCTTCTTCATTTTCTTATAACCCCATTTTTTTCCATCATCCCTTTCACATAAGTTTCTTTTTTCTTCTTCATTCTCACCTTTCTCTACTGACTCTAAAGTTTTCAAAATTCCTTAAAAAAAACTCCTTCACTCCTCTTCTTCATTTTCTTATAACCCCATTTTTTTCTCCTTCATCCCTTTCACATACGTTTCTTTTTTCTTCTTCATTCTCACCTTTCTCTACTGACTCTAAAGTTTTCAAAATTCCTTAAAAAAAACTCCTTCACTCCTCTTCTTCATTTTCTTATAACCCCATTTTTTTTCCTTCACCCCATTCACATAAGTTTCTTTTTCCTTCTTCATCCTTAACTTTCTCCTCTGAATTCTAAGTTTTCAAAACTCCTTCACTCCTCTTTTAGTCTTTCTCTTCATTTTCTTATAACCCCATTTTTTTTCCTTCACCCCATTCACATAAGTTTCTTTTTCCTTCTTCATCCTTAACTTTCTCCTCTGAATTCTAAGTTTTCAAAACTCATTCACTCCTCTTTTCCTCTCCTTCATTTTCTTATAACCCCATTTTTTTTTCCTTCACCCCATTCACATAAGTTTCTTTTTCCTTCTTCATCCTTAACTTTCTCCTCTGAATTCTAAGTTTTCAAAACTCCTTCACTCCTCTTTTAGTCTTTCTCTTCATTTTCTTATAACCCCTTTTTTTTCCTTCACCCCATTCACATAAGTTTCTTTTTCCCTTTTCATTCTTAACCTTCTCTCCTGACTTAATTTCTCTTATATTTTACTTTATCTTCTTTTTCTCTCTCAAAAATTCCTTAACCAAATCAGCTCTTTCCTCGTTAATAAGCTGAACGACCCGAGGAACCTTCCAAGCCGCCAACAACCTTTTTTTTGCCATTTTTCACAGACTCATAATCAGTACACACTTTTATCTTTTTATTTTTTTTTTCATTTTTTGTCTTCCCAATTTTTTTTTTTTAGACTAAACCAAAATTGCCATGTCAATGTCTATTTTCCTACAAATGGCTCAGGAAAAAAAATCCTGAAGAAAAAAAGTAATAAGTTTGGTTGGTTGGGTTTTACGGCATGTCAACTCCTTGGGTTATTTTATGCCAAATACTTCTATTGGTAATTAGGTATTCAAAAATGTATAGGGGTTTATTTGCTGTAATCAAGTTTTCTGTTGATAATTTTAACATCAAGAGAGTTAGTGGTTTGTTTTGTTTTATGGCATATCAACCTCGGTGGGTCATTTAATGCCGACAAAGTTGTGAAATAATTTCATTCTTAATGCATAATATAATTTTGTTTATAAACTCATGTTTTTCTATTTAACCCATAGATAGGACCCTAACAGGTACTACCACTCCGAGAGTGAGTGGGTGATTTTTGTAGTTCTGTGAACTTACATCCTTGGTAAGAGGCCGGTTCTTTTCAAAAAGTTTAATATCCTCTTGGGATCTATTTTTCCAAATAGTTTGTCCATGCTGTCAACATTGTAGAACTTTCTTCGAGTGTGGGGGAGGTGTGTGTATTCAATCAGAATATGTTTTATTGTGTATAGGTTAAGACAAGAAATCCAAACCGAAAACTTTCTCTGGTTTTCTGGTCTATTCACTGGAGCAATATTGTTAGATTCTCACTGGGTGCCCAATACTTCTGGCTTTGCATAAAGAACAAAGAAAATAATAAAATTCATCATGTAAATATTCGCCGAAAAATAATCACCACAATTAAAACTTGGGACTCCAAAATTTCAGGATAGTGGGTCTTAATTCATTCCAGAATGTTTTTAATTTGCTCATGGAGTTTGGTTTGGTTTGTTTTACAGCATATCAACCTTGGTGGGTCATTTAATGCCGACAAAGTTTTGAAATAATTCATCCTTAATGGATAATCAAATTTTGTTTATAATCGCATGTTTTTCTATTTAACCCATAGTGGGACCCTAACAGGTACTACCACTCCGGTTCAGAGTGGACCAGGGAACAATGGTGATGAAGGGGTGCTCCACATTCCCCAAACCTCCAAACTGGAACTCATCATCAGATAGAGTTTAACGTCATTCCCAGGACTTGTAGACCCTCAGTCACCGCCCTCTAGCACCCATATGATAAAATGGGTTGGGGCTTGCCATAAGAGCAATAGGGTTGGGGCAATCACATAGGTGCTGGGGATTGACATGACCAGCCGATTAATCTGAGGGGTACTCTCCGACCGCCTGTCTAGCCCAAATTTGTGAAATTTGACAAATACATTTAAAATTCTCCCGCTCTCTCTCTCTCTCTCTCTCTCTCTCTCTCTCTCTCTCTCTCTCTCTCTCTCTCGTTTGTTTTGTTTTACGGCATATCAACTTCAGTGGGTCATTTAATGCCAATAAAGTTTTGAAATAAATCCATTCTTAATGGATAATACAATTTTTTTATAAATACATTTTTCTATTTAACCCATAGATGGGACCCTAACAGGTACTACCACTCCGGGTCAGAGTGGACCAGGGAGCAATAGTGATGAAGGGGTGCTCCACATTCCCCAAACTTCCAAAACTGGAACCTCACCATCAGATAGAGTTTAACGTCATTCCCAGGACATGTAGGCCCGCAACCACCACCTTCTAGCATCCATATGACTCTCTCTCTCTCTCTCTCTCTCTCTCTCTCTCTCTCTCTCAACGAGCATTATATAACGAGGAGGTAATCAAGAGATACATAGAGGGGAAGAAAGTGATATGCAGAAAGTAAAGTAGGAGATTGGTCAGTTTTTGACTTTATTGCAAATTACGACTAATTAGAATCAATCAAAATTTATTTTTTCAAGCATAATCCTAAAAGTAAGGAATAATTTAGTATAATTTTTGTGTCATTAAACTAAACAGTAAAAATGCCTTTAAGAAGCAAAAGTTGCTTAACTCAACTTTAGTATAATATATATATATATAGATTTTTGGATGTTTGTTTTTTTTTAGAAGTATTGTTGTTAATATATTATATTTTTGCTGATGCATGCATTATCAGCATGTAAGACTTCCTCAGACAGAATCTAAACCAGGACCAGGGCAAGTCAAAGACCATATCGCCTCGGCCACAGTACACGATTTCTGTCGGAGGGAAGTCGTTAGTATACATATGATGAGACTCAATAAAGTCGAAACAGTCTGTATGTTCTCCACACCGAGCAATTGCCGGGATTACACTTGTCAAGTTCTTTTCTATAAAAAAAAAAAAAAGTATCGAATTTTTATGCGATACATACATTGTAATTGCCTTCAAGCAAAAAATAATATATATATATATATATATATATATATACACAGTGAGAGAGATTTGCTATAGTATAATGTGACATATTTCCTCTGGTTCCAGGCTATAAAATTCCTAGTATGTATCACCAAAAATCAAACAAGACTGTGTAGCCCCAAGTCGAAGTATGTTACCACCACTTGCTCTAGAGTGAAGGAATTAGCGAATCTGTCCACCCCACCCACACCCCATCCTTTACCTCCCACGCAACTCGAACCAAAATGATGCTAAACATCTTTTAAAATTCTCAGAGAATATCTACTAAAACGTTAAATTCTCGAATTTAAATTCTTCATGATACACTCTTTAATTTCATTCGTCTTTTGTGTGGAGGTGTGAGGGATGGAGTGGAGGTCGTAATAAAATTATAATTGCCAAATTCCATCTCGAGGGAGACAAAGTGAGCAGACAGATTTATTCACGGTGGTAGGAGGTGGGTGGATGGGTTGGTTTGTCGGAGGATGGAAAACGGGGGGGGGAACGAAGAGGTAGATAGAGACGATGCGCAACAAAATGGCCGCTGGAGGAAAAAGAAGAAAAAGTCAGATTTTTGAAAGGGGAAAATTTCTGTGTGTTCTTTGTAATCGATGCTGAAAGGCAAATTGAAAATCGTTGCAGTCACGGTGATTGTGGAACTGGTTAAGTTGCCGTCAGCCAGGTTTTCAAAGTTTAAGGCTTGTGTGCCAGAACTGGAGAATCGACGCGACTTGTTTGTCTAAGTGTTTTAAGTGCGTAACATAAGATCAAAACCTGCAACATTTATAGGATAAAAATATTAGAAAGGAGAGAGGGAAGAGGGGGACAGAAGAGATAGGGATATAGAAAGAAGGAATAGATGGGGAAGAGAAGAGAGGGAGGGAGAGAAAGAGAGGGAGAGAAAGAGGAAGAGAGAAAGAGAGGGAGGGAAGAGGAAGAGAGAAGAGAGAGAGGGAGGGAAAGAGGAGAAAGAGAGAGGGAGGAAAAGAGGAAGAGAGAAAAAGAAGAGAGAGAAGAGAAGAGAGAAGAGAGGGAGGAAAGAGAAGAGGAGAAGAGAGGGAAAGAGAGAAGAGGAAAGAGAGAAAGAGAAGAGAGAAAGAGAGGAGGGAAAGAGAAAGAGAGGGAGAAGAGAGAGGGAGGAAAGAGAAGAGAGAGGAGGGAGGGAAGAGGGAGAAAGAGAGAAAGAGAGGGGAGGGGAAAGAGAGAGGAAGAGAGAAAGAGAGAGAGGGAAAGAGGGAGGAAGAGAGAAAGAGAGGGAGGGAAAGAGGGAGGGAAAGTGAGAAAGAGAGAGGAGAGAGGGAGGAAAGAGGGAGGAAGAGGAGAAAGAGAGGAGAGAGAGAGGAGGGAAAGAGAGAGGGAAGAGAGAGAAGAAGAGAGGAGGAGAGAGAAAATAGAGGGAGGGAAGAGGGAGGAAGTGAGAAAGAGATGGAGGGAGAGAGGGAGGGAAAGAGGGAGGAAGAGAGAAAAGAGGGGAGGGAAAGTAACATCATAGAAACCAAGCAGCCAATCAGAACTCAATGAATGGAATCGCCCAAATACATGAATGGACTATTCTTGATTTCCATAAATACCAACTGTCTTGGACACTGCTTTTGTTGTCAGTTGCTTTTGTTCAAACCAACAGTAGACTGAGTAAATACAGTTTCAATCTTGATACTTGTGTGTGTCTGTGTGTGTATCTATATATATTAAAGGCTAAGTTGAAAAAGTCCGGAAATGTAATCAAATGCCGTTACTAAAAGTTTAATGTTTGTAGGGACCTCAGTATATGAAACTTTTTGTATGTATTTACCCAACCCCACCCCTCAATGGACAGGATGCGACACAAGGTCAATTTTTTAAAAAGTTAAGAACAGCTGGTTTAAATCCTAAAGGTTCCATTTCTTCCTCCAACGAGAAATGTTACTCTATGCGTACTTCCACATTTGATTTCATTTTTTTCTTTTCTTTTTTTAAACTTGACATTTTAGGTTTTACACGGGCCCTCTTTACTTAATTCTGTCAATTAACTGGTCTTTTGTAGTACTGGCACGGGGATTAGTATCTTTCTCAACAGCGCCAAATACAGAAAAATCGATGGGGTTAAGTAAAAATTCGCCGACACACATTTTAAAATTTTACCAGGGGTGTGGTAGTGGGAAGACCCCTACTGCCATACATATGGCCTACCATTGGCTACACTTGTTATCCAGGGCTTGATTATAGTGTTTAGAAACTCCACGTAGGTATCTGAGGGTCCTCCAACACTTTTTTTCAGCAGATTCCTGAGGAATTCTGGTGTGCGAACGCAATCAGATCGTCTGTTATGTTGGTTTCTTCTAGCCACAGCTTCGTAGTCTCCCTTGCAATTCTCCAGTTCATGCCTGATTGGGAGCATTGGGCAGTAACCATAATCTCCTTGTTTTGATGGCCGTCTCAGATCATCATAATACAAGTTATTCTCTTTCATGAATTAGGTGGATTCCAGTCATCCATTCTATCTGTCATCACGTATATGAATGAAAAAGGTCCCAAGCTTTTAAATGCATAGTTTGCGTCAATACCTCCATCCTACAGAGAAATATAACCAAATATTAATTTGTCAAATTTATCCCGAACACCCTTTATATATATATTATATATATAATATATATATATATATATATATAATATGAGAGAGAGAGAGAGAGAGACTACTTTCTGCTAATAAACCTTATTACTCCACGACGTATTTACACTTTTTTATGTAGTGACGTAACCCTAACCTATTTCTCTGAGTTTAGAGCACATTTTTGGGGAGGTCGTGGATAATAGATTTACCTAAATGTGTAATGGACTCTCTCGTCGATTTTCACGCACGAGGGTTCATCCAATGAACAATCTACACAGTGTTTTGTTTACAGTGGTGACGACTTGTGTTGGACCCCGTATTTCCCACGTATATGGGTTAGGCACAAGGCCCTATTAATGTGGGACCACCCACAAACAGAAGCTCATGGGAGACGGGTGCAAAAAATACGTTAATCCCGTCAGCATTCCCCCATAAGGAGGCACATCAGGCACCGGGCAATAAACCCAGCCCTGCCCCTTTAAATCGAAGGGGCAGGTGTTGCCTGGGGGGATGACCCCCTAGGATCAACGTTGTTAATTACTTCTGCGGTTCCAGGGCCGAAGCAACTTGGACCATCCCCACTTTTTGGCACAGTCGATAGTAAGGAATTCGTGCACAAGGAATGCCACAAACCCAATCAACGACTGACCTCGGGATTTTCAAATTCAGAGTTTTCCTTCTTTTAGACTGGTTACCTATTCCAAAGTTAAAGAGACCAGTCTGCCCTACTATTTTACCCATAGCTGGAGAGAGAATATGGATTCATACCTTTCCTAAGAGTATTAGTGCTATGTGAAATGCAAACAGCCTTGTCTAGGATTCTAACTCGGGTCAACGAGTCCATTTCCCACGACTCTAACCATTATGCTACTACTTAACCGATTCTCCTTATATCTATCTATCTAGGCATTGATATCTACAAGCAGGACCTATGGATATACCACAGTATGATAATTTAATTATTACAACGTTTGATATGTTTACTAAAGACCTATTTTCTAAAGGTTAAATTTTGCGAAAACGAGGATTTTTTAGTGCATTTTAGCAGAGGATCTTTGATGCAATTCCCCAAACAAGTAAAAGATCTAATTTTTGATATCAGTATTCACTATACTAACACACAACTTTCGCATAGATGGACAATTTGATATTTTTTTAAATTAAAAAATCGACCTACCCTAATATAAATGCATATATATGCATAAATATAGATTTATACAAGGATTATTTCAAATCCTTAAGAGAGCTTAATGTAAGATAATTAATCATAGACAGAAATATATACACTTTCAATAAAAAAGAAAAAATATTAATTTATTTAGGACGGTAACCCCATAAATGAGCCATAGCTGGTGTGTGCACAAACATGATTAAATTAAATTGAAATAGGACTGTGCCTAGTGACAGGTTTGAATTCAAAGTTTTCCTTCTCCTAGACAGGTTGCCTAACCAAGGTTAAAGAGCCCAGTCTGTCTTGCTATTTACCCATAGCTCGAGGGAGAATAGTTGGATTCATACCTTTCCCAAGGGTATGAATCCAACTGTTCTCCCTCCAGCTATGTTCTTTTTGCAAATTTTAGACATGTTGTAGGTGACCTTAATCCATCAAAACGTGCTTGTGAATGAGAGAAAGAAAGAGAGAAAGACAGAGAGAGAAAGACAGAGAGAAAGAGAGAGAGAGAAAGAAAGAGAGAGAACGAGAAAGAGAGAGAGAGATAGAGAAAGAGAGAGAGAGAAAGAGAGAGAGAGAAAGAGAGAGAGCGAGAGAAAAAGAGAGAAAGAGAGAAAGAAAGAGAGAAAGAGAGAGAGAGAGTTGCTACACTGAAAATAATTTATTACATAGACACATTGACAGAATTATAATTTTCACAGATGAAAAATCTGAAAGTCATGCAAATATACATAATTAAATCGCACAGAATTCAGAATAAATGGTACTTTAGGATTTTACTGAAATGTTTGCTTTGGTACATCTAACGGCATATCAACCGTTCATGTCTTATCTAATGCCACAATTTGATTCATTTTTAAATGTTAGATTAGAATCATATCTAATTTCAACATTGCTGTTTTCTTTTAATAATAGCACTTATTTTTTACTATAATAATAATTTGTGTGAACAGTTATATGGTCTCAAGTAATCTTATCTAATACTAATTTATATACAATTATATGGTTTCAAGTATTCCTATCTAACACTAATAATGTGTACACAATTGCATGGTTTCCTTATATATATTGAATAAATTTAAAAAAATGTTTAATTTGTTTAAATTTGAACTGCAAGTTTCAGAATATTCAGACAAAGAGCAAAACTCCTCTGAAGATATATAAGGTTGAATAATATCATGCTTTATTTGGTTATGAACTAATTAAACGAATTATTTAAAAGGAGGCGAAAGAAGAAATTAAGGGCTCTTTCGACCGGTGCATTTTCAAAAAGGAGTTCCCTTAAGTTTGTCTATCTTCTTTCGCCTCCTTTTAAAATAATTTGTTTGGTTAGCTGATCACCAAATAAAGTATGATATTATTTAAACTTTTATACAAATTTAGTTGTACCAAAAAATGTGTATATATATATATATAGTCATTAATTTTCGTAGTTTCATACATACGTACGTACGTACATATATACGTACTCGCCAACTGCCGTTTATATGTGTATAACTAAATGGTTTACGCAAACAAGTATACGGGGTGAGGTGGGATGGACAAAGATAGAACGCGAGGCCAGATAAAACATGCATTTTGGGAGAGGTCGACCAAGTGATAACATTGATTGTCGCACTTTGTAATCGGATTCTTGTTTCGTAGGAAGGGAAATCGGTTTCGTCTCTCTCTCTCTCTTTTTTTACCAATTCTCCGCTGAGATTTTTTGGTTCTTTCCTTTCATCTATCTATCTTTGCTTATTCTTGTCTATCTATATTTATTGTCTATCTATCTTTATTCTTCTCTTATCTACCTATCTTTATTCATTCTTTTCTATATATTTTTTTTCATACTTATCTA
Organism: Doryteuthis pealeii; assembly: GCA_023376005.1. Classification (NCBI taxonomy): domain Eukaryota; kingdom Metazoa; phylum Mollusca; class Cephalopoda; order Myopsida; family Loliginidae; genus Doryteuthis; species Doryteuthis pealeii. The sequence continues at coordinate 17,297,699 of CM042169.1, forward strand.
TGTATCAATCTGTTCAGATCTATCTAAATTCTTATTCTCTCTCTCTCTCTCAAATCATCTGGATTCGATCAGATAAGAAGTTGCGTTAGTTAGGAGGGGGTGTCGGTCGACTGGGGATGATTCCAACGGTACTAATGGCTTACAGGATGTCTGTCGATTCGGGCCCGTTCTCTGTCGTGGCAATCAAGCAATGCGAATAAACGACTTCCTGAGAAAACACTCACTTTTCATTTGCCCGTTTTTGTTGTTGTTGTTATTGCCAAGAGTTTCGCGTTTTCTGTCTTTTAAATTATTTTGCTCCTATTTCTTCTTTGGAATTACAGCCTCTTTGAGAAAAGAACCATTACTCTTGAACGACGAAACTTAAATCAGATCAACAGTATCATAAACATTATTATTATCGAAACAAAAGCCCTTTAAAATATTTTTGTATACGCGCATATATATATATATATATATATATATATATATATATATATTTACCGACCCATCCGCATGAGCAGGATGTGACACAAGGTCCATTTCTTATGCAAAGTTTTCCTTCTACTAGACCGGTTACCTAACCAAGGCTAAAGAGCGCAGTCTACCCTACTATTTATCCATAGCTGGAAGGAGAGTAGGATTCATACCATTCCCAAGGATATTAGCGCTAAGTGAAATGTAAATACCACACACAGGAATTGAACTCGGGGCAACGAGTCCATTTCCCATGACTTTAACCATTACACCACGTGGATATATCATCAGGTAACGGTGACAGTACGGATTCCCATGACTCTTGTGAGGATTAAAATAAAATTAGGATAAAAAAATATAACAAACTTCCTCTCTTAGAATGGTTACCTATCCAAGGCTGAAGGACCCAGTCTGCCCTACTATTTAACCCATAGCTGGAGGGAGAATATATGGATTCATACCTTTCCCAAGGGTATTAGCGCTATGTGAAATGCCAACAGCTTCGTCTAGGAATTGAACTCGAATCGACGAGTCTATTTTCCACAACTCTAACCACTAGCCCACGCGCCTCCATATATATATATAATATATATATATGACAAGAATTAAGATAGCATCACCTCAGTAACCAAAGCACATATTGCTTTTTTTATTAGATTAAATCTCTGTTCTTAGTTTTCACCTTTTTCTTTATTTTTCTTTTCTTTTCTTTTCTTTCTTTTTACTTTCTTTTTTTTTGATAAAGTTAATCTCTGGCCTTTACTGGACTGTGAGAGAGTGGTGAAAATATGTTTTTCATGGAAAGCATGTCACTTGAAGAAGTCTCAGCTGTGGACAGTGGACACTGACTATTGTGCTTCGGGTGCCAAGATGAATGATACAACAATGAATAAAAGGAAAAAAATGGAAGAAGCTCTTGTAACAAGTGGGGTGAGTATTTCTAGAATTGAACTCTTGCCCTCAGCAGTAAATGACCCACTTATCAACTCCTACAATCACAGACTTAAGAGCATCAGAGAGTTGAAATATATTTACGAGTCACTTACAGTATATATATATATATATATATATATGGCTGAATTTGCACAAAGGTGTCAAAATTAGGGTCACCCAGAAAAAACAGAACCCAAATTATTTTTTCATTTTCCCATTAAACTAACCCCAAACCCCAACCCTACACCCCCATATTTAAAATTAATGGTTTTATTACAAGATTTGTGGGTTATGTTTTTTCTGGGTCACCCTAATTTTGACACCTTTGTGCAAGTTCAGCCTTATATATATATAATATATGTGTGTGTGTGTGTGTGTGTGTGTAAAAGTATCTAACTGACTGGTATGTAGGCGATAATTCTATTTGGTATCATCAGTATCTATGACTAGGCTCATATTGAGTTCTGGCCGAAATAAATTTATAATAGCCAAATGACTGTTTAAGTTTTTCTTCCTTTGAATACATATATATATATATATATATATAATGGTACACAGTAATAACCTACTCGAGTTTCACTATAAGGATCTTCAGTGAAGCTCGAGTAGGTTATTACTGCGTACCATTATAATAATAAATTTGCTCTACTCACGTATTGAGCACTTCATATTTGTTATATCGCTGTCTTATTGTGAAACTTGAATCAACTAACCATTGTGACTAATTTCACCGGTAAGTCACCTTTTTCATATAAAATCACACACACACACATTATATATATATTATATATATTATATATATATATGGAGGCGCGTGGGCTAGTGGTTAGAGTCATGGAAAATGAACTCGTCGGTTCGAGTTCAATTCCTAGACGAAGCTGTTGGCATTTCACATAGCGCTAATACCCTTGGGAAAGGTATGAATCCATATATTCTCCCCCCAGCTATGGGTAAAATAGTAGGGTAGACTGGGCTCTTTAACCTTGGGTAGGTAACCAGTCTAGGAGAGGGATAACTCTGAATTCAAAATTCCTGAGGTCGGTCGTTGATTGGGTTCGTGGCATTCCTTGATGCACCAATTCTTTCCTATCGACTGTGCCAAAAAGTGCAGAATGGTCCTACACAAGCCTTCACCACTATAAACAAATCACTCATTCGTCGAAAATCGACGAGAGAGTCCATATATATATATATATATATATATACATATACTATGAATGTTAAAAGATCTAATGAAGGAAAATGGTTTAAAATTTTAAAAAAGAAAGCAGACGATATTCAACAGAAACTATTATGGAAACCACACACATGTTCTAGCGTTTCTTGCAAATACACCTGCCCAACCCGAATCTCAGTTGCATAGACAGTAAGAGGGATTGGCCTGTATGTTCACTCAGATAAAACAGAGTTTACATATTTTAAATAAGATGATGCCATCTCTAAATTAAATGGTAAGCCTCTGAAATTAGTAGACCATTTCACATACCTAGGTAACAATATCTCATCTACTTAATGCAATGTCATTATACATATGGGAAATATACTGTCTGCATATGGAAATCTGATCTCTCTAATGTAATAAAATGGGAATTCTTTCACTGTGTCAGTATGACTATCAGCCTGCCTCTCATAGACTTAAGAAAAAAAGAAGCATGTCAACCCTTGTTGGGTTATTTTATACCGAAGACGTTTTGTTCTATTTATGCTTAATTGGTATTACCTTTTTTTAACTCAGTTTTTTAGCACATTTTTTAAAAACTCATTTATATCTATCTACCCTTCTCTTCATATCAAAATCTATTTCTTCTATCTATCTACCAAAGTTTATTCCTCTCTTTCCATCTATCTCTTCCTATCAATGTATCTTTCTATCTATCCCTCTCTTTCTATCAAAGTTTCTTCCTCTCTTCCTGTCTACCTATCTATCCCCCTCTCCAAGTTTATAACTCTCTTCTCTCTCTCTCTCTCTCTCTCTCTCAATTTATACTTCCCTCTCTTCTTATCAATCTACCTAAATTTATTTCTTCCTATATAAGTTTATTTCTCTCTTCCTATCTCTCTCAATTTATACTTCCCTCTCTTCTTATCAATCTACCTAAATTTATTTCTTCCTATCTAAGTTTATTTCTCTCTTCCTATCTCTCTCAATTTATACTTCCCTCTCTTCTTATCAATCTACCTAAATTTATTTCCTTCTATTTAAGTTTATTTCTCTCTTCCTCTCTCTTTTTCTCTCTCGCTCTCTCTCTCTCAGTTTATACTCCCCTCTCTTCTGATCATTTTGCCTAAATTTATTTCTTCCTATCTAAGTTTATTTCTCTCTTCTTTCCAATTTAATTAGTAAACAACAAACCAAAATTTCCCTTTCAGAATAAACCACAGGACCCCCCCCCTTCCCCCAATTAAAATCTACAAAGAATATTTTCACTAACTTTACTGATTGATACTTTTGCTTTTACATAGTTTCAGAAAACAGATAATCCTAATCCTTGTTTTTCCTTCTCCATTACAAATGGACTGTTAATCCCAGCAAGGAAGAAGATTAAAATCATGAAAGCTTATTTTTAAGTGACTATCATTTAAATTTTTCTGATTATTTTCTTTAAAATTTAGTTCTGTCTATCATACCTAAATTCCTTTTATTAGTCATGTGACCAAGATTATTTCTTTCTTTGATATCATTTTTCTAGGTTAATATCCTTTTTATCAATTTTTAACTCATTGAGCAAGGAGAGGGGGTGCATCCATTGAGTCTATGGGGGTCATGACTACAGATGATGGGTAGTACCTCTTAGGGTTCCATCTATGGGTTAAATAGAAAAAAAAAAACAGGAACATTTGATAGAAAAGTTGAATACCCATCAAGCAGGAATAGAACAAAATGTCTTCAGCATAAAATAACCCGACAAGGGTTGTCATGCCATAAAATTCAACTAACCAAACCAAACCATATATGGGGGAGGCGTGATGGATTCAGGTTTCTCCCAAGGGCAATGCAAAGAGCCTTGTACAGGAATTGAAATTAGGTCACTGAGTCCATTTCCTCTGGTAATAATGATCTTTGGCATAAAATAACCCAATAAGGTTGACATGCCATAAAATTCAATTAACCAAACCATATCTGGTGGAGAGTGATGGATTCATGTTTCTCCCAAGGGCATTAACACAAAGGGAAATTCAAAGAGCCTTGTACAGGATTTGAAATTAGGTCACCGAGTCCATTTCCCCTGATAATAACCGTTACAATAAGAGCACCTCCAAAATAATCTATACGTCCATATATATATATATATATATATATTACTAATTGAAGCATTTCAAAAACATTGACCCACTTTCTGAAAATCTCAGATGATTTTCCAAAATCCATAAAACCCAAAAGTTCACTGATATTTTTAAGTGCACTTTTATTGATTTTACGGGGCTGCAATCATTTATATTTTATTTGTTTATTTTGTGGGGCTTCATTGATCACACACAGAGTTCCTCCTGATCAATAAGCAAAGAAAGCTAATACTGACCCCTTCCTGAAATACCCACTTCCATCCAACCAACCACTCAAAAAAATAAAACAAAATTACACTGGTTAGATCATGATACTTCTACATTTTATGACTTTTTAATATCTGTCTGTCTCTCTCTATATATATATATATATCCCAGTTGGTTCATATCTATCGATCTATCTCAGTGGGTTCATATCTATTTGTCTATCTCTCTCTATATATATATCCCAATCAGTTTGTGTTTATGTATCTACCTATTTCATTTGGTTTAGAGCTGTTTGTCTGTCTCTCTCTCTCTCTCTCTATATATATATATATATATATATATATATATATATCCCAGTTGGTTGATACTTATATGTCTCTCTCTCTCTCTATATATATATATATATATATATATCCCAATCAGTTTGTATCTATCTATGTATATACGTATCTCATTTTTTCATAGCTGTCTGTCTCTCTCCCTCAATATATATATATATATATATATATATAATATACACACACACATCCCAGTCGATTCATATATATCTATTAATCTATCTCAGTTCATATGTATCTGTCTTCCTCTCTCTCTCTCTCTCTATATATATATATATATATATATAGTAGGTTATTTCTGTACACACTATAATACTATATATATATATATATATATATATATGATAGATTTTCCCGTCGATTTTGACGTATGAGGTTCAGACAACCTCTTTCATCCAACCTATATATATATATATATATATCCCAGTCCATTCATAACTATCTATCTCATTCTGTTCGTATCTGTCAACTGTGAAAAAAAAATTATTTTGGTTAATTTAATTTCAAAGTTGTACAATACAGGATATAATATTAAGTATACTTAAGTAGGTGTCTGACAACTTGACCCCCTCAAGAAAGGTTATTTGTGAGGGGGGGACAAAAATCACTTGCTCATTATACACTTGTTTCTTAGTCATTAGACTGATGGTTTTGAAAAGGACAAATAAAATAAATTTTACATGAGATATTTTCATTCTAACTCTATTATTATAATTTACTAATTATTATATTTCATTGTTGTTGGGTCATATGAGAGAGTTTGCTGAAACAGAGGATTGTGATAAAAAGCAACAATAATAAGATGGAGTGCAACTAGCAATAACATAATAGTAATAATGAAGAATGTATCAACCCAGAGTGTGGTGATAAAATGCAACAATAATAAGATGGAGTAAAACTAGCAATAAAAGGATCGTAATAATGAAGAGTGTTATATAATGAACACCCATCAAACATGAATAGAACAAAACTTCTTTGGCATAAAATAATCCAGCAAGGGTTGACATGCCATAAAATTCAACAGGTGATCCCAGGGGGGGGGTCTTACCTGTGTGCAGAGGTGCAGTTGGTGTATTCTAAAGCCCCAGCCGACAGGGCTCTGCTATGAGGGGTGTGCTGTTCTTTAAGACCTGCTCTGCTATAAAATAACTTCTACAATAGTGTCTCTACAATTGTCTCCAGTTTTTTTTAATATTTCTAACTCAAAACAATAAAAAAGGAAGTTTGTTTTTGTTTTTTACATTAACTAGAAATTAAACATGATCAGATCCTCTCCTAATAACATTGTTAATGTAGAAACAATGATACTCACCATCGTGAAGAATAAGTTCCAATTACCATTGAACTGGGAAGACAAGGTAGCATGCGATTGTAACTCAATACAAACTCGAAATGCTACAAAGTCCACTGCAGAATGACCAGGTATATATAGGACTCCACAGTGTCATGCAGATCAACCAGTCAAGCAACCAATCAGAACTCAAGGAGTGGAATGACCCAAGTCACCCTGATTCATGAGTGGATCATTCTTGATTCTTATTTATACCTGCTGTTATTAAAACCAACAGTAGGCTAACTGACTTCAATAATCTTTTTACCCACCGATTCTTTCATGCTATTCTCTGGAATCAGTCAGTCAGTTCAGCACCAGAGATTCTGGTTCTCATATCTCATCTCCATCTTGACAATGGAGCATTTCTCTCTTGTTTGTCTTTTTTTTCTCCCACCAACTTTTGATGAAAACAAAATAACAAAATTGGGAGATTCTTCAGAGATGAAAATGAATATGAAAATTCTTTGAATGTTTTGGAAATATTAGTTGAATTCCTCTATCCTCATTTGGATAGAATTGGGAAGAAAGGTCATGGAACTTCAATAGTCAATCTATATATATATATATTATGTATCAAATGGAATCACACACACACACACACACACACAGCTACCCTCACTTTGTTTACAAAGTTTGAGGACTTTAGTGAATTCATTTCCGCTTAGAAATGTATCAATCAAATATTCTCCTATATTTGACAGCTACTGTTGGCCACATCGGTAAGAGACTTGGCGAACGAAAATTCATTCAGGTCTCAAACCCGGCCAGGGCTAGCTGTTAACATGTAGCCACACTGATGAGAGGTAAAGCTTGAAACACGTGTCTGTGGATAACTTATTTATTTATATATATATATACATATTTACCAACCCTTCCACACAAGCAGGATGCAACAAAAGGTCAATTTCTTAAGGGGAGTTTAACAGGTTTGAATTCAGAGTTTTCCTTCTCCCAGACTGGTTACCTAGCCATGGTTAAAGAGCCTAGTCTGCCCTGCTACTTACCCATAGCTGGAGGGAGAATTGGATTCAAACCTTTCCCAAGGGTATTAGTGCCATGTGAAATACAAACAGCATTGTCCAGGAATTGAACTTGGGTCGACAAGTCCATTTCCTATGTTTAATCATTAGATCACGCGCCTCCATAAATATATAAGCACCACTGACTACATATCTACACTGTTCTAACTTTTATATATATAGGAATGGAATGAAAGACTTGTCCAATACTTCAACAAGACTTGACCGTAAGTCTAGATGTTATTTACAAAGATATGGCAGACAGACCTCAGGTTGCTTTAAATGGTCATCCATTTAATTATTAAACAGGCTCATTGCTGCTTAACTTCAGTGATCTAACCGGTGCTTTCAACGAGACTTGACCATAAGTCTAGATGTTATTTACAAAGATATGGCAGACAGACCTCAGGTAGCTTACAGTATCTGCTGTTGCTTGTGTGATGGGGGCAAATGGCTGTAGAGCTGCTTTCTTCTAGGGCTTTGTTTCTACGATTTGTATAAGATTGCACGCAGTATTCTTGTGCGACTCCCATTATTTATTCCCATCTAGCTTATTCTCTAGGCACTTCATTAGGGTCCAAGAGGTGTATCCATACATTAGTACTGATAAAACTACGGCTTGGAAGAATTGTCGCTTTAACTTATCAGTGATATCACATTTCTATTTCTTTTTGTAAGTATAATTTCCATTTTGGATGCTTAAAGCTATTTTGTTTATGTGTCATGGCTAAAGGGCTTTTTACTGTAGCAGTCGCATATATTGTTTCATTTAAAAACGTAAGATTTGGTTTAAAGGCTTGTAGATCTTCTATGACATAGATAACTTTATCTACATTAGATTATTTTTGTCCTTTTTAGAGATATGTATTTCAAAATTACTACTAGTAACTTGAGCGTATTTTCTGATTTTTTTATTTTTTTTTATTTCAATTTAACTTTTATTTCCTGCATATTTGTCTGTCTGTAATTGAAACTATATCACTACTGAAGTCATAATTCCCTTTGCTATTTACATCACATTCACAATGATTATATTTTTTATTCAAACCTCAATTATTAATAAAATTGTTATACATTATTAATACGGTTGGCCTTATCTACATTCTGATAACATGCAATTGTATTTATATATACACAATAAAATAACGGTTTACAGTGTGAACAGGAAGGCTAATTTGCACATTGATATAAAAAATTGATTTTAATAAATATGTGCTTGGTATTATTGATTTCTAATTGTTTGGTTATATTTTACAAATACGTGCAAAAATCTCAGACACATCTTAAAAGAATTCTATTAAGAAGAAGAAATAACTGTAATTTTATTCTTTACTTCCTATAGAAAAGACAGTAACTTACGGTAAGTCATTCCTCATATATACATATATATATAATATTATATGTTATTATTTAAATTTTTTCTTGAAGGCAATTACAATGCATATATTGCATAAAATTCGATAATATAGAAGATATTAATGACAAGTGAATTTTGGTAAAGAATTATTCGGTGTGTAGAACATCGTACAGACTGTTTAAAGTTGAAACAGTCTGTACGATGTTCTACACACGGAATAATTCTTTACCGAAATTCACTTGTCATTATTATCTTCTATATTATCGAATTTTATGCAATATACGCATTGTAATTGCCTTCAAGCAAAAATATAAATAATGATATATACTTTATTCAACAATGCTTCTAAAAAAAAAAAAAGCATCCAAAAAATCTTATATATATATTAACATTAATACTTACAATATAGTGTGTTTATAAAATTTGTGAAAGGCATGAATCCATCTCTTCTATCCCAACCTATGGGTAAATAGTAGGCTAAATTGGGTTATTTAAGAATAAAATGTTAAGATATTTTTTATACACCAATATTTTTCTTATTTTTCATCTACCTTCAACATTTATTTGGCTTGGCACTGTAGTATATATAAACATTAACAATAACATGTTCACGCTTCCTCTATATAAAATCATATAAAATATAAAATCATATAAAATCGACACTTTAAATTTTCACGAAATTGGTCATTTTCAGGCACTATAAGGGCTCAAAATTCAACCCCTTTTACCATGTATGTACTAGAAGGCGGTGGCTGAGGGTCTTAATGTCCTGGGTATGACGCTACACTGCATCTAGTGAAGTTCCAGTTCTGGAGCTCTGGGGAGTGTGAAGTACTAGGGTAGGTGGATTTTACACTTTTTAAAAATATCAAATTGTCCATCTATGCAAAATGTGTGTGTTAGTATACTGAATACTGATACCAAAAATTAGATCTTTTTTTGGCACCATTGTTTGAGGAAATAGCATCAAAGATCGTCTACTAAAATGCACTAAAAATCCTCGTTTTCTAAAGGTTAAATTTTGCGAAAAGGAGGATTTTAGAAAAACATTAATTCACGGTCCATATTCTTTCTTGATAATTTTGTCTCTACTTATTTGATAACACCAGGAGATTGTTTTAGCGTCTGAGGTGGAGCGCCACACCTACCATCAGCTCCTTACTTTACCGCACAGATCCCTGTGCTACTCATACGCTGAGTGGGCGGGGACCGGTATCGAACTAGGAACCTTGTGGTTTCTAGTCGAACGCTCTACCGACTGAGCTAACCCGGCCCCTTGGGTAAATAGTAGGTTAAATTGGGTTATTTAAGAATAAAATGTTAAGATATTTTTTATACACCAATATTTTTCTTATTTTTCATCTACCTTCAACATTTATTTGGCTTGGCACTGTAGTATATATATAAACATTAACAATAACATGTTCACTCTTCCTCTTATTGGTCCATATTCGTTCTTGACTAATTTGTCTCTACTTATTTGATAACACCAGGGCATAAAACATTATCCCCAAATTACTAGCATTAATTTAATTTGGTTGCAAATAGCATTCAAGAGGGAGAAAATTTTACTTACTATTACTATGTACTTTTGTGACAAGCTCAACAATATATATATATATACATATATATATATTGAATTTTTGATTTTTGATAGAGGAATTATATATATAATTCCTCTATCAAAAATCAAAAATTCAATATATACCCTTTGCCCATTAGGTTTCGTTCTGTGGATGCAGGCCCCGAATTGGGAAGTCGTTGTCCTAGAGGTGCCCTTGCCCTCTGTAATCGTTCGTTAGGATACATGGCAATATAGGTTAAGTGACTGCACATTTGAATTAATGTTACCATTGACTAGATGATTTGGCATTCTCCGTTTGTGGCATGGGCTGGTGGCCCAGTGTGTTAAGTCCCCGCTCTTCACGCTGTGGTCCACTGGTTCAATCTCTAGTGGCGGAGATTGTGGTATGCACTGCTGATGAGACCAAAGGAGGTCGAAACAGCTGTCCAGTGCTCCGGATGTCGCAAATGGTGTTTGCCGCATTGTCTGGTCGTGGTAATATGATTCAAAATTATCAATTATATATATATATATATATATATATATATATATTGTTGAGCTTGTCACAAAAGTGAGAGAGGGAGAGGGGGGATAAAGAGAGAGGGGGAGAACATGAATAGAATAAGATAGCATTTAGATAGATTTGAACAGATATATACATAGATAAAAAAAAGATACATACACACACACACAAATAAAATATATATATATATATATATATATTGCAACGTTTAAAATAAACAAACATCCAAAAACTTCACTTCGGAAGGGCAATTCGGTCTGTTTGAATTCTCTCAAATACCATTATGGTAGAGGCAGTATTTGACAAGAATTTCGCTAGGATGGTCAGCTACCGAGATAAAAGTGTTTCACTAGTGTTTCACTGTTCTTCTGAAGTCGGTTTCGATTTCTTGGTGTTATACATGCCCGTTGGAATGGACTTAATAAAGTCGAAACATTTAGACCACGGCATCTTTACGATTACACTTGTCAAGTTCATTTTCTATAAGAAAAAGTATCGAATTTTATGCGATACATGCGTTAAGTGCCTTCAAGTAAAATTTTAATATATAATATATATATATATATATTAGAGAGAGAGAGAGAGAGAGAGAAATAGAATTACTTAAAATTTAGATAGATTTGAACACATAGATAAGAATATGCAAAGATAGATAAGAATAAGCATAGTTAGATATATACATACCCTCTGAGAAAAAACAAAGGTTGATACATAGACAATAAATAAAGATAGATAAATACATAATAAATGTAGATAGATAGGGAGATAGATGAAAATAAGCATAGATAAATATATAGATACCCTCAGGAACAAAGATAGATAAGAATAAAGATAGATAGGTAGACAGATAAGAATAAATATACAGATATCTAGATAGATATATAAAAATAAACATAGATTTGAACAGACAGAGTGAGATGTTAAGAATCGAGATAGATGAAAGGAAAGAAGCAAAAAGTCTCTACAGAGAATTGGTAAAAGTGGCCGGGGAAATCAAGAAAGGGGTCCAGCAAAAATATTGTCTTGTGAAGATAACAAACCTGAAGGGAGATGAAAGGTCTTTTTTCTTCTTGTTCAATTTTCAGTTTTTATCTATTTATTCATTTTTAAAAACTTTGCCAAATTTTGGAGGTGGGGGTCTGGGTTAGGGGGTCAAAGTGTCTGTAAACATCAAAGATATTCCTTCTTACATAAGTTTAAAGTAGAAATCTACAAGAAGCTTTTTCTGATGGCAAAGACTAAATTTTGGCCAAGTGAATAAAAATTTCTATGACCTTTTGTAAGATACACCAACAAAGGAGCTATTGGGCAAATAAGTCTATCTAGATATACAAGGTGTGTCAAAAAAGTATTGAGATTAGACTTAGTTATTAACTAAAAGTTAGAATCAAAATATGACGAAATCCAGGGATATACAAGGTGTGTCAAAAAAGTATTGAGATTTTTTGTACTTTTTAACACACCATGTATTCTGAAAAAAAAATTAATGTTCCATTCATTGTTTATTTCTATCTTTGTAAATACAGCTTTAATTTCAATACTTTTCCTGGGAATGATGTTAAACTATCTGATGGTGAGGTTCCAGTTTTGGAGGTTTGGGGAATGTGGAGCGCCCCTTCATCACCATTGCTCCCTGGTCCACTCTGACCCGGAGTGGTAGTACCTGTTAGGGTCCCATCTATGGGTTAAATAGAAAAATGTATTTATAAAAAATTGTATTATCCATTAAGAATTGATGTATTTCAAAACTTTATCGGCATTAAATGACCCACTGATTGATTCTTCCAAACAAACCATCTACTTATGGCTGCACCTTGGTCTCTGAAAAAAATTAAAATTTTTTTCAACCTTTTGTAAGATACAGCAAATAAAAAGTAGTCATTTGGCCTAAAGTTGTATCAGCCGATCAAAGCTACCCTTTTCACTATGCTAGAAATAAATTAAATCTCATAATTTTACAAACCTGACATTCTTAAGTAAATTCAACTTATTCTATTATATTTTAAATTTAATATCTTCAATATAATCAAATCTTCATAATCTTGGAAAGCAAGAACCATTATCTAACATGTATATACGTTTATTTTTGTCATTAATTGTTTTATTTCAGTTTCCTCTGGACATACCTTTATCTGAGCTTACATTTTGAAAAAAAAAAAAAAAAAAAATTTACCTCTAATTGTGAATATGTCATAGACCAGGTTAAGGTCCACTACACACTAATTTTCACAGACCTTGGTATAGACCTGGCCCCTGCAAGGAACTGAGAAAAATTATCATTCAAGTTTGTAGCTATTTTTCTTATCCGAGTTCATTTGTGTTTCCTCTTTTCAAACATTTTTGTTTTTGTTTTCTCCTTTTTTGTTTTTGGTATTTCTAAAAAAGAATTATTTTTTCTTTTACAGAGAGCAAGATTCCTGACAGTTTTTTAGGAGGAGGGGAAAAAATTTTAAGGTTCGTCGAGTCCCATGTAAAATTACATACTCAAAGTCCGGCAGGCGAACAGGTGAGTAAGCAAAAGTTGGAGGAGTTAAGGACCATGAAAAATTAAAGAAGCCAGGGTTTTGAGACAAAGGAGGAAAGAAAAGAAAAATAGTGGGTTGGTCGGGGTAGCTTTTGAGGTGATGGTGGTGGTGATGGTGTAGCATCAGTGTAGTGGTAGTGATGATTGTAGTAATGATGATGATGATGGTGCCATTGTGAATGTTACCATTTAATTTGGATCAGCTACCCCAAAGATGAAAGCAATTTTTTTTTTCTTCAGTTCTAATTGATCAGGGCATAACTGTGATGAGGAGACAGTCTCTCTCTTTAAAAATCCGCCTTTGAAGTTTCTTAAACAATTTGCAAAAACATTTCTCTTTAGAGGAGCGTCTTGGATAAGAGGAGGAGGAGGAGAAAGAGTTGGAAGGGGGAGGAGAAGGAGTTGGAAGGGGGAGGAGAAGGAGTTGGAAGGGGGGGAGGAGGAGTTGGAGGGGAAGGAGGGAGGAGTTGGGAGGAGGAGAGATGGAGTTGGAAGGGGGAGGAGGAGGAGTTGGAAGGGGAGGAGGAGATGGAGTTGGAAGGGAGGAGGAGAGAGGAGTTGGAAGGGGAGGAGGAGAAGGAGTTGGAGGGAGGGGAGGAGGAGAAGGAGGTGGAGGAGGAGAAGGAGTTGGAAGGGTGGAGGAGGAGAAGGAGTTGGAAGGGTGGAGGAGAAGGAGTTGGAAGGGAGGAGGAGAGAGGAGGAGGAGGAGAGGAGGAGTTGGAAGGGAGGAGGAGGAGAAGGAGTTGGAAGGGAGGAGAAGGAGTTGAGAAGAGGAGGAGAGAAGGAGAAGGAGGAGGAGAAGGAGTTGGAAGGGAGGAGGAGAGGACGTTTTCTAGTATTATTTGCCAAACTGAGCATAGTCTGGCTTATGGCCATCAACATATAGCACCCAGTGAGCATCAACATCACTACAAGAGTAATGTTTATTCAAGACCTCATTAGAGAAGTGTCTTGGATAAGAGGAGGAGGTAGAAAAGGAGTTGGAGGAAGCAAGTTTTCTTGTATTTGCCAATCTGAGGTATACTCTGGCTTATAGCCATCAATATATAGCACCCGGTGAGCATCAACATCACTACAAGAGTAATGATTATTCAAGATTTTCTCTTTAGAAGAGTGTCTTGGATAAGAGGAGTTGGAGGAAACACTAGCCCTGCTAGTGATATAAGACTACTCAGTATAATACTCCCATATTTATTACACATTATTGTTCATTGGTGGAGTATATAACAAAGAGAAGTAAGAAAAAGAAAAGGGAGAGAGAGAGTAAGAAAAAAGAACAGAGAGAGAGTAAGAAAAAGAACAAGAGAGAGAGAGAGTAAGAAAAAAGAACAAGGGAGAGAGAGAGAGTAAGAAAAAAGAACAAGGAGAGAGAGAGAGAGAGAGAGAGAGAGTAAGAAAAAAGAACAAGGGGAGAGAGAGAGAGAGAGAGAGAGTAAGAAAAGAAAGGAGGAGAGAGAGAGAGTAAGAAAAAAAGAACAAGGGGAGAGAGATAGAGTAAGAAAAAAGAACAAGGGGAGAGAGATAGAGAGAGAGTAAGAAAAAAAGGAGAGAGAGAGAGAGAAGAAAAAGAAAAGGGAGAGAGAGTAAGAAAGAAAAGAGAGAGAGTAAGAAAACAAGGGAAGAGAGAGTAAGAAAAAAAAAGGGAGAGAGAGAGAGAGAGAGAGAGAGAGAGTAAGAAAAAAAAGAGAGAGAGGAGAGAGAGTGAGAGAAGAAAAAAGGGAAGAGAGAGAGAAAAAGAAAAGGGAGAGAGAGTAAGAAAAAAAGGAGAGAGAGTAAGAAAAAAAACAAGAAAAAAAGGAGAGAGAGTAAGAAAAAAACAAGGGAGAGAGAGAAGAGGAGAGAGAGTAGAAAAACAAGGGAGAGAGAGTAAGAAAAAAACAAGGAGAGAGAGTAAGAAAAAAAACAAGGGAAGAGAGAGTAAGAAAAAAACAAGGAAGAGAGAGTAAGAAAAGAACAAGGGAAGAGAGAGAGAGAGAGAGCAAAAGAATGGACAGGTGCAAATAGTCTGTTGACCTTTGGATAGTCTTTAGAATTAATAACATAATAAACAATTTGTGGGTAGATATGAACACATTTGGGGGGTGGGGGTAGAAGAAGAGAGAGTGGCAGAGAAAGAGAGAGTGGCAGAGAAAGAGATAGAGTGAGAAAGTGTGAGACAGAGACAGAGAGTGAATGAGGAAATAAGAGGGGAAGCGAGATAAAGTAAAAAGCAGAGTAAGAAAAACGAAAGAGAGAAGAGGCAGAGGCAGAGAGAGAGAGAGAGAGAGAGAGAGAGAGAGAGAGAGAGAGTGAGAGAGCAAGACAATTAGTTTAAGGTCCAGAGGAAAAAATGAAAGAGGGAAATAGAAGATGTGGTAAAGAAGAAATAGAGAGAAGAGAGAGAGAGAGAGAGAGAGAGAAAAAAAAAAAAGAGGGAAAGAAAAATTGAAGAAGAGAGAAAAAGGAAAGAAGAGAGAGAGAGAGGGAGAGAGAAAGAGAGCAAGACAATTAGTTTAAGGTCCAGAGGAAATGTTTCTTTTGAAGAGTGCAGTCAGACCAGCTGGTTGCGTTGTCTTTGTTTGGTGGTAAATTCTATCTGAGACGGAAATAAAATTGAACAGATTGCCAAGAATTTCCAGTTCCATCAAGTTTGATCGATTCTTCATAATTTTTCAACAGACAACCAGGAAGTGCAGAGAGTGGACATCGTATTTGCACTTTCCATAATTCACTTCTATTATTGTTTTAATCATTTTAGGTTTTCATATCTTTTCTTAACCAACATTATTCTAAACCCCCCTTTTTTTAAAAAAAATCATTTGACTATATATATAAGCAGAGATGCGTCCTGTGTCCCTGATGCATAAGAATCTAAAAGGACTCAGTGAAATCGTATCCATGCATCCCAGTGTTTTCCTTTGTTTTTCATTCCAAGTTAACTGTAGATACATTTCAATAGTTTCTATTGAAAAAAAATTAGACAGGATAGGTTACAAGGTAGGAGTTAGACGTCTTTAGTTTGGATCCATAAATTTTCCTGAGGAGTTATTACAAAGCAAATATGTGCATCCCAAGACAAACTAATTCCAAAAGCTATCAGCATCACTGTATATATAAGTTAGGTTAATGTGGACATGAAATAATTGCTTGGTAACTGTCAGTTTCTTGCCTATGTGATTTTCAAAACAAACTTGGTTTGAAAATCCTATATGCGAGAAACTGATGATGACCTTGAGTTGAAAACAATTAAAAAGAAAGTAATAGCAAATAGAGAGAGAGTATTCCTGTTTGTCTTATCACTTTTGTATATCTTAAAATTACATTTATCATACGATGAGTGTGGCGTGATTTCCACCAGTTATAATGCTAATCTCTAATACACCTGATCGGCTGTTATTTATTTTTGGTTCATCAAAATAAATACGCACATGTTAGTAGTTGGCATATATGATGCAATACAAAATGTATGTGGATGTTGGTTTGTTACATTTTATGGCATGTTAATACTTGTTGGGTTATTTTATGCCGAAGACCTTTTTTGTCATATTCATTTTTGATGGGTACTCTTTAACACATTTTTAAAACTCGGGTTCCATGTCTAAAGAGATGGTTTCTTTGTTTAATGGCATATCAACCTTTGTGGGTTGTTTAATGCCAAACCGTCCTTGTAGAAGAACAGTAGTAGTACGATTTGATGGGATCATAGGGTCCATACCTTTTCTGAAGGGCATTATTCTGAAAGTGAATGTAATAGCGTGTGTCTTGAGTTTGAACTTGCTCGATACAATGTTACAGTCCATCACATTAGCCACTACACCACAAAAACATTTAAGAAATGCTGTCTTGGTTAGTTGGTTGGATTTTATGGCATGTCAACCCTTGTTGGGTTATTTTATACTGAATATATTTTGTTTTATTCATTCTTGATAGGTACTCAATTTCTTTTATCAAACTCAATTTTTTTTTAACTCATTTCATTCTATTTAACCTATAAATGGGACCCTAACAGATACTACCACTCCAGGTTAAAGTGGACCTTGGAGTAACAGTGATGAAACAGTACTCCATATTCCCTAGAGCTCCAGAACTGGAACTTCACCATCAGATAGAGTTTACCATCATACCTAGGACATGAAGGCCACTGCCTTCTAGCACATATATGATGAAAAGGATTGGAGGTTGCCATAAGAACAATAGGGTTGGGACAATCATATAGGTGCAAGGAAGCGCATGGTGTAATGGTTAAAGTCATGGGAAATGGACTCGTTGCCCCGAGTTCAAATCCTAGACGTGGTAATTGCATTTCACTTAGCGCTAATACCCTTGGGAAAGGTATGAATCCTACTCTCCCTCCAGCTATGGGCAAATAGCAGGGCAGACTGGGTTCTTTAACCATGGCTAGGTAACCAGTCTAGGAGAAGGAAAACTCTGAATTCAAACCTGTTGAACTTCGCTTAAGAAATTGACTTTGTGTTGTGTCGTATCGTGCTCGTGCGGAGGAGTTGGTGTGTGTGTGTGTGTATATATATATATATATATATATATGTGTGTGGTGCAAGCTAATTGATGAGAGGGGGGCCTTTCTGACTGACTGTTTAGTATTTAGTCTCTGTAAATATAGCCTGAGTCTTGGTACTTTTCAAACACAACTAGTATTCTAAATTTCTTTTCTTACAATATTATTTTTCAAAATATTAAGACTAATAAAAAAAAATGTTCATAAATGAATTTTTAGTGAAACTGTTTGACTAATTATTGATTTTGTCTGCACTAATGGTGAATACGAACTTGATCAATTTTGGACTTAAATTAGCAACAACAAAATAAATAAATAAATGAAAAGAAATATATATATAAATAAATAGATTTGAAAAAAGAAATGATAAAATAAAATAAAAGATGTCATATTGAAATAGAAAAAGATGAGGTATTTAAAAAAATAGATATATTTAAAAAAAAAAAAAAAAAAAGATATAAAAAAACAATTAAGTAGTATTTTCAAGACAAGATCTCCACAGAGACAAAAGAAAATAAAAATTATATAAGATACTCTTCCCAACACAATTTTAAGAAAAGAAAGTTGGAAAAAAAATTTTTTTTTTTTGAAAATCAATAACAACTGTAAAATAATAATAAATAAAATATTAGCTTGTTTGGAAAGTAACATTACATTTTAGAGATGGATTAGTTTGGTTTAGTTAACGGCATATCAATCCCTTATGTGTTATCTAAAGCCAAAATTTGATTCATTTATAAACGTCTGGTTATACCTGTAACAATTCATACTTTCAACCTTTCAATATAATAATTTTTTTCATTTCATTTTTTTAGTATTATTTGTATTGTTTGGACTATTGTCTTCATCTTCATTGTTATCTGTACAACGTTTCGGCTGATGTGCCTTCTTCAGGTATTTCTTGTAGGATTGGGAACCTTCTTGTACAGATGACAATGAAGATGAGGACAATAGTCCAAATAATACTAATTATCAAGCCTCATCTCAAAAATTCAGAGATAAAATAATTTATTTATTTATTTATTTATAATAATACTTAACACCACTACCCCAAACAGAAAATACACAACAAACCCAATGTATGAGGAAATGGAACTAGCAGTGAGACTCCACCAAAAAACTGATAAAATCACAAGATACGAGTCACATCTACAGTTCTTACAAATATGCATAAAATATTATTTTTGCTCAATAAGAAAGCTCTGGTGATAGTGAAGGTGTATATATGTATTTCTTTTATTGTTAATCTTTTTAATTTCGTAGTTTCCTCCAGACATACATATATATATTTACCAACCCCTCCGCACGAGCAGGATGCGACACAAGGTCAATTTCTTAAGCGGAGTTTAACAGGTTTGAATTCAGAGTTTTCCTTCTCCTAGACCAGTTGCCTAACCAAGGTTAAAGAGCCCAGACTGCCCTACTATTTACTTATAGCTGGAGGGAGAGTAGGATTCATACCTTTCCCAAGGGTATTAGCGCTAAGTGAAATGCAATTACCACGTCCAGGATTTGAACTCGGGGCGACGAGTCCATTTCCCATGACTTTAACCATTACACCACGTGCTTCCTTTATACTTCCAGACATACATATATACACACAACTGCCCTTAATATATGTATGTATAGATAGATGAGTATGCACAATTAGGAAAAAAGATTGTATTTGTATATAAAAACCACTGTTTTTTAGTGTCACCTTATTGACAAAAACAAAACAATAGTTTAGTTAAACATTAAATAGTTTTAATAATGATAGATAGATATGCACCTAGAAAATGGTTCAGATGAGAACCAAAAGTACTTGGTTTGTCAATAATGGCTCTTTCAAAGAAATCAATAATGTCTTTCAAGATTGTAACATCAAAATAATTATTAGAAAGAAAAAAAAGAAAAAAACTTGAAAGCAATAAGGATTCTGTTTTGTTCAATCAAATTTGTTTGAATGAAAAGATGCTGCCCAAATATAGGTATTTCAAAAACCCATTGTAGGGGTTAATTTCACATTTGCCTGAGGAGTTGTCTGCCCGCTTGAGGTCACTGGTTCCCACTAGGGGCCTCTTGTATTTAAGCGGCTGATTTGAACTTCTCTTCCTCTTTCCTCGCTACGAGACCACATGGGTTAGACAATTGTCATTCCTTTCTTGTTGGGGCTTCGACCCTCAACGCCGACTACTTGTCACTGTAAGTGATTTATACAGCATGGACTATTCTTAGTCTCATGTCTGTACCTTTATATTATGTGTACTTTTATATTATCTTGCCAGTGACTTTTATGTATGTATGTTTATGTACACTATTCTATCTTCCATTGTTTATGTATCTTGTTTATTCATGTGCTGTATTATATTAAATGTATTGTCTCAGAAATGTGTCAGAGTTGTATCTTCAAATATTCACTTTGAATCTTACACCATAAATATACACAAAGTCAACAATGTTACTTACCTTTATTATTCATTTGTTGAATATCCAGTTTAATTGAGTAAAAGGAAAATATTCAATATAATCCATTGTTGCGTAAATTTCATTAGTGTAAAATTTCTTTTTTTTTTGTTGTAAAATCCTCTGAAAAGAAAGAAAATGAAATGAAATGAAAGAAAACAATATCTAATAATGATCATTTCCTTGCACACAGTTCTATGGTTTTGTGTAAATAATAATAATAATCCTTAGTAAACAATTATAGATTCAAATAACTATTCTTAATACAAATAATTTGAACACAGTTCTATGGTTTTGTGTAAGTAATAATAATAATCCTTAGTAAACAATTATAGATTCAAAGAACTATTCTTAATACAAATAATTTGAACACAGTTCTATGGTTTTGTATAAGTAATAATAATAATCCTTAGTAAACAATTATAGATTCAAATAACTATTCTTAATACAAATACTTTGCACACAGTTATATGGTTTTGTGTAAGTAATAATAATAATCCTTAGTAAACAATTATAGATTCAAATAACTATTCTTAATCTTATTATAATAGAGATTTAATATATTTCATTACATTAAAACTTAAATACTTATGCCCGGAGGGTGCATATTCTTGTTAGTAGTGTTGATATCCTTTGGTTTTCGGTAAATAGTAAGGTTGACTGTGCCTTTAAAATTTTATATGGCAACCTGTCAAAGAGAACGAGAAACTCTTAATTCAAATCAGTTATACCAACTTAAAAAATTGACCTTGTGTCACATCCTTCTCGTAATGATCTACCACTACACTAAACAGCAGTACATATGTAGTTTTGGACTAGATCATTTACTCCAAGAAAAAGGTAAGATAGGCTAGTCCACATCAGTTGGTTACACCAGTGTTTCCCAAAATAGGCCTCAGCAAATTTCAGGCGGGCCAAGGAAATATAATTCTATATGATTTCAGAGCATATTTTTTATATACAAAATCCAATCATATATGTGGGAAATTTATATTTTCTAGAAAGTAAGATGTCAATTAATTCATGGTGAGGGAGAGTGGAGAGAGATTTACGCCCCTAATACGCCCCCTATATTATGTTTTATATATATATTGACTTTATATATGCCGGGTTAGCTCAGTCGGTTGAGTGTTCAGCCAGAAACCTCAAGGTTCCTAGTTCGATACCGGTCCCCGCCAACTCAGCGTATGAGTAGCACAGGGATCTGTGCGATAAAGTAGGAGCTGGTGGAAGGTGTGGCGCTCCACCTCAGATGCTAAAACCAATCTGCTTGGTCTAGCGCTATTGAAAAGGAGATAGACTCCCTCGCTGACTTGCTGATACCGACTTTAGGTCGACTTACTTTACTTACTTATATATGCCAATTGAATAATTTCTATTATAATAATTTCATGGGCCACAAAAGAATTCTAGTTTCAAAGTGGGCCCTGAGCTGAAAAAGGTTGGGAACCCCTGGGTTACACTATCATCTGTGAAAGATACATAGGAGTATGGGATAAGAATTCAAGCCTTAGTGGAATCTACTTATTCCTGTTTCGCTCAACTTATTTTAATGATTTGAAGGTATTCAACCAAAAAAGGTGGTGATAAAAAGCAATAATTAAATGAAGAAAAAAAAAAAACAGTCAGATATTAATAAAGGAAATATCTTATTTCAGCATTAAAATAAAACTATTTCTTGATAATAAAACCGAAAATAGTAGGCAAAAATTAAAATAGAGAATATGCAATATAATAAAAAAAAATAATCTGTGTCTCATCCAAGAGAATTTAAGGGTCCATTTAGAAAATGTGTTATCCATAAAAGACAAGTGTTTGGAATATAGGATGGGAATTTAAAGTTTATCGGAAACCACTACTTTATAGGGACCAGTTTAGTTCAGTCGGTAGAGTACTCACCTAGAAATCTAAAGGTTCTAGGTTCAATGCCGTAAACTGATGTGTGCAGTAAAGTGGGAAGCAGACGATATGCGTGGGTCTCCACCTAAGCAAAAACAATATCCCTGGTGAACTGCAAGTGAAAAGGGATAGACTCCCTCGCTGCCAGCTGATACCGACGATAGGAATCATTAGGTTCTAGGTTTGATGTTGGTCCCCACCAACTAAGTGTATGTGTAGCACGGATTTGGTAATCTGATTTTTGCAGTGAAGTGGGGAGCCGATAAAAAGTGTGGCACTACATGTCAGCAAAAAACAATCTCACTAATCAAGCACTAACAAAAAGGGGAAAGACTCCCTCACTGTCAAAATGATACCAACAATAGCATACTGATATTCTCAGATTAATATCCACATCTTGGTGATGGTACTACTACTCTGGATCAGGGTGGACCTGGGAGTAATGGCGAATAAGGGGTACCCCACATGCCCCAGAGCTTCAGAATTAGAACCTTACTATTAGATGTAGTTTAACGTCATAACCATGACAAATTTTTTTCTGTCTTCCTGGAATCTAGAAAATCCGGAAAAATGGTTACTTTTCCATTTGGTATGTTGTTGCCTTACTCTACAGGTATTGATGTAGTTTTCTGTGAAACTGCTGTTTGTTCTGGTTGCCATGGTTATGTTATTCTTAAATAAAATTACATTCTTTACTTTGTTTTGCTTCATTTTATATCCTATTATATTCGGTGCAACTATTTTAAGAATTTTAAATGGACTAACAGAGATGAAAAAGAGCTTCTGCTTTGGAAGTGTATAAATTTATATCTCTTAAATATAGCTTCTTTCTTTACTTTTTATTGTTTATTTCATTCTTTAAGGGTGAGTCAAAATGTAATGCCATTTTCTTTATTTAATGTGGTAGTTTGAAAATTATATATAGAATAATGATCATGCTTCATTTTAGATATTCTTGGAACACTAGGAAGACCAAAAAGTTTAAGCTGAATTGTGATTAAAAATAACAAGGAAAAGAATGATAATCTGAATTATATATGGAATAATTAATATATTCTTTCAGAAATAAATGATATTCTTACAACACTAGGATATAGTACTTCATTTTATTCTTACAACACTAGGAAGACCCAAGAAGTTTCGACAGACCAAGAAGTTTCAGTTGAAATGTAATAAAAATAACAAGGATGAGGATAATATAATAATAATATATAGAATAATTATTCTTCATTGTACATATTCTTACAACTCTAGAAAAACCAAAGACTGAAATATGTTCAAAATCAACAAAGATTAAGATAATGATAAAAGAATAACTTGAAATAATGAAAATATTCTATCTAATTCAGAACACAAAATTATAAAAAAAAAAAAAAAAAGAATAATCTTAAATCAAAGAAAAAATGCTGTTCTATATTTCAAATAAGAATTAAATACAAAAACAAAACAAAACAAACTTTCTACATGATCAATTAATTTTTTTTCTTTCTTTAAAAAAAAAAAAAATCCATCTTCAGGAGATTAACATAAATAATTTTTTTAAACCAGATAAATAAATTTTTTTTTTTTAAATTGGAAAAAAAAAGGAGAAAGAGAAATTTTTACCTGAGTCGTCACAGTGTACGCTCCGAAGAACTTTTATTTATATTGATACTCAATGAGGTGTATAGAAAAAGGCAGGTAGAAAAATCACCTGATTCTTTTTCTTGTTGTATCAGGTGATTCTTGAAGATAATCCCTTCATGGTAAGATTGATTACACAAGGATTAACAATTTTTTTTCTCTCTCTCTGGCTCAATCTTAATTGAATAATGATAGATTAACTTCAGTGCAATAAGAGATAATCCGAAACGTAGGCAATACAAATAATTTAATATAAATGTTTAGTTATTTACTCTGATACACATGGCTGCATATATGTCAGGTATGTGCAAAAGTTCTCAGCAGCATCCTTCATAATCTCTAAAAAGTAAAGTCGAAGGGGCGGCCTAAAGTCGATATCAGCCAAACAGCGAGGGAGTCTATCCCCTTTTCAATAGCACTAGACTAAAGAGATTATTTTGGGGTCTGAAGTGGAGCGCCACACCTACCATAGCTCCTAACTTTACCACACAGATCCCTGTGCTACTCATATGCTGAGTTGGCGAGAGCCAGTATCAAACCCAGAACCTCATGGTTCCTAGTCCAAGGCTCTCCCAACTAATATATATATATATATATATATATATATATTTCATTTATTATAGTGTACAATAGATTTAAGGTGCAATTGTTACCATTGGTTTTCAAGCAGCATGTTAGCCACTTTTCTTCAAGACAACATACCTAATTTAAACTTTGTGTTCTGAATTACATAGAATATTTTCATTATTTAGGGTTGCTGCTTGGAAACCAATGGTAACATTGCAACTTATATGTATTGTACACTATAATAAATAAATACGGCTCTTACACTCATAATTGAGTAGTTTATATCTATTTCTCCAATACAGAAAAGACTATATATATATATATAATATATATATAAAGGAACGTAAAGTTGACAGAGTGGCCTATAGTTGGTATCAGTTGGATAGCAAGGGAGTCTATCACCATTTTACTAGTGCTAGACCAGTGAGATTATTTTTGCTATGGTGGAGCGCCACACCTACTGTCAGTCCCCACTTTACCCAAACTGTGCAACTCATGAACCTTGTGATTCCTGGGCAGGTGCCCTACTGACTGAGCTAAATTGGCCCATATATATATATATATAATATATATATATATATATAGATAGAGAGAGAGAGAGAGAGAGAGATGCTGATAGCTTTTTGATTTAGTGCATCCTGGGACACACATATTTGCTTTGAAAGAGTTCCCGGGAAAATTATGGGTCCCAACTAATGCCCTCTAACTCCTACCTTGTAACCTATCCTATCTAATTCGTTTTTAAGAAGTGTATTTACAGTAGCTTAAAATTGTGGGGGAAGAAAAAGAAAAACACTCAGATGCATGGAAAGAATTTTACTGCATCTGTTTATATTTTTGTGTGTCAGGAACACAGGACGCATACCTATGATCGTGTGTGTGTGTGTGTGTGTGTGTGTGTGTATAAGGTTGGCATCCTTCCATCTACAAGCGACGATGGAGTAGTGTCAAGGTTTTTTATTCATTTTTGTTTTGTTAACTTTAACTACATAGCCTGGGCGGGTCATATGGAGGATGAGCTGTTGCCCATGCAGCAAATCCCCCCTCTCCACACTGCCACTGTGATCCAAAGGAAAGGTAAGGGACCAATGCAGTTTGGCAACGGTAGTGTCGCAGGAGTTGATGGGTAATACTGGATTTCAGCATCACACCACCTTAGAGACTTCCAGCTGCTGATTTATTTTCGGGGTTTACTCCCCTAGCCTTTCCTTCAAAAGCAGCAGAGGTTTTGTGTCAACTTCTCCTTGAGTTGATGAGTTGCCGACCAAGGTAAAGAGCCCATTCAAACCCATTTGGGGATTTATGCGAGTACTAAGTACCCCAATCTTACTACTATCGGTGTTCCTCTTACAAATAGTATTATATTATACTGTTTATATATGTATATATATATATATATTAGTGTATTTTTGCAGAAAGTTATTATGTAAACAGATATTGTTACAGACAATTAAGAAAAAAATCCAATCAAATAAAACTTGCACCAAACAAACAATCACTACAACCAACAATCCCCCTGAGAATGACCAGCAAAATGGTTGAAAGTGCTTGGTATCTACTATCTAGATCCTGATGGTACAAAAAGAACAAGAAACTTGAAAAATTATGAAGAAGAAAATATTCCATGGACTTTTATAATATCTTCTTAATAATATATATATATATATATATAAATATATATATATATATGTAAAAATGGAATTGGAATTGAATCTGACTATATGAGGAAGAATGAATAATTTAATTGATTATATTCATCTTTTATTATTCATTCCGTATTTCTTTCTTAATTCATTCTCCCTCATATATATATATATATATATATATATATATATATATATATAATATATGGTGGACTCTCCTATCGGGAAAGATAGATGAGGGTCAGCAGTGAGTGATTTCTTTCCCCCCATGTTGTGCATGCTATCAAGAAGAGATTTTGTGTTTCTTCGAGTGTGATAGCAGCCCAGCCTTGTTGCGAGCTATGAAGCCACACTGACAGATGAAATTTTCTAAAGCAGGAGTCAGATGTTTTTGTTTTAAAATAAATAAATAAATATATATATATATACCAACCCCTCTGCATAAATAAGATGTGACACAAGGTCAATTTCTATGCCCTTCTATGATCAAATTAAAAGGATTTTAGGAACACTGGAGAGCCAGAGAAATGGAAAAGGGAGGTGTAAGAGAGGGGTAAGGGGAAAATAATTAGGCAAATTCCTTATCAAATTAAAGAAAAATTTGCAAAGAATTCGCATACTACATGTGTTTATTTTAAGAATTTTTTTTTTTTTTTCATTCAAAATATTATTTTAATAAATGTAACCCTAAATTCGTGAGTGTTTTGAAGCATGATATTTTTTTTTCTAAAAACATTTTGGTTATTTTCTAAATCCCAACCTAAAAAGAGGGGAACCACTCTGAATGAATTTTATCTGTTAATTAATCTACACATTATTTTCCCATTAAACTAACCCTAACCCCCTTTTTTCCTAGGAGATCAATAAATAAATAAATATTTATCAGTCAATCAGAGTGGTTCCCCTTTCTTTTTTAGGTTGGAGTTATAGGAAATAACCAACTTTTTTGTACATGAGAAAAACTTTAATTACTTGTCGTGTTAAAGTGATAAAAATGTATTCGTTTAATTTATTTTCTTTTTTACTACTAAAAATGTAACAATAAAAATAAGCTAAGAATTGTATATACGTCCTTATCTGTAGGTGGATAATTTTGCATATTAATTCATTGAAAATTATTTGTTTATTCTATAAAGTAAGTAAGTCATTGGGTGGACTAAAGTCGATACAGCCAGACAGTGAGGGAGCCTATCCCCTTTTCACTAGAGCTAGACCAAGGAGATTGTGGCATCTGAGGTGGAGTGCCACACCTACCCTCATTAAGCTTGTATTCTATTTATATAGGTGTTATATTTTGTTATTTGTTTATTTTATTGCACTACCCCTGAAGATAGTCCGTGATGGAACAGAAAGTACTTGGGGGGGGAAATAAGCTATGGTAAATACATCAGCCAATTTCCGCCTGATATAGTTACATCAATCAGGCAACTTGAGAGGACCATGAACAAGATTTACAGACACAAAATGGTTTGGTTTGGTTTGTTTTACGGCATATCAACCTCAGTGGGTCATTTCATGCTGATAAAGTTTTGAAATAAATCAATTCTTAATGGATAATACAATTTCTTTATAAATACATTTTTCTATTTAACCCATAGATGGGATCCTAACAGGTACTACCACTCCGGGTCAGAGTGGACCAGGGAGCAATGGTGATGAAGGGGTGCTCCACATTCCCCAAACCTCCAAAACTGGAACCTCACCATCAGAAAGAGTTTAACGTCATTCCCAGGACATGTAGACCCGCAGCCACCGCCTTCTAGCACCCATATGACAAAAAGGGGTTGGGGCTTGCCATACGGGAAATAGGGTTGGGAAAATCATATAGGTGCTAGGGCTTGACGTGACCAGCCGATTGATCGGAGGGGGCCTCTCCGATCGCCCGTCTAGCCCAAGATAGGGCCAAAGTGGAGTATTGCATGTCATGAACTGCTCATCCACCTGGGCTCTATCCTTAAGCATCACAGGTCGCCACCCATGGCCAACAGGTGGCCCCATTGGGGGAGTCTTACCCCTCTGCAGAGGTGCAGTTGGTGCATTCTAACGCCCCACCAACAGGGCGGACAGAAAATGGCTGCACAGTTCAATAAGATATGCCTTAAGGAAGAAATACTGCCTAACTATATATATATATATATACATATACATAAGCAATATAAATAAGCTTATATACATAAGCAATCAAAAGGGAGGTGCAGAGGAAGCTTTGAAACATGCAGGCTGCATGGTGGAGTAAGAAGGCCGATGAAATACAACTTGCCTACAACACCAACAAAACCAAGGTTTTATACACCTTACTGCGTGCGGTGTATGGGCCATCAAGCTCATCTATCACCTCAAAGGATGGTCAGAAGCTTCTTCGAGATCCTTCCAATATTCTTCTTAGATGGAGAAAGCATTTTGATGAGCTTCTCAATAGGCCTTCTGAGGTTGAACAGGAGTTCATTCAGTCTATCCCCTGCAACCCGGTCAAGGAGATCTTGGCAGATGTCCCCTCCCTCTCGGAGGTTAAAGCAGCTGTCTATAAACTGAACTCTGGAAAGTCACCTGGTATGGATCAGCTATATGCAGAGATAATCAAATGTGCGGGCTGCCATATGATGCGGCGCTTGACGAACTTGTTGCAGACTACCTGGCTTGATGAATATGTTCCACAGGATTGGCGGAATGCATTAATGGTGGTGCTATACAAGGGAAAAGGTGCAAAAGATGATTGTGGAAATTATCGGGGCATCTCACTGCTTTCAGTTGTTGGCAAGGTGCTATGCAGAATCATGCTTGATAGAATGCTGGAACACATTGTTAAGGATGTTTTACCTGAGTCACAGTGTGGCTTTAGAAGTGGTCGCGGACGGTAGATATGATCTTTACAGCCAGGCAATTACAAGAGAAATGTATAGAACAACGCATGGGATTGTATCAAGTGTTCATTGATCTAACAAAGGCATTTGATACTGTAAATAGGAAAGCCTTTGGGAGATTCTCAAAAAACTTGGTTGTCCTGACAAGTTTATATCTATTCTAAAGCTTTTTCATGATGATATGAAAGCTGTGGTCAACATTGGAGGGAAACTGGCTGATCCTATTTCAGTGGAGAACGGTGTTAAACAAGGGGATATTACAGCACCCACACTCTTTGCTTTGTATTTTGCCATGGTGTTTAGAATGGCATTTAAGGATTGTTCTGATGGTGTATATATTCGGTATAGAACTACTGGGAAGCTTTTCAACATCAGATGTCTTAGTGCACACACCAAGGTATTTACAAATACTGTTCGTGACTTGCTCTATGCAGATGATTGTGATCTTGTTGCTCATGCACGGACTGATATGCAACGCCTCATGGATGCCTTTGAAGGTGCTTGCAGTTCATTGGGACTTACAATCAATTTGAAAAAAGACTGTTCTTATGTATCAACCGGCACCAGGTGAATCATACCATGAACCGGCTATCTATGTCTATGGGCAGAAGTTAGCAGTTGTAAATAGGTTTGTATACCTGGGTAGCACGCTAAACATGACTGGTACCCTTGATGATGAGATCTGCTCTCGGATCAGCAAGGCAAGTGATGCATTT
This sequence comes from Doryteuthis pealeii, assembly GCA_023376005.1. Taxonomy (NCBI): domain Eukaryota; kingdom Metazoa; phylum Mollusca; class Cephalopoda; order Myopsida; family Loliginidae; genus Doryteuthis; species Doryteuthis pealeii. The sequence goes on from CM042169.1 coordinate 17,327,487, forward strand.
GGAAAATTAAACAGGAGGTTGTGGATTTGCCGTGGTATTTCAGTTGCAACAAAAGTCAAGGTATATGTTGCATGTGTTTTATCTACTCTCCTGTATGCTTGCGAAACCTGGACTACATACAAGAAACATCTTAAACGTCTCGAGCGCTTTCACCAGCAATGCCTACGACAAATACTAGGGGTGCGCTGGCAAATGTACGTCAGTGACATCGAGGTTTTGAAGCGAGCCAAATGTCAAAGCATAGAATCTCTCATAATCAAACATAGATTGAGATGGAGTGGGCATTTGGTAAGGATGAACAATGGGCGACTTCCTAAACAACTGCTCTATGGGGAACTTATAAACGGCAAGCGTTTGGCTCAAGGGCCCAAGATGAGATACAAGGATTGCCTGAGGTCAACCTTGAAAAAATGTAACATCGATGTGAAGACCTGGGAGAGTAAGTCTTTGGACTGTGGACAGTGGAGAAGAGCTGTGCAGGAGGGCACGGAAAGGTTTGAGACCGGCCGTATACAGCATGAGCAGTTGAAGAGAGATATTCGCAAAAATAAAGAAGTAGACAATCAAGGGCTTCAAATCGGTCTACTATGTGACCAGTGTGGAAGGCTATGTATGAGCAAAGCTGGCCTGATCAGTCACCAATCTGTGCATCGGCGAGATGGACTAATAAAATACCCTGTGCTCCCTGGAAATACCTGTAATTGTGGGAAGGTGTGCAAGACTTTGGCAGGACTAAAGAGCCACTTTCGTGCAGCTCATTGTTGAACTTTTTTGAAGCTCACCATTATTTTGTTTGAACTATTGAGCTTTTTTTTTTTTTTTTTTTTTTTTTTTGTTATTGTTACTATATCAAGCAATGGCAATACTTGAATACGAGTTTGCTGCCATCATATATACATATATATATATACACACACACTTTTTTTTTTCTTTGGTGGGGTACCAAGTTTATTGGTATAAGGGAAATTCTAAGCTGGTCCTTTTCTCTAACAGATTGTTGCTGCAGAGTTCAGGTCATGTTTGAGAGCTCAATGTTTAATTTTAATAAACAGAGCAAAGTAATTTGTGAATAAAAAGGCCTTAAATACTGGCGGTATCATGATTATATATATATATATATATATATATATATATATATAGCGAGTGGAAATGGTCCATAATCATGATACCCCCGGTATTTAAGGCCTTTTTATTCATATATCACCAAAATTCTTAAGGATTTATATGCTGTTTATTCATATTTTTTGGAACAGCCCAAGTTTAGCACATAGAATATGGTATGAATCACCAAATGGCAAATACATCAGCCAATTTCCGCCTGATATAGTTACATCAATCGGCAACTTGAAAGGACCATGAACAAGATTTGCAAACAGAAAATAGCTGCACAATTCAACAAAATATGCCATAAGGAAGAAATGCTGCCTATATATATATATATATATATATATATATATATATACTTTGGTGCGGTACCATGTTTCTTGGTACAAGGTGATTCTAGGCTGGTCCTAATTCACTACCAGTAATTTGTTATAGAGTTCAGGTTCTGTATGAGAGCTCAATGTTTAATTATTGTAAACAGAGCAAAGTTATTTGTGAATAAAAAGGCCTTAAATACCATAGGTATCGTGGTTATGGACCATTTCCACTCGTGAGTATGCTCACGAGCTTCTTCAGACCACTGATATCTTTTATTTAGCTAAATAAAAGATATCAGTGGTCTGAAGAAGCTCGTGGGCATAGTTCACAAGTGGAAATGGTCCATAACCACGATACCTATGGTATTTAAGGCCTTTTTATTTACAAATATATATATATATATATATAAAGATAAATCTAATGAGTCAGACGAACCTACTAAAAGTTTTGCTTAATGCTCTTCAGGGCTAAGATCTGACTCACCGCGAGGATTTACCAACAAGTTTGGTATATAATATTATATATATATATATATATATATATATATATATATATCCCCAAAATCCTTAAGGATTTTTATGTTATTTATTCATATTTATTGGAACAGCCCAAGTTTAGCACATAGAATATGGTATGGATCACCCAAAGGTTTAGAATTCACTAAGAATGGCTTATGAGACTGGTACTTTGACATTGGCACCATGACAGATGTTCTCACCATCTATAATTAAGTTCCCCACCCACCTACCTATTTTATTTTTTTTTTTTATCAATTTTCCAATTTTCAGTATCTGGGGGCCAGCCAGAAACTCCCCACTGAAATTGAAAGATGCAATTGATAAATTAGAAATGATTATTCAAACTTAACACAGCAAGCGCATCTCAAAGGAGATTGACAATTATGCGAGCTTTGGCAATAACTTTTAGATTTTTGATGAGGAATGATAAAAAAAAAAAGTAAATAAATAAGGGAATAACGAGAGAGGAGAAGAAAGAACACGGAAACGTCATTTTTATGCTTCATAAAAATGATTAATTGATTTTGTATGAATCGTTGGAAGTTTAAGGTCGGATGTGTTGGTGATTATTTGTGTTTTTAGACAGTTTAATAACACAGACAAGATGAAGAGTGTAAGGGAGACTTAATAAAGTTCAACACACATTAATGACTGGCGCCAATTTATTAAGAAACATAGGGAAAAACTTTTTCTTAGTTTCAAAACACTCTTTAAAATGTTTTTAAAAATTGCTTCACCAATACACCATATATAACAAGGTGAGTCAAAAGTTTTGCAATATTTTGGTATGTGCTATTTGTGGTACATATATATATTTACCAACACATCCGCACGAGCAGGATACAACACAAGGTCAATTTAGAGTTTTCCTTCTCCTAGACTGGTTACCTAGCCATGGTTAAAGAGTCCGGTCTGCCCTACTATTTACCCATAGCTGGAGGGAGAGTAGGATTCATACCTTTCCTAAGGGTATTAGCGCTAAGTGAAATGCAATTACCACGACCAGGATTTGAACTCGGGGCGACGAGTCCATTTTCCATGACTTTAACCATTATACCACGTGCTTCTTAAAAATTTTGACACCTCCGACGGGAGTCAAACCCGTAATCCCCAGCTTAGGAGGCTGATGCCGTATCCATTGGGACACGGAGGCTTTGTGGTACGTATATCACATGACTGAATCTAGTCATGCTGAAAACACTGGTACTGTTTTTAAAAATAGCTTAACCATTACACCATGTATACCAAGGTGAGTCAAAAGTTTTGCAATATTTTGGTATGTGCTATTTGTGGCTCGTATATCACATGACTGGAAATGATGCTGAAAACACCGGTTTCCACTAGATCATCTAAGTTAAGCTGCAATGAAAACACTTTTTCTTAGTTTAAAAACACTCATTAATATGGTTTAAAAATTACTTTACCAATACACAATATATATATGAAGGTGAGTCAAAAGTTTTGCAATATTTTGGTATGTGCTATTTGTCGCACATACGTCACATGACCATATCAAGTCATGCTGAAAATACTGGTTCCCACTAGATTACCAAAGTTTAGCAGCAATGAAAAAAATTTTCCTGAGTTTAAAAACACTAATTAAGATGTTTTTAAAAATGGCTTTACCTCAACACTATCTATACATATATAAAGGGCAGTTGTGTGTATGTCCAAAGGAAACTAGGAAAATAAAACAATTAACAACAAAATATATATATATATACTTTGGTGTGGTACCAAGTTTCTTGGTACAAGGTGATTCTAGGCTGGTCCTATTCTCTACCAGTAGTTTGTTATAGAGTTCAGGTTTCGTATGAGAGCTCAATGTTTAATTATTGTAAACAGAGCAAAGTTATTTGTGAATAAAAAGGCCTTAAATACCATGGGTATCGTGGTTATGGACCATTTCCACTCATGAGTATGCCCTCGAGCTTCTTCAGACCACTGTGGTCTGAAAAAGCTCGTGGGCATACTCATGAGTGGAAATGGTCCATAACCACGATACCCATGGTATCTAAGGCCTTTTTATTAACATATATATATATATATATATATATACATACACACATTGACTATCCCCAGAGCTTGCTTTTTGTGCAAGAATAATGAAGATTTTATCTATATCTTTATATATATATATATTGATATATATTATTTAAAAATTAGGATTTGAATAGTAAGAGAAGGGAAATTCATTGGTGGCGTTTGTGATTAAGACATAAATCAATTATGTAAGACCAAAACAATCAATGGGTCTGCACGACTAACATTTTATTATCCCCCTCTACCCAGACAACGCTGGGTAGCCACTTCTAGTATATACTAAGGTGAGTCAAAAGTTTTGCAATATTTTGGAACTTCACCATTAGATGCAGTTTAATGTCATACCCAAGATGCTAAGACTCTCAGGCATCGCCTTCTAGCGCATATATGATAAAATGGGTTGGGTTTTGCCATAAAAGCAATAGGGTCAGGATAATCATATAGATGCTAGGGCTTGAGATAAGCAGTTGATTGATTGAAGGACCCTCTCTAACCTCCCATCTATGCTAAGTAAGGGCCAAAGAGGTGTTCACCAGGATTCTGAACATAGGTATCCATGGGTTGCCACCCACGGCAAACAGGTAACCCCAACGCCTATCTAGCTTTGCTGTGGTTGATAGTATGGTGATGGTTGTTGTACTGACACACTGTGAATCACATCACTCTGTTTATGATTTGATTGCCGCACAGATGAAGAAAAATATAGTTTAATTCTTAATTCTTATGCTTTGAACTAATACCACTCATCCTAGATGTGGTAATTGCATTTTACTTAGCACTAATAGCCTTGCGAAAGGTATGAATCAAACACTCCCTCCAGCTATGGGTAAATAGTAAGGCAGACTGGGATATTTAACTTTGGTTAGGCAACTGGTCTAGAAGAAGGAAAACCCTGAATTCAAACCTGTTGAACTCCGCTTAAGAAATTGACTTTGTCTCACATCCTGCTCATGCGGTGGGGTTGGTAAATATATATTCTATTAATAATGGAGATTCACTTCCATTTATTGTCTGTAACAAAAACTATGTCATTGTTTACGTCACATGATCCAAAATCGTCATAACATAGAATAAATACACTCAAAATTTGAGCATGCAACATTAGACAATCCTCATTGTTTTTTTAAACAAGTTTTAATAAATACATGACTGGTATTGTATATCTATATATAGTTTCTTTTATTTTAATACGTATCTAAAGTTTAATAATAATATGTTTGAACTAATACCACAGGAGCAACCCAAAACATTTTTTGGATAAAAGGCAAACACACAATTGATCACAGTACACTAACCAAATGTTTAAAGAAGTTTTATACAAATAGCCGTGTGTATTTGAGTAGCACAAGGACATGTGCAGTAAAGATGGTAGGTGTGGCACTCCACCACAGACACAAAAACAATCTTGGTTAGCACTAGTGAAAAGGGGATAGACTCCATCGCTGATTGGCTGATACCGACTTTAGGCTACCATGACGAACCCCCCCCCCAAAAAAAACACTAACCAAATGTTTAAAGAAGTTTTCTACAAATAACCTTGTGTATTTGAGTAGCACAAAGATATGTGCGGTAAAGTAAGGAGCTGATGGTAGGTGTGGCACTCCACCACAGACACAAAAACAATCTTGGTTAGCGCTAGTGAAATGGGGATAGACCCATTGCTGATACCGACTTTAGGCTACCACGATGAACCCCCCCCCCGCCAAAAAAAAAACACTAACCAAATGTTTAAAGAAGTTTTATACAAATAACCATGTGTATTTGAGTAGCACAAGGACGTGAGTGGTAAAGTAAGGAGCTGATGGCAGGTGTGGTGCGCCACCTCAGACACCAAAACAATCTCCTTGGTCTAGCACTATTGAAAAGGGGATAAACTCCCTTGCTGACTGGCTGATACGGACTTTAGGCCACCCTGATGACAAAAAAAAAAAATGAAATAAATTTTGTATATTTATGTTCCATAGAATGAGTCCAAATATTTGGTGGTGGAAATATCTTCCCTTATAATAACTAGCTACAGTAGTCATAGAAATTTTTGGGATTGTAATTTCTCCCTTCTTCATAACTCTGAGGACAGTCTTATAAAACCTCAGCTGCTTAGCGGCTATACCTCAATGTCCTCAGAGTCATGAAGAAGGGAGAAATTTCAATGCCGAAAATTCACCACTACTACTAAATAAAAGAAACTAAAAAAAGAACAACCAAGTTTTCTGATATTTATGAATTATGATAAATACATTATTATAATATAGCACATTAATGCTTCACACTAATACTCAAACCTGATTTTTGTACTTCCAAAAAACGGAGACTCCTAAACAACACCATATATATATATATATATATATATATATATGTATGTATGTGTGTGTAATTTCTATGAAAGCTGAGTCAGTTCTGAGAATTAAGATTTGGTAGGTGGTTTAAATAGCAGGTTGGGCTATTCCACTGTATCTGGGAAAGTTCATTCCTAGCATTCCAGTGGCAGCTGGTATTAGCATGGATACTTGTATGTATATATACTCAACACTTGACTGTTTGTACAGAGTGTATTTGGTTACACACAGTTTTTTATTTGTCTGGTGACTGGACGCTAGTCATTGCCTTTCTGTGAAGGTGAGTATGATGATGATTCTTCAGTAGCATATCACCTATCACCATTTAGCAAGAAACTGTTTCTAGAATTTAAAAAGATTCTGGCAAAGGATTGTGTACTGTCTTGTAAGAGATATAATAAAAGGTAATTAAAAAAAAAAGAATAAATTCTTAGAAAAGAAAAGAAAAAACTATGTATGCTTTTATGCATATACACTCAACACTTGACTGTTTGTACAGAGTGTATTTGGTTATACACAGTTTTTTATTTGTCTGGTGACTGGACGCTAGTCATTGCCTTTCTGTGAAGGTGAGTATGATGATGATTCTTCAGTAGCATATCACCTATCACCATTTAGCAAGAAACAGTAATCTGTTTCTAGAATTTAAAAATATTCTACTTTTTATAATACAATCCCAAAGGTTTCTGGTAAAGGATTGTCTACTGTCTTGTAGGAGATATAATAAAAGGTAATTAAAAAAAGGAATAAACTTTTATATAAAAAAAGAAAAGAAAAAATATATATGATTTAATACATATATACTCAACACTTGACAGTAGCATATCACCTATCACCATTTAGCAAGAAACAGTCATCTGTTTCTAGAATTTAAAAATATTCTACTTTAATAATACAATCCCAAGGGTTTCTGGCAAAGGATTGTGTACTGTCTTGTAGGAGATATAAAAAGATGTAATTAAAAAAAAAAAAAAAAAAAAAAAAAAAAGGAATAAATTTTATATAAAAAAAGCAAAGAAAAAAATATATATGCCAAGAGGAAACTAATAAAATTGCTTTATTTTGTTTTTACTTTTTTTTTTTTAATTTAATCATAACTTTTAACATTAGATTCCCCTCATCTAAAAAAAACTGTAAGCACAATTGCCTCGTAGAATTTTCTAAATTTTATCAAACGTGCATTTTTCTAATATTTTTCTATTTTAGTTTCATCCGTCGCACAACAAGACATGATTGCAACCTGATCTTGTTCTACATATGCGACCCGCGGATTAACCTTCCAGCTGCAAAATGAGTTTAAACTGCTAAGTGTGGTAAACCCTGACAATAATTTTGCATAAATCTCTTAAGGTTTCATTTTTATTTATTTATTTTCTTAATTTATTTTCTTTTTGATTGATTGATTTTATGTACTCACTTTTTTTTTTTTTCTTTTTCAATTTTATCACAGCATGCCCCCTAAATAAGACATTTCCACCACCCTAACAATATTTCCACCACCCTAACAATATCAATTAACTTTGATTCTCTGAGTTAACCACCATGGGGTCTACCAATTAAGTCAGGGGGAGTCCTTGAACCATATGCATGAATATGTTTTCAAATATAATTCTTACCCCTACCCAATTGGGGGGGAGGGGGTTCCTTAAGGGAGATCTGATTCCCTTCATTTCCTTATTGGTTAAGTTGGAACAAATTCAAGAAGGAATATAGATAATTTTAGAGAGAGAGAGAGAGAGAAGAAAAAAATGAATTAATATCACATGTGAAATTTTCTGATTAGTGTCACCTGTAAAATTTTGCCTATTTCTCCAGAAAGTAAAAAAAAGAAAAAAAAAAAAAAGAAAAAAGAATTTACTTGTTGCTCTGACCCCCATAATGCATTGAGTAATCAGAGATTCATCATTACAACGAATATGTGAAAAATTAAAGTGTTTGTGTGTATATATATATATATATATATATATATTAGTTGTAGAAATTTTTTTTCTCTCTACCATGGTTTTGCAATTCCAGGTACCCCTTCCTCAGGAGAACTCTCCTGAGGAAGTGGTACCTTAAACCGTGGTAGAGAGAAAAACTTCTTTTTTTTAAAAAAAAAGAACTGTGCTATATATATATATATATATATATATATATATAAAAGTAATTGGTAATTTGCTTGAAGCATTGTTAAGTATGTTATAAAATATTAAAATTCGAAGGCAATACAATGCGTATAAAAATAAAGACAAAAAGATGTTTTTTATGTCATCGATTTCAAAGCAAGAGCTTCAGATGAAGCTCTTGCTTTGAAATCGATGACATAAAAAACATCTTTTTGTCTTTATTTTTATACGCATTGTATTGCCTTCGAATTTTAATATTATATTATATATATATATATATATATATATATATATACTAGTAACGCTACACCAGTGGTTAGAAAATATTTTGAAAGTAGCTTGTGTTGGCACTTATTTATATCTTTTTATGATTACTTTGCTCATTAATTTGTTTTGTTTGTTTGTGACATATAAACTTTGGTGGGTCATTTAATGCCGACAAAGTTTTGAAATAAACTCATTCTTGATAAGTACTCAATATATATTTTATATTAGTAAAGTTAGACCTGTGGTTATAAAATCTTCTTTTAAAAGTATCTTGTGTTGAGCCTAAATATATCTTTTTATCATTACTTTGCTCATTAATTTGTACACTAGCTTTGTATACTATGCAAATACTTTGGCATTCTCCATTTAGGGGGCATTTCCTTTCTTTATTACAATTGCAAGGAATAGTTTCTTTTTTTTTAAGTCAATTTTTCTAATGATGGCTTTGTTGATATTTTGACCTATATTTAGCATATAGATATAACATAATTTTACTTATATAATTTTTTTCAGGTGAAAAAAGTATTTTTTTTAATTTTGAAAAAGATTTAATTATTTACGTTTAATTGCTATATTAAACAGAGGTATGAGCTAATGAATAGTTTACAATTTTGTTGTAATGGATATTACACTAAATGCCTGGTTTAATGAATTTTGAAGAAAATTAATTTGTATTTGTTTATAGTCCATAAGGTAATACCAATGCATCATCATATAAAAAGGAATGAACCTTAAAAGATTAGGTTATTTCTAATCCTTGATACAAACAAAAAAGCATCTCTCCCAGCATTTGCATTTTCTATGTATTTATTACCATTTAAAAGTCTAAGTGAAAGATTCATATTTTTTGTTTTTTTTTTGGGGGGGGGTTGTCATTAGGAAACACATTTTCTAATTTTCTTCTTCATCATCATCTTCATCTTCATTTTCTCCTTCTTCATCATCATCTCCTTCATTTTCTCCTTCTTCATCATCATCTCCTTCATTTCTCCTTCATCATCATCTTCATCTTCATTTTCTCCTTCTTCATCTTCATTTTCTTCTTCATTTTCTCCTTCTTCATCATCTTCATCTCCTTCATTTTCTCCTTCTTCTTCATCATCATCATTTTCTCCATCATCATCATCATCTCCTTCATTTTCTCCTTCATCATCATCATCTCCTTCATTTTCTCCTTCATCATCATCATTATCATTTTCTCCTTCATCATCATCATTATCATTTTCTCCTTCATTTTCTCCTTCTTCATCATCATCATCATCTTCTCCTTCATTTTCTTCATCATCTTCATCATCTTCTCCTTCATTTTCTTCTTCATCATCTTCATCATTTTCTCCTTCATTTTCTTCTTCTTCATCATCATCATCTTCATTTTCTCCTTCATTTTCTTCTTCATCATCATCATCTTCATTTTCTCCTTCATTTTCTTCTTCATCATCATCAATCATCTTCATTTTCTCCTTCATCATCATCATCATTTTCTTCTTCTTCGTTTTCTTCTTTTCTTCATTTTCTTGATTTTCTTCTTTCTTCATTTCATGATTTTCTTCTTTTTGTTCATTTCCTTCCCATTCTCTTCATTTTCTTTTTCTCTTGTTCATTTTCTTTCTATTTTCTTGTTCTTACCCCACCCCATTCCTCTTTCTATTCTTTCTTTTCTTCAATTTTCCTTTTAGCGGATGTCGAGAAAATGTGGGGTTAACAGTGTCATCTCAATACCAGTAAGATCAATGAACTTTGACCTTCTACAGAAGCTTCAGAGATAGCTGCTCGAATCAGGCCTGGCCGCTTCATGCTTGGAATTCAAAATCACCATCTTTCGCAAACAGATCAAAAAGACAAGCTACACTATCTGAACAACTCCGAGTCATTTTAGGTTCTGACATGAAAATAATAAAATCGAAGAAAGAACAAAAAAAAAAAAAAAAAAAAAAAAAAAAATGGTATTATTTTTTTTTGTTTGTTTTTTAACCCATTTTGTTGTTTTTATTTGTTTTTTTTTTTTGTTTTCAATTTCATCAACAACTTTATTTGTTTTTCTTTTTTTTTTTCACTTTTTCCCCTCTTTAGTCTTCTTGAGCATTTTGGTCATTTTTACTCTAATGCTTTTTGACATATTTTTAGCAATTTTTATTACAGAGCAAGACAGGCAAACACATTCCAACTCCAAGAACAAGATTTCTTGAGAAGCAATTTCGGTCGAATGGAACCAACAAAGACTGAAGGTTTCCTCTGTGAACCGTATTTTCATGTAATGGTCATATTTCTCAGATGTTTTAAGAAGGACAAAGATCTGGTTATTAATATATTTAATAACCTTTTCTAGACATAAAGGAAGCCAACCATAAAATTATTAGTCTCTCCCCATGTTGCTCTCGAGGTTTTACAATCTATTTATATTGATACAACTTTTTATTGATCTAATTATATCTGTCTACCTTCTGGATATTAAACAGAAGACTTCCCAGGTGCAATGAATGATAGGGACAGTTGGCAAGAGATTGTCATGGATATCTGTGCTGCTAGCACAACCTAATGATGATGACATAGGTCCACCCTCTTTATTAATTCTATCTATTACTATTTAATATTAATATGCTTTTTCCTTAATCTTGACCGTTATCATCTTGCAACACCTTCTGGTTAAAAATGAGACTGTCCAAATCATCCAAGATGGAATACCAAAACGTAAATCCTGATTATCTGGTGTTGCTTATCCACCGAATTATTTCTTACAAAGACCAGGTTATTAATACATTTAATAACATTTTCTAGACATAGAGGAAGCCAACAATTATTAGTGTCTTCCCATGTTGCTCTTTACTTCTTACTGTTATATACTGGGGTTTTCACTGTACCAAAAGTGACATATGTAGTAGTCGCTTAATGAAATCACAACACATGGGTATAGTAGGAGCTTTGACTTTATTTCTTCTTCCTCGCATGGTGGGTGGCGAGGGTTGACAATGACTACTACAGTTGGGATGACTGGTGATGGTGAGGTGGAAGGTGGCTACATGATGTCTCAAAGCCCAGCAGCTGTGACCGTGAGCAGCGGTCACACTCACTTGTTCCCTGTCCCGAGACTTCTGGCTAACTGGCCTACGCATTTTCTTTTGTTATACTTATCAGTGGACAAATCTATTTCCGAACTTATTGTTACCCTTCCTTCTTTGTTCGCTTTACCCAGAAAAAGTCCTTTGTTATTTTTTTTTCGTCTTTTCTTTGTTTCGGTTTAAACGGAAAATCCTATTTCCGTTTTCCCCTTCTTTTAAATATCTTCAATATACACCATTACAATCTATTAATATTGATACAACTTGTGGAAACAACATCCAACAAGAAAGCTATATGGCCACTAGCCACTATCACACAAACAATCTGTGTAAAAGGATCAAGACATGCTAGACACTGCTGGAGAAGCAAAGACGAACTCATAAGAGACATTCTCCTCTGGAAGCCTGTACATGGGCACATCAGTATGAGCCGTCCAGCAAAGACCTACACTGATCAGCTCTGTGTGGATTCTGGATGCAGCACAGAGGACCTGCCAAGGATAATAAATGATACACCATTCCCTATCACACAAACTATATCTGAGTGAGATGAACAGGATACTGCTGGAGAAGCAAGGACGAACTCACAAGAGACATTCTCCTCTGGAAGCCCGTACCTGGGCACATCAGTATGAGCCGTCCAGCAAAGACCTACACTGATCAGCTCTGTGTGGACTCTCAATGCAGCACAGTGGACCTTCCAGGGACCATAAATGATATAGCATTCCCTATCACACAAACCATCCAAGTGAGAGGAACAAGACATACTGGACACTGCTGGAGAAGCAAGGATGAACTCATAAGCAACATTCTCCTATGGAAGTTTTCACATGGGCACAACAGTATCGGCCGTCAAGCAAAGACCTACATTGACCAGCTCTGTGAAACTGTATTTTCTTGTTTTGGCCATATTTCTTAGATATTTTTAATGAGGACAAAGAACAGGTTATTAATACATTTAATAACCTTTTCTAAAAGTAGAGGAAGCTAACCATAAAATGATTACTCTCTTTCCATGCTGCTCTTTACTTATTACAATCTATTTATATTGATTAATTTTATCAATCTAATTATATTATATCTGCCTACCTTCTGGATGTTAAACAGAGGACTTCCCAGGGGAAATGAATGATAGGGATCGTTGGCAAGAGATTCTCATGGCTATCTGTGCTGCTAGTACAACCTGATGATGATATAGTTCCACCCTCTTTATTAATTTTGTTTACTATTCTTAAATATTAATATAGTTGTTCCTTAGGTTTGGTTTGTTTTACGGCATATCAACCTCAGTAGGTCATTTAATGCCGACAAAGTTGTGAAATAAATTCATTCTTAATGCATGATACATTTTGTTTATAAACTCACGTTTTTCTATTCAACCCATAGATGGGACCCTAACAGGTACTACCACTCCAGGTTAGAGTGGACCAGGGAGCAATGTTGATGAAGGGATGCTCCACATTCCTCAAACCTCCAGATCTGGAACCTCACCATCAGATAGAGTTTAACGTATTCCCAGGACATGTAGACCCTCAGCCACTGCCTTCTAGCACCCATATGATAAGAAGGATTGGGGGTTACCATAAGGCAATAGGGTTGGGGCAATCATATAGGTCCTAGGGCTTGATGTGGCCAGCCGATTGATCCAACCGCCCATCTAGCCCAAGAAAAGCCTAAAGTAGAATATTGAAAGTCATGGACTGCTCAGCCACCTGGGTTCTATCCTTAAGTATCATAGGTCGCCATCCACAACCAACGGGTGGCCCCATTGGGAGAGTCTTACCCCTCTGCAGAGGTGCAGTCGGTGCATTCTAACGCCTCAGCCAACAGGGTGGTTGAACAACTTGGATGTGTCATTTATAACCAGAAGCTATGACAGGATGACTAGAGATGGAAGATTTAGGAACATCCGTGTTAATATATAGATACAAATAATACAAATTATCAAGCCTCATCTCAAAATTTCAGACAGAAAACTACTTTGGCCCCATTAGGGGAGTCTTACCCCTCTGCAGAGGTGCAGTCATTGCATTCTAACGTCCCAGCTGACAGGCTTGTTCCTTAATCTTATGACCATTATCATCTTGCAACACCCTCTGGTTAAAAATGAAACTGTCCAAATCATCCAAGATGGAATGGCAAAACGTAAATCCTCATTATCTGGTGTCACTTATCTGCTAAATTCTTATGAGTGTCGTTACTTCAGCTAAGTAACTTATTCTGGTTATTTCCTATAAATCTAACATGACCAAAGGGGAACCACTCTTGACTGATAAATTATTTATTTATTTATTTATTGACCTAAAAGGAAAAAGGAAGACGGGGTTAGGTTTAGGATTTAAGGTTAGGATTTAGGGTTAGGGTTAAGGTTAGGGTTAGTGTAATTGGAAAATAAATAAATAATTTATCAGTCAAGAGTGGTTCCCCTTTGATCATGTTAGACTTATAGGAAATACCCCTTATTCTGGTCGGAGGGTGAGTGCTAGGAGAGAAAGAAACATAAATGCTATACGGAATACAGTTTTAGACAGAGGATGCTTTTAAAGCAAAGCAACGCAGATAACAGAAACTTTGAGGAATGATTGTTCAAAAACTGAAGTTTAAGTTTCTTGAAATTTTATAGACATTGATATAATTAAATAAAATTTATTTGGATTCTGTTTTTTGGTGGGGGGTGGGGTCACCCTGTAATAGGATTTTATAATGGAACTATTTTTGAAAGTTTAGTAGTTTGATTTCTGGAAGCAAAAAAAATCTATTTAATACATATATATATTTACCAACTCCTCCGCACGAGCAGGATACGACATAAGGTCAATTTCTTAAGCGGAGTTCAACAGGTTTGAATTCAGAGTTTTCCTTCTCCTAGACTGGTTACCTAGCCATAGTTAAAGAACCCAGTCTGCCTGCTATTTATCCATAGCTGGAGGGAGAGTAGGATTCATACCTTTCCCAAGGGTATTAGCGCAAAGTGAAATGCAATTACCACATCCAGGATTTGAACATTTAAATGTATTTAATACATATAGGGTGTGGCAAATATAGCTCTCACATTTTAAGGGTGTGCCATTGTAGTGTAATGGTTATCATTTAATTATAAAGAAAGAAAGGGAAAACATGCTACATAGAAAAAATATAAAAAGAAAGAAAGGGAAAACATGCTACATAGAAAAAATATAAAAAGAAAGAAAGAAGGAAGGAGAAAGATAGGTAAATCCACAGAAGCTATGAAATACCAAAACGTAAATCCTGATTATCTGAAGTCGCCTATCCACCGAATTATTTCTTACAAAGACCAGGTTATTAATACATTTAATAACTTTTTCTAGAAGTAGAGGAAGCGAACCATAAAATTACTAGTCTCTCTCCATGTTGCTTTCAACTTCTTGCAATCTATTTATATTGATAAAACTTTTTATCGATCTAATTGTATTATATCTGCCTACCTCTGTCTATTTTTATCAAACTATCTACCAATATCTTAGGCAATTCTTGTACTTATTTATTGTTACTAATATATATTTTCATTCCATACCATTTATTTATATCATTTCTGTGTACCAAACTGTCTCTGTTTGTACTTTATTTCATTCATTTCATATATATATATATATATATATATATATATATTATTAAAGAAATGGATACAATAGAAACCTACTCGAGTTTCACCATTAGGACCTTCAGGGTTAAATCCACTGAATTAATCGAGGTACCGATGTTACGTTACATAACGTAACATTTTATTCAATGAACACACGTGTAATCAGCTGCAATTAATTGGTACCTCAATTAATTCAGTGGATTTAACCCTGAAGACCCTAATGGTGAAACTCGAGTAGGTTTTTTACTGTATCCATTTCTTTAATAAATTTGCTCTACTTTGTATTTGTTTTATCGCTGACTTAACCCCTGGATTTTGTGCACCTCCAACGATCATGCTCATATTCATTGGTAAGCCACCTTTTATCTATATAAATATAATATATATATATATATATACTTAAAAAAAGATTTTTACATTGAGTAATTTTATTCATTATTAAAAACGATCAGTTTTATTGAACTTATTCTTTTATTTATACCGCATTAATATTCGCAACTAGAAATCACAAGTTTCCTGGTTCAATATCAACCCTCACCAACTCAGTGCATGAGTAGCACAGGGATCTGTAAGGAGCTGATGTTAGGGGTAGTGGTCCACCTTAGATGCAAAAACAATATCCTTGGTCTAGTGCAGGTGAAAAAAAAATAGACTCCCTTGCTGTCTGTCTGATACCTACATTAGGCCACTCCGACGACTTTACATTTTATATATATATATATATTCCTAGAAAAATCAAAATATTCAACTCCCGAGATTTACTAATGGCTCCGTATCGTTAAGCGTCCTGAATGAAAGTTCTTTTAGAACATTTGTAAAAATTCTCCGTTTTTCTCCAACGATTTTTTCAGTTCAAAATAAAGTTTCACTCTGATGAAGGTTGAATTTTCTCTGTGTACGGAATATTTTTACATTTTTCTATTATTATTTCATTTCATTTGTTTATTTAATAATAATAATAGTTTGAATCGTGTACACATGGATAAACTGACCGAAACACATGTGTAAGTGATATTGATTAAATTCATCCTTTATTATCCATTCTGTATTTCTTTTCTTTATTCATTCTTCCTCATATCGTCGGATTCAATTCCAATTCCATTTTTATACACACATATATATATATATATATATATATATATATAGGTAAGTAGATAATATTAAATGTTTCCAAGATAGGATTCAACCAAAATTAGGAACTCAAATGTACACATAAAAATTTGTGTATATATTTTTACATATATGGAGTATTATGGATAATGGGATATAAATTTATTTTAGCATTTCTTAGCTTCATCAGTCTGATCTTTACTAATTCAAATACAGCATACCCTGTCTCACTGGTAGGATCTTCCCATTTCACTGATTATATATATATATATGAAGAGTCTTTTATGTGTACAAAATTTAATAAAGCTGCATAAAAGTGTAAACATCTTAAAAGAGGAAAAAATTTCTAAAAAGAAAATTAGGGAACCCTTATAATTAGATATTTAATCTAAGTTGATATTTATTCTTTTTTTCGACCAATCTCATCAGAGAAATTCATTGATAGATGTTTTGGACTTACACTGCTTTCTAGCACACATATAATAAAAAGCGTTGAGTGTTTGCCAAATGAGCAATACAGTTGGGACAATCATATAGGTGCTAGGGCTTGATGTGACAAGCTGATTGCCCAGAGGGGGCCTCTCTGATCACCCATGAAGAACAAGTAAGTGCCTAAGTGGAGTTTTGTATGTCATGGACAACTCAGCTATGAGAATTCCATCCTTAAGCCTCATAGGTCACCACTAACAGCCAACAAGTGGCTCCATCGGGAGGTGGGTATTAACCCTCTACAGAGGTGCAGTTGGTATATTCTACAGCCCCAGCTAACAGGGTCATTCTATGTCAATTTACCAAACTCTGAACTTGGCAGGTTCACGTCTTTTAAAGTAGGCTTTACTCCCTCACAGAATTCTTTGGTCAACTTAGGCAGGCATAGTAGATGTTAGGAAAAAAATATCATGAAAATGGAAGAGGAAATATTTTCTACAGAATGGGTGATAGTTGTTGATTTTGAAGTCATGCATTTGAGTAAGCAAAATAAAATTTTCTATCAGGTTTAGATTTAAATTGGATATTTGGATTCTACAGTTCTTATTTGCCATACATACCAAATTTCAGAAATATTGAATGTATGCAAGTATTTTAAGAATTTAAAAGAAAAATACTGAGATTCTGCGATGATTAGTTTTATAACCATTACACTAGGTATACCCAATTTTTCGTCTGCTAAAAATTTTAAAAACGAATTAAAATTAATTAAATCTATTATTCAAGGTCAAACTTTTGTCTAAAACGATAAGTAGTAACATAATGACCATCATTAAAAAAAGAAAAATATCATTACATATGCAGTTTATTTTTAATACTTTTAAAGCGATTTGTTTTGGTCAATTTATAAACTAATTTAGAGGCAAAATAGGAAAATTATAACCCCCCCCTCTAAAATCGGAACGGTAAGGTTTAACATAAAATGATTTGGCACACTTTCCTAAATCATGAAGGGGAACATTAGTGCCATTTTTCAAGTAATTCAGAATCAGTGGGTGCAGATTTCAACTTTTTGCTGGTGTTTTGACATGGAATGACCCAGTGGTATGATAGGATATCACTGTCATTAAACAACTTTCTTATATGAAAGGGCACATATGTAATGGTTATTAGTTATGGGTAAATTGTATGGGAAAGGTATGAATCCAACTGTTCTCCCTCCAGTTATGGGTAAATAGTAGGGCAGACTGGGGTTTTTAATCTTGGTTAAGCAACCAGTCTAGGAGAAGTAAAAGTCAGAATCTATATTAGTATTCACATAATGCATCCCTTTCACATACCTTGGAAAGGTATGAATCCAACTGTTCTCCCTCCAGTTATGGGTAAATAGTAGGGCAGACTGGGGTCTTTAACCTTGGTTAAGCAACCAGTCTAGGAGAAGTAAAAGTCAGAATCTATATTAGTATTCACATAATGCATCCCTTTCACATACCTTGGGAAAGGTACGAATCCAACTGTTCTCCCTCCAGTTATGGGTAAATAGTAGGGCAGACTGGGCTCTTTAGCCTTGTTTAGGCAACCAATCTAGGAAAAGGAAAACTGAATTCAAACCAAAAGGTTCTTTATTCTCATGAGTCAAAACTACTTTGAGAGCTACTTCTCCCCCTATCTCTATTTCCTATATCATACTACATTTTTCAGTATATTCATATACATTTATCAATGTCAGCCTGTTTATATCTATCTATCTATCTATCTATTTCAGTATTTCCCCTCAATCCAGCACGTTTATATTGATGTATATATCTACATTGCCATATCTATCCATTTACTTACTCTTTTAGCGGCGTATATATATTATGAACATGAAACCTTATCTACATTTTCCTGATTGGCAACATAAGTACTTTTGATCTGAACAAATTCAGCTGCCCTCCCCTCTCTCTCGTACACATACACAAATGCATGCACACATTTGATCGGAACAAATTCTTCTGCCCTTCGTACCACCTCTCTCTCTTTCATGCACAGACACACACACACGGGCATACAAATGCACGCACACAGCCGATCTGAATAAATTCTGCTGCCCCCTCACTCTCTTTCTCATAAAGATACACACACACACGTGAACACAAATGCATGTACACATCTGATCTGAACAAATTCTGCTGCCCCACCTCTCTCTTTCTCGTACACATACACACTCATGTGCACAGATACACACACACACGTGAACACAAATGCATGCACACATTTGATCTGAACAAATTCTTCTGCCCTTCACCACCCCCTCTCTCTCATACACATACACACATATGTGCACACAAGTGCACGCACACATTTGTAGATTTTTGAATAACTCATCAGCTGACATTTTAATGCAACACCAAATTTTACCCCGGCTGAAGAAGAAAAAAAAGATGAAGAAAAAAATGGCATAAAAGGAGAAAAAGAGAAAAGCGGCTAACATCTGTAAACTGCGCCCATTAAAACTCGCCTGTTTATATGGCATTTCCAAATGCATATGGCTTAGATTCTTCTTGGAAGAACATTTGAATATGAGCACAAGACATATGTAGTTGAAATGGCCATATCCAACAATCTTATTAATATACATAAATATATATATATATATGGTTGGTATAAGTGTTACTCAAATAAGTCACCGTTATAACAAATATAACGTGCTTAATACGTAAGTAGAGCGGATTTATCATTATTATAAATAATGTAAATATATATATATTATATATATATATATATATATATATGTGTGTGTGTGTGTGTGGTAATCACTAGCTCTATTTGTGAGTTAGTAGTGGACCAACATTTTGAAGTATTATTAGTATAGTGCTCAATATCAGTAATAGAGCTATTATATGTCTGTGTGTGTGTCTGTGTGCGTATGTGTGTGTAAGGTAATCAAAAATTCATAAGTAAAGGACGATTCTATTTGGGATCATCGAAATCTCATTTTTTAAGTTTGGTTGAAATAAAAATATAAAGCGATGACGGTTATATATATATATATATATATATATATATATATATAATAATAATAATAATAATTATATACTTGTTGTGAGAGTCTGGATACAAATATATGAAAAATATGGTTATACATATATATAAATATATATATATTTACCAACCCCACCGAATGAGTATGATGCGACACAAGGTCAGTTTCTGAGGCAGAGTTTAACTGGTCTGAATTCGGAGTTTTCCTTCTCCTAGACAGGTTACCTTGTGAAGGTCAAGGGGCCCAGTCTGCCTAACTATTTACCCATAGATGGAGGGAGAGTAGTTGACTCATACCTTTCCCAAGTGTTTTAGAACAATGTGAAAATGTAAACAGTCTCGTCCAGGATTTGAACTCAGGTGGACAAGTCCATTTCCTATGACATACACCTGTCATATTGGAGAGAACATGGAGGGTTGGAAATGTCAGACATGTGGTCGAATTCTGCTTTTTAAGACCGGATATGTCAATCATAAGAAATCTCATCAGGGACAATTCATGCAAATCTTATTATAATGGAGATTGTGTGTTTTTCTGTCTGTAACCGAAACTATATTCCTACTCAAGTCACAATTCTCTTAGTTATTGACATCACATTCTCCATGATTTTATTTTTATCTAAACCTCAATTATTAATAAAATTGTCTTACATTATTAATACTGTTAACTATGTCTACATACTGACAACATGCAATTATATTTATATATACAACAAAATAGCGGTTTACAGTGTGAACGAGAAGGCTAATTTGCATATTAATATTAAAAAATCGAATTTAATAAATATGTGCTTAGTATTATTGATTTCTAACTGTTTGGTTTTATTTTAATGAATATAAGCAAAAATCTCTTCAATGAATCTTAAATGAAATCCATTAACAAGATAAAATAACTTTCATTTTATTCTTTACTTCCTCTTATAACTAAATACTTAAATTAGAAAAAATAACAATGAAAGACGAGAGTGATGGAAGAGTAAGTTTCAGTTGTTCCATTTTTTATTATACTCCCTCTGTTTCAAATTTTTTATTATACTCCCTCTGTTTCAAATCTTTTTATCTGTATTCTTATTTAGTTTCATTAGCCTGTCTAATTTAATACAATATTTTATTACATTAAAACTTAAATACTTGCACCCGGAGGGTGCATATATTTGCTAGTTCCAATAACAAACATTGTGTCTTGTACAATCTGTAACAAAGTCTGTAAGTCAGCTTCTGGTTTTAATAGACATATAGTGGTGCATCAAATTTTATCATCCGATCCATCTGATACAACAGGAAGGACATAAAAACAAAGTTCCTGGTCTTGCACTAGGGAAAAAGAGGATTGACTTCCTCGGTGTCCAGCTGATACTGACAATAGGCCACACAGCCAAAATTAGGGGAGCTGATGATAGGTGTGGTACTCCAGCTAAGACACAAAACAATCTCCTTGGTCTAGTGCTAGTGAAAAGGGGATCGACTCCCTTGCTGTCTGGCTGATACCGACAATAGGTCAGTCTGCTGACTTTACTTTTAGGGGAGCTAATGGTAGGTTTTGTTCTCTACCTCAATTGCAAAAACAATCTTACTGGTCTAACACAAGTGAAAAGGGGATAGACTCCCCTTTGCTCATGGATTGATAACGACAATAAGCCACTCTGCCATTTTTTCTTTCAGGGGAGTTGCTGGTAGATTTGGTATTCCACTTATGCTACAAAAACATTCTCCCTGGTCAAGCATTAGTGAAAAGTGGATAGACTCCCTCACCTTACCTTACCAAAAGACCAATAAATTCAGCAACGATGAAATATTGAAGTAAACTAACATTTTTGAAAGTTGCATTTAAATAAATTATCTCTCTGAGGTCAATGTTTTAAGCAAAATTTTTAAAATTATTAGTTACTATTGTATTTCAGTTATTCTATAAATAGGAAGTCAGTATCGAGGTTAACGGCCGCATTCAATGGTCTTTTTGTAAGAATATATCATAACTAAATATAAAACTATAAAGTATTATATATATACATACACACACACATATATATATATAAAACTGAATATGCTTGTTCATATGCAGAAAAATACAATACATATTCTGTATATTAAAATAATTTGTAACTATTTCTGTCAGTCTATTCATATCCACTTATCTGAGTTAGACTATATCAGACTAATGATTTATTCATCCAACTATATATATATATATATATATATATATATATATATATATATATATGCATGTAGAATTAAACAAAAGACACATCTCCTGTTTAACAATATTATTTTTGATCTTTTCGAGTTTTCTGGCCAACTTTTTAATATTTGGGTGGAATTCGTGGATAAGTTCACCAAAGTTCAGGTCCCGAGTAATTTCGGCACTTCGAAGTGCCATCATCAGGGGTGATGTGTTCCAGTTTTTTTAAAATTATATTAATGTGGAGGCTGGAATACAATACAAACCATGCTGAAACAAAAATTAATTCCAATGCAGTACACACATTTTAAAATGCCTATAACACTTTTCTCATCAATTCTTCTCCTTCCAGAGAATATTTAATTGCTACATTTCTAAGCGGAAATGAATTCACTAGAGTCCTCAAACTTTTTTGTAAACAAAGCGAGGGTTAGCTACACGCCAGAATGGTGAAGTTTTCAATTAAATCCCTATTTAGAGAAATCTACTAAAGTGGAAGTATATATATAATAAATAAGTAATCCACAGACACGTGATTCAAGGTATCACCTCTCATCAGTGCGGTTATACTTTAATAGCTACCCCTGGCCATGCGGCCAGAGGCAGCTGTCAAATATAGGAGAATATTTAATTGCTACATATATAGTTGATTCTAATAATCTTCATACTCAAATACATTCCATATATATCGTATATTCTTATATGCGATTGTATAAACTTGTTTATAATTATATCAATAGTGATAATTATATATAAATACAGCGTGTCCATAAAATCAGTGTGTACTTTAAGAAATTTTTAAATTGAAAGTGCATATGGACTTTGTGGACACGTGGTATTTATCTAACTATACATCAATATTCTCTTGCTCTTTTGTATATATTACAATTTTTGAGGCCATTTTTAGGTTTCAAGTGAGAGCACTTTACAGTGGAGATCCCTTGTATTAAGCAGAGGCTGATCCTTAGTGAAGAATCCTTTTGTTGTTCCTCCGTGGCTCTTAGTGTTGGGTAGAATCCTTTGTTCTTCCTCCGTGGCTCTTAGTGTTGGGTAGAATCCTTTGGTTCTTCCTTGGTGTCCTTAGTGTTGGGTAGAATCCTTTGGTTCTTCCTTGGTGTCCCTTAGTGTTGGGTAGAATCCTTTGGTTCTTCCTTGTGTCCCTTAGTGTTGGGTAGAATCCTTTGGTTCTTCCTTGGTGTCCCTTAGTTGGGTAGAATCCTTTGGTTCTTCCTTGGTGTCCCATCCTTAGTGTTGGTAGAATCCTTGGTTCTTCCTTGGTGTCCCTTAGTGTTGGTAGAATCCTTTGGTTCTTCCTTGGTGTCCTTAGTGTTGGGTAGAATCCTTTGGTTCTTCCTTGGTGTCCCTTAGTGTTGGGTAGAATCCTTTGGTTCTTCCTTTGGTGTCCCTTAGTGTTGGGTAGAATCCTTTGGTTCTTCCTTGGTGTCCCTTAGTGTTGGGTAGAATCCTTGGTTCTTCCTTGGTGTCCCTTAGTGTTGGGTAGAGTGTTGGGTAGAATCCTTTGGTTCTTCCTTGGTGTCCCTGTTGGGTAGAATCCTTTGTTCTTCCTTGGTGTCCCTTAGGTGTCCTTAGTGTTGGGTAGAATCCTTTGGTTCTTCCTTGTGTCCCTTAGTGTTGGGTAGAATCCTTTGGTTCTTTTGGTGTCCCTTAGTGTTGGGCAGAATCCTTTGTTCTTCCTTGGTGTCCCTTAGTGTTGGGTAGAATTCTTTGGTTCTTCCTTGGTGTCCCTTAGTGTTGGGTAGAATCCTTTGGTTTAACAGAAGTCCTTGGCTGCAGATCAATTCGGCAATGGCAAATGTGTGCAAATGAATGGCCTCCAGATTGGCGATTAAATAGTTAACTAACCACATATTCAAGCTGTTGATTGGTGGGATTTAATCCATGTACCCATGCTGAGTCTATAAGTTTAAGTGGTGGTTTCCAGCACACTTTATATACTGAAATAATTCAATACTATTGACACCTGATATTTTGAATGTAAAAAATTCATAAAATAAACAAATATTGTAATATATGATTTCGTAGCAATGTTTTTTTTTTAAATTTGAAGAGAATTTGTTAAATTATTTTCCCCTCTAACTCCTCACTTCCTCTTTTCTCTCTCACTCACTGGTTTTCTTAAAATCATTTTACTCCGATCATGGACCGGGTACTTATGCTAGTATATATATATGTGTATGCATGTGTGTTTGCCTATATGTATATATGTATTATCAGTGGATGCCCTACTTATATATGTATATTTATTTATTAGATACTAATAACGATTTTTAATGCTCGGACCCGACATCCGCTCGACTCGTTAGGAGGTAATAAGTGACTTATTGAACTTTAGTCTGAGTATTTAATCCTATTCCATTTTTGAATCATCACTGAATACCTAACTATATATAAAATGCCCTTCACTCAATATGAGGGTGTCCATAAAGTCAGTGGTGGGATTTAATCCATGTACCCATGCTGAGTCTATTAGTTTAAGTGGTGGTTTCCAGCACACTTTATATACTGAAATAATTCAATACTCTACAGAGGTTGTCCATAAAGTCAGTGTGTACCTTAAAGAATTTTAAAATTTAAAGTGCACATGGATTTTGTGGACACCATGTATTTATCTAACTATAGATAGATGGATGGATGGATGACCTATAAGTTAGATGGAGATAGAGGTTGACAGAAAGAAAGAAACATAATGTTATTAATAAAATGAGTTAGATATATAGATAGATGGAAATAAACTTAATGAGATGGGCAAAAAAGATAGTTTGATGGATAGATAGATAACATATATGTGAGATGTAGATATAGGTGAACAGAAAGAAAGAAACATAATGACATTAATAAAATGAGACAGATAGATAGAAACATAATGAGATGGGCAAAAAAGTTTAATAGATAGATGGATGGATGGATGGATGACATATATGTCCGACGGAGATAGAGGTAGACAGAAAGAAACTTTTCTATACATACACACTTGTTTAGATTTCAAACAACTAAATAATCTACAAAACTAACAAAGTCAATAAATGCCAAAAGCATCCTTCAAAATGATGTGTCAATTCGCTTGTTCCATTTGAAAAAACATATTCAACAGTACACATTTTTATTCTTGATATTTTCAATTATTTTCTTTAAAAAAAAATTTTTTAAAAGAAAAAAAAATTGACTAATGAAAAAGTCGCTAAGGAATTCATCAAATCTAATAAGTCATAAATAATATACCCTTCACAGCTTTCAGTTTTCCCCGGGGTGGGGTGTTTTTTTATTTATTTTTTTTTTTTACCGCTAATTTTTTCTCATGAAATCTAATATTTAATTTCATTTTTTTTAATGAAGTCGTGTGCTTAGAAAGTCTTACTCATTACCCACAATGGCTTTATTTCATATTTTTTCTTTAACCCAGGGGAATATTTTGCTGGGGCTTATTTTTTTTCTACTTCCACTGTCCCATCTCACTTGCTTTTATGTTTTATATCTTTAGTTCATATTAGTTCCATATTTGCTTGGTTATTTTATTTTACGGTATATCAAGCCTTTTTGGGTTATTTAATGCTGAATACATCAAAGCACAAAAAGGAATGAAACAAAAAGGAAAGTAGCCATCACAGAAAAGAGAGCCAGAAGAAATGAGAGATAATAGCTGTCCCAGTAACATTCTTGTATACCCTTTCTTTACTTCTATTATTCTTCAGCTCATCTTTGGTATCTTACGTTCTTCTTCTAGCGTCTCTTCTAACGTCTCTGTTCTTGCTGGTTGGTCGTCCTTGATTCATTTCTTCACTGCAACCAGTCTAAGAGAAGGAAAACTTTGAATTCAAACCAGTTGTACCTTTGAGAAAAATTTCTGTCACATCAGGCCCATGGCAGAGTTGTTGGGCAAATATAGATCAGTGATACTGATAGTTTTTTAATTTAATGCATCCTAGGATGTAAAGATTTGAATGAGTCCCTGGGAAATTTGATGGGTCCCAACTAAAGTTTCTTAATAAATTAAAGGGTTTTTATTTGTGAAGAACTAAAGCCATCTAACCTCTACCTTGTACACCATACAGTATAATTCATTTCCAAGAAAATATTGGTATGTATTTACAGTTAGCTGGAAATAGTGGGGGAAGAAAAAACTAGGATGCATGGATATGATTTTTCTGCTTCTTTTTAGATTTTTATGCGTCAGTGACGTAAGACGTGTACCTATCAGCACCTCTGATAAATATAAAAGTTGTGGGGCGGCCTAATGTCGTTATCAGCCAATCAGTGAGGGAGTCTATCCCCTTTTCACTAGCGCTAGACCGAGGAGATTGTTTTTGCATCTGAGGTGGAGCGCCACACCTACCATCAGCTCCTTACTTTACCGCACAGATCCCTGTGCTACTTAAAACGCTGAGTTGGCGAGGGCCGGTATCGAACTAGGAACCTTGTGGTTTCTAGCCGAACGCTCTACCGACTGAGCTAACCCGGCCCTTGTTTTTTTAATTCCAGAGTTCAACACCAAAAGATAAAGCCCAAATATTCCCTATACAGCAATAGGTAAATACTAGCACAAACTGGGCTCTTTAGCCTTGGTATGGCTACCAGTCTAGGAGAAGGAAAACTGAATTCAAACCAACTGTACTCTACTTAAAAACTAACATTGTGTCACATCCTACCCAGGGAGAGTTGTTGATTAAATATATATAGATTTTTATAATTCAAAACAACTTTCATGTCTTTTTTTTGGTTTTGTTTTATTTTTTATATATTTGTTTTATTTATTGATATATATTTATTATCAACATAAACACGTGGGAGGCTTATGCAGAAGACCGTGCGACCTGGTGCCTCCTCATCAAACAAGGAACAAAAAGAAGTGAAAAAGAGAGGAAAGAAGCCGCCACAGTAAAGAGAGCTAAAAAGGAAGGAGAGACAACAACACCCCCAACACCTACAGAAGGCATCACCTTTTGTTTGCAGCCACTGCACCAGAGACTGCCATTCAAGGATTGGTCTGTTCAGCCACTCACATAGCTTTAGATAATAATAAATAAAATAAAAAATGGACACTACACGATCGTCTAAAATAGATGGAAGGTAGAGAGAGAAATCGCTCGTCACTTTCCCCATTGAAATCCGTAATCAATGGATTGTGAAAAGGATTTCGAGTGAATTAACACAGAGTATGTTATATCTATCAGGATTAATGCTAGACCTACATATTTATACTGCTACATTCGTTAATGGGGTGCCTTAAACTCTGCTTAAAAAGTGACTCTTGTGCTCGTGTGGAGGGGTTGGGTAAATACAATATATTGTTAATTTATTATCTCAACTAAAAGCAAACACATACATCCTCATATGTCATAATACAATCAACCAAAAAAGAATTTATTAAATAAGAGATATTCTTATATATATATATATATATACACACACATGACACGCAAGCCTTCAAGCATGAGTATAGGATGTGACACAAGGTCAATTTTCTTAGCAGAGTTTAAATATTTCGATTTATAAAATCCATTCCTTTTCCAGAGCTTGTTTTTAAATTATTTTCGCTCCTCTCTCGATGAGTCTGCGGAGTAAAAAACAAGCTCTGAAGATGATTTTTTAAATCGAAATATTGTTCAATATTAAGCTTGAATATGGATATAAAATATTTTAATTTTAAACAACATATTTTTGTGTGGCTTTATATCCTTTATATAGATATGATAAGATATGATAAATGTGTTATTCTTTTATTAAATTCTCCATTCGCTACCTTGTATATTAGAATTAATATAAAATGCTTAATTAGGTTTTTAATTAGTTATTGTTAGTAATCACTATATCTATTGACTTTATTTCTGGTAAAATTAAATTAAAGTTTTATTAATTTTTAGCTATTTTTTCTCATCTTTATTTTCAGGTTAACTTTTTTAACACTCCAATTTATTACATCATTATCTCTAATCTTCATTATTTTTGCGCAAGAAGACAAGAATCTGGTGATAGTGAATATGTATATATATTTTACTTTGTCATTATTTTTTTTATTTCCATAGTTTCCCTCTGGACATACATAACATACATACATACACATCAACTGCCCTTTATATATGTACTAGTAGTGGCTACCAGCACCACCTGGGTAGAGGGGGTACCATAAATATGTGGTGTCGGGTAGCAAGTTAATCTGCAAGATCCATTATCATGTTTAAATATCTTCATAAATTTTTGCACAAAAAGCAAGAACTGATGATATTTAAGTGTATATATAATTCACTTTGTTGTTAATTGTTATATTTTCAATAGTTTTTCACACACACACAACACACACACAGTTGGTGTGTATGTATGTATATATCACCTATATATATATATAGTAATATATATATATAATATCAAATACAAAATCCAGCTATTACTAGTTAATGTTTTTTTAAAATTTTTAATCATCTTCAAGGAATAAAATAAAATCTCATTATTTAATGCTCAAAATTGGCCAAGATCTGTGATAGTGAGTGTGTATATATATATATTATATATATTTTACTGTTGTCATTAATTGGTTTATTTTCAGAGTTTTCTTCCTATCACACACCCATGACATAACATACATACACACACCTATTGCCGTACATATATGGATAGATAGATAAGATCGATGTATTTTTTCTTTAGTTTAATTAAATTCTCCCATTGCTACCCTGTATATTAGAATTAATATAAAATACTTAGTAGGTATTTATTAGTATTGTTAGTAATCACTATATCGATTGACTTTATTTTTGTAAATTAAATTAAATTTTTATTAATTTTTCACAGTAGTATTTAAGTTACTTTTTAATCCCAACTTATTAGATCATTATCGCTATGACAGCGAGGAAAAACGCTTAATTTGGAACACCAAAAATAATGAATTCTAAATTATTTGTACTCCTCGTTATAGCAATAATGCCTTGAGTGAATTGTGATTTAACAAAAAAAAACAAAAAAAACTAAAATAAAGGTGAAAAAAACCATGAAGGTTTATTCAAAAGTAGATCCATTTGATGTGCCACAAAACAAACTAATCCATTAGAATTATGAACATTTTTTTTTCAAATTTAACCTAAATTTTCAAATTTCAACCTTATTAGTATAGTGTAACACAAGTAAAGTTTTTGGGATGGCCTAATGTCGGTATCAGCCAAGACAGCAAGGGAGTCTATTCCCTTTTCACTAGCACTAGACGCAAGGAGATTGTTTTTGAATCTGAGGCATAGTGCCACACCTACCATTAAGCTCCTCATTTTACCACAGAGACCTTTGCGACTCATACACTGGAGTTGTGAGAGCCAGTATCGAATCCAAGACTTATATTTCCGTTGTCGAACGCTCTACCAACTAACCTAAACCGGGCCTAGCTTGCTATATAATTAAGTTGTAATGGTTATTTTACTAGTTTAAAGTGTTTTGTCCACATTTCCTTTACACCTGTAAAGCTGGGGCGTTAGAATGTACCATTGCACCTCTGAGGGGGTAAGACTCCCCTCAATGGGGGCCACACTGTTGACCGTGGTGGCGACCCGTGAATGCTTTAAGGATAAGAACCCAGGGGATGAGTAGTTCATGACATGCAATACATCCATCTTTGGCCCTATCATGGGCTAGATGGGCAGTCGGAGAGGCCCCCTCCAATCAATCAGCTTGGTCATGTCAAGCCCTAGCACCTATATGATTTTTCCCAACCCTAATTCCCTTATGGCAAGCCCCAACCCCTTTTTATCATATGGGTGGCTAGAATGCGGTGGGTGCGGGTCTACAATGTCCTGAGAATGACGTTAAACTCTATCGATGGTGAGGTTCCAGTTCTGGAGGTTTGGGGAATGTGGAGCACCCCTGTCATCACCGATTGCTCCCTGGTCCACTCTGACCCATAGTGATAGTACTGTTAGGGTCCCATCTATGGGTTAAATAGAAAAATGTATTTATTAAAAAATTGTATTTATCCATTAAGAATTTGATTTATTTCTAAACTTTATCACCATGAAATGAACCTCACTTGAGGTGATATGCCGTAAAACAAACCAAACCAAACGCACATTCTTTTTTAATAAGTACTATACATAAAGAACACAGGTCATATTTTGATGGTATTTTCAATTTGATTTTAACAAATTTAGCAGAAAATGAAATACCAACAGCTCACACAGGATTTGAACTTAGGAAGGCATGGTTAAATTTG
The DNA here is from genome assembly GCA_023376005.1 of Doryteuthis pealeii. Lineage (NCBI taxonomy): Eukaryota > Metazoa > Mollusca > Cephalopoda > Myopsida > Loliginidae > Doryteuthis > Doryteuthis pealeii. The sequence goes on from CM042169.1 coordinate 17,357,789, forward strand.
GTTTGTCATTTTTTGTAGCCAAGGTCTCCAGAGAATATATTCTAATCGAGTGGGGGGGGGGGGTCATCAGTCAAGTCTGACGCAAGGTTCCATTCAATAGTCTAAACACTCCACTGGTAGTCACACTCCAAAAATCCAACATCCAAAATTATTTTTTTGTCCCGCTCGTCTCAACAACAAAATACTACTGCCAGTCATTCTGCCTGGTCTGTGAGAAATAAGTCCTTTAAATACAGCCATTAATTTCACCACATCAGGGCTCCTCACTCATAAATTGTCCGTGGCAGCATGTGCGATACTCATCAGCAAGTGGCGACCACTACATCCGGCCACTATGCTATTTCTTAATTCACTGATTCATCCACAGCTCTCACATTCTGAAGGAGCGGGTTCGACTCTAGGTCAGTCACTCAACACCAGGCAAGCCTAGCCTGCTTCCTTCGAGAATACGGCAAGTCCTCACGCCCGCCACTCTCTCTGTCACACTGTGTTGCATGAGGTAGGTCTCCTCTCTCAAATACAATATTATGAAGAAATAAAAACCAGAATTTCTATTTTAAGAAATATTTTAAAGTCATTTTTTAGATTAAAAATGTTTAACTTGCAACCTTGATATATTTTTTTTCTAATTTTTTAGTTTTTTGCAACTGACCATACACCATCGCATATTTTCTATTAGCAAACACACTTCTATCCACACCTACATTAACACATGTTCATGTCATAATACATACACACATACCTACCTATTCTCATGCAGGTTTTGTGACCCCTTTTTCTCAAATGTATAGGCGGTAACTGATTTCTTTCTGGCGACACCCGTGTAATTAGGTCAGACACGTGGCTGTACACATGCACAAGTTGCCAAAAATATTGAAAAAATAGGATAAAACAACCAAGAGCAAAACAATTTTTGGTTGAATTTTCCACTTTTTTTTAGCTTTACATTTTATATACTTGTAAAATATCAATTTTCAATCTTTCTAAATTTGTCAACATGTACACCTCAGAGTGCAGAGGAGTATAAGTCTACTCTTGATTTTTTTTTTATAATTGGCTTCATCAAACATGAGGGAAACCCATTTTCGAATTATAACTCACCTTAAATTCACCTTGTGTCACATCCTGCCCATGATAAATAAATGCTATATCTACTATAATATTATATTTTCAGTCTTCACTAATCTTTCCAAATTTGGAAACATGTATCCTCAGAAGTGCAGAGGAGTATAAAAGTCTACTCTTAGAATTTTTTTTATAATTGGTTTCCATCAAACATGAGGAAACCCATTTTTCAATTTTAGGCACCATTCCAAGACAGTTGTAGAACAAACAGAGAATCCATTAAAAATGGTTGGAATTCAGTTTGGAGGTAATTCCTTCAAGCGTAAAAGCAATATTTCGATCGAGTTCAGACAAGAAACAGGTTGTCATTAACTGAAAAAATCAATTTGCTTGTGGCACATCACTTCTTATCTTGAAGTGACCTTTTTGAAAACCATTCAAACCATTTCTTGTCTCTACGACAATGTTCGACAAGGGTTTTTTTTTTTAAAGGCGGAGGGTACACTAGCCACGACATTATAAATACACAATTAAAATAAAAAAAATAAAAAAGGAACTTTAAAAACCATCTTTAACAAATATTTTTATTAAATCTCGAGTGTACACAGCCCAAAACATTGTAAATAAAAATAATATAGACAAGGGAATAGTCCAATTAAAATAAAAATAAATATAAAAAACATCTTCAACAAATTTTTTCAGCTATAGGTAATAATGTTACAGCTAGATTCCTATGATTCACTCTCACCCTCTATCCACTATTCAGTCATTGCTCTAGGCACATCCTCCTCACAACATGTAGTGTCCGTACCAGTAATTAAATCCCATTGTTGAAGATTAAGAAATTTCATCATCACGTGAAAGCATTGATTTCCCATGACTCTCTCATTGCTATCTGTACCTATCATCATAAATCTTAGCAAATCCTCCTCAGCGACATCCAGTTGTTTACCTCCTTGTAATCATATGTTAGTTTCTCTGTGAGTGTAAAGAGAGTGATTTAGAGAGTGTGAATATATTTGTAATGTAAAGTTTTCACAAGGCAGTGAGCCGAATAAAATATTATTTTATCTTGAATATAATATATATATATATATATAATATATATATAAAAAGTGAGAGAGAGTACTTTCAAATCATTCCAATTATGTAAAAACATTTCATAATTTAGTTTAAGAGAAATTTAATTCAAATATAAAAACATCTTCAACAACATTTTTTCATTTAAGTAATAATTTAAAGCATAGATTTCCTATGATTCTCTCTCACCGTCTATCCCTATCAGTCATTGCTCCTCGGCAAGTCCTCCTCACAACATGCAGTGTCCATACAGTAATTAATCTCATTGTGAAAGATTAAGAAATTCATCATCACGTCAAAGCATGGATTCCCAATGACGCTCTCTTGCTATCTGTCCCTAACATTCATGACTCTCACAGATCCTCCTTACAAACATCCAGTGTCCATACAGAGCTGAATAAATATAAGTTTTTGCTGGTAGCCCCCACTCTGAAATATAATACGACTGGAGAATTAAAAAAAAAAAAACATCAAAATCATTTTGTAAGCTTGCTAAGAAAGGAAACATTTGACCTATTCAAGCGTACGGCTCACTGCTTGTGAAACTTTACAATTACAAATATATTTTACACTCTCTTAATCACTGCTCTTTACACTCACAGAGAAACTTATATATATTACAATTTAAAATAATAAATAAATATAAAATCATCTTCAACAACTTTTTTCAATTTTTAAAATTTATATGTTAAAGATTCCTATCTTCTCTCTCACCCCTCTATCCCTATCAGTCATTGCCCCTCTGCATCTCCTCCTCAACATGCAGTCTCCGTACAGCAAATCAATCCCATTGGGAGATTCAAAAAATTCATCATCACGTCAAAGCATGACCTCTCTGCTAATCTGTCCTATCTCGTCATAAATCTTAACAATCCTCCTTACAACATCCAGTGGCCATACAGACTGAGTAATATGTCTTTGCTGGTCAGACCCATTTCTGAAATATAAAATACAACTAAAGAATTTTTAAAAAAAACATTAAAATCATTTTGTATAAGATTTCTAAAAAAGGAAACATTTGATTTCTTATTCAAGCTACGGCTCATAAACTTTGTGAAAACTTTACATATAAATAAATTTTCAGCACTCATCTAACACACTCTAATTACACTCATAAGAGATACTAACATATATTACAAGGAGGTAATCAAGATGTATATAGAGAAGTTGTCCAATTAAAATAAAAGATAAATATAAAACCATCTCAATAACTTTTTTCATTTATGGGTCATTTAGAAAAAATATGTTTATAAAAAAGAAAATTGAATATCCCATTTAAGAAATGAATTTTCAAAAATTTGTTGGCATTAAATTACCGCACCAGGGTTTGATTTGTCGTATAATAAAACAAACAATCAAAACCAACCCCTCTGCATGAGGCAGATGTGACACAAGGTCAATTTCTTATGTGGATTAACAAGTTTAAATTAGAGTTTTCCTTCTTCTAGACTGGTTACCTAGCAAAAAGTGAAATGCAAGCAGTCTCCTCCGGGATTTGAACTCGGGTCAACGAGTCTATTTCCCACGACTATAACCATTGCACTACGCGCCTCTATATATATGTGTGTGTGTATCGGTTGTTCTTGGAATTCATTGGCTAAAAGTGCTGGGCATTTTTATTTTTGGTTTTGAAAAGAAAGAATAAAGTCAAGTAGGGCTGCTTCCATCTGCCTTTGTCGTCTGACATTCAAAATAATTTTTTTTTTACCTTAAATAGAATATTCTAAAATCTCTATTTGCCAAAAAGTTGTTTGTAAACTCTATGATCCTATTTTTGTTTGGAAAAAAATAATAATAAAATATATATATTTATGTAGAAAAGAAAAATTCTTTTTTTTAAAAGATGGAGAAAAATATTCCGATATTGACTCATAGGCAATCTTTGGTGGGATCTACAGGACAATTCCAATTCTCAAGGAAACTGAACAGTCTGTTCTGGGCAGTATGCTGATAGCTTCTTGATTTACTGCATCCTGGATGCACATATTTGCTTTGAATGAGTCCCCAGGAAAATTTATGCGTCCCAACTAAACCGGTCTGGCTAAAGCGGACTTTAACAGAACATTCATTTGGTTTGTTGGATTTTTACGGCATGTCAACCCTTGTTGGGTTATTTTATGCCAGACATTTTGTTCTATTCCTGTTTGATGGGTATAATGGTCTGGCTAAAGTGGACTTAACAGAGATTCATTTGTTTTTTGGATTTTACGCCATGTCAACCCTTGTTGGGTTATTTTATGCCGAAGACATTTTGTTCTATCCTGTTTGATGGGTATAACGGTTGGCTAAAGCGGACTTAACAGAAGATCATTTGGTTTGTTGGATTTACGCCATGTCAACCCTTGTTGGGTTATTTTATGACATTTTTATTCATTCTTATGCGTCTCTCATTTTCTTTAAAACTCATTTTTAAACACATTTTTAACCTCTCTTTTTTCTATTAACTCATATACGGGACTTTAACAGCAGAAGAATAAAATATCTGAGCGGAGAAGAAAGATGGATTTTGCATAAGAATAATTCAGATAAAAGAAATTTTTAAAAAATTCCTTCAACGAAAGATTAAAGAAGAAAAGAAATTTCAAGATAAACAAATTATAGTATAAGCAACCAAGAGAAAGAAAACAAAGTTTGTTCTAAATTGATACAGTGGAAAATGAATTTTTTTAAATAATGATAAAAAATTCCATTTCCTGATCATTCAAAAATTATATCCGTTTTCTATCAAGCCAATATAAGCGGTAAGCGGATAGGATATTGTGGCATGGTAAGTTTTTATTTATAGTCTAAGAAGACAACTAAAGCCATCTAACTCCTACCTTATAACCTATCCTGTGTAATTCATTCTAAGAAAACAACTGAAATGTATTTACGGTTAACTTGAAATGGTGAGGAAAAGAAAAAAAGAAAACACAGGGATCCATGGATACAATTTTACTGCATCCTTTTAGATTTTTGTGCATCAGGGACGCAGGGCACGTATCTATTCAGCATCTCTGGTTCAGTGCAATATGAACCTTGTTAGGCAACCAGTCTAGGAGAAGGAAAAACTCTGAATTCAAACCTGTTAAACACAATTACTGTGTTATTCTTAAATACTTTCACTTTTACTTGCTGTAATTTTTAAACCAAAGAAATTATTCAAGGAAATTATCTTATGTTGTTAATATATTCATTAACCATTGCGCAGGATGTAACACAATTTTTAACTATTATTTTTTCTTCATCTTTATCTTCAGTTACTTTTTTAATCCCAACTTTATTAGATCATTATCTCTAATCTTCATTATTTTTGCACAAGAAGCAAGATCTGGTGATAGTGAATGTGATGTGTGTGTGTGTGTGTGTGTGTATATATATATATATATATCAAATACAAAATCCATGCTATTACTAGTAATCTTTTTTTAAAATTTTTTAACCATTTTCAGGAAAATAAATAAAATCTTCATTATTTCGCTCAAATGCAAGATCTGGTGATAGTGAGTGTATGTATATATATAATATATATATATATATATTATATTATATATATATGTATATTTACTTTGTCGTTAATTGGTTTATTTTCAGAGTTTCTTCCTGTCACACATACATACATACATTACACATATTTTTTAAACGTAATTTTTAAACCAAAGAATATTTCAAGGAAAATAATTTAGGTTGTTCATATATTCATTAACCATTGCACAGGATGTGACACAAAGGTCAATTCATTTAACATTCCACTGTTCATTAAATGAAATTTACATTAAGACTTTTTTCAATTTTTTATTTTTTAAGAATAACACAGTAATTGGTGTTTAACAGGTTTGATTCAGAAGTTTTCCTTCTCCTAGACTGGTTGCCTAACCAAATTTAAAGAGCCTAGTCTGCGCTACTATTTACCTCAAAGCTGGAGTGATAGAAGTTGTATTAATACCTTTCCTAAGGGCATTAACACTATGTGCACTGTAGCTTCATCCAGGATTTGAACTCTCATTAACAAATCCATTTCCTACGACTGTAACCATTACAACACCCGCCTCCAACTCTTAATATGGCACTTATTCTCTCATAGAATTATTTTTTTATTTTTCTTTATTTATGTTATTATCTAATACCATTACTTCATTAATTCTTCAATATTTAAAGGTTCTATTGTGTTTTAAACCACTCTAATTTCCGTGTATGTAACTAGAATTATTACCGCCCTGTCGGCTGGGGCATTAGAATGCACCGACTGCACCTCTGCAAGAGGGGTAAGACTCCCTCAATGGGGCCACCTGTTGGCCGTGGGTGGCGACCCGTGATGCTTAAGGTAGAGTCCAGGTGGATGAGCAGTTCGTGACTTGCTATACTCCACTTTGGTCCTATCTTGGCTAGACGGGCGGTCGGAGAGGCCCCCTCCGATCAATCGGCTAGTCACGTCAAGCCCTAGCACCTATATGATTTCCTAACCCTATTGCCCTTATGGCAAGCCCCAACCCCTTTTTATCATATGGGTGCTAGAATGCGGTGGCTGCGGGTCTACATGTCCTGGGAATGACGTTAAACCTATCTGATGGTGAGGTTCCAGTTCTGGAGGTTTGGGGAATGTGGAGCACCCCCTTCATCACCATTTCTCCCCGGTTCACTCTGACCCGGAGTGGTAGTACTGTTAGGGTCCCATCTATGGGTTAAATAGAAAATGTATTTATTAAAATTGTATTATCCATTAAAGAATTGATTTATTTCAAAAATTTATCAAGCATTAAATAACCCACTGAGGTTGATATGCCGTAAAACAAAACAACCAAAAAAACAAACAAACCTAACTAGAAATTATGTCTTTTCTGATCAATCAGCTGGTCACGTCAAGCCTAGCACCTTTATGAATTGTCTGACTATGCCCTTATGGCAAGCTTCCAACCTTTTTCTCATTGGGTGCTAGAAATTCGTGGCTGAGCATCTTCATGTCCTGGATATGATGTTAAACTCTATCTGATGGTGAGGTGTAGGAAGTGCGTGGTGTAATGGTTAAAGTCATGGGAAATGGACCAGTTGCCACAGTTTAAATCCTTGACGTGGTAATTGCATTTCACTTAGCACTAATACCTTTGGGAAAAGGTATGAATCATTACTCTCCTTCCAGTAATGGGTTAATAGCAGGGCAGACTGGGTTCTTTAACCATGGCTAGGTAACCAGTCTAGGAGAAGGAAAACTCTGAATTCAAACCTGTTGAACTCCGCTTAAGAAATTGACCTTGTGTCATATCCTGCTTGTATGGGGGAGTTGGTAAATATATATATCTGATGGTGAGGTTCAGTTCTGGAGGATTGGGAAATGTGGAGCACCCCTTTAATCACTATTGCTTTCCTGGTCCACTCTGACCTGGTGTGGTAGTACCTGTTAGGGTCCATATAAGGGTTAAATAGAAAAAAATGTTTATAAAAAAGAATTCAGTATCCATTAAGAATGTTTTTATTTAAAACTTTGTTGGCATTAAATGACCCACTGAGGTTGATATGCCATTAAACAAACCAAACTGCATCCCTATGTCATCACCAAATCTTCACAAAATTGGCATAATTTTTTGCATACTTTAAATCATCCTTATACAATAGGCGATCTATACTTTTATAGAAGGGGGAAAAAAATAGAGGGGGGAAAATAGATATTTGAGTCAAAAAGTTCCTGCTGAGGGGGTGGGTGCAAAAAGCTGCGAGTTCACCGTCTTCTCACAGGCCAAACTTTCTTTTGGTCCACACAGTCTTCGTCTTCGACCAGCAGCTGAAAAATCCGTTATCGTCGTCATAGCTTTTATAGTAATAAATATTTTCTGCTGCACCCTGAACTACTAAGCGCAAAGAAGTAAGAGCAAATGATGAATTAAAAGACTTGTCAGAAAAATAAATTTAAAAATTATAAATCTTAGAGAACAGTGTATCTGTAATGTGGCAGTATATTCACAGTACCAAACGGATATATGTAACGTTCTATATCGATGTATGTCGTACAGCAGGTCTTGTTAACGTGCCTCCAAATTCACGACACTAAAAAGGTGTTTGTTACGTGGCGGTCATCTTTGTGATAAAAAAAAGTACAATGCGAGAAATATATCGTCACAAGCTGCTTAGCTTTTATTTCCAGGCTAGGCTTGTCTCGTGGGTTGTATCGGAGAGGAGGAAAGGCAGAGAGAAGTAAGAGAGAAACACTGTTAAATTACTGTATCCCACACTAGGGACCAGAGGCCCGTCCATCCCTCTAGGCCTCAGAAAGCAAAAAGAGACTGATCTTCTTCTTCATTGTTCCACATCCCATGTGACTTCCGTTCCAGTCAAACACCTGAAACTTCCGGTTGGCTTTCAATTCTCCATTCGGGGGATCACGCCCCCAGTCAAACTCATGAAAATCTGTTTTATGTTCATCAACTTTTTTTTTAGCCTTTACTATCTCTTATTTCTTCTTCCTCCTTTTCTCTAATAGTAGTCCTCGCAAAACTCAGGAACATCACCATCTCGCTACATATCATCTTAAAATTCAACACCTTAGACCTATTACATCTGTCATGTCGTTCTGACAAGGAGCAAGAAAATTAAGATGAAAGAAATACTTGCTAAAGTCAAGAAAATTTTTTTTTCAAAAACAAAAACAAAAAAAATTTAACAATTTTGCCATTAAAGTACATTTTGGTATCTCTATTTATGCTCATTTCTTCTTACAACTGAATGATGCTATTCAGGATAAACAGTTTAAATGTGGAAGTATTTTCTGCTGCCACCCTGCCCTACTAAAGAACAAAAAAGTAAGAGAAAATAAGATGAATGAAAAGACTTGTCAGGAAAAAAGAAAAAGAAAAAAGATAACAGTTGCTACTAAAAATTAAAACACCTTAGACCTGTTACGTCTGTCGTGTCATTCTGATGAGGAGCAAGAAAATTAATATGAAAGAGATACTGAAACATTTTTGCAATCAAAATAATTTTTTAGTATCTCTTTTTGTGCTCATATCATTTTATGCTGGAATGATGCTATTCTGGATAGTTTAAAATGTAGGAGGTATTTTCTGCTGCACCCTGTACTATTAGAGCAAATAAGTAAGAGAAATAAGATGAATGAAAAGATTTGTCAAGGAAAAAAAAACAGAAAAAAAAAAACGTGTGCATCATCTTAGAAATTCAAGCACCTAAGAACTATTAAGTCTGTCGTGTCATTCTGATGAGGAGCAAGAAAATTAAGATGAAAGAAATACTGAAACACTTGCCAAAAGTCTAGGAATTTTTTTTGCCAATGTAAGATCTTCTATTTTTTGAAAAACAAAAAAAAACATTTAACACTTTTGCAATCAAAGAACTTTTTTTTTAGTATCTTTATATATAACAGATGTTGAAATGGCAGGGTAAATTGCATCTTAATGTATGGGAGTGCTCTCTGCCTCATAGATTTTCAAAGAGGCCTGTAAATATAATTAACTAATCATAATCTAGCCTTGTCTTTACTCCTAGATACAGAGGGAATCGTTGGATTCAGAAGAATTTTGAAATCTATTCATGGCTCTATCTTTTAGGGTTGAGCACTGGAACAAAAAGCAAAAAGAAAAACCACAAAAGTTGTTTTTAATTATAAAGATCTATATCTATTTAACCAACATGGGTAGGATGTGACACAAAGTTAGTTTTTAAGCAGAGTTGGTTTGAATTCAGTTATACATACACACACACATAGCACTCTATTTAGGAGGTATATAATTGCAGATTCACCGTATTCGGCTCAGCCAAATCTCACTTTGTTTACAAAGTTGAGAACTCTAGGTGAAGGTCATTTCCCCTTAGAAATATAGCGATTAATAGCCTGCTATACTTGGCGACTGACTGTGGATGTGTGGGTAAGAGGCTTGGCGAGCGTAAGTTCGTTCGGGTCTCGAACCCAGCCAGAGGCAGCTGCTAAAATTGTATAACTATACTGATGATGAGAGGTGATACCTCGAAACACGTGTCTATAGTTTACCACTATATATAATATATTATATATATATATTCCTTTATGAGTATATATGAAAAAGATATTAAAAACACCACAAAATGCTGTTAAAGTGAAAACATTTTATAACTTTGCTGATATTGAACAATATTTCGATTTTATAAAAATCGTCATCAGAGCTTGTTTATTCTCCGTGTTGTTAAGAGTGGAGACAAAAGTCTTAACAAAACAGAGAATAAACAAGCTCTGATGACGATTTTCATAAAATCGAAATATTGTTCAATATCAGCGAAGTTATAAAATGTTTTCACTTTAACAGCATTTTGTGGTGTTTTTCATATCTTTTTCATATATACTCATACTGTCGGATTCATTTCTTTTCTTTTAACTTATATTCCTTTATGGCAACTGTCAAATGGATGAGAGGTTAACGAATCAGGCGGACGGAAAGTCAGTCGGTTTTCACTCCTGGTCAGAAGTAGTTGCTGTGTCTAGCCACACTGAGAGACGTGAAATTTCAAAACACTGCAGTGTTGGATGACATATATATATGTGTTTATGTTGATATATAAAATATGAAAAAAAAAAACGTATTAAGATAATGATATTCATAGAAGTATTTGGTTTGTATATTAAATCATCAACGGGCATCGTGAATATGTGATTTTATCATTTATGAATAATAATAAATATGATTGGCAACCTTCCATCTATTTTAGACGATCGTGTAGTGTCCATTTTTTATTTTATTTATTATTATCTAAAGCTATGTGAGTGGCTGAACAGACCAATCCTGAATGGCAGTCTCTGGTGCAGTGGCTGCAAACAAAAGGTGATGCCTTCTGTAGGTGTTGGGGTGTGTTGTCTCTCCTTCCTTTTTAGCTCTCTTTACTGTGGCGGCTTCTTTCCTCTCTTTTTCACTTCTTTTTGTTCCTTGTTTGATGAGGAGGCACCAGGTCGCACGGTCTTCTGCATAAGCCTCCCACGTGTTTATGTTGATAATAAATATATATCAATAAATAAAACAAATATATAAAAAATAAAACAAAACCAAAAAAAAGACTGAAAGTTGTTTTGAATATAAAAAATCTATATATATTAATCAACAACTCTCCCCTGGGTAGGATGTGACACAATGTTAGTTTTTAAGTAGAGTACAGTTGGTTTGAATTCAGTTTTCCTTCTCCTAGACTGGTAGCCATACCAAGGCTAAGAGCCCAGTTTGTGCTAGTATTTACCTATTGCTGTATAGGGAATATTTGGGCTTTATCTTTTGTGTTGAACTCTGGAATTAAAAAAACAAGGCCGGGTTAGCTCAGTCGGTAGAGCGTTCGGCTAGAAACCACAAGGTTCCTAGTTCGATACCGGCCCTCGCAAACTCAGCGTTTAAGTAGCACAGGGATCTGTGCGGTAAAGTAAGGAGCTGATGGTAGGTGTGGCGCTCCACCTCAGATGCAAAAACAATCTCCTCGGTCTAGCGCTAGTGAAAAAGGGGATAGACTCCCTCACTGATTGGCTGATAACGACATTAGGCCGCCCCACAACTTTTATATTATCAGAGGTGCTGATAGGTAACACGTCTTACGTCACTGACGCATAAAAATCTAAAAAAAAGCAGCCTAATGTCGTATCAGCCAATCAGTGAGGGAGTCTACCCCTTTTCACTGCGCTAGACCGAGGAGATTGTTTTTGCAATCTGAGGTGGACGCCAACCTTACCATCAGCTCCTTACTTTACCGCAACAGATCCCTGTGCTACTTAAAACGCTGATTGGCGAGGGCCGGTATCGAACTAGGAACCTTGTGGTTTCCTAGCCAACGCTCTACCGACTGGCTAACCCGGCCCTTTTTTTTTAATTCCAGAAGTTCAACACCAAAAGATAACCCAATATTCCTATANCAGCAATAGGTAAATACTAGCACAAACTGGGTTCTTTAGCCTTGGTATGGCTACCAGTCTAGGAGAAGGAAAACTGAATTCAAACCAACTGTACTCTACTTAAAAACTAACATTGTGTCACATCCTAACCAGGGGAGAGTTGTTGATTAAATATATATAGATTTTTATAATTCAAAACAACTTTCATGTCTTTTTTTTGGTTTTGTTTTATTTTTTTTATATATTTGTTTTATTTATTGATATATATTTATTATCAACATAAACACGTGGGAGGCTTATGCAGAAGACCGTGCGACCTGGTGCCTCCTCATCAAACAAGGAACAAAAAGATGTGAAAAAGAGAGGAAAGAAGCCGCCACAGTAAAGAGAGCTAAAAGGAAGGAGAGACAACAACACCTACAGAAAGCATCACCTTTTGTTTGCAGCCACTGCACCAGAGACTGCCATTCAAGGATCATTCTGTTCAGCCACTCACGTAGCTGTAGATAATAAAAAATAAGATAAAATAAAAAATGGACACTACACCATCGTCTAAAATAGATGGAAGGTTGCCAATCATATTTATTATTATTCATAAATGATAAAATCACAAATTCACGATGCCCTTTTGATGATTTAATATACAAACCAAATACTTCTATGAAATATCATTATCTTAATACTTTTTTTTTCATATTTTATATATCAACATACACACATATATATGTCATCCACAGACACTGTGTTTGAAATTTCACGTCTCTTCAGTGTGGCTAGACACAGCAACTACCAGGAGTGAAAACCGACTGACTTTCCGTCCGCCTGATTCGTTAACCTCTCATCCATTTGACAGTTGCCATAAAGGAATATAAGTTAAAAGAAAGGAAATGAATCCAACAGTATGAGTATATATGAAAAAGATATGAAAAACACCACAAAATGCTGTTAAAGTGAAAACATTTTATAAATTCGCTGATATTGAACAATATTTCGATTTTATGAAAATCGTCATCAGAGCTTGTTTATTCTCTGTTTTGTTAAGACTTTTGTCTCCGCTCTTAACAACACGGAGTATAAACAAGCTCTGATGACGATTTTTATAAAATTGAAATATTGTTCAATATCAGCGAAGTTATAAAATGTTTTCACTTTAACAGCATTTTGTGGTGTTTTTCATATCTTTTTCATATATACTCATAAAGGAATATATATATATATATATATATATATATATATATATAGGGTAAACTATAGACACGTGTTTCGAGGTATCACCTCTCATCAGTATAGTTATACAATTTTTAGCAGCTGCCTCTGGCTGGGTTCGAGACCCGAACGAACTTACGCTCGCCAAGCCTCTTACCCACACATCCACAGTCAGTTGCCAAGTATAGCAGGCTATTTAATCGCTATATTTCTAAGGGGAAATGACCTTCACCTAGAGTTCTCAAACTTTGTAAACAAAGTGAGATTTGGCTGAGCCGAATACGGTGAATCTGCAATTATATATCTCCTAAATAGAGTGCTATGTGTGTGTGTATGTATAACTGAATTCAAACCAACTCTGCTTAAAAACTAACTTTGTGTCACATCCTACCCATGTTGGTTAAATAGATATAGATCTTTATAATTAAAAACAACTTTTGTGGTTTTTCTTTTTGTTTTTGCTTTTTTGTTCCAGTGCTCAACCCTAAAAGATAGAGCCATGAATAGATTTCAAAATCTTCTGAATCCAATGATTCCCTCTGTATCTAGGAGTAAAGACAAGGCTAGATTATGATTAGTTAATTATATTTACAGGCCTCTTTGAAAATCTATGAGGCAGAGAGCACTCCCATACATTAAGATGCAATTTACTCTGCCATTTCAACATCTGTTATATATAAAGATACTAAAAAAAAAAGTTCTTTGATTGCAAAAGTGTTAAATGTTTTTTTTTGTTTTTCAAAAAAATAGAAGATCTTACATTGGCAAAAAAAAATTCCTAGACTTTTGGCAAGTGTTTCAGTATTTCTTTCATCTTAATTTTCTTGCTCCTCATCAGAATGACACGACAGACTTAATAGTTCTAAGGTGCTTGAATTTCTAAGATGATGCACACGTTTTTTTTTTTTTTTTTTTTTTCCTGACAAATCTTTTCATTCATCTTATTTCTCTTACTTATTTGCTCCTAATAGTACAGGGTGCAGCAGAAAATACCTCCTACATTTTAAACTATCCAGAATAGCATCATTCCAGCATAAAATGATATGAGCACAAAAAGAGATACTAAAAAATTATTTGATTGCAAAAATGTTTCAGTATCTCTTTCATATTAATTTTCTTGCTCCTCATCAGAATGACACGACAGACGTAACAGGTCTAAGGTGTTTTAATTTTTAGTTGAGCAACTGTTATCTTTTTTCTTTTTTTTTTCCTGACAAGTCTTTTCATTCATCTTATTTCTCTTACTTTTTTGTTCTTAGTAGGGCAGGGTGCAGCAGAAAATACTTCCCACATTTTAAACTGTTTATCCTGAATAGCATCATTTCAGTGTAAGAAGAAATGAGCATAAATAGAGATACCAAAATGTACTTTAATGGCAAAATTGTTAAATTTTTTTTTGTTTTTGTTTTTGAAAAAAAATTTTTTTTGACTTTTAGCAAGTATTTCTTTCATCTTAATTTTCTTGCTCCTTGTCAGAACGACATGACAGATGTAATAGGTCTAAGGTGTTTGAATTTCTAAGATGATATGTAGCGAGATGGTGATTGTCCTGAGTTTTGCGAGGACTACTATTAGAAAAGGAGGAAGAAGAAATAAGAGATAGTAAAGGCTTAAAAAAAAAAAGTGATGAACATAAAACAGATTGTCGTGAGTTTGACTGGGGCGTGATCCCCCGAATGGAGAATTGAAAGCCAACCGGAAGTTTCAGGTGTTGACTGGAACCGGAAGTCACATGGTGATGTGGAACAATGAAGAAGAAGATCAGTCTCTTTTTTGCTTTCTGAGGCCTAGAGGGATGGACGGGCCTCTGGTCCCTAGTGTGGGATACAGTAATTTAACAGTGTTCTCTTTACTTTCTCTCTGCCTTCCCTCCTCTCCGACACAACCCACGAGACAAGCCTAGCCTGGAAATAAAAGCTAAGCAGCTTGTGACGATATATTTCTCGCATTGTACTTTTTTTATCACAAGATGACCGCCACGTGCCAAACACCTTTTTAGTGTCGTGAATTTGGAGGCACGTTAACAAGACCTGCTGTACGACATACATCGATATTAGAACGTTACATATATCTGTTTTGGTACTGTGAATATACTGCCACATTACAGATACACTGTTCTCTAAGATTTATAATTTTTTAAATTTATTTCTGACAAGTCTTTTAATTCATCATTTTACTCTTACTTCTTTGTGCTTAGTAGTTCAGGGTGCAGCAGAAAATATTTACGACTAAAAAGCTATGACGACGATGACGGATTTTCAGCTGCTGGTCGAAGACGAAGACTGTGTGGACCAAAAGAAAGTTTGGCCTGTGAGAAGACGGTGAACTCGCAGCTTTTTGCACACCCCCCAGCAGGAACTTTTTGATTCAAATATCTATTTTCCCCCCTCTATTTTTTCCCCCTTCTATAAAAGTATAGACCGCCTATTGTATAAGGATGATTTAAAGTATGCAAAAAATTATGCCAATTTTGCATTGTGAAAGATTTGGTGATGACATAGGGATGCAGTTTGGTTTGTTTAATGGCATATCAACCTCAGTGGGTCATTTAATGCCAACAAAGTTTTAAAATAAAAACATTCTTAATGGATACTGAATTCTTTTTTTATAAACATTTTTTTTCTATTTAACCCTTATATGGGACCCTAACAGGTACTACCACACCAGATCAGAGTGGATCAGGAAGCAATAGTGATAAAGGGGTGCTCCACATTTCCCAATCCTCCAGAACTGGAACCTCACCATCAGATATATATATTTACCAACTCCCCCATACAAGCAGGATATGACACAAGGTCAATTTCTTAAGTGGAGTTCAACAGGTTTGAATTCAGAGTTTTCCTTCTCCTAGACTGGTTACCTAGCCATGGTTAAAGAACCCAGTCTGCCCTGCTATTAACCCATAACTGGAAGGAGAGTATGATTCATACCTTTCCCAAGGTATTAGTGCTAAGTGAAATGCAATTACCACGTCAAGGATTTAAACTTGTGGCAACGTGTCCATTTCCCATGACTTTAACCATTACACCACGCACTTCCTACACCTCACCATCAGATAGAGTTTAACATCATATCCAGGACATGAAGATGCTCAGCCACGAATTTCTAGCACCCATATGAGAAAAAGGGTTGGAGCTTGCCATAAGGGCAATAGAGTCAGGACAATCATAAAGGTGCTAGGGCTTGACGTGACCAGCTGATTGATCAGAAAAGACATAATTCTAGTTAGGTTTGTTTTGTTTTTTTGGTTTGTTTTGTTTTACGGCATATCAACCTCAGTGGGTTATTTAATGCCGATAAATTTTTGAAATAAATCAATTCTTAATGGATAATACAATTTTTTAATAAATACATTTTTCTATTTAACCCATAGATGGGACCCTAACAGGTACTACCACTCTGGGTCAGAGTGAACCGGGGAGAATGGTGATGAAGGGGTGCTCCACATTCCCCAAACCTCCAAAACTGGAACCTCACCATCAGATAGAGTTTAACGTCATTCCCAGGACATGTAGACCCGCAGCCACCGCATTCTAGCACCCATATGATAAAAAGGGGTTGGGGCTTGCCATAAGGGCAATAGGGTTGGAAAATCATATAGGTGCTAGGGCTTGACGTGACTAGCCGATTGATCGGAGGGGGCCTCTCCGACCACCCGTCTAGCCCAAGATAGGGCCAAAGTGGAGTATAGCATGTCACGAACTGCTCATCCACCTGGACTCTATCCTTAAGCATCACGGGTCGCCACCCACGGCCAACAGGTGGCCCCATTGAGGGAGTCTTACCCCTCTGCAGAGGTGCAGTCGGTGCATTCTAATGCCCCAGCCGACAGGGCGGTAATAATTCTAGTTACATACACGGAAATTAGAGTGTTAAAACACAATAGAACCTTTAAATATTGAAGAATTAATGAAGTGAATGGTATTGATAATAACATAAATAAAGAAAAAAAAAAAATAATTCTATGAGAGAATAAGTGCCATATTAAGAGTTGGAGGCGGGTGTTGTAATGGTTACAGTCGTAGGAAATGGATTTGTTAATGAGAGTTCAAATCCTGGATGAAGCTACAGTGCACATAGTGTTAATGCCCTTAGGAAAGGTATTAATACAACTTCTATCACTCCAGCTTTGGGTAAATAGTAGCGCAGACTAGGCTCTTTAAATTTGGTTAGGCAACCAGTCTAGGAGAAGGAAAACTCTGAATTCAAACCTGTTAAACACCAATTACTGTGTTATTCTTAAAAAAAAAAAAATTAAAAAAGTCTTCATGTAAATTTCATTTAATGAACAGTGGAATGTTAAATGAATTGACCTTGAGTCACATCCTGTGCATGGTTAATGAATATATGAACAACTAAGATTATTTCCTTGAATAATTTCTTTGGTTTAAAAATTATGTTTAAAAAATATGTGTATGTATGTATGTATGTGTGACAGGAAGAAACTCTGAAAATAAACCAATTAACGACAAAGTAAATATAATATATATATATATATATATATATATATATATTATATATATACATACACTCACTATCACCAGATCTTGCCATTTGAGCGAAATAATGAAGATTTTATTTATTTTCCTGAAATGGTTAAAAATTTTAAAAAAAGATTAACTAGTAATAGCATGGATTTTGTATTTGATATATATATATATATATATACACACACACACACACACACATTCACTATCACCAGATCTTGCTTCTTGTGCAAAAATAATGAAGATTAGAGATAATGATCTAATAAGTTGGGATTAAAAAAGTAACTGAAGATAAAGATGAAGAAAAATAATAGTTAAAAATTGTGTTACATCCTGCGCATGGTTAATGAATATATTAACAACATAAGATAATTTCCTTGAATAATTTCTTTGGTTTAAAAATTACAGCAAGTAAAAGTGAAAGTATTTAAGAATAACACAGTAATTGAACAGGTTTGAATTCAGAGTTTTCCTTCTCCTAGACTGGTTGCCTAACCAAGGTCATATTGCACTGAACCAGAGATGCTGATAGATACGTGCCCTGCGTCCCTGATGCACAAAAATCTAAAAGGATGCAGTAAAATTGTATCCATGGATCCCTGTGTTTTTCTTTTTTCTTTCCTCACCATTTCAAGTTAACCGTAAATACATTTCAGTTGTTTCTTAGAAATGAATTACACAGGATAGGTTATAAGGTAGGAGTTAGATGGCTTTAGTTGTTTCTTAGACTATAAATAAAAACTTACCATGCAACATATCCTATCCGTTACCGCTTATATGGCTTGATAGAAAACGGATATAATTTTTGAATGATCAGGCAAATGGAATTTTTTATTCATTATTTAAAAAAATTCATTTTCCACTGTATCAATTTTAGAACAAACTTTGTTTTCTTTCTCTTGGTTGCTATTACTATAATTTGTTTATCTTGAAATTTCTTTTCTTCTTTAATCTTTCGTTGAAGGAATTTTTTTTAAAATTTCTTTTATCTGAATTATTCTTATGCAAAATCCATCTTTCTTCTCCGCCTCAGATATTTTATTCTTCTGCTGTTAAAGTCCCGTATATGAGTTAAATAGAAAAAAGGAGTTAAAAATGTGTTTAAAAAATTGAGTCTTAAAGAAAATGAGTACGCATAAAGAATGAATAAAAAATGTCATAAAATAACCCAACAAGGGTTGACATGGCGTAAAATCCAACAAACCAAATGAATCTTCTGTTAAGTCCGCTTTAGCCAACCGTTATACCCATCAAACAGGAATAGAACAAAATGTCTTCGGCATAAAATAACCCAACAAGGGTTGACATGCGTAAAATCCAACAAACAAATGAATCTTCTGTTAAGTCCACTTTAGCCAGACCATTATACCCATCAAACAGGAATAGAACAAAATGTCTTCGGCATAAAATAACCCAACAAGGGTTGACATGCCGTAAAATCCAACAAACCAAATGAATGTTCTGTTAAGTCCGCTTTAGCCAGACCGGTTTAGTTGGGACCATAAATTTTCCTGGGGACTCATTCAAAGCAAATATGTGCATCCCAGGATGCAGTAAATCAAGAAGCTATCAGCATCACTGCCCAGAACAGACTGTTCAGTTTCCTTGAGAATGAATTGTCCTGTAGATCCGACCAAAGATTGCCTATGAGTCAATATCGGAATATTTTTCTCCATCTTTTAAAAAAAGAATTTTTCTTTTCTACATAAATATATATTATTTTATTATTATTTTTTTCCAACAAAAATAGGATCATAGAGTTTACAAACAACTTTTTGGCAAATAGAGATTTTAGAATATTCTATTTAAGGTAAAAAAAAAAATTATTTTGAATGTCAGACGACAAAGGCAGATGGAAGCAGCCTACTTGACTTTATTCTTTTCTTTTCAAAACCAAAAATAAAAATGCCCAGCACTTTTAGCCAATGAATTCCAAGACAACCGATACACACACACATATATATAGGAGGCGCGTAGTGCAATGGTTATAGTCGTGGGAAATAGACTCGTTGACCCGAGTTCAAATCCCGGAGGAGACTGCTTGCATTTCACTTTTGCTAGGTAACCAGTCTAGAAGAAGGAAAACTCTGAATTTAAACTTGTTAAACTCCACATAAGAAATTGACCTTGTGTCACATCCTGCTCATGCAGAGGGGTTGGTTTTGATTGTTTGTTTTATTATACGACAAATCAACCTTGGTGGGTTATTTAATGCCAACAAATTTTTGAAAAATTCATTCTTAATGGATATTCAATTTCTTTTTTATAAACATATTTTTCTAATTGACCCATAAATGAAAAAAGTTATTGAAGATGGTTTTATATTTATCTTTTATTTTAATTGGACTAACTTCTCTATATACATCTTGATTACCTCCTTGTAATATATGTTAGTATCTCTATGAGTGTAATTAGAGTGTGTTAGAGAGTGTGAAATATATTTATATGTAAAGTTTCACAAAGTTATGAGCCGTAGCTTGAATAAGATCAAATGTTTCCTTTTTTAGAAATCTTACAAAATGATTTTAATGTTTTTTAAAAATTCTTTAGTTGTATTTATATTTCAGAATGGGCTGACCAGCAAAGACATATTACTCAGTTCTGTATGGCCACTGGATGTTGTAAGGAGGATTTGTTAAGATTTATGACGGATAGGGACAGATAGCAAGAGAGAGTCATGCTTTGACGTGATGATGAATTTTTGAATCTTCCCAATGGGATTGATTGCTGTACGGAGACTGCATGTTGTGAGGAGGAGATGCAGAGGGCAATGACTGATAGGGATAGAGGGTGAGAGAGAAGCATAGGAATCCTGTAACATTATTAATTAAATGAAAAAAGTTGTTGAAGATGATTTTATATTTATTTTATATTTTAATTGTAATATATATAAGTTTCTCTGTGAGTGTAAAGAGAGTGATTTAGAGAGTGTAAAATATATTTGTATGTAAAGTTTCACAAGCAGTGAGCCGTAGCTTGAATTAGGTCAAATGTTTCCTTTCTTAGCAAGCTTACAAAATGATTTTGATGTTTTTTTTTTTTTAATTCTCCAGTCGTATTTATATTTCAGAGTGGGCTGACCAGCAAAAACTTATATTATTCAGCTCTGTATGGACACTGGATGTTGTAAGGAGGATCTGTTGAGAGTCATGAATGTTAGGGACAGATAGCAAGAGAGCGTCATGGGAATCCATGCTTTGACGTGATGATGAATTTCTTAATCTTCACAATGAGATTAATTACTGTATGGACACTGCATGTTGTGAGGAGGACTTGCCGAGAGCAATGACTGATAGGGATAGACGGTGAGAGAGAATCATAGGAATCTATGCTGTAACATTATTACTTAAATGAAAAAATGTTGTTGAAGATGTTTTTATATTTGAATTAAATTTGCTCTTAAACTAAATATGAAATGTTTACATAATTGGAATGATTTGAAAGTACTCTCTCTCACTTTATATATATATATATATATATATATATATATATTCAAGTATACGGCTCACTGCTTGTGAAACTTTACATACAAATATATTTCACACTCTCTAAATCACTCTCTTTACACTCACAGAGAAACTAACATATATTACAAGGAGGTAAACAACTGGATGTCGTGAGGAGGATTTGCTAAGATTTATGACTGATAGGTACAGATAGCAAGAGAGAGTCATGGGAATCAATGCTTTCACGTGATGATGAATTTCTTAATCTTCACAATGGGATTAATTACTGTACGGACACTACATGTTGTGAGGAGGATGTGCCTAGAGCAATGACTGATAGGGATAGAGGGTGAGAGTGAATCATAGGAATCTATGCTGTAACATTATTACTATAGTGAAAAAAATTTGTTGAAGATGTTTTTATATTTATTTTTTATTTTAATTGGACTATTCCCTTTGTCTATATTATTTTTATTTACAATGTTTTGGCTGTGTACACTCGAGATTTAAAAAAATATTGTTAAAGATGGTTTTAAAGTTCCTTTTTATTTTTTTATTTTAATTGGTTATTTATAATGTCGTGGCTGTGTACCCTCCGGCCTTTAAAAAAAAAAACCCTGTCGAACATTGTCGTAGAGACAAGAAATGGTTTGAATGGTTTTTCAAAAAGGTCACTTCAAGATAAGAAGTGATGTGCCACAAGCAAATTGATTTTTTCAGTTTAATGACAACCTGTTCTTGTCTGAACTCGATCGAAATATTGCTTTTACG
Organism: Doryteuthis pealeii; assembly: GCA_023376005.1. Classification (NCBI taxonomy): domain Eukaryota; kingdom Metazoa; phylum Mollusca; class Cephalopoda; order Myopsida; family Loliginidae; genus Doryteuthis; species Doryteuthis pealeii. Next base: position 17,379,667 of record CM042169.1, read on the forward strand.
CTTGAAGAATTACCTCCAAAACTGAATTCCAACCATTTAATGGATCTCTGTTGTCTACAATGTCTTGGAATGGTGCCTAAAATTGGAAAATGGGTTCCTCATGATTTGATGAAAGCCAATTATAAAAAAAAATCAAGAGTAGACTTTTATACTCCTCTGCACTCTGAGGAGTACATGTTGCCAAATTTGGAAAGATTAGTGAAGACTGAAAATGGATATATTATAGTAGATATAGCATTTATTTATCCATGGGCAGGATGTGACACAAGGTGAATTTTAAGGTGAGTATAATTCGAAAATGGGTCCCTCATGATTTGATGAAAGCCAATTATAAAAAAAAAATCAAGAGTAGACTTTTATACTCCTCTGCACTCTGAGGTGTACATGTTGACAAATTTAGAAAGATTGAAAATTGATATTTTACAAGTATATAAAATGTAAAGCTAAAAAAGTGAAAATTCAACCAAAATTGTTTTGCTCTTGGTTTGTTTTATCTATTTTTCAATATTTTTGGCAACTTGTGCATGTGTACAGCCACGTGTCTGACCTAATTACACGGGTCGCAGAAAGAAATCAGTTACCGCTATAATTTGCAGAAAAAGGGGTCACAACCTGCATGAGAATAGGTAGGTATGTGTGTATGTATATGACATGAACATGTGTTAATGTAGGTGTGGATAGAAGTGTGTTTGTAATAGAAAATATGGATGTGTATGGTAGTGGCAAAAAACTAAAAATTAGAAAAAAAATATATCAAGAGTTGCAAGTTAAACATTTTTAATCTAAAAAATGACTTTAAAATATTTCTTAAAATAGAAATTCTGTTTTTATTCTCATAATTATTGTAGTGAGAGAGGAGACCTACCTCATGCAACACAGTGTGACAGAGAGAGTGGCGGGCGTGAGGACTTGCCGTATTCTCGAAGGAAGCAGGCTAGGCTTTGCCTGGTGTAGGACTGACCTAGAGTCGAACCCGCTTCCTTCAGAATGTGAGAGCTGTGGATGATCAGTGAAATAAGAAATAGCATAGTGGCCCGGATGTAGGTGGTCGCACCTTGCTGATGAGTATCGCACATGCTGCACGGACAATTATGAGTGAGGAGCCCTGATGTGGTGAAATTAAGGTGTATTTAAAGGACTTATTCTCACAGACCAGGCAGAATGACTGCAGTAGTATTTTGTTGTTGAGACGAGCGGGACAAAAAAATAATTTTGGATGTTGGATTTTGGAGTGTGATACAGTTGGGAGTGTTTAGACTATTGATTGGAACCTTGCATCAGACTTGACTGTGACCCCCCCCCCCACTGATTAGAATTATATTTCTAGGAAGACCTTGGCTACAAAAAATGACAAACCAAATTTAAATGCCTTCCTAAGTTCAAATCCTGTGTGAGCTGTTGGTATTTCATTTTCTGCTAAATTGTTAAAATCAAATGAAAATACATCAAAATTGACCTGTGTTCTTTATGTATTAGTACTTATTAAAAAAGAAATGTGGTTTGGTTTGGTTTGTTTTACGGCATATCACCTCAGTGGGTCATTTCATGTCGATAAAGTTTAGAAATAAATCAATTCTTAATGGATAATACAATTTTTTAATAAATACATTTTTCTATTTAACCCATAGATGGGACCCTAACAGGTACTACACTCTGGGTCAGAGTGGACCAGGGAGCAATGTGATGAAGGGGTGCTCCACATTCCCCAAACCTCCAGAACTGGAACCTCACCATCAGATAGAGTTTAACGTCATTCTCAGGACATGTAGACCCGCACCCACCGCATTCTAGCACCCATATGATAAAAAGGGGTTGGGGCTTGCCATAAGGGCAATAGGGTTGGGAAAATCATATAGGTGCTAGGGCTTGACATGACCAGCTGATTGATTGGAGGGGGCCTCTCCGACTGCCCATCTAGCCCATGATAGGGCCAAAGTGGAGTATTGCATGTCATGAACTACTCATCCACCTGGGTTCTATCCTTAAGCATCACGGGTCGCCACCCACGGTCAACAGGTGGCCCCATTGGGGGAGTCTTACCCCTCTGCAGAGGTGCAGTTGGTACATTCTAACGCCCCAGCTTACAGGGTGGAAAGAAATGTGGACAAACACTTTAAACTAGTAAAATAACATTACAACTGTAATTTATAGCAAGCTAGGCCCGGTTTAGGTTAGTTGGTAGAGCGTTCGACAAGGAAATATAAGGTTCTGGATTCGATACTGGCTCTCATCAACTCAGTGTATGAGTCGCAAAGGGATCTCTGTGGTAAAATGAGGAGCTAATGGTAGGTGTGGCACTATGCCTCAGATTCCAAAACAATCTCCTTGGTCTAGTGCTAGTGAAAAGGGAATAGACTCCCTTGCTGTCTGGCTGATACCGACATTAGGCCATCCCAAAAACTTTACTTGTGTTACACTATATCTAATAAGGGTGAAATTTGAAAATTTAGGTTAAATTTGAAAAAAAATGTCATAATCTAATGGATTAGTTTGTTTTGTGGCACATCAAAATGGAATTACTTTTTGAATAAACCTCATGGTATTTTTTTCACCTTTATTTTTAGTTTTTTTGTTTTTTTGTTAAATCACAATTCACTCAAGCCATTATTGCTATAACGAGGGGATACAAATAATTTAGAATTCATTATTGGTGTTCCAAATAAGCGTTTTTCCTCGCTGTCATAGCGATAATGATCTAATAAGTTGGGATTAAAAAGTAACTGAAAATACTAGTGAAAAATTAATAAAAATTTAATTTAATTTACCAAAAATAAAGTCAATCGATATAGTGATTACTAACAATAACTAATAAATACCTACTAAGTATTTTATATTAATTCTAATATACAGGGTAGCAATGGAGAATTTAATAAACTTAAAGAAAAATACATCGATCTTATCTATCTATCCATATATGTACGGCAATTAGGTGTGTGTATGTATGTATGTATGGGTGTGTGATAGGAAGAAACTCTGAAAATAAACCAATTAATGACAAAGTAAATATATATATATATATATATACACACTCACTATCACCAGATCTTGCCATTTGAGCATAAATAATGAAGATTTTATTTATATTCCTGAAGAGGATTAAAAATTTTAAAAAAACATTAACTAGTAATAGCATGGATTTTTTGTATTTGATATATATATATATATATATATATATATATATAGGTGATATATACATACATACACACCAACTGTGTGTGTATGTGTGTGTGTATGAAACTATGAAAATATAACAATTAACAACAAAGTGAATATATATACACATTAAATATCATCAGTTCTTGCTTTTTGTGCAAAAAATTATGAAGATATTTAAACATGATAATGGATCTGCGAGATTAACTTGCTACCCATGACACCACATATTTATGGTACCCCTCTCTACCCAGGTGGTGCTGGGTAGCCACTACTAGTACATATATAAAGGGCAGTTGATGTGTATGTATGTATGTATGTATGTCCAGAGGAAACTATGAAAATAAAAAAAATAATGACAAAGTAAATATATATACATATTCACTATCACCAGATCTTGCTTCTTGCGCAAAAATAATGAAGATTAGAGATAATGATGTAATAAATTGGGATTAAAAAAGTAACTGAAAATAAAGATGATGAAAAATAGCTAAAAATTAATAAAACTTTAATTTAATTTACCAGAAATAAAGTCAATAGATATAGTGATTACTAACAATAACTAATAAAAACCTATTAAGCATTTTATATTAATTCTAATATACAAGGTAGCAATGGAGAATTTAATAAAGAATAACACATCTATCTATCTATCTATATCTATATAAAAGGATATTAAAGCACAAAATATGTTGTTAAAATTAAAATATTTTATATCATATTCATAGCTAATATTGAACAATATTTCGATTTATAAAAATCATCTTCAGAGCTTGTTTTTACTCCGGACTCATCGAGAGAGGAGCTGAAAATAATTTAAAAACAAGCTCTGAAGATGATTTTTATAAATCGAAATATTTAAACTCTGCTTAAGAAATTGACCTTGTGTCACATCCTACTCATGCTGAAGGCTTGCGTGTGTGTGTGTATATATATATATATATATATAAGAATATCTCTTAGTTTAATAAATTCTTTTTTGGTTGATGTGTTATTATGACATATGAGGATGTATGTGTTTGCTTTTAGTTGAGATAATAAAATTAACAATATATTGTATTTACCCAACCCCTCCACACGAGCACAAGGTCACTTTTTAAGCAGAGTTTAAGCACCTCCATTAACGAATGTAGCAGTATAAATGATGTAGTCTAGCATTATCCTGATAGAATATAACATACTCTGTGTTAATTCACTCGAAATCCTTTCAAATCCATTGATTACGGATTTCAATTGGGGAAAGTGAGAGCTGAACCCTTTCAAATTAATTGTTTGCTTCTTCTGAACGAGGTCATAGATTATCCCTTTTCAATATCGCTGTATACAAAGTTGGTTGGATGGTTGTTTGGGTAAAAAAAAAAAAAAAAAAAAAATGAGTTATAAAGACCTTGTGCCATTCATAGCTCATCTTTGAATGTATATATTAATAACGAGTAACACAGATTGGGTAATCTGATCTGAGTGGTAAAGTGGAGAGCTAACTGTAGGTGTGGTGCTCAACCGTAACAAAACCAATCTCCCTGGTCTAGCACTAGCTTCACCTCTTCATCTTTCTTTCTTCATTTATTATAATGTCCTTGTGCGATTCATAGCTCATCATAGTACGGTAAGTGTGGTGCTCAACCTCGGCAAAACCAATGTCCCTGGTCTAGCACTAGCAAAAGGGGGATAGACTCCCACGCTGTGTGGCTGATACCAACAATAGGCCACTCCGTCAACTTTACTTTTTTTTTTTATTGATCAGTACTTAGGTGTGGTGCTCCACCTCAGTAAAACCAATCTCCTTGCTCTAGCGCTAGTTAGGTGTGGTGCTCCACCTCAGTAAAACCAATCTCCCTGGTCTAGCACTAGCAAAGGGGGATAGACTCCCACGCTGTGTGGCTGATACCAACAATAGGCCACTCCGTCAACTTTACTTTTTTTTTTTATTGATCAGTACTTAGGTGTGGTGCTCCACCTCAGTAAAACCAATCTCCTTGCTCTAGCACTAGTTAGGTGTGGTGCTCCACCTCAGTAAAACCAATCTCCTTGCTCTAGCACTAGTTAGGTATGGTGCTCCACCTCAGTAAAACCAATCTCCCTGGTCTAGCACTAGCAAAAGTGGGATAGACTCCCACGCTGTGTGGCTGATACCAACAATAGGCCACTCCGTCAACTTTACTTACTTTTAAATTGTATTTCAGTCTTTGAATTATGCCATTAAGAAGCACGCAGTAAATTCTATAAATCCTTCTCATGCGGAAACCGTTTTTCTGCTCATTCCGTTATGAGAAAGCAGGACGAATATTATACAACCTCTTTTTTTCTTTCTTTTTTCATATTTGGCACTACAAAAGCTTAAGCTCTGACAGAACGTTCACAGGATTTATTAGTTAGTTTTTCCATAAATACGTATCTATAACTATCAGCTAATAATTATGTCTTCTTGTCAGATTTTGTAAAAAGGAGAATTTTTCACATTATGCAGCCAGCCAAAAAATGATGAATTTAAATTCACAATATTTACAAGAACGGTAAAAAAAAAAAAAAAAAAAAAAAAAAAAAGAAAAGATTTGGTGAGGAAGAGGAAAAGGAAGAAAGTATTTGTTTTATGGACTTCCGTGTTTATTTTTCTTTTCTTTTTTTTCTTTTCTTTTTTTTAAAAATAAAATAAATTGGTAGCTTAAGAGATTTCACTTTGGTAAAACTCTGAAGAATTGTATTTTTAGTTTTAGATGGTACAAAAAAAAAAAAAAAAAAAAACAGTAAAAGGAAATATGGAATTTTTACCACTTTTCTGAGACCAGACCTCAAATTAACTCTTTTTCCCTTGTTCTGAAGATTTTTGAAACTTTTGTTTTGACCAGTGCATCAAAATTATTACTTTCAAAATAGAATTTCTGTTATGTAATGATGTCATCAGCCATAAGTTTGGTTACTTTTTAATGGCATATCAATCTTTGTGGGTTATTTAATACCAAAAAGTGATCAGAGACCAGTTTAGTTCAGTCAGTGGAGCTCATACCCTGCAATCTCAAAGTTCTGAGTTCAATACAAGTCCATGTCAACTCAAAATAGTAGTACAAATTAGGGAATCTAATCTATGTAGTAAATTTGGGAGCCGATGGTAGTTGTGATGCTTCACCTCAGCTAAAAAACCTCCCCGGTCTATTGCTAGCGATAAGGGGATTGACTCCTTCGCTGTCCAGCTGAGAGCAGCAATAGACCAATCTGCAGACTTACTTTTTTTATTGATCAGTACTTAGTTCTTCTTCCTTCTTTTTCTTCATTCCCATTTTCTCCCTAGTCTAGCACTAGCAAAAAGGGGATAGACTCCCTCACTGTCCAGCTGATACCAACAATAAGGTCACTCAACCAACTTTACTTATTTTTTTATTGATCAGTACTTAGTTCTTTCTTTTTCTTCATTCTTCTTCATCATCATTTTCTCTCTAGTCTAGCACTAGTGAAAAGAGGATAGACTCCCTCGCTGTCCAGCTGATACCAACAATAGGCCACTCTGCAGACTTTTACTTTTTTATTGATCTGTACTTAGTTCTTTCTTTTTCTTCATTCTTCATCATTTTTTCCCTAGTCTAGCACTAGCAAAAAGGGTATAGACTCCCTTGCTGTCCAGCTGATAACAACAATAGGTCACACAACCAACTTTACTTTTTTTTTTATTGGTCACTACTTAGTTCTTCTATCTTCATCATCATTTTCTCCCTAGTCTAGCACTAGCAAAAAGGGGATAGACTCCCTCACTGTCCAGCTGATACCAACAATAGGTCACTTTGCCACCTTTACTTTTAAGACCAGACCAGGGAGATTTTTTTTTTTTTTTTTTTTTTTCATCTAAGGTGGAACACTACAGATGATTGATATTATTGATTTATTATCAGGTGTTTTTTGAAATTTCTTTATTAAGGAAAAATTTGCTTGGATTTTCATGAGTCGTGAGTCGGTCGCCTGATTTGACAAGTTTGGCACTTCATAATTTTGTATCCTGAGAAAATATCGGGCTGGAATTTGGTGTCCCTGTAGACTGAAAATCCAAATACATTTCAAGAGGTCATAACTCCTCTGAACCATGGTTCCAATAAAGTTTCTATTTACAGTTTCTCCATTTCTCCTGGGTGGGAATAATATACTGAAATTTCTTCAATATCTGACATGGTAACCATGGCGCCATTGGTTTACTTGATATGCAATGACACACACACACTATATATATATATATATATATATATATCCGGATAATATATATATATATGGATAATCTCCTTGGTCTAGTGCTATTGAAAAGGGAGAAGGGAGTGGGAATCATATACTGAATCTGTGCGGTAAAGTGAGGAGCTGATAGTAGATGTGGTGCACCACCTCAGACACTAAAATAATCTCCTTGGTCTAGTGCTATTGAAAAGGGGATAGACTCCCTCGCTGATTGGCTGATACTGACATTAGACCACCCCGACGAAAAAAAAATACATTAGTTATCCACAAATGTGTTTCGACGTTTACGTCTCATCAGTGTGGCTCGACATTTTTTAACAGCTACCTCTAGCCGGGTGTGAAACCCAACAGAATTTTCGTCGGACGAGCTCCTTATCCTGTCAGTCAGGGGCAAACAATTAAGTAATACATACTACAGGATGTATGTTTTTACAATCACCAGAGAACTCAAGTCTGTAAACAACAGGTGAGTAAATGCTTTTAAGCTCAATGATCAAAGTTCAACTAATTTCTCCCCTACAGTGCTCTACCAAGAAAATTGGGAGCATATATATATATATATATATATATATATACATATATATATATATAGAGAGAGAGGCACTTGTGGTGTAATGGTTACTATAGCAGGAAATGGACAGTGAACTAAGTTCAAATTCTGGACAAGCCTGTTTGGATTTCACATTTTATTATAATCAAGATTTGGTGCCTGCCTGACTGTCTGTAACGAAAACTATGTCACTGCTTACATTACAATACCCTCAGGAATTACGTAAGTTTATCAAGGAGTATTTGATTTATAGTCAAAATCAATAATACATAAAATAAATCTTATTCATGCACGAGGTCTCTATGAAAATCTGAGTTAGATTTGCCTCAAAACAACCCATGTTATTAGTGCATTTAAAATCCTATGTGTTTTATATATCAATAAGAAATAAAGGTTTACATAATATATCATGTAGTTAATATGCATACTGGTTTTAACAAAACTGGGTTTAATAAATAATTTCTTTGTGTTATTGATCTCTAATATTATTGTTTTATTCTCCAACATATTATAATCAGTCCTATGAATGATTTTATATAGGAACCAATTAAAACTTAATTCAAATAAGTGTTGTCTTTTTATATGCATTCTTATTTAATTTCAATAGTCTTTCTAATTTAATATATTTCATTACATTAAAGCTTAAATACTTACACCTGGAGGGCACATATTCTTGCTAGTAGCACTGATACTCTTGGGAAACGTATGAATCCAATTATTCTCACTCCATCTATGGGTAAATAATAGGGCAGCTATACAGTAGCACTGACATGGCAAGAATTAACGCTTTATCTTATCAGAGAGATTAGATTTCCATATGATTGATAATCTGTCTATAGCAGGCCATGCCTTTCCTATGCATATACTGACATCACTTAATGTAGATGAGATATTACTACCTAGTAATACATTATATAGACTAGCAAATATATGCACCCTCCGGGTGCAAGTATTTAAGTTTTAATGTAATAAAATATTGCATTAAATTAGAAAGGCTAATGAAACTAAATAAGAATGCAGATAAAAAGATTTGAAACAGAGGGAGTATAATAAAAGATTTGAAACAGAGGGAGTATAATAAAAGATTTGAAACAGAGGGAGTATAATAAAAAATGGAACAACTGAAACTTACTCTTCCATCACTCTCGTCTATTATAATGTCTTTGTGCCATTCATAGCTCATCTTAGTACATATATATTAACAACATTTCTTCACTGAATTCTTTCTCTCTCTTACTAATTTATATACTGACATTGCTTTCTGTAGATGAGATATTACTACCTAGTTATACAAAGCAACATTCTCCTGTGGAAACCTGCAGATAAGCATGCCAGTGTGGGCCTTCCAGCAAAGACCTACATCTATCAACTGTGTGGATTCGGGATGCTGCATGGAGGATCACTCGGGGGCGATGACTGATACGGAAGGTTGGTGAGAGATTGTCATGGATATCTCTACTGCCCGTGCGACCTGATGATGATGATGATGATGAATACATCATACAGTTTCTCACAAACAAAAATATTTTAGCACATTATTGCTCACTTGCAGAACAGTGGATATACCACAGTATGATCATCTAATTTTTTATGATTGATGTGTTTACTTAAGAGCTATTACGTAATAGTTCAATATGTAAAAACTATAATAATCTTGATTTAACACTCTTTCACTCATCTTTTCATTATGTTTGATTGAAACAGATTAGTATTATCACTTCTGCACATGCACACCACTCTATCTTTCCCCTACTCTCACTCTTATTATATTTTTTCTGTGTAGCATGTGCTTTTCATTCCCTTTCTTTATAATTAAAACAGATTGGTCTATTATTCATCTGAAGTGACGACACATAAGAAATAAGAATTCGGTGGATAAGCAGTATTAGATAATCAGGATTTAAAATTTTGCATTTCATCTTGGACGATTTTGACAGTCATTTTTAACCTGAGAGTGTCGCAAGATGATAACCATTATACAATTAAGGAACACAAGTATAAATATATAGATTAAGAGCTCTATTATAATGTCCTTGTGCCATTCATATCTCATATTAGTATATATTTATCAACACTTTGAAGTCCTCTCTTATCAATTTGTATATTGACATCGCTTTCTGTAGATGAGATATTGCTACCTAATGATACAAAGTGATGTTCTGTGGATACCTCCACATGGCCAGTCAGTTTTGGCCATCCATCAAATCCCTACATCGATCAGCCCACAAACAAAACTTTAGCACATTTTCCTGTTGAAGTTGTTGCAAGGTGATAACAATCATACGATTAAGGAACACGAGTATAAATATATAGATTGAAAGCTCTATTATAATGTCCTTGTGCCATTCATAGTTCATCCTAGTTTGTATCTATCAACAAAATCCTGTCTGTGTAACCTGATGAAGATGAAAAACATAGATACCCACAAACAAAACAACTTAAGCACATTATTCCTGATTGAGAGCTCTATTATAATGTCCTTGTGCCATTCATAGCTCATCTTAGTACGTATTTATCTGTGACCGATTTAGGTTTTGAAATTAGAAGAAAGAAAGAAAAAAAAAACGGAAATATAATTCGCCAGCTGACTTCGGCCGTAGATTCAAAACAGATGGGCGATCCGGAAATGACCTCGACCGGGTAGTCGAGGCGGATGGTGGCCGGGATAGGGCTGACCATATCAGTAGTAAAATCTCAAGTAGGTCGGAACTCCCAGAAGCGAGAAGCGGCGGTCGTAGACCAGTCTTTGATTTGGTCAGACTTGAGTCTCATGGAAAAAGATAAATCCTGTTTTATAGATTACCGGAAAATGAAAAAAAACGGAATTAAAGAGAATCTATTGTTTTTATGTTTCCTTACTACTTAAGAATGGAGATAACTCTTGTTGAAAATCGAAATTAAAGAAAGTCAAATGTATTTAAAAAAACATTCAAGTGGCCGGAAGAGATGGCATTTAGATTGGTGAGCGGAAGTAAATTCGATTGGCTGGTTTGAACTAGAGGGAGGCGGTGCCTTTCTGGAATATGATGTCCAGAAAAAATTCCTAATATCTTCATGCCGGCCGGAAATAAAATTGTTCCGATTGAAATATTATTTAACTCAGACGTTTTTGGCTTGAGAGGCAGACAAGGCCAAACGGGCAGATGAAGTTGTGATTGCTTGAGAACCGGCTAGCTGAATAGATTAACGCAATACTGAAAGCCGAGAGTAACTGACTTCAGCTAAGACCATTTTGAAAACTTAGTCAACTTACGAACTGTTTTGCACAATACTTTTTAGAAGACCAGAAGTATTTAGTTACAGGTACATCACTCCCACAGACCTTGAGAAGTAATTATTTGTATTTATGTATTTTTGAATATAAATGTTGTTGATTTTTGAAGAAGAAAAAGAGTCGTTATTTTTTTTTATGTGACCAATAGGCCGCCATTAACCTCGGAAATCAGTTTCTATAGCAGATTTCTAGTCGTTTGAGATCTTAGCACAACGTGGGGCATTCGGCTAGACTTCCCGCAAATATAGAGACCCTGCAATCTTGACGGCCAATTTCGGAGATTCTGTGAGCCCTTTAGGACAGGTTATATATCAACAACATCGTGCCAGTGTGACACAATGATAATGAAAACATACAGATACCCAACAAACAAAACAATTTTAGCAGATTATTCCTCATTGAGATCTCTATTATAATGTCCTTGTGCCATTCATAGTTCATCCTAGTTGGTATCTATTAACAAAATCCTGTCTGTGCGACCTGATGAAGATGAAAAACATTATACAGATAACCACAAACAAAACAATTTTGGTAGATTGTTAATTAAGGCCGGTTTAGCCCAGTCGGTAGAGGGTATTTGCCTCTCATCCCACTTATGAGGGCGTGACACAAGGGCATTTTTATGTGGGCCCACCCACAAGCCAAAGCTCATTATAATGTACTTGTGCCATTCATAAATCATCCTAGTTCGTATCTATTAACAAAATCCTATCTGTGCAACCTGATGATGAAAAAATTATACAGATAACCACAAACAAAACAACTTTAGCAAATTATTCCTCATTGAGATCTCTATCATAATGTCCTTGTGCCATTCATAGCTCATCTTAAGTAAAGTAAGTAAAGTCGTCGGGGCGGCCTAATGTTGGTATCAGCCATGCAGCGAGGGAGTCTATCCCCTTTTCACTAGCGCTAGACTAAGGAGATTATTTTAGCGTCTGAGGTGGAGCACCACACCTACCATCAGCTCCTTACTTTACCGCATAGATCCCTGTGCTACTCATTAGCTGAGCTGGAAAGGGCAGGTATTGAACTAGGAACCTTGTGGTTTCACGTATATATTAACAACATCCTGACTGTGCGACCTGATGATGATGATTGAGAGCCCTATTATAATGTCCTTGTACCATTCATAGCTTATCTTAGTATGTATTTATCAACAACATCCTCTCTTCACTTTGAAGTCCATTTCTCTCTTATTAATTTGATTTTGCTGAGAAAGAAATTTGAAATTTTTACTGGTTCAAGAAAAATTCTATTTGCCAAGAACATATATATATATATTTTTTTCTTTTCTTGCTTTCTGTAATTTCAGTTTTTTAATCAGTCGACAAAATTTATCTTTACCGAGTGAGTAATGGTCGTGGAGTTGTTTGTTTTTCCTCAAGTGCAAATTCCTTTGGAGAAACAAATTTTTATCACACTCACAAGGAAAAAAAAAAATCTTTTTTTCTTCTTAATTTCATATATTTATATATGTACACACACAAGTGTATATGTACACACACACACAAGTACATTATATATATATATATATATATACACACACACAAATACATATATACATATGTATACATACAAACACAATTATATACATATATACTCACAAGTATAGATCTATATATTCCGTCTCATATTTATCTCACAATTTTCTTTATATACACACATAAACACACAGAGAAATATTCATGCACACACACACACATATATATATATATATATATATATATATATATATATATATATATATATTGTAATAGTATATAGTTATCATTATCTCACTTGGTTAGTTAGTGGTGGACCAAGTATTATAAGTGGAGTGCTCAATATCAGTAACTGAGCTATTATATATATATATATATATATATATATATATATATATATATGCACACACGTGTGTAAAAATGGAAAAGGAATTGAATCCGACAATATGAGGAAAAATGAGTAAAGAAAAGAAATGTAAATGGATAAAATGAATTTAATCGATATCACTTACACATGTGTTTTGGCCAGTTTATGTGTGTGAAAATATTTTGCACACATAGAAGAATCGACCTTCATCAGAGTGAACATTTATTTTGAATGTGTGTGTGTGTATATATATATATATATATATATATATATATAAGTGTGTGTGTGTGTGTGTTTTGTTAAACTCAATGGACAATTCTTGTCTGACAAATTTTTGTTCGATCGTTTCTAACTGTCTGGCCATCTTTTTAATAAATTGATATTAAAAAGATGACCAGACTGTCTGAGGAATGCATAAAAATTGGCTGGTCACATCAATCCCTAGCACCTATGATTGTCCCAACCCTATTGCTCTTATGGCAAACCCCCAAACCTTTTTATATTTTTGCTAAAAGGTGGTGGCTGATGGTCTTAGTGTCCTGGGTATGATATTAAACTGCATCTAATGGTCAAGATCCAATTTTAAAGCTCTGGGGAGTTTGCAATACCAATTCATTTTCATTACTCCCAGGTCCACCTTGACCTAAAAATGTAGTATCTGTTATATTCCCATCCATGGGTTAAATAAAAAAAAAAGTGTTTTAAAAAATTCAGTTTTAAAAAGATTTAGAATACCATCAAGAATGAATAAAACAAAACAACTTCAGCATAAAATAACCCAGCAAGGGTTGACATGCTGTAAAATTCAACAAGTTTCTCGAAATGTTGATTGCTAGCCTGGATATCAGAATCATTATGCATCTTTGATTTTTGTTAGTTGCTGTTAAAAATCGCTAAATGCATCGACTTTATTTTTGGTAAATAAAACTTAATTTTTATTAATCTTTGTCGTATTTTTTTTTCACTTAAAATTTAAAAAAAAATCCCAACTTACCTCCTTATCTCTGTGACAGTGGGAAAGAAACGTTTATTGGAAGCACCAATAAAGAATTCGAAGTATATAGTGTCCCCTCATTGTCATAGTGATAACAGTCTGAGAGAATGCTGATTAAAAAAAGAAAAAAAGCCCCCCCCCCCTAAAAAACAACTAAAACTAAAGAGGAAAAAAATACTAGTTAAAAATACTAGTTAAAAATTTATAATGATTAGCAAAAGTTCATCCAAAATTAAATGGATTAAATTGATTAATATGTTTACTGCTAATTTGGATAATTGAAGCCTTATATAATGGCTTCCATGTTTTTATTAGAGTTACCATTGATAACTCACATTTTATTTTGGTTACTGTTGTAGGTGACTCACCTATGACACAAACATGGACTTACCCAAAGGGTACATATGTAACAGAGTAAAGCTACTCAGTCGAATAGTTCTAGAAACAGTCTTAGTGTATGCTGAACAAGGAAACCCTTCCATTGTATGTGATATATATTGCTGAATACAATCTGCTCCCTACATTTTTATACCAGTGTTAAGTTACTATTTATTGACCCTTTAACAGGTCATAACAAGTGGCGACGAGGGAAAAGGATTTTCACGGAACCCTAAACAGTAGCATCTAAAAATTTATAAGGACCTACGCAATACTACAGTCACGGTACAAAACTGAAAAAAAAACTCCAGCAAAAACGATACAGAGTCTCAAAACGACCTTATCTGACTTCGGGATTTGAGCAAGAACCAAAAAAGAAAAAATATTGAGACTCCTTCGGAGTTTAGGCTTGGGGGAGGGGTGTTGTAGGTGACTCACCTATGACACGAACATGGACTTACCCAAAGGGTACATATGTAACAGAGTAAAGCTACTCAGTCGAGTAGTTCTAGAAACAGTCTTCTTGTATGCTGAACAAGGAAACCCTTCCATTGTATGTGATATATATTGCTGAATACAATCTGTTCCCTACATTTTTATACCAGTGTTGAGTTACTATTTATTGACCCTTTAACAGGTCATAACAGTTACTAAAATTAAATCTATTAACTTATTCACTATGACTGGATAGTTGAAGCCTTACATAATGACAGCCATGTTTTTCTCAGTTTCTTTATGGTTTATCAACCCTTTTGGGGTTAATTAATTCCTAATCAACTTATTTTGAAGGCTTACCGTCAAGTGTGGAGATGTCTCCTTTCACATACCTAGGTAGTAATATCTCATCCACAGAAAACGATGTTAACACTCGAATAGGAAAGGCATGATTGGCCACCAACAAATTATCAGTCATATGGAACTCCGATCTCCCTGACAAGCTAAAGAGATGATTCTTCCAGGCTGTAGTTGTGTCAGTACTGTTGTATGGCTATACCACCTGGACCCTAATGAAGCACCTTGAGAATAAGTTAGATGGGAGCTGCACAAGAATGCTGCGAGCGGTCCTGAATAAGTCGTGGAAGCAGCACCCCCAAAGAAGCAACTGTATGGCCACCTAGCCCCGATCTCACAAACCATACGAGTTAGACGGGTTAGGCATGCAGGGCACTGCTGGAGAAGCAAGGATGAGCTTAAGCAACGTACTACTGTGGAATCCAGCACATGGGCACGCTAATGTGGGCCATCCAGCTAAAAACCTACATTGACCAACTATGTAAGGATGCTGGTGGAGAAGTTCCAGAGTCGATGAAGGATAGGGAAGGTTGGCAAGAGATCGTCATGGATATCCGTGCAAATTGCGCAACAAAAAAATTGCAAGTTATTTTGATATTAGTTTGCCTACAGCACCTACTATTGCTTAAAATGGTCACCCAATTAAGTACTGAACAGGCTCATCACTGCTTAACTTTTGGTGGTTTAACAGGAACTTATGCTTTCAACATAACTTGACCCTAAGCGTCCTAAAGTCGATATCAAACAATCAGCAAGGGAGTATATCCCTTTTTCACTAGTGCTAGACCAAGGCGCCACTCCTACTGTCAGCTCCTCACTTTACCACACATATCCATGTGCTACTCATATGCTGAGTTTGCGAGGGCCGGATTCGAACTAGGAACCTTTGTGGTTTCTAGCCGAATGCTCTACCGACTGAGCTAACCTGGCCCTTATAAACCGACTTAAAATTTTATTTTATTTTGTTAATAAATTTTTATCTATAACCTGTTCCAATTATTAGATAGTTGAAACCTTACATAATGTCAACCATGTTTATGTTAGAGTTACCACTAGAAATGTTGGAACAAGATGACTCGAGTTTATTTTTTTTGTTAATAAATTTTTTATCTAAACTGTTTTCCAATGATTAGATAGTTGAAACCTTACATAATGTCAACCATGTTTATGTTAGAGTTACCACTAGAAATGTCGGAACAAGATGACTCGATTTTGTTAATAAATTTTTTATCTATAACCTGTTTCCAATGATTAGATAGTTGAAACCTTACATAATGTCAACCATGTTTATGTTAGAGTTACCCAACTAGAAATGTCGGAACAAGATGACCTCGAGTTTATTTTGTTAATAAATTTTTATCTATAACCTGTTTCCAATGATTAGATAGTTGAAACCTTACATAATGTCAACCATGTTTATGTGAGAGTTACCACTAGAAATGTCGGAACAAGATGACTCGGGTTTATTTTTTGTTAAAAATTTTTATCTATAACCTGTTCCCAATGATTAGATAGTTGAAACCTTACATAATGTCAACCAATGTTTATGTTAGAGTTACACTAGAAATGTCGGAACAAGATGACTCGAGTTTATTTTTGTTAATAAATTTTTTATCTATAACCTGTTTCCAATGATTAGATAGTTGAAACCTTACATAATGTCAACCATGTTTATGTTAGAGTTTACCACTAGAAATGTTGGAACAAGATGACTCGAGTTTATTTTTGTTAATAAATTTTTATCTATAACCTGTTTCCAATGATTAGATAGTTGAAACCCTTACATAATGTCAACCCATGTTTATGTGAGAGTTACCACTAGAAATGTCGGAACAAGATGACTCGGTTTATTTTGTTAATAATTTTTATCTATAACCTGTTCAATGATTAGATAGTTGAAACCTTACATAATGTCAACCATGTTTATGTTAGAGTTACCACTAGAAATGTGGAACAAGATGACTCGGTTTATTTTTGTTAATAAAATTTTTTATCTATAACCTGTTTCCAATGATTAGATAGTTGAAAACCTTACATAATGTCAACCATGTTTATGTTAGAGTTACTGTTAGAAATGTTGGAACAAGATGACTCTGGGTTTATTTTTGTTAAATAAATTTTTTATCTATAACCTGTTTCCAATGATTAGATAGTTGAAACCTTACATAATGTCAACCATGTTTATGTTAGAGTTACTGTAGAAATGTTGGAAACAAGATGACTCTGGTTTATTTTTGTTAATAAATTTTTATCTATAACCTGTTTTCCAATGATTAGATAGTTGAAACCTTACATAATGTCAACCATGTTTATGTTAGAGTTACTGTTAGAAATGTTGGAACAAGATGACTCTGGTTTATTTGTTAATAAATTTTTTATCTATAACCTGTTTCCAATGATTAGATAGTTGAAACCTTACATAATGTCAACCATGTTTATGTTAGAGTTACTGTTAGAAATGTTGGAACAAGATGACTCGGGTTTATTTTTGTTAATAAATTTTTTATCTATAACCTGTTTCCAATGATTAGATAGTTGAAACCTTACATAATGTCAACCATGTTTATGTTAGAGTTACCACTAGAAATGTTGGAACAAGATGACTCGAGTTTATTTTTGTTAATAAATTTTTATCTATAACCTGTTTCCAATGATTAGATAGTTGAAACCTTACATAATGTCAACCATGTTTATGTTAGAGTTACCACTAGAAATGTCGGAACAAGATGACTCGAGTTTATTTTGTTAATAAATTTTTATCTATAACCTGTTTCCAATGATTAGATAGTTGAAACCTTACATAATGTAACCATGTTTATGTTAGAGTTACCACTAGAAATGTCGGAACAAGATGACTCGGGTTTATTTTTGTAAATAAATTTTTATCTATAACCTGTTTCCAATGATTAGATAGTTGAAACCTTACATAATGTCAACCATGTTTATGTTAGAGTTACCACTAGAAATGTTGGAACAAGATGACTCGAGTTTATTTTTGTTAATAAATTTTTATCTATACCTGTTTCCAATGATTAGATAGTTGAAACCTTACATAATGTCAACCATGTTTATGTTAGAGTTACCACTAGAAATGTCGGAACAAGATGACTCGATTTATTTTTGTTAATAAATTTTTATCTATAACCTGTTTCCAATGATTAGATAGTTGAAACCTTACATAATGTCAACCATGTTTATGTTAGAGTTACCACTAGAAATGTCGGAACAGATGACTCGGGTTTATTTTTGTAAATAAATTTTTATCTATAACCTGTTTCCAATGATTAGATAGTTGAAACCTTACATAATGTCAACCATGTTTATGTTAGAGTTACCACTAGAAATGTTGGAACAAGATGACTCGAGTTTATTTTTTGTAAATAAATTTTTTATCTATAACCTGTTTCCAATGATTAGATAGTTGAAACCTTACATAATGTCAACCATGTTTTATGTTAGAGTTACCACTAGAAATGTCGGAACAAGATGACTCGAGTTTATTTTTGTTAATAAATTTTATCTATAACCTGTTTCCAATGATTAGATAGTTGAAACCTTTACATAATGTCAACCATGTTTATGTTAGAGTTACCACTAGAAATGTTGAGAACAAGATGACTCGAGTTTATTTTTGTAAATAAATTTTTTATCTATAACCTGTTTCCAATGATTAGATAGTTGAAACCTTACATAATGTCAACCATGTTTATGTTAGAGTTACCACTAGAAATGTTGGAACAAGATGACTCGGTTTATTTTTGTAAATAAATTTTTATCTATAACCTGTTTCCAATGATTAGATAGTTGAAACCTTACATAATGTCAACCATGTTTATGTTAGAGTTACCACTAGAAATGTTGGAACAAGATGACTCGGGTTTATTTTTGTTAATAAATTTTTATCTATAACCTGTTTCCAATGATTAGATAGTTGAAACCTTACATAATGTCAACCATGTTTATGTTAGAGTTACCACTAGAAATGTCGGAACAAGATGACTCGAGGTTTATTTTTGTTAATAAATTTTTATCTATAACCTGTTTCCAATGATTAGATAGTTGAAACCTTACATAATGTCAACCATGTTGACCACTAGAAATGTTGGAACAAGATGACTCGAGTTTATTTTTGTTAATAAATTTTTATCTATAACCTGTTTCCAATGATTAGAAGTTGAAACCTTACATAATGTCACCATGTTTATGTTAGAGTTACCACTAGAAAATGTTGGAACAAGATGACTCGAGTTTATTTTTGTTAATAAATTTTTATCTATAACCTGTTTCCAATTAGATAGTTGAAACCTTACATAATGTCAACCATGTTTATGTTAGAGTTACCACTAGAAATCGGAACAAAGATGACTCGGTTTATTTTTGTAATAAATTTTATCTATAACCTGTTTCCAATGATTAGATATTGAAACCTTACATAATGTCAACCATGTTTATGTTAGAGTTACCACTAGATAATGACTTCGAGTTCGAGTCATCTTGTTCCGACCATTTCTAGTTGGTTAACTCTAACATAAACATGTGGTTGACATTATGTAAGGTTTCAACTATCTAATCATTGAAACAGGTTATAGATAAAAAATTTATTAACAAAAAATAAACCCGAGTCATCTTGTTCCAACATTTCTAGTGGTAACTCTAACATAAACATGGTTGACATTATGTAAGGTTTCAACTATCTAATCATTGGAAACAGGTTATAGATAAAAAATTATTAACAAAAATAAACTCGAGTCATCTCTGTTCCAACATTTCTAGTGGTAACTCTAACAAAAACCATGGTTGACATTATGTAAGGTTTCAACTATCAATCATTGGAAACAGGTTATAGATAAAAATTTATTACAAAAATAAACTCGAGTCATCTTTGTTCCAACATTTCTAGTGGTAACTCTAACAAAAACATGGTTGACATTATTGTAAGGTTTCAACTATCTAATCATTGGAAACAGGTTATAGAATAAAATTTATTAACAAAAATAAACTCGAGTCATCTGTTCCAACATTTCTAGTGGTAACTCTAACATAAACATGGTTGACATTATGTAAGGTTTCAACTATCTAATCATTGGAAACAGGTTATAGATAAAAAATTTATTTACAAAAATAAACCCGAGTCATCTTGTTCCGACATTTCTAGTGGTAACTCTAACATAAACATTGGTTGACATTATGTAAGGTTTCAACTAATCTAATCATTGGAAACAGGTTATAGATAAAATTTATTTACAAAAATTAAACCCGAGTCACTTCTGTTCCGACATTTCTAGTGGTAACCTCTAACATAAACATGGTTGACATTATGTAAGGTTTCAACTATCTAATCATTGGAAACAGGTTATTAGATAAAAATTTATTAACAAAAATAAACTCGAGTCATCTTGTTCGACATTTCTAGTGGTAACTCTAACATAAAACATGGTTGACATTATGTAAGGTTTCAACTATCTAATCATGGAAACAGGTTATAGATAAAAAATTTATTAACAAAAATAAACTCGAGTCATCTTGTTCCAACATTTCTAGTGGTAACTCTAACATAAAACATGGTTGACATTATGTAAGGTTTCAACTATCTAATCATTGGAAACAGGTTATAGATAAAAATTTATTTACAAAAAAACCGAGTCATCTTGTTCCGACATTTCTAGTGGTAACTCTAACATAAACATGGTTGACATTATGTAAGGTTTTCAACTATCTAATCATTGGAAACAGGTTATAGATAAAAATTTATTTAACAAAAATAACTCGAGTCATCTTGTTCCGACATTTCTAGTGGTAACTCTAACATAAACATGGTTGACATTATGTAAGGTTTCAACTATCTAATCATGGAAACAGGTTATAGATAAAAAAATTTATTAACAAAAATAAACTCGAGTCATCTTGTTCCAACATTTCTAGTGGTAACTCTAACATAAAAACATGGTTGACATTATGTAAGGTTTCAACTATCTAATCATTGGAAACAGGTTATATAGATAAAAAATTTATTAACAAAAATAAACCCGAGTCATCTTGTTCCAACATTTCTAACGTAACTCTAACAAAACATGGTTGACATTTATGTAAGGTTTCAACTATCTAATCATTGGAAACAGGTTATAGATAAAAATTTATTAACAAAATAAACCAGAGTCATCTTGTTCCAACATTTCTAACAGTAACTCTAACATAAACATGGTTGACATTATGTAAGGTTTCAACTATCTAATCATTGGAAACAGGTTATAGAAAAAATTTATTAACAAAAAAAAACCAGAGTCATCTTGTTCCAACATTTCTAACAGTAACTCTAACATAAACATGGTTGACATTATGTAAGGTTTCAACTATCTAATCATTGGAAACAGGTTATAGATAAAAAATTTTATTAACAAAAATAAACCAGAGTCATCTTGTTCCAACATTTCTAACAGTAACTCTAACATAAACATGGTTGACATTATGTAAGGTTTCAACTATCTAATCATTGGAAACAGGTTATAGATAAAAATTTATTAACAAAAATAAACCAGAGTCATCTTGTTCCAACATTTCTAGTGGTAACTCTAACATAAACATGGTTGACATTATGTAAGGTTTCAACTATCTAATCATTGGAAACAGGTTATAGATAAAAATTTATTAACAAAAATAAACCCGAGTCATCTTGTTCCGACATTTCTAGTGGTAACTCTCACATAAAACATGGTTTGACATTATGTAAGGTTTCAAACTATCTAATCATTGGAAACAGGTTATAGATAAAAATTTATTTAACAAAAATAAACTCGAGTCATCTTGTTCCAACATTTCTAGTGGTAACTCTAACATAAACATGGTTGACATTATGTAAGGTTTCAACTATCTAATCATTGGAAACAGGTTATAGATAAAAAATTTATTAACAAAAATAAACTCGAGTCATCTTGTTCCGACATTTTCTAGTGGTAACTCTAACATAAACATGGTTGACATTATGTAAGGTTTCAACTATCTAATCATTGGAACAGGTTATAGATAAAAAATTTATTAACAAAAATAAACCCGAGTCATCTTGTTCCGACATTTCTAGTGGTAACTCTAACATAAACATGGTTGACATTATGTAAGGTTTCAACTATCTAATCATTGGAAACAGGTTATAGATAAAAAATTTATTAACAAAAATAAACTCGAGTCATCTTGTTCCGACATTTCTAGTGGTAACTCTAACATAAACATGGTTGACATTATGTAAGGTTTCAACTATCTAATCATTGGAAACAGGTTATAGATAAAAAATTTATTAACAAAAATAAACCCGAGTCATCTTGTTCCGACATTTCTAGTGGTAACTCTAACATAAACATGGTTGACATTATGTAAGGTTTCAACTATCTAATCATTGGAAACAGGTTATAGATAAAAAATTTATTAACAAAAATAAACTCGAGTCATCTTGTTCCAACATTTCTAGTGGTAACTCTAACATAAACATGGTTGACATTATGTAAGGTTTCAACTATCTAATAATTGGAAACAGGTTATAGATAAAAATTTATTAACAAAAATAAATAAAATTTAAGTCGGTTATAAGGGCCAGGTTAGCTCAGTCGGTAGAGCATTCGGCTAGAAACCACAAGGTTCCTAGTTCGAATCCGGCCCTCGCAAACTCAGCATATGAGTAGCACATGGATATGTGTGGTAAAGTGAGGAGCTGACAGTAGGAGTGGCGCCTTGGTCTAGCACTAGTGAAAAGGGGATATACTCCCTTGCTGATTGTTTGATATCGACTTTAGGACGCTTAGGGTCAAGTTATGTTGAAAGCATAAGTTCCTGTTAAACCACCAAAGTTAAGCAGTGATGAGCCTGTTCAGTACTTAATTGGGTGACCATTTAAGCAATAGTAGGTGCTGTAGGCAAACTAATATCAAAATAACTTGCAATTTTTTTGTTGCGCAATTTGCACGGATATCCATGACGATCTCTTGCCAACCTTCCCTATCCTTCATCGACTCTGGGAACTTCTCCACCAGCATCCTTACATAGTTGGTCAATGTAGGTTTTTAGCTGGATGGCCCACATTAGCGTGCCCATGTGCTGGATTCCACAGTAGTACGTTGCTTACGAGCTCATCCTTGCTTCTCCAGCAGTGCCCTGCATGCCTAACCCGTCTAACTCGTATGGTTTGTGAGATCGGGGCTAGGTGGCCATACAGTTGCTTCTTTGGGGGGTGCTGCTTCCACGACTTATTCAGGACCGCTCGCAGCATTCTTGTGCAGCTCCCATCTAACTTATTCTCAGGTGCTTCATTAGGGTCCAGGTGGTATAGCCATACAACAGTACTGACACAACTACAGCCTGGAAGAATCATCTCTTTAGCTTGTCAGGGAGATCGGAGTTCCATATGACTGATAATTTGTTGGTGGCCAATCATGCCTTTCCTATTCGAGTGTTAACATCGTTTTCTGTGGATGAGATATTACTACCTAGGTATGTGAAAGGAGACATCTCCACACTTGACGGTAAGCCTTCAAAATAAGTTGATTAGGAATTAATTAACCCCAAAAGGGTTTGATAAACCATAAAGAAACTGAGAAAAACATGGCTGTCATTATGTAAGGCTTCAACTATCCAGTCATAGTGAATAAGTTAATAGATTTAATTTTAGTAACTGTTATGACCTGTTAAAGGGTCAATAAATAGTAACTCAACACTGGTATAAAAATGTAGGGAACAGATTGTATTCAGCAATATATATCACATACAATGGAAGGGTTTCCTTGTTCAGCATACAAGAAAGACTGTTTCTAGAACTACTCGACTGAGTAGCTTTACTCTGTTACATATGTACCTTTGGGTAAGTCCATGTTCGTGTCATAGGTGAGTCACCTACAACACCCCTCCCCCAAGCCTAAACTCCGAAGGAGTCTCAATATTTTTTCTTTTTTGGTTCTTGCTCAAATCCGAAGTCAGATAAGGTCGTTTTGAGACTCTGTATCGTTTTTGCTGGAGTTTTTTTTTTCAGTTTTGTACCGTGACTGTAGTATTGCGTAGGTCCTTATAAATTTTTAGATGCTACTGTTTAGGGTTCCGTGAAAATCCTTTCCCTCGTCGCCACTTGTTATGACCTGTTTAAAGGGTCAATAAATAGTAACTTAACACTGGTATAAAAATGTAGGGAGCAGATTGTATTCAGCAATATATATCACATACAATGGAAGGGTTTCCTTGTTCAGCATATACACTAAGACTGTTTCTAGAACTATTCGACTGAGTAGCTTTACTCTGTTACATATGTACCCTTTGGGGTAAGTCCATGTTTGTGTCATAGGTGAGTCACCTACAACAGTAACCAAAAATAAAATGTGAGTTATCAATGGTAACTCTAATAAAAACATGGAAGCCATTATATAAGGCTTCAATTATCCAAATTAGCAGTAAACATATTAATCAATTTAATCCATTTAATTTTGGATGAACTTTTGCTAATCATTATAAATTTTAACTAGTATTTTAACTAGTATTTTTTTCCTCTTTAGTTTTAGTTGTTTTTTAGGGGGGGGGCTTTTTTTCTTTTTTTAATCAGCATTCTCTCAGACTGTTATCACTATGACAATGAGGGGACACTATATACTTCGAATTCTTTATTGGTGCTTCCAATAAACGTTTCTTCCCACTGTCACAGAGATAAGGAGGTAAGTTGGGATTTTTTTTTTAAATTTTAAGTGAAAAAAAAATACGACAAAGATTAATAAAAATTAAGTTTTATTTACCAAAATAAAGTCGATGCATTTTAGCGATTTTTAACAGCAACTAACAAAAATCAAAGATGCATAATGATTCTGATATCAGGCTAGCAATCAACATTTCGAGAAACTTGTTGAATTTTACAGCATGTCAACCTTGCTGGGTTATTTTATGCTGAAGTTGTTTGTTTTATATTCTTGATGGTATTCTAAATCTTTTTAAAACTGAATTTTTTAAAACACTTTTTTTTTTATTTAACCCATGGATGGGGAATATAAACAGATACTACATTTTAGGTCAAGGTGGACCTGGGAGCTAATGAAAATGAAATTGGATTGCAAACTCCCCAGAGCTTTAAAATTGGATCTGACCATTAGATGCAGTTAATATCATACCCAGGACACTAAGGACCATCAGCCACCACCTTTTAGCAAAAATATAAAAGGTTTGGGGTTTTGCCATAAGAGACAATAGGGTTGGGCATCATAGGTGCTAGGGAATTGATGTGACAGCCAATTTTTATGCATTCCTCAGACAGTCTGGTCCATCTTTTTTAATATCAATTTATTAAAAGATGGCCAGACAGTTAGAAACGAGATCGAACAAAAAATTTTGTCAGACAAGAATTGTCCATTGAGTTTAACAAAACACACACACACACACACTCATATATATATATATATAATATAATATATATATACACACACACACATTTCAAAATAAAGTTCACTCTGATGAAGGTCGATTCTTCTATGTGTGCCAAATATTTTCAACACACATAAACTGGCCAAAACACATGTGTAACAGTGATATCGCATTAAATTCATTTTATCCTATTTTACATTTCTTCCTTCTTTACTCATTTCCTCATATTGTCGGATTCAATTCCTTTCCATTTTTACACACGTGTGTGCATATATATATATATATATATATATATATATATATATATATAGCCTCAGTTACTGATATGAGCCACTCCCACTTTTAATACTTGGCTCCACCACTAACTAACCAGAGATAATTGCATAACTATATACTATTACAATATAATATTATATTAATATATATATATATATTATTTATATATATTATGGTGTGTGTGTGCATGAATATTTTCTCTGGTTGTGTTTAATTGTGTGTATGATAAAGAAAAATTGCTGAGATAAAATAATGAGACGGGAATATTATAGACTTTACTTTGTGAGTATATAATGTATATAATTGTGTTTGATGTATAATATGTATAGTATGTATTTGATTGTGTGTGTATTTATATATATATATATTAATGATACCCTGTGCTGGGTATGTACCATATACACTTGTGTGTGTACATATATAAATATATAAATTAAGAAGAAAAAAAGATTTTTTTTTTTCCTTGTGAGTGTGATAAAAATTTGTTTCTCCAAAGGAATTTGCACTTGAGGAAAAACAAACAACTCCACGACCATTACTCACTCGGTAAAGATAAAATTTTGTCGAGTGATTAAAAAACTGAAATTACAGAAAGCAAGAAAAGAAAAAATATATATATATATGTCTTTGGCAAATAGAATTTTCCTCTTGAACCAGTAAAAATTTCAACATTTCTTTCTCAGCAAAAATCAAATTAATAAGAAGAAATGGACTTCAAAGTGAAGAGAGGATGTTGTTGATAAAATACATACTAAGATAAGCTAACATGAATGGACAAGGACATATATAATAGGGCTCTCCATCAATCATCATCAGGTCGCACAGTCAGGATGTTGTTAAATATATACGTGAAACCACAAGGTTCCTAGTTCAATACCTGCCCTCCAGCTCAGCTAATGAAGCACAGGGATCTATGCCGGTAAAGTAAGGAGCTGATGGTAGGTGTGGTGCTCCACCTCAGACGCTAAATAATCCCTCCTTAGTCTAGCGCTAGTGAAAAGGGGATAGACTCCCTCGCTGCATGGCTGATACAAACATGTAGGCCGCCCCCGACGACTTTACTTACTTTACTTAAGATAGCTATGAATGGCACTCAAGGACATTATGATAGAAGATCTCAATGAGATAATTTGCTAAAGTTGTTTTGTGTGGTTATCTGTATAATTCATTTTCATCATCAGGTTGCAGAGATAGGATTTTGTTAATAGATCACGAACTAAGGATGATTTATGAATGGCACAAGTCATTATAATGAGCTTTGGCTTGTGGGTGGGACCCACATAAAAATGCCCTTGTGTCACGCCCTCATAAGTGGGATGAGAGGCAAAATCACCCTCTACCGACTGGCTAAACCCGGCGTTCCTTAATTAACAATCTACCAAATTGTTTCGTTGTGGTTATCGTGTATACATGCCTTTCATCCAATCTCATCAGTCGCACAGACAGGATTTTGTTAATAGATACCAACTAGGATGAACTATGAATGGCACAAGGACATTTATAATAGAGATCTCAATGAGGAATAATCTGCTAAAATTGTTTTGTTTGTTGGGTACTGTATGTTTTCATTATCATTGTGTCACACTGGCACGATGTTGTGCATATATAACCTGTCCTAAAGGGCTCACAGAATCTCCGAAATTGGCCGTCAAGATTGCAGGGTCTCCTATATTTGCGGGAAGTCTATGCCGAATGCCCCACGTTTTTTTGCAAAAGATCTCAAACGACGACTAGAAAATCTGCTATAAGCAACCACTGATCGAGGTTAAATGGCGGACCCATTGCGTCACATAAAAAAAAAAATAACGACTCTTTTTCTTCTTCAAAAATCAACAACATTTATATTTCAAAATACATAAATACAAATAATTACTTCTCAAGGGTCTTGTGGGAGTGATTTACCTGTAACTAAATACTTTCTGGTCTTCTAAAAAGTATTGTGCAAAACAGTTCGTAAGTTGACTAAGTTTTCAAAAATGGTCTTAGCTGAAGTCAGTTACTCTTCGGCTTTTCAGATATTGCGTTAATCTATTCAGCTAGCCCGGTTCTCAAGCAATCACAACTTCATCTGCCCGTTTGGCCTTGTCTGCCTCTCAAGCCAAAAAACGTCTGAGTTAAAATAATATTTCAATCGGAACAATTTTATTTTCGGCCGGGCATGGAAGATATTTAGGAATTTTTTTCTGGACATCATATTCCAGAAAGGCACGCCTCCCTCAGTTCAAACCAGCCAATCGAATACTTCCGCTCACCAATCCTAAATTGCCATCTCTTCCGGCCACTTGAATGTTTTTTTAAATACATTTGACTTCTTTTAATTTCGATTTTCAACAAGAGTTATCTCCTTCTTAAGTAGTAAGGAAACATAAAACAATAGATTCTCTTTAATTCCGTTTTTTTTCATTTCCGGTAAATCTATAAAACAGGATTTTATCTTTTCCATTGAGACTCAAGTCTGACCAAATCAAAGACTTGGGTCTACGACCGCCGCTTTCTCGTTCTGCGAGTTTCCCGACTACTTTGAGATTTTACTACTGATATTGGTTCAGCCATATCCGGCCACCATCCGCCTCGACTACCGGTCGAGGTCATTTCCGGATCGCCCATCTGTTTTTGAATCTACGGCCGAAGTCAGCTGGCGAAATTATATTTCCGTTTTTTTTTCTTTCTTTCTTCTAATTTCAAAACCTAAACGGTCACAGATAAATACGTACTAAGATGAGCTATGATGGTCACAAGGACATTATAATAGAGCTCTCAATCAGGAATAATGTGCTTAAGTGTTTTGTTTTTGTGGTATCTATGTTTATCTTTCATCAGGTTACACAGACAGGATTTTTGTTGATAGATACAAACCTAGGATGAACTATGATGCACAAGGACATTATAATAGAGCTTTCAATCTATATATTTATTACCGTGTTCCTTAATCGGTATGATTGTTATCACCTTGCAACAACATTCAACAGGAAAATGTGCTAAAGTTTTGTTTGTGGCTGATCGATGTAGGGATTGATGGACTGCGCCAAAAACTGACTGGCCATGTGGAGTATCCACAGAACATCACTGTAATCATTAGGTAGCAATATCTCATCTACAGAAAAGCGGATGTCAATATACAAATTGATAAGAGAGGACTTCAAAGTTGTTGATAAATATATACTAATATGAGATATGAATGGCACAAGGACATTATTAATAGGAGCTCTTAATCTATATATTTATTTACTTGTGTTCCTTAATTGTATATGGTTATCATCTTGCGACACTCTCAGGTTAAAAAATGACTGTCAAAATCGTCCAAGATGAAATGCAAAATTTTTAAATCCTGATTATCTAATACTGCTTATCCACCGAATTCTTATTTCTTATGTGTCGTCACTTCAGATGAATAATAGACCAATCTGTTTTAATATTAAAGAAAGGAATGAAAAGCACAATGCTACACAGAAAAAATATTAATAAGAGTGGAGAGTAGGGAAAGATAGAGTGGTGTGCATGTGCAGAAGTGATAATACTAATCTGTTTTCAATCAAACATAATGAAAAGATGAGTGAAAGAGTGTTAATCAAGATTATATATAGTTTTTACATTATTGAACTATTACGTAATAGCTCTTAAGTAAACACATCAATCATAAAAAAATGTAGATGATCATACTGTGGTATATCACTGTTCTGCAAGTGAAGCAATAATGTGCAAAATATTTTTGTTTGTGAGAAACTGTATGATGTATTCATCATCATCATCATCATCAGTCGCACGGGCAGTAGAGATATCCATGACAATCTCTCACCAACCTTCCGTATCAGTCATCGCCCCCGAGTGATCCCTCCATGCAGCATCCCGAATTCCACACAGTTGATAAGATGTAGGTCTTTTGCTGGAAGGCCCACACTGGCATGCTTATCTGCAGGTTTCCACAGGAGAATGTTGCTTTGTAATAACTAGGTAGTAATATCTCATCTACAGAAAGCAATGTCAGTATAAATTAGTAGAGAGAGAAAGAAATTCAGGTGAAGAAATGTTGTTAATATATTATGTACTAAGATGAGCTATGAAATGGCACAAAGACATTATAATAGACGAGAGTGATGGAAGAGTTAAGTTTCAGTTGTTCATTTTTTATTATACTCCTCTGTTTCAAATCTTTTATTATACTCCTCTGTTTCAAATACTTTTTATACTCCCTCTGCTTTCAAATCTTTTTATCTGCATTCTTATTTAGTTTCATTAGCCTCTAATTAATGCAATATTTTATTACATTAAAACTTAAATACTGGCCACCCGGAGGGTGCATATATTTGCTAGTCTATATAATGTATTACTAGGTAGTAATATCTCATCTACATTAAGTGATGTCAGTATATGCATAGGAAAGGCATGGCTGCATTAGACAGATTATCAATCATATTGGAAATCTAATCTCTCCTGATAAGATAAAGCGTTAATTTCTTGCCATGTCAGTGCTACTGTATAGCTGCCCTATTTATTACCATAGATGGGAGTGAGAATAAATTGGATTTATAACGTTTCCCAAAGTTATCAGCTGCTACTAGCAAGAATATGTGCCCTCCAGGTGTAAGTATTTAAGCTTTTAATGTAATGAAATATATTTAATTAGAAAGACTATTGAAATTTAAATAAGAATGCATATAAAAAGACAACACTTATTTGAATTTAGGTTTAAATTGGTTCCTATATAAAATCATTCATAGGACTGATTATAATATGTTGGAGAATAAAAACAATAATATTAGAGATCAACTAACACAAAAGAAATTATTATTAAACCCAGTTTTTTAAAACCAGTATGCATATTAACTACATGATATATTATGTAACCTTTATTTCTTATTGATATAAAAACACATAGGATTTTAAAGTGCACTAAATAACATGGGGTTGTTTTGAGGCAAATCTAACTCAGATTTTCATAGAGACCCTCGTGCATGAATAAGATTTATTTTTATGTATTATTGATTTGGTGACCTATTAAATCAAATACTCCCTTGATAAAACTTACGTAATTCCTGAGCAGGATATTGTAATGTAAGCAGTGGACACTAGCTCCTCTCTCACAGACAGTCAGGGCAGGC
>CM042169.1:17410722-17433222 GCA_023376005.1 Doryteuthis pealeii
AGAAAGAGAGAGATTCCTGCCGCTTCGTATAAACACACAGGTCTGCTTCTATCATCGCGGCGTCTGTGCATTCACATAAACCGGACTGTCAACTCTCAATCCATAGTTGCGAATTGCCCGCAGGCTATCATCCGGTCATCTGGCGTTCACGATACGGGCAGTGGATCTCGATTCCGGTGCCCGCGCCAAAGTGTCGTCTTTTCGGGTTTCCGATCCTATGTCAGTCCTACACGCAGGCAAAGCCTAGCCCGCTTCCTTCGAGAAATATGACAAGTTTTTCATGCCCAACCACCACTCAACTTGTGTTCTCCTTGTCACAATAATATATATATATTAATATATAGTATATACTATATAATATAATTCTAAATATCATTAAAGTTACATATCATGACAGTAAAAATATTAATAGTGTATAGTAGTGGGAAGTGATGAAAGAGGTTGAAAAGGTTCGTATAATTAGGACCGGTTGATGATATCGATACGTAAATCATCATGTAGAAGAAAATCAGGCTGGAGGACATTTGCGCACAATTAAAGATGTGCTCAGTGCAAAGCTGGATATTAACTCTCCGGTCAATCTCTTTAATACCGCCGTTTTGCTTGTGATGTTATAAGCAAGCTAAACGTGGGTTACTATAAAAAAAAGGTAAGAACAGTCTGATAACAGCACAGACACTATGGAGAGAAACTATGCTGGGAATATCGATGTGTGGGACCATGCTAATGTGAGGTAAATTTAAGAGTAGAGATGAGTGAACAACGTGATCGCGGACTGTCGAAAGAAAGTTCCGTTGGCCAGGTAATGTCACCAAGTTGGGATTAAAAAAGTAACTGAAAAGAAGATGATGAAAAATAGCTAAAAATTAATAAACTTTAATTTAATTTACCAAAAATAAAGTCAATAGATATAGTGATTACTAACAATAACTAATAAAAACCTATTAAGCATTTTATATTAATTCTAATATACAAGGTAGCAATGGAGAATTTAATAAACTTAATAAAGAATAACACATCTATCTATCTATATATATCTATATAAAAGGATATTAAAGCACAAGATATGCTGTTAAAATTAAAATATTTTATATCATATTCATAGCTAATATTGAACAATATTTCGATTTATAAAAATCATCTTCAGAGCTTGTTTTTACTCCGGACTCATCGAGAGAGGAGCTGAAAATAATTTAAAAACAAGCTCTGAAGATGATTTTTATAAATCGAAATATTTAAACTCTGCTTAAGAAATTGACCTTGTGTCACATCCTACTCATGCTGAAGGCTTGTGTGTGTGTGTGTGTGTATATATATATATATATATATATATATATAAGAATATCTCTTAGTTTAATAAATTCTTTTTTGGTTGATGTGTTATTATGACATATGAGGATGTATGTGTTTGCTTTTAGTAGAGATAATAAAATTAACAATATATTGTATTTACCCAACCCCTCCACACGAGCACAAGGTCACTTTTTAAGCAGAGTTTAAGCACCTCCATTAACGAATGTAGCAGTATAAATGATGTAGTCTAGCATTATCCTGATAGAATATAACACACTCTGTGTTAATTCACTCGAAATCCTTTCAAATCCATTGATTACGGATTTCAATTGGGGAAAGTGAGAGCTGAACCCTTTCAAATTAATTGTTTGCTTCTTCTGAACGAGGTCATAGATTATCCCTTTTCAATATCGCTGTATACAAAGTTGGTTGGCTGGTTGTTTTGGGTAAAAAAAAAAAAAAAAAAATTGAGTTATAATGTCCTTGGTGCCATACATAGCTCATCTTTGAATGTATATATTAATGAGTAACACAGATTGGGTAATCTGATCTGAGTGGTAAAGTGGAGACCTAACTGTAGGTGTGGTGCTCAACCGTAATAAAACCAATCTCCCTGGTCTAGCACTAGATTCACCTCTTCTTCCTTTCTCTTCATCTTTCTTTCTTCTTTTTCTTCATTCTTCTATCTTCTTCATCTATTGTAATGTCCTTGTGCCACTCATAGCTCATCATAGTACGGTAAGTGTGGTGCTCAACCAATGTCCCTGGCCTAGCACTAGCAAAAGGGGGATAGACTCCCTCGCTTTGTGGCCAATACCAACAATAGGCCACTCCATCAACTTTACGTTTTTTTTTATTGATCAGTACTTAGGTGTGGTGTTTTACCTCGGTAAAACCAATCTCCCTGGCCTAGCACTAGCAAAAGGGGGATAGACTCCCACGCTTTGTGGCCAATACCAACAATAGGCCACTCTGCCAATTTTACTTTATTTTTTATTGATCAGTACTTAGGTGTGGCGCTCCACCTCAGCAAAACCAATCTCCCTGGTTATAGATTATCCCTATCCAATACCGCCATATACAAAGTTGGTTGGCTCATTGTTTGGGAAAAAAAAAATTGAATTATATTTTTCTGTATAGTATGTTCTTTATATTCCCTTTCTTTTTAATAAAAATGGAATGGTCCATTATTTAGCTGAGGTGACAACACTCATAAGAAATAAGAATTTTGTGATTAAGCAACATCAGATAATCAGGATTTACACATATGTACTAGAAAGCAGTGATATTATATGATAAAAAGGGTTGGGGGGTTTACCATAAAGGCAATAGGGTTGGGACTATCATATAGATGCTAGGGTTTGATATGACCAGCTGATTAATTGGAGGGGGGCCTCTCCAACCAACCATCTAGCTTAAAGGCCAAAGTGGAGTCTTGCATGTCAGAGACGGCTCAGCCACCAGGATTCTGTCCTTAAGGATTTACATTTTTGCATTTCATCTTGGACAATTTGGGTGGTCTTATTTTTAGCCAGTGGGCGTTGCAAGATGATAACAGTCGAAAGATTAAGGAATACAAGTATTAATATATTGACTAGGTTGTATCAAAAGTATTTGTTTTTTTTTTTACAGACCGTTATTCCAAAGTTTATTTAATCTACAGACAATATTAAGATTATTATATATTAGGGTGTATCAAAACTACTTTCTTTTTTTTTTACAGACCTTTATTCTAAAGTTTATTTAATCTACAGATTATTATTATACATTAGGGTGTATCAAAAGTATTTTCGTTTTTTTACAGACCTTTATTCCAAAGTTTATTTAATCTACAGACAATATTAAGATCATTATATATTAGGGTGTATCAAAAGTATTTCCGTTTCTTTTACAGACCTTTATTCCAAAGTTTATTTAATCTACAGACAATATTAAGAATATTATTATATATTAGGGTGTATCAAAAGTATTTTCGTTTTTTTACCCCTCGAGTCATTTTATGTCAAAAGACATTTTCTTTTTATTCCTTTTTGATGGGTACCCTTTTTTTTTTCTTCAGCTTTATATATTAGCAAACTATTTCATTAATATGATGATTTCACTAATGCAAGAGGGTAGATTTTCTGACTTAAAAAAAAAAAAAAAAAAAAGCAAAAAAAGAAATAAGGAAGACCATTTCTTTTTTTTAATTGTATATATTCAACAGGATTTGAATCCATATTCTTCTATTTTGGTGCCATTAGGGGCGGTTTAGCTCAGTCAGTAGAGCACCGGACTTTGAATCACAAGTTTCTGAGTTTGGTACCAGTCACTGCCAACTCAGTGTAGGAGTAGCACAGATTGGGTAATCTGATCCGAGCTGTAAAGTGAGGAGCTGACGGTAGATGTGGTGCTTCACCTCTTCTTCCTTTCTCTTCATCTTTCTTCTTTTTCATCATTCTTCTTTTTCTTCTATCTTCTTTTTCATCTATTATAATGTCCTTGTGCCATTTATAGCTCATCATAGTATGGTAAGTGTGGTGCTCAACCTCAGTAAAACCAATGTCCTTGCTCTAGCACTAGCAAAAGGGGGATAGACTCCCACGCTTTGTGGACTATACCAACAATAGTCCACTCCGTCAACTTTACTTTTTTTTTATTGATCAGTACTTAGGTGTGGTGCTCCACCTCAGTAAAACCAATCTCCTTGCTCTAGCACTAGTTAGGTGTGGTGCTCCACCTCAGTAAAACCAATCTCCTTGCTCTAGCACTAGTAAAAGAGGGATCGACTCCCACGCTGTGTGGCTGATACCAACAATAGGCCACTTCACCAACTTTACTTACTTTTAAATTGTATTTCAGTCTTTGAATTATGCCATTAAGAAGCACGCAGTAAATTCTATAAATCCTTCTCATGCGGAAACCGTTTTTCTGCTCATTCCGTTATGAGAAAGCAGGACGAATATTATACAACTACCTCTTTTTTTTTCATATTTGGCACTACAAAAGCTTAAGCTCTGACAGAACGTTCACAGGATTTATTAGTTAGTTTTTCCATAAATACGTATCTATAACTATCAGCTAATAATTATGTCTTCTTGTCAGATTTTGTAAAAAGGAGAATTTTTCACATTATGCAGCCAGCCAAAAAATGATGAATTTAAATTCACAATATTTACAAGAACGGTAAAAAAAAAAAAAAAAAAAAAAAAGAAAAGATTTGGTGAGGAAGAGGAAAAGGAAGAAAGTATTTGTTTTATGGACTTCCGTGTTTATTTTTTTTCTTTTCTTTTTTTCTTTTCTTTTTTTAAAAATAAAAATAAATTGGTAGCTTAAGAGATTTCACTTTGGTAAAACTCTGAAGAATTGTATTTTTAGTTTTAGATGGTACAAAAAAAAAAAAAAAAAAAAAAAAAAAAAAAAAAAAGCAGAAAAGGAAATATGGAATTTTTACCACTTTTCTGAGACCAGACCACAAATTAACTCTTTTTCCCTTGTTCTGAAAGATTTTTGAAACTTTTGTTTTTGACCAGTGCATCAAAAATTATTACTTTCAAAATAGAATTTCTGTTATATAATGATGTCATCAGCCATAAGTTTGGTTACTTTTTAATGGCATATCAATCTTTGTGGGTTATTTAATACCAAAAAGTGATCAGAGACCAGTTTAGTTCAGTCAGTGGAGCCCATACCCTGCAATCTCAAGGTTCTGAGTTCAATACAAGTCCATGTCAACTCAAAATAGTAGTACAAATTAGGGAATCTAATCTATGTAGTAAACTTGGGAGCTGATGCTAGTTGTGGTGCTTCACCTCAGCTAAAAAACCTCCCCGGTCTATTGCTAGCGATAAGGGGATTGACTCCTTCGCTGTCCAGCTGAGAGCAGCAATAGGCCAATCTGCAGACTTACTTTTTTTATTGATCAGTACTTAGTTCTTCTTCCTTCTTTTTCTTCATTCTCATTTTCTCCCTAGTCTAGCACTAGCAAAAAGGGGATAGACTCCCTCACTGTCCAGCTGAACCAACAATAAGGTCACTCAACCAACTTTACTTATTTTTTTATTGATCAGTACTTAGTTCTTTCTTTTTCTTCATCATCA
This sequence comes from Doryteuthis pealeii, assembly GCA_023376005.1. Lineage (NCBI taxonomy): Eukaryota > Metazoa > Mollusca > Cephalopoda > Myopsida > Loliginidae > Doryteuthis > Doryteuthis pealeii. The sequence goes on from CM042169.1 coordinate 17,416,095, forward strand.
TCATTTTCTCTCTAGTCTAGCACTAGTGAAAAGAGGATAGACTCCCTCGCTGTCCAGCTGATACCAACAATAGGCCACTCTGCAGACTTTTACTTTTTTATTGATCTGTACTTAGTTCTTTCTTTTTCTTCATTCTTCATCATTTTTTCCCTAGTCTAGCACTAGCAAAAAGGGTATAGACTCCCTTGCTGTCCAGCTGATAACAATAGGCCACACAACCAAGTTTACTTTTTTTTTTTTTTATTGGTCACTACTTAGTTCTTCTATCTTCTTTACCATCATTTTCTCCCTAGTCTAGCATTAGCAAAAAGGGGATAGACTCCCTCGCTGTCCAGCTGATACCAACAATAGGTCACTTTGCCACCTTTACTTTTAAGACCAGACCAGGGAGATTTTTTTTTTATCTAAGGTGGAACACTACAGATGATTGATATTATTGGTTTATTATCAGGTGTTTTTTGAAATTTCTTTATTAAGGAAAAATTTGCTTGGATTTTCATGAGTCGCGAGTCGGTCGCCTGATTTGACAAGTTTGGCACTTCATAATTTTGTATCCTGAGAAAATATCGGGCTGGAATTTGGTGTCCCTGTAGACTGAAAATCCAAATACATTTCAAGAGGTCATAACTCCTCTGAACCATGGTTCCAATAAAGTTTCTATTTACAGTTTCTCCATTTCTCCTGGGTGGGAATAATATACTGAAATTTCTTCAATATCTGACATGGTAACCATGGCGCCATTGGTTTACTTGATATGCAATGACACACACACACTATATATATATATATATATATATATATATATATATATATATCCGGATAATATATATATATGGATAATCTCCTTGTCTAGTGCTATTGAAAAGGGAGAAGGGAGTGGGAATCATATACTGAATCTGTGCGGTAAAGTGAGGAGCTGATGGTAGATGTGGTGCACCACCTCAGACACTAAAATAATCTCCTTGGTCTAGTGCTATTGAAAAGGGGATAGACTCCCTCGCTGATTGGCTGATACTGACATTAGGCCACCCCGACGAAAAAAAAAATACATTAGTTATCCACAAATGTGTTTCGACATTTACGTCTCATCAGTGTGGCTCGACTTTTTTTAACAGCTACCTCTAGCCGGGTGTGAAACCCAACAGAATTTTCGTCGGACGAGCTCCCTTACCCTGTCAGTCAGGGGCAAACAATTAAGTAATACATACTACAGGATGTATGTTTTTACAATCACCAGAGAACTCAAGTCTGTAAACAACAGGTGAGTAAATGCTTTTAAGCTCAATGATCAAAGTTCAACTAATTTCTCCCCTACAGTGCTCTACCAAGAAAATTGGGAGCATATATATATATAATATAATATATAATATATATATATAATACTATATATAGAGAGAGAGAGGCACTTGTGTGTAATGGTTACTATAGCAGGAAATGGACAGTGAACTAAGTTCAAATTCTGGACAAGCCTGTTTGGATTTCACATCTTATTATAATCAAGATTTGGTGCCTGCCTGACTGTCTGTAACGAAAACTATGTCACTGCTTACATTACAATACCCTCAGGAATTACATAAGTTTATCAAGGAGTATTTGATTTATAGTCAAAATCAATAATACATAAAATAAATCTTATTCATGCACGAGGTCTCTATGAAAATCTGAGTTAGATTTGCCTCAAAACAACCCATGTTATTAGTGCATTTAAAATCCTATAATGTGTTTTATATATCAATAAGAAATAAAGGTTTACATAATATATCATGTAGTTAATATGCATACTGGTTTTAACAAAACTGGGTTTAATAAATAATGTCTTTGTGTTATTGATCTCTAATATTATTGTTTTATTCTCCAACATATTATAATCAGTCCTATGAATGATTTTATATAGGAACCAATTAAAACTTAATTCAAATAAGTGTTGTCTTTTTATATGCATTCTTATTTAATTTCAATAGTCTTTCTAATTTAATATATTTCATTACATTAAAACTTAAATACTTACACCTGGAGGGCACATATTCTTGCTAGTAGCACTAATACTCTTGGGAAACGTATGAATCCAATTATTCTCACTCCATCTATGGGTAAATAATAGGGCAGCTATACAGTAGCACTGACATGGCAAGAATTAACGCTTTATCTTATCAGAGAGATTAGATTTCCATATGATTGATAATCTGTCTATAGCAGGCCATGCCTGTCCCATGCATATACTGACATCGCTTAATGTAGATGAGATATTACTACCTAGTAATACATTATATAGATACCTGCACTCAAATCAATTTTAGCAGATTATTCATCATGAAGAGCTCTATCATAATGTCCTTGTGCCATTCATAGCTCATCTTAAATAAAGTAAGTAAGGTCGTCGGAGCGGCCTAATATCGGTATCAGCCATGCAGCGAGGGAGTCTATCCCCTTTTCACTAGCGCTAGACCAAGGAGATTATTTTAGCATCTGAGGTGGAGCGCCACACCTACCATCAGCTCCTTACTTTACCGCATAGATCCCCGTGCTACTCATAAGCCGAGCTGGAAAGGGCAGGTATTGAACTAGGAACCTTGTGGTTTCACGTATATATTAACAACATCCAGTATGTGCGACCTGATGATGATGAAAAGAATTATACAAATACCCTCAAACAATAAACTTTAGCACAGTATTCCTCATTGAGAGCCCTATTATAATGTCCTTGTACCATTCATAGCTTATCTTAGTATGTATTTATCAACAACATCCTCTCTTCACTTTGAAGTCCATTTCTCTCTTATTAATTTGATTTTGCTGAGAAAGAAATTTGAAATTTTTACTGGTTCAAGAAAAATTCTATTTGCCAAGAACATATATATATATATATTTTTCTTTTCTTGCTTTCTGTAATTTCAGTTTTTTAATCAGTCGACAAAATTTATCTTTACCGAGTGAGTAATGGTCGTGGAGTTGTTTGTTTTTCCTCAAGTGCAAATTCCTTTGGAGAAACAAATTTTTATCACACTCACAAGGAAAAAAAAAAATCTTTTTTTCTTCTTAATTTCATATATTTATATATGTACACACACAAGTGTATATGTATGCACACACACACACAAGTACATTATATATATATATACACACACACAAATACATATATACATAGGTATACATACAAACACAATTATATACATATATACTCACAAGTATAGATCTATATATTCCGTCTCATATTTATCTCACAATTTTCTTTATATACACACATAAACACACAGAGAAATACTCATACACACACACACACAGAGAAATACTCATGCACACACACACACCACACACACAGAGAAATACTCATGCCACACACACACACACACACAGAGAAATACTCATGCACACACACACACACACACACAGAGAAATACTCATGCACACACACACACACACACACAGAGAAAATACTCATGCACACACACACACACACACACAGAAATACTCATGCACACACACAGAAATACTCATGCACACACACACACACACACACAGAAATAACTCATGCACACACACACACACACACACACAGAAATACTCATGCACACACACACACACACACACACAGAAATACTCATGCACACACACACACAGAAATACTCATGCACACACACACACAGAAAATACTCATGCACACACACACACAGAAATACTCATGCACACACACACACACAGAAATACTCATGCACACACACACACAGAAATACTCATGCACACACACACACATACTCATCACACACACACACACATATATATATATATATATATATATATATATATATATTGTAATGTATATAGTTATCATTAGCTCACTTGGTTAGTTAGTGGTGGACCAAGTATTATAAGTGGAGCGCTCAATATCAGTAACTGAGCTATTGTGTATATATATATATATATATATATATATATATATATATATATATATATATATGCACACACATGTGTAAAAATGGAAAAGGAATTGAATCCGACAATATGAGGAAAAATGAGTAAAGAAAAGAAATGTAAATGGATAAAATGAATTTAATCGATATCACTTACACATGTGTTTCGGCCAGTTTATGTGTGTGAAAATATTTCGCACACATAGAAGAATCGACCTTCATCAGAGTGAACATTTATTTTGAATGTGTGTGTGTGTGTATATATATATATATATATAAAAGTGTGTGTGTGTGTGTTTTGTTAAACTCAATGGACAATTCTTGTCTGACAAATTTTTGTTCGATCGTTTCTAACTGTCTGGCCATCTTTTTAATACCTTGGTATTAAAAAGATGGCCAGACAGTTAGAAAAGAAACACCAAAAATATGTCAGACAAGAATTGTCTGTTGAGTTCAACAAAACATGTTTAAAAGAAAAATGCTGCAAAAATATACTTTATATATATATATATATATATATATATATATATATTCATTTCAAATAATTTTTTGTGACCTTAGGTTTCATAGTTTTATGCATTAATCAGACAGACCCTGTCTGAGGAATGCATAAAAATTGGCTGGTCACATCAAGCCCTAGCGCCTATATGATTGTCCCAACCCTATTGCTCTTATGGCAAACCCCCAAACCTTTTTATATTTTTGCTAAAAGGTGGTGGCTGATGGTCTTAGTGTCCTGGGTATGATATTAAACTGCATCTAATGGTCAAGATCCAATTTTAAAGCTCTGGGGAGTGTGCAATACCAATTCATTTTCATTACTCCCAGGTCCACCTTGACCTAAAAATGTAGTATCTGTTATATTCCCATCCATGGGTTAAATAAAAAAAAAGTGTTTTAAAAAATTCAGTTTTAAAAAGATTTAGAATACCATCAAGAATGAATAAAACAAAACAAATTCAGCATAAAATAACCCAGCAAGGGTTGACATGCTGTAAAATTCAACAAGTTTATCGAAATGTTGATTGCTAGCCTGGATATCAGAATCATTATGCATCTTTGATTTTTGTTAGTTGCTGTTAAAAATCGCTAAATGCATCGACTTTATTTTTGGTAAATAAAACTTAATTTTTATTAATCTTTATGTCGTATTTTTTTTCACTTAAAATTTTTAAAAAAATCCCAACTTACCTCCTTATCTCTGTGACAGTGGGAAAGAAACGTTTTATTGGAAGCACCAATAAAGAATTCTAAGTTGATAGTGTCCCCTCATTGTCATAGTGATAACAGTCTGAGAGAATGCTGATTAAAAAAAGAAAAAAAGCCCCCCCCCCTAAAAAAACAACTAAACTAAAGAGGAAAAAAATACTAGTTAAAATACTAGTTAAAAATTTATAATGATTAGCAAAAGTTCATCCAAAATTAAATGGATTAAAATTGATTAATATGTTTACTGCTAATTTGGATAATTGAAGCCTTATATAATGGCTTCCATGTTTTTAATTAGAGTTACCATTGATAACTACAATTTTATTTTGGTTACTGTTGTAGGTGACTCACCTATGACACGAACATGGACTTACCCAAAGGGTACATATGTAACAGAGTAAAGCTACTCAGTCGAGTAGTTCTAGAAACAGTCTTAGTGTATGCTGAACAAGGAAACCCTTCCATTGTATGTGATATATATTGCTGAATACAATCTGCTCCCTACATTTTTATACCAGTGTTAAGTTACTATTTATTGACCCTTTAACAGGTCATAACAAGTGGCGACGAGGGAAAAGGATTTTCACGGAACCCTAAACAGTAGCGTCTAAAAATTTATAAGGACCTACGTAATACTACAGTCACGGTACAAAACTGAAAAAAAACTCCAGCAAAAACGATACAGAGTCTTAAAATGACCTTATCTGACTTCGGGATTTGAGCAAGAACCAAAAAAGAAAAAATATTGAGACTCCTTCGGAGTTTAGGCTTGGGGGAGGGGTGTTGTAGGTGACTCACCTATGACATGAACATGGACTTACCCAAAGGGTACATATGTAACAGAGTAAAGCTACTCAGTCGAGTAGTTCTAGAAACAGTCTTAGTGTATGCTGAACAAGGAAACCCTTCCATTGTATGTGATATATATTGCTGAATACAATCTGTTCCCTACATTTTTATACCAGTGTTGAGTTACTATTTATTGACCCTTTAACAGGTCATAACAGTTACTAAAATTAAATCTATTAACTTATTCACTATGACTGGATAGTTGAAGCCTTAGATAATGACAGCCATGTTTTTCTCAGTTTCTTTATGGTTTATCAACCCTTTTGGGGTTAATTAATGCCTAATCAACTTATTTTGAAGGCTTACCGTCAAGTGCGGAGATGTCTCCTTTCACATACCTAGGTAGTAATATCTCATCCACAGAAAGCGATGTTAACACTCGAATAGGAAAGGTATGGTTGGCCACCAACAAATTATCTGTCATATGGAACTCCGATCTCCCTGACAAGCTAAAGAGACAATTCTTCCAGGCTGTAGTTGTGTCAGTACTGTTGTATGGCTGTACCACCTGGACCCTAATGAAGCACCTTGAGAATAAGTTAGATGGGAACTGCACAAGAATGCTGCAAGCGGTCCTGAATAAGTTAGATGGGAACTGCACAAGAATGCTGCAAGCGGTCCTGAATAAGTCGTGGAAGCAGCACCCCCCAAAGAAGCAACTGTATGGCCACCTGGCCCCGATCTCACAAACCATATGAGTTAGGCATGCAGGACACTGCTGGAGAAGCAAGGATGAGCTTGTAAGCAACGTACTACTGTGGAATCAAGCACATAGGCACGCTAATGTGGGCCATCCAGCTAAAAACCTACATTGACCAACTATGTAAGGATGCAAGCTGCTGCGTGGAGAAGTTCCCAGAGTCGATGAAGGATAGGGAAGGTTGGCAAGAGATTGTCATGGATATCCGTGCAAATTGCGCAACAAAATAATTGCAAGTTATTTTGATATTAGTTTGCCTACAGCACCTACTATTGCTTAAATGGTCACCCAATTAAGTACTGAACAGGCTCATCACTGCTTAACTTTGGTGGTTTAACAGGAACTTATGCTTTCAACATAACTTGACCCTAAGCGGCCTAAAGTCGATATCAAACAATCAGCAAGGAAGTATATCCCCTTTTCACTAGTGCTAGACCAAGGTGCTTACTCCTACTGTCAGCTCCTCACTTTACCACACATATCCATGTGCTACTCATACGCTGAGTTTGCGAGGGCCGGATTCGGACTAGGAACCTTGTGGTTTCTAGCTGAATGCTCTACCGACTGAGCTAAGCTGGCCCTTATAACCGACTTAAATTTTATTTATTTTTGTTAATAAATTTTTTATCTATAACCTGTTTCCAATTATTAGATAGTTGAAACCTTACATAAGGTCAACCATGTTTATGTTAGAGTTACCACTAGAAATGTCGGAACAAGATGACTCGAGTTTATTTTTGTAAATAAATTCAATGCAGGACGCGTACCTATCAGCATCGTCTGAACTAGATATTTGAAACCTTCCATAATGTCATGAATGAAAGAGAGGGTGGAGAGAAAGAGAGAGAAAGAAAAGAATATGATAATATGAAACAAACATATTAGAGAAAGAAAGAACGAAGTAAAGTAAAGAAACAAACAAACAAAAGAAAGAAAGAAAGAAAGAGAGAGAGAAAGAAAGAAAGAAAAGGATGAGTGTATGATAACAACATAAAAGAAAGAAAGAACGAAGTATAAGTAAAGAAACAAACACAAAAGAAAGAAAGAAAGAGAGAGAGAAAGAAAGAAAGAAAAGGATGAGTGTATGATAACAACATAAAAGAAAGAAAGAACGAAGTAAAGTAAAGAAACAAACAAACAAGAAAGAAAGAAAGAGAGAGAGAAAGAAAGAAAGAAAAGGATGAGTGTATGATAACAACATAAAAAGAAAGAAAGAACGAAGTAAAGAAACAAACAAACAAAAGAAAGAAAGAAAGAGAGAAAGAAAGAAGAAAAAAGGATGAGTGTATGATAACACATAAAAGAAAGAAAGAACGAAGTAAAGTAAAGAAACAAACAAACAAAAGAAAGAAAGAAAGAGAGAAAGAAAGAAAGAAAGGATGAGTGTATGATAACAACATAAAGAAAGAACGAAGTAAAGTAAGAAACAAACAAACAAAGAAAGAAAGAAAGAGAGAGAGAAAGAAAAGAAAAGGATGAGTGTATGATAACAACATAAAAGAAAGAAAGAACGAAGTAAAGTAAAGAAACAAACAAACAAAAGAAAGAAAGAAAGAGAGAGAGAAAGAAAGAAAGAAAAGGATGAGTGTATGATAACAACATAAAAGAAAGAAAGAACGAAGTATAGTAAAGAAACAAACAAACAAAAGAAAGAAAGAAGAGAGAAAGAAAGAAAGAAAAGGATGAGTGTATGATAACAACATAAAGAAAGAAAGAATGAAAGACAGACAGAAAGAATGAAAAGGAATATAGTGTAATAAAAAACGAAAATCTAAAAGAAAAAAAAGAAATCAACGAAAGAAAAAAAGAAATAAAGAAAGAGAGAGAGAGAGAGAGAGAGAGAGAGAGAGAGAGAGAGAGAAAGAAAAGAATGAATATATGATAATATAAAACAAACATATTAGAGAAAGAAAGAACGACAGAAGGAAAGAATTTTTGTTAGAGTTAGTTAAAAATTGCTGTACCAGATGACACAGGTTTTATTTTAGTAAATAGATTTCAATTTAATAACTTGTCCACATAGACTAGATATTTGAAACCTTACAGAAATTCAGCTATGTTTATGTTTTTAACTATTATTCTAATTCAAATAATACTAGAAAACTACTTGTATTTTATTTTGAATTTCAACCTGTTTAAAAGTTTCTTAGAAATTGACCATGTGTCACATCCTGCTCTTGTGGAGGGGTTGGGTAAATCTCCATTAAGCGAAACTGCTTATCGATTACATACTTATTATAGCAATAAGAAATGGGTGTAACTAATTTGAACCTATTGTCCGGTCTGCAAGTCTAAAGGAGCGGCATTAAACTACACACGATCACCAATCAATCCACCAAAGAACTTCTTAACGTTTCCAAGAATAATCGGTCTGAGAATCTTCAGATATCAGAGGAAGAATTAAGTCTTTTCTGCATGTATAATTGTCCACAATCAGACCAATCACTTTGCACAAAATTATTAAACCAAACCTTCATCAAAGCAAAATAGCCAATCAACTCACTTAAGACAGACGACGAGAGATCCTCTGTATTAGTCAAAGAATTTTATGGCCTGCATATCTTTGTTCGATCAAAGGACACAGGGTGATGTCTAAAGCAACACGCTCCCACCCCAACCTAACCCACAACCCTGCCACCACCGCTGGTCAATAAACGCCACAATGCAATATATTTCCAGGATAATGTTTATCTTCTCGAACTGAGAAGAGAATGGCTACAACAATATCGATATAATTATAATGAAAACTCAATTAAGGTCCGTTGTTAGTGGAGTTGATTTCTCGGACCAATGAACACAAGTCTGAAGCCGTACTGACCACCGGTCATTAAAGACACAAGTAACTTTCAATTCTGCGGTTTCGAGGAAAGAAAGTTCTAAGAAAATGACAGAAATTTTTGAAATCTAGCCAAGATTGGTATTAAGGAATAATTTTCAGATATATTCACTCCAAATGGGATACAATCCACTGATTATGTCTTTTGTGAGGGGGTTATTATAAGATATTCATGGCTCGGATTATTATTGAAGATATAATTATAATTATGTTATAAATTACACTATGTAACACATATTTTGTTCTTGGTTGGAATATGTTATTTCTTAATTGCTTATATTGTAAAAGTAGAAAAATGGCTATTGTTCCCTTCAAATTTTGTTTTTATGCCCTAGACAACACTATATAACAATTTCTGTTCCTTGACGATATTTGCTATTTCTTAATTGCTTATATTGTAAAAGTATAGAAAATGGCCCTTATTCCCTTCAAACTTTGCTTTTGTGCTCTGGATAACACTATATAATGCAAATATTGTACTCTGGGAAGTGTAGGGTAACCTTCATTCCCATTACTCCCAGGCCAAGTTTGACCTAGTGGTAGTACTTGTTAAGGTTCCATCTATGGATCAACAGTCTATGAATATGTATCATATCTCCTAGAGGGGCATTAGTACCTAAAAAAATATAAAAATAAAAAAAATGTCCTGGGTATTGAAGGAAGTCAGTCTACTATTGGTTTGAACAATGTGACTGGCCAAGCACAACTGAACCAGTGTCAAGACAACTGGCACTTACGGGAATTCAGAATCAACCACTCATGCATTTAGGTGATTCCATTCCCTGAGTCCTGATTGGCTGTTTGGTTTGTATGATCCTGCCATTTTGCAGTAGTATTCGCAGCAAACCAGAATAGTATTGGGTTATGACTGCTTGCTGTCTTGTCTTGCCAATTCGACGGTAATTTGTTAAGGTTCCATCTATGGATCAATGGTCATATCCCCTAAAGGGGCATTAGAAACTAAAAAAAAAAAAATAAAAAATAAAAAAATAAAAAAAATAAATGCCATGGGTATGATACTAAACTGTATTCTGTTGGTGAGGCTACTCTTCTCAAGATCTGGGGAGTGTTGAATATTTATTGCTAAATTTTAGAATATATTGCTTTTACTAGAATTAAATTGGAGGCAGTGGTGTAATGGTTAGAGTCGTAGGAAATGGACTCGTCGACCCGAGTTCAAATCCTGTACGAAGCTACAGTTCACATAGTGCTAATACCATTGGGAAAAGTATGAATCCAACTACTCTCCCCCCAGCTATGGGTAAATAGAAGGGCAGACTGGGCTCTTTATCCTTGGTTAGGCAACCAGTCTAGGAGAAAGAAGGCATTAGAACCTTAAAAAAATGTCCTGGGTATGCTACCAAACTGTATTCTGTTGGTGAGGCTACTCTTCTCAAGATCTGGGGAGCGAGGAATATTTATTGCTAAATTTTGATGGGACCTGCACAAGAATGCTGCATGCAGTCTTAAACAAGTCGTGGAAACAGCACCCCACAGAGAGGCAGCTGTATGGCCACTTGCCCCCCATCTCCCAAACCATACGAGTAAGACGAACTAGGCATGTGGGACATTGCTGGAGAAGCAAGGACGAGCTCATAAGCGACATACTCCTGTGGAAGCCAAAACATGGGCATGCTAGTGTGGGCCGCCCAGCCAGGACCTATATCGACCAACTATGTGTGGATGCTGCGCAGAGGAGCTCCCAGGGGCAATGAATGATAGGGAGGGTTGGTGTGAGATTGTCATGGATGACCGTGCTACTTGCGGGACATGATGATAATTGCTTTTACTAAATTAAATTGTTAATTGAAAACATTCGTTTGAATCAGTTGACAAACTTGTAAGTTAATTTTGATACCCTTTGTTCAAAATCTTTACTGACAACACAGATTTCATTGAATATCTCTTGCCATTTGTTCCTGTAGGCCAGTGGTCCTTAAAGTAGGTGGTAGAAAGATCTAGAGGGCGGTGAGGCAACAGGGGGTGATGGGGTCGATAGGGTGGCATTAGGATCAGATAACTTGTTTTTTTTGTTTTTTACAAAATCTAGATTAAAAAATTAAGTTTAAAAAAAAATTTGAATACCTGTCAAGAATGAAGAAAACAAGACATCTTTGGCATAAAATAAACCAACAAGAGTTGACATGCCATAAAAATCAATCAATCTGAAGGAGGCCAGAGGATAAAGCAGCCAAAACATTTAAGCAATTCAAGACTTGTTTGGAGAATTCCATGAAGACCAACCACTATTATCCACATGAGGGTTCGGAAATCTGCTGTCTAATCTACATGGCCCAGCCAACTACCAAACAGCATGTACTACTACTACTATTACTACTTCAACAATAAAGTCATTAAAGTGATCTATTATTGGTATCAGCCAAACAGCAAGGTAGTCTATCCCCATTTTCACTAACACTAGAAATTAACGAGAAATTGTTTTTTGCTCACTGGTCTCCAGGACTCTTCTGAGTATTCTGTCAGATTACAGAAGTGCAGTGTTCTGAATGGTTTGAATCCTTCCTCTGATTTCCAAACATTCCAGACCCTTTTCCAATCCTTTTGGGACTGTTCCAAGTGCACCAACTACAATTGGTATTACTTTCACTTCCATATTCCATAACTTTTTCAGTTCTCTGGCAAGGTCCAGATATTTGTCCATTTTTTCATTTTCCTTCAGCTTCACCCTGTGATCTGCTGGCACTGCAAAATCCACCAGTTGACAAGTTCTTCCTTTTTTGTTTATCAACACTAGGTCTGGCCTTCTTGCTGGGATAAGGTGATCCGTTTTTATCTCAAAGTCCCAGAGAATTTTGTGCGTTTCGTTCTCAAGAACAGATTCTGGTTTATGCATATACCATTTTGTTGTGTGGTCAAAATTTAATTTTTTGCACAGATCAGATTACCCAAGCTGTACTACTCATGCAATTTTATTATTTCTACTCTCATTGTTCTTCTTGTATATTCGAAAAAAAAAAAAGTATCTTAATTAAGTCCAACTTGCAATGATCAAGCCAATTTACCGAACTCAATTGAAGAGGAACTAATTTCGTTTAACAACTTTTGAATAATATGATATTCATTTTCGGCTAATGGAATCTTTCTTCAAGGAGACGTTGTGTCAAAGAAGAAGAATCGGCATTTTTTTTTTTTTTTTTGAAAACAATAATTTTTGGATTTTTTCTTGTCATTTCTCCAATCATGTTTGAGCAACAGGTATTTATGGAATTGTTCTGGAGGCTAATATATCCGTTTGGATTTGAAGATATCATTATCGAACTAACACAAAAGTATTGTCGCACTTTTTGTCACACTCTGAATTAGTTCAACAACTTTGTCCCCCGTAAAACCGAATATATCATAGTAATAAAAGTAAACGGAAAATTAATTTAAAAATATCAGGTGAAAAGCTAAACCGGGTGACATGAATTGTTCACATGAAAGTTTATTATATATTAGGTGTGTAAAAAAAAAAAAAAAAAAATTTTGGTACTTTTTGACACACCTTGTATTCTAAAAAAAATTAACGTTCCATTCATTGTTCATTCCTATCTTGGTAAATACAGCTTCAATCTCGATACTTTTATGACACACCTTGTATGTAGTCAGGTCAATGACCACTGAGATTGGAGTGATTATTTTTCGGTTGATTAGATTAGAGATGACAATTATTTTGAATTGATCAGTGGAATCAATTTTCCGGGAATAAGGGTCTAATATTTTTTATTATTCAGGGTTAATAATTTAGAGTTGAATTCTATACATATCTTATCAATTTGGCATTTGTTTATTGAAATAAAAATCCAAGAATTAAGACTACTAGCAGGACCTTTGGATATACCACAGTATAATAATTTAATTATTAGAACGTTTGATATGTTTACTTAAGAGGTAGAGACCAATATCAAAGCCAGAATCTTGCAATTCCTAGGTGAATGTTCTACTGACTGGGCTGAATCAGAATCAGCAAAAGAATCAAAAGAAAATGCAAGACTCAACATTTGATAAATTGTAGCATTGATCTGACTGATTGCTAGTGAAGCTTTCTTAGCTAATTTTATACAGACTGGCAAGTGCTAATGCAACCAAAGTTTTAGACTTTTTAGACTGTCAACTGGTTACAAAAAGTAGTTTTTCTTTTCACAGGACTGCTCCCTACTACATCCATTTCACATTTATTGATGTAAGGAAAGTTTAGAAATAATTTTATCAAGAAATGCTTTCAGTTATACTAACAATATGAATATATATATGATGATGATGATGATTAGAATGCCTCATATTACTATAACACTATAATTTCTCATTGTTCTGTAGTGAGACTAGGTTGTCTGCTTAATAAATATGGAAATCTGATCTAAGATAAAGGAAGAATTCTTCCAAAGTGTAGCTATGTCAGTGCTACTGTATGGCTGCACTATGTGGTCTCTAATGAAGCATTTAGAGAAAAGGATGCTGTGTGTTGTCTTGAACAAATCTTGGAAGCAGCACCCCACAAAAAAGCAAATTTGAGTCTTGTCAACATGAAAATAAGAACTTCAAAAGTTCTTCGACACTTGTTTGATTAACAGTCAAACTATTAAAAATGATTTCCTAGGTTGGGTCATTATTATACTCAGATAGACAGTGTTTTTAGTATACCATTATACTTACCAGATTTACAGCAGGTAACTGAGGACAACAGTCTGAAAAACAAAAATAATATCCATCTTAGGGCTTTTTATAGTAAGTAATCCAGTTTAAAAAATGAAGCCTATTTTCTTTCCAAACAAAAAACTGGTTATAAAAAAAGACTCAACATTGTTATTTTAGTTTTAATACATACCTCTTGCCAAATATTTCTTAAGAGAGCTCCCCACCCTGCTAACAATCTAGGGTAGGGATTATATGTTAGTAGTCTCAAATTTGTTTCCTGCTGCAGTTATTGTGTTCCAATAATTGTCATCACAATTCTGGATATTTGATACCACTGATGTCCAGCAATGTTTTCTGTTATACAATTTTTTAATTAGCCTTTTACAGCCACATAAGTTCAGGTGTGAGTGTTTGTAGAGAGAGATTTGTTGTTTTTGTTCCTTCAGCTACCCTCCCAACTCTCACCCTAGCTTGGCATTTCTGCTCAGCCAGGGTTTCAAATTCCCATTTTTCCAGGTCCTGGCTTTTGTGGCTGGACATTTTTTCAGCTGCTTACTTGACAGGACTTCTTGTTATTGTTGTTGCTTTTAATTTTGGGTTTTTATATTTGTAGTTCTATTTCTTTATTGATATTAACATTTTCTTTTAAACGAGGTGAACGCCGACCCTATACCTTTCCTTGTCAAAAATTGTAGTATATTCAGAGAAAAACAGCCGGCCTTCTCTTTATATATATATATAACTTTCAAAGAAAGAAAATCTTAACAAATCATTGTAAATATTTTATTTCAACCAAAAATTAAAAAAAAAAAAAGAAATATAACAGGATGACAGTTTGTTAAGTTCTTCTTTCTTTGAAAGTTAAGGGCCGGTTTAGCTCAGTCGGTAGAGCGTTCGGCTAGAAATCACAAGGTTCCTGGTTCGATACCGACCCTCGCCAACTCAGTGTATGAGTAACACAGTGATCTGTGTGGTAAAGTGAGGAGCTGATGGTAGGTGTGGCGCTCCACATCAGATGCTAAAATAATATCCTTGGCCTAGTGCTAGGGAAAAGGGGATAGACTCCCTTGCTGTCTGGCTGATACTGATATCAGGCCGCCCCGACGACTTTACCTTTTATAATCTAATTTATATTATTATACATTGAGCTCTCTTTAGGGATTTATAAAAATCCTTGTATAAGTATATGTTTGCACCTACAAAATCATACAGTATGGTTGTACAGTGAAATTTCCAAGATCCCAAACCAGTCATTTGGATTACATATATATATATATATATATATACATACATATATATATATATATATACATACATATATATATATATATATATACATACATAGGCGTGGAATGTAATGGTTAGAGTCGTTGGAAAGTTCAAATCCTGGACATGGCTGTTTGCATTTCACATAGCACCAATACCATTGGTAGAGGTATCTATCCAATTATTCTCCCCCCCTCTACAAGTAGTAGGGTGTACTGGGCTCTTTAACCAAACTAGAAGGAAAACTGCATTTAAACCTATAAAACTCTACTAAAAATTGACCATCAGTTTCATCGTATTTATGTGGTGGAGTTGATATATATATATATATATATATATATATATTTACTCTGCTTAAATTGAATGTGACAACCCTTCTTGTTTTAAAGGTATTGGGTAAATACACACACACACATATATATATATATATATATATATATATAAGTTAGGATAGTGTAGATATGAAGTCAAGGGCTCTTGGTAAGTGTCAGTTTCTCACCTATGTGATTATCAAACCATGTTGCTACCCTAACTTAGATATAAATGCTCTATCACTGGAGAACTCTTTATATATATATAAGTTAAGAGTAAGGAAATGAATCCGATGGTATAAGTATAGATAAAAGAATATGAAAACACACAGTGTGTTAAAATGAAAATATTTTATATCATATTCATAGCTAATATTGAACAATATTTCAATTTATAAAAAATCATCTTCAGAGCTTGTTTTTTTATTCCGGACTCATCGAGAAAGAAACTGAAAACCAGTTTCAGTTTCTCTGAATTTTTATAATTGTTCAATATTAGCTATGAATATGATATAAATATTTTAATTTTAACAGCATTTTGTGTTTTAATATCCTTTTATCTATATATGTGTATATATGTAAATTTTATTTTTATATGTTGCCAACTGATACAACAGGAAGGAGGTCCTTCCTATGTCATATTTGCATCAAACTTTGTGGATCTGCAGCGGGTTTGATGAGTTATTTGAGGGATCATGAGAGAAAAGGTTCTGGTGGTGGGGTTATAAGATTGTGAGGGATGGCAGTGATCTGTAAAGATTATGCTAATGCTATATATATATATATATATATATATATATTATTATAATGGAGATTGTGGGTTTTTCTGTCTGTAACTGAAACTATATTACTATACAAATCACAATTCCCTTTGTTATTTACATCACATTCTCCATGATTTTATTTTTTATTTAAAACCCAATTATTAATAAAATTGTTTTACATCATTAAGACTGTCGACCATATCTACATACTAATAACATGCAATTGTATTTATGTATACAACAAAATAGCGGATTACAGTGTGAATGGTAAGGCTAATTTGCATTTTGATATTAAAAATTTGATTTTAATAAATATGTGCTTAGTATTATTGTTTTCTAATTGTTTGGTTTATCTTAAGAAATATAAACAAAAATCTCGTGGATAAATCTTAAAAGAAATTTATTTACAAGAAGAAATAACTGTAATATTATCCTTTACTTCCTATTTTAACTAAATAGTTAAATTAGGAAAATTTAACAAAGACAGATGGGAGTAATGTAAAATGATGGAAGAGTTAGTTTCAAAGTTGTTCTATTTTTCAATCATACCCCCTCTGTTCAAAATCATTTTATCTGCATTCTTATTCAGTTTCATCAGCCTTTCTAATTTAATATATTTTATTATATTAAAACTTAAATACTAGCACCTG
>CM042169.1:17438222-17448222 GCA_023376005.1 Doryteuthis pealeii
TAACAATGAAGATGGGGACAATAGTCCGAATAACACAGATAATACTAATCTTCAAGCCTCATCTCAAACATTCAGAGAAATATCACATATATATGTTTCTTTCTGCCCCCGCTGTCAGATTTAACTAAGACAGACAGACAGACAGACAGACACACACACACATATATATATATATATATATATATATATATATATACATATACATATATGTGTGTGTGTGTGTATTAGTTAAATTTGACAGCAGGGGTAGAAAGAAACAAATATATGTATGTGTATATATATATATATATATATATATATATATATCAGATTTGACATATTTATATATGTATGTATGTAGGTATTAGTCAAATCTGACGGGGGGGGGGGAGGGCAAAAAGAAACAAAATTACTTTTTACAGTTAATTACCGACTTCGTTAGCATAATCTTCCTAATTATTTGAATCAAAACTTTTTCGCATCTGTCACTTCTAAACGACATAATGGAATTTACTTCTGTTGTTCTAGTGTCTTTTCTTTTTTATCTTTTTCACTGCGATTTATATTTTTGTGTTTTGTCAATCAGTTGTTTCGAGAGACAATTTAATAAATTTCTTGTATTACTTCTCTACGTTAAATTAGTTAATAAAGAAACAAAGACTATATTAGGTAGACTTTAAAGAAAAAGATAATTATAGTACTAATCTGTGTATATATATATATATAAGTCTATTTATGTGTGTGTATATATATATATAAGTCTATTTATATGTGTGTATATATATATATATATATCTGATAAGTCTATTTATGTGTGTGTGTATATATATATATATATATATATATATATATATGTATATATATATATATATATATATATATATATATATATCTGATAAGTCTATTTATGTGTGTATATATATATATATATATATATATATATATATATATCTGATAAGTCTATTTATGTGTGTATATATATATATATATATATATATATATATATATCTGATAAGTCTATTTATGTGTGTGTGTATGTGTATATATATATACATATATATATATCTGATAAGTCTATTTATGTGTGTATATATATTATATATATACATATATATATATCTGATAAGTCTATTTATGTGTGTATATATATATATATATATATATATATACATACATATATCTGATAAGTCTATTTATGTGTGTATATATATATATATACATACATATATATACATCTGATAAGTCTATTTATGTGTATACATATATATATATATATAATATATATATATATATATATATATATATATATATATATACACATCTGATAAGTCTATTTATGTGTATATATATATATATACTAGCTAAAGTACCCGGTCCATGACCGGATTAAAATGAAATTTGGATCACCAGGGAGTGAGAGAGAAAGTGGAAGACAGTAGTTAGAGAGGGGGTAAGAGGAAAATAATTCTTGAAACTAAAATCATTGAGAATTTGTATATTTCAGGATTTGTATTTTCTGTTTTATAGTTTAAAATTATTTCATATTATTATACAACAAATTGAAAGTATTCGTTTGTATATTTGTTTGTTATTGTTTTAAATTTTTTGTACATGACAACAATTCACATTTAGTTCTTAATTGCATGTTGAGTTTAAAAAGAAGCTGAGAATCGAAAATTTAAATTCTTCGTATTGCAATATCTATTTTTGCTAAAACCTAAGATAGTATTATAGGGACCACCAATTGATCAGTTTAGGCCATCTTGAATAAAACGGAAATATTTTGTTATTATTTATAATTAATTGATTTTTCATAGAATTTAAAAAAACTCTTATCGTAACTTGTTTTTAGCTACGTTAATTTTCAGTTGATTTAACAGTGCAAAAATGAAAACATTGTTTTTCAATCATAATTTTCATTATTTCCGTAAGCTGAAAAAAAGTTAAAGAATCATCAGGAGTTTATTTAATGTTTTTTCTTTCAAATGGAAAAAATTTTTTCAAGAAAATATTAATTTTTCTGCAAGTTTCATAGTGTTAAATATAGGGGGGGGGTAAATTTCACAGGGTAAAATTGGTGGTACCTAGTATTTTAAAAACATTGTTTAAAAACGTTTTGGTGGACCTGATTATCTGGACTCCCCCCCCCCATCTATTTTTTTCCCTTCAGTTGATTATTATCGATTACACACCAATCTATCAGATTGAAAAAAAAAATTCTTAAAAGTTCTTTATTATTTGAGTATTCACGGGTGCTCATTTCCTCGTATAAGTTTATAGTAAATTGATCCCCATATCGGAACCGCTTGAACGGAACCCAAATTATTTATTTATTTTCCCATTAAACTACCCCCCTAACCCTAACCCCCCCCCCCTAGTTAAAATTAAGTTTTATTACAAAATTTATATTAATTACAAAACATCAATTTTCATAAAAGTTCAAATGTCACCTATGAAATCTCTATTTAAACATGCCAATTTTTCAGAACTGAAAAGTTGCACTATAAACTCAGCAATGTTTATTGACTTCACAATAAAGAGTAAAATCATAAAACTTAAAATTTAATTTGTAAGGCAAATTCTGAGGAATATTTTAAATTGTATTTTGAATAATAATTTAAATGTTGGTTGTTAGTTGTTTTGTTTTATCAACTTTTCGGGTAATTTACTAACGAATCATGTCATTTTGATAAACAAAGCGCTTACAATTTTTCGTACTTACATATAATTTTTTTTTTAAATGTTCCAATAACTGGATATTGTCAGATAAACTTGAAATAAATTTCGTCTTACAAATAATTGACTACTTATCTCCAGTCGGGCCTTCGACTAAAGATAAAACACCGGATTTTGTCCATATTAGTAACCTTTGTTTTTTTGTTTTTTTATCGTGGTTTGAGAAAATAATTAGTTAACGAACCAAAAGAAAAACAGTTTCTAAGGAAATTCGTCAATCTTATTGTTATTTTTAACCCTTTAAAACTCTAACAATAAAAATTAAATAAATAAATTAAAGAATTAAAAGTCATTTTATTCGAATGAAAATCTTAGTTTAATTTATACAAATATGTAACCGTACTTACGACGTAAACTGATTTTCATGATACTGTTATTTACGGATTAAAATATTTTTTTTAATAATGTAACCGTAAAGCGTGCATTTTGATTTTCTACAATTTTTATGCATTACAAAAATTAAAATTAAAATGAGTGTACTGTACAATTTAAGAATATGGACAAACTCGCTGTAAAAAATAATTTAATCTATAAAAACACATACAAATTACATATTCAGAAAGACTAAGAGATTCCGAACTGCCGTATTCGTATTATCGCCTATACGTAGTATTTTTTTTTTTTTTTTAACTCGCTGTAAAAAAAAAAAAAATCTATAAAAACACATACAAATTACATATTCAGAAAGACTATTTCATCTTATTACTAAAGATATAAATATTTTAAAGATTAAAATCCTAAATAGGTAAGAGATTCCGATCTGACTGTTATAGACTGCACTGCTTGTATCGCAATAATCATAGGCAGCGTGGCTATCCGAAGCCATTTTTTAATTTTTTAACTCGCTGTAAAAAATGATTCAATTAATAAAAACTCACACAAATTACATATTTTGAAAGAGTATTTTCTTATCTTTCTAACGATATAAAAATTATTAAAGACTGGACCATAAATAGGCCATAAATTCGGAACTGAACGGCTTAGACTGCAAAATTAATTCATTAAAATCAAAACTTCGCTGCTGTTATCGCTTTAACAATAAGCAGGCAGAGACAATATTTTATTATCAGGAGGGGCTGATATACGGACAGTTCCACAAATTGGGTGATTTTGGATTAATTAATCGATTAAATCCCTTAATCAATAAAAATCAATAACCAAATTTGGAATTTTTCTTAGTTAGAACGATATCAATGTGTATGCAAGATTTTGAATCTGAGTGACCTCCCGTTTTTTTGTTTTACGTCGACACGTACATACCAAAATCTCTGTTTTATAGATTAGATACATCTGATAAGTCTATTTATGTGTATATATATATACATATTTATGAGAAGTAGATACACAAGCGATGTATTTATGACATGGTTTTTTTTAGCCGACAATTTTTGGGAGAATTCTGCTTAATTGAAGACGTACCTAATTTTGAAAGTTAATAAATTGGTGTAGGGGTAAGATGCTCGCCTGTCAGCTTGACAGTCGGGTTTCGAATCACACAATTTCTATCTATAGCTCTGCTATATAATAGCCGAAATGTACATTACAGAGATTGATTTCTTGATTTGTTTAGCCTTACATTTAATAGGTATTAATTGATTAATTAATTATTAATTATTAACTTTCAAAATTATACAATTCAATTTATAACATCATATATATATAAGTCCATATTTATAATATATATATATATATAACTATTTATGTGTATATATATATATATATATATATAAGCCTATTTATGTTATATATATATATATATATAATATATATATATGAATATGTGTATATATATGTATATATATATATATATATATATATGTCTATATATATATATATATATATATATATATGAACGGCTATGTGTGTGTATATATATATATATATATTATAAGTCTATATATATATATATGACGTCTATGTGTGTGTATATATATATATATATATATATAGTCTATATATATATATATATATATACACACATAAATATATATATATATAAGTCTATTATGTGTGTGTATATATATATATATATTATATAAATGTCTATGTGTGTATATATTATATATATATATATAAATGTCTATTGTGTATATATATATATATATATATATATATTATATATATATATAAGGCTATTATGTGTGTGTGTATATATATATATATATATAATATTTTATGTGTGGTGTGTATATATATATATATATATATATATAAGGCTATTTATGTGTGTGTGTATATATATATATATATATATATATAAAGGCTATTTATGTGTGTGTGTATATATAATATATATATATAAGGCTATTTATGTGTGTGTGTGTATATATATATATATATATATATATAAGGCTATTTATGTGTGTGTGTATATATATGTGTATATATATATATATATATATATGTATATATATATGTCTATTTATCTACAAATCAGTCTACAAATCTACTTTGCAAACCGTTACACTACGTGAGGTGCCTATATCATATTATACAAGGTGGGTCAAAAAAGTATCAAGATTTTTTGTACATTTTGATACACCTTGTATTCTGAAAAAAAAAAAAACAAAAAAAAAAACAAACAAACAAACAAAAAAAAAACGATCCATTCATTGCTAATTTCTAATAAATACAGCTTTAAACTTGGTACTTTTTTGACACACCTTTGTATTCGGAAAAATAATTTATGAATGTAACATTTTTTTTTCAGAATACAATGTGTGTCAAAAAGTTGAAAAATATCGATATTTTTTTTTTACACACCTTGTATATGGAAAGGAGGGTTGGAATGAATCCGACAGAATGAGGTAAAATAAGGAATGAAAGAACAAAACTCCAACAAAAATGTGTAGTATATTTTGCTGGAGAATTGAACTCAGCTTCTGCTGCTCTTATCGAATTATTAGGATCATACAAGTGTTTTATAGGAGGGGGAAGTAGGTAGGTGGGTAAGAATCTGAGTTCAAACTCCAGCGAAATATACTACACATTTTTGTCTGAGTTTTGTTCTTTCATTCCTTATTTTACTCACACCTTGTGTGTGTGTGTGTGTTTTTATGTATTACATATTTATGTGAAAATAATTGTTGGATATTTAGAAGCATGAATGAAATGAGTGAAATAAATGAAGAACTGAGTTGAATATTATGCTGAAAATTCCATTTATTTACAGATATTTCAGGAGCTTCATTCCTCTTCTTCAAAGGTTTGTGTTAGACTGACTGTTGTTTCCTGTCTTTTGTCCTTTAGTCTAATCATGTCTTTGATGTTGTTTTCTGTGCTTATGTGTGTCTATTGTTTTTCTTCTTTCTGTTGATTCTACAGTTGGGTTGGAAGAGGCTGGAGTTGGGGGGATGAGGGTCAATGGGTTGGAAGTGGCTGGAGTGGGGGGATGAGGGACTGTGGGTTGGTAGTGGACTGCTTTATGTATGGTGGGGATGTGTTCAAGTATTTGTAAGAATTCAAATTCACTATATCTGAGTTTAAAATTTGTATGTGCAGATATGAACTATTTTGAGTAGATGGAAAATTTTGGTCTATTAAGATGCATTTCAGGTCGTCCAGTGGCACGTTGTATACAATTACATCATATATATATTTTTTTATTAGTACCTATATCTTAGATGAGACATAAACGTCGAGACACAGTGTCTGTGGATGACTTATATGCTCCTGGAGTCCAGTAGAGCTCTCTAGAGGTGACTTTAATGAACTTTCACCAGTTTAGCATAAGGTATTACTCATCTGTTGTTTACAGACTCAAGATTTCTATGTGATATATATATAGTTTTTTATTAGTACCTATGGGTAAATAGTAGGGCAGACCGGGCTCTTTAACTTTGGTTAGGCAACCAGTCTAGGAGAAGGAAAACTCTGAATTCAAACCTGTTAAACTCCACTTAAGAAATTGACCTTGTGTCGCATCCTGTCTGTGCGGAGGGGTTGGTAGATATATATATATATATATGATAAAATGGTCAGGGATTTGCCATGAGGGCAATAGGGTTGAGACAATCATACAGTGTTTAACATGACTTGCTGATTGTCTTGTATAGCAATTTCTAATGAAAAAACATAGATGGAATTATTTAAGGTTTCAAATATCTACAGAAGCAATGAATATGTTAGAGTTAATTTTACTAACAATAATAAAGTTCTCTTGGAACTTCTAATGGTAAATCTAACAAAAACAATGAATGTCATTATGTAAGGCTTCAAATATCAAAGATAGAAGAGAATGTTAAATCTCCAAGACAGAATTCTTCAAATTTTTCTAATTTTCGCAGAAATATTTCAGTGATTACCAAATAAATTTCTGATGTTATTTTAGGAGACCAGAGAAATAGTAATCACAGATATAGAATATATCTGGTTCTTATTAATCATATCAAAAGAGAAATTCCCAACCTCATTGCCCTTATGGCAAGCCCAAAACCCCTTTTTATCATATGGGTGCTAGAAGGTGGTGGCTGCGGGTCTACATGTCCTGGGAATGACGTTAAACTCTATCTGATGGTGAGGTTCCAGTTCTGGAGGTTTGGGGAATGTGGAGCACCCCTTCGTCACCATTGCTCTCTGGTCCACTCTGACCCGGAGTGGTAGTACTTGTTAGGGTTCCATCTATGGGTTAAATAGAAAAATGTATTTATAAAAAAATTGTATTATCCATTAAGAATTGATTTATTTCAAAACTTTATCGGCATTAAATGACCCACTGAGGTTGATATGCCGTAAAACAAAAACAAACAAATCAAAAGAGAAAATTGGTTGATATAAAGATACAGACAAACAAAAAAACAAAAACAAATATCTCCTTAAAAGAAAGAAAAGAAAGTTAATCCAAAAATAAAGACCAGAAACTAAATAACTAAATAAAAATATATGTATATATATATTTTTTTTTGGAGGGGGAGATGGCCAATTTTTTAGATGATACTATTTTGAGAAAAATCACAAATCCTTTTTTTAAATTATGTGCTTCTTTTTTTCTCATTTAAAAAAAATTTGGACAATATTTATGAAAAATAAAGACCAGAAAATACATAACTAAATAAAAGTTTTTTTTTTTTGAAGAGGGGGAGATGGTCAATTTTTCAGATGATACTATTTTGAGAAAAATCACAAATCCTTTTTTAAAATTATGTGCTTCTTTTTTTCTCATTTAAAAAGATATTAACAATATTTATGAAATTAAAAGGAAAGCAAAAATTAGTTGAAAGAATGTTTAAAAATCAGTTTATTAAACAACAAAACAATGACTAACACTATAAACGTCCTTTCTAGAGTCAAGTTTGAGAGACCTATCAGTCTGATGAAGAGGGAAATTGAGGATATCTGGCATTTTATATTTGAGACAATCCTCTTAGAGATAATTTCTGGTCGACTTGTCATGGAAGTGGTCCATAGGTGTCTATTGAATAGAGGCACCAAAACTTCTTGGTGCGTCATGTGATTGCTATGTACAATCACATAACTCTGCACATAGAAATAAACGTATTTTAGTGACCCAACAGATGTCCACTTATTTATAGATGATACTGTATGTAAGAAAAGGGGCAATAATAATTTGGTTGGTTGGTTTGACTTTATGGATTTTTGGTTAGATTTTATGGCAAGTGAACCATTGGGTTATTTCATACCAAACACGCTTTGTTTTATTCATGTTGTAAGATTCAAAGTCATAATTGAACATACAACTTCGACACGTTTCTGAGACAAAACATTTTATATAATACAGCACATGAATAAACAAGATACATAAACAATAGAAGATAGAATAGAATAGTGTACATAAACATACATACATCAAAGGACTGGAGTGTCCGTACATAGAAATCACTTACTGGGGGGGGGAGGGCTTTGGCCCACAGAGAAAGGGGTAGACAGTAGTCTAACCCATGTGCTCATACTGGAGATCTAGCTAAAAGAGGAAAAGAAGTTCAAATAAGACGCTTAAATACCCGAGGTCCCCTAGTGGGAACAAACGGCAACACCGAGGGAAGATAACTCTTCCTGGCAAAGGGAAGATAATCCCCACAATGTTACATAATTTATGAGCAATCATAAATTGTGAACATACCTATAGTTAGAATTTTGAATAGGGTCTGTTAGACTTAAAAATGATGGGGTCCGTGGAAAGTTACTGCAGCTGATGAGTGACAACAGTGACATTCCAACTAACCTTCTGGTATACAGGTGTGAAAACAGGTTTTAGTTTAGTTAGTCAGATGCAAGCCAGCACCATATCAGAGAGGATGTCTCTTACAGTTCGCAGTTCTTCTGCAGCAGAATCAAATGGGCAGGGTTGGAAATAAAAGCTTAATCAAGAAACAACTAAGTCCTGTGTTAATTTCTTTCCTTCATATATTGCTCTTGATGAAGACCGCTCTATTAAATGGTCGAAACAGATTCTGTCAGCAAATTAATAACATCTTTTGTTTTTTCTAAAAATGTTAATTTCATACTGTCGGATTAACTTCCATTTACTTCATATATATATATATATATATATATATATATATGCTTAATTGGAGTCGTACCTAATTTTGAAAATTAATTAATTAATAATGAATTAGGCGGAATACCTATTAAATGTATCTCGATTTGTTTAGCCATACATTTAAATCGAGATCGAGATACATTTAATAGGTATTCCCGCCTAATTCATTACTAATTAATTAATTTTCAAAATTAGGTACGACTCCAATTAAGCACTTATTCTCCCAAAAATTATCGGCAAAAAGCCATTCCAAAACAAACCGTGTTTACAACATTATATATATATATATATATATATATATATATATAATTATTTTTATTTCTAAACTCTGACAGTATAAAACAAAAATTCCTGGCTTTATAGTTTGTAATTACACAATAAAAACATTTGCCTGGAGAAAAATATATATAAAAAAGGAAAAGCCCAAATCATCCACACCTCCTGTAAATAAAAATGGTCAAAAGAAAAAAATATACTGTAAGAGTTGCCTAAATTAAATATACTAAAGTGTTCAATACAAAAAGTAGAGCTAATAGATAATAATAATAATAATAATAATAATGATGATGATGATAATAAAGTAAGCCTAATGAGTCAGAGAATATCTACTTAGGTTTCTCCTAACAGGTCTTCAAGGAAACTTCTGACTCTCCATGTGGAGAAACCTAGGTAGATATTCTCTGACTCATTAGGCTTATATATATATATATATATATATATATATATATATATATATATATATCTTATTATAATGGAGATTGTGTGTTTTTCTGTCTGTAACCGAAA
>CM042169.1:17453222-17483222 GCA_023376005.1 Doryteuthis pealeii
GATGGCTTGTGTGATATGAGGCAGGTGGCCATACAGTATTTTTTTTCTCATGTGATGTAGTTTCCAATTCTTGTTTAAGACTGTATGCAGCATTCTTGTGCAGCTCCCATCTAGCGTATTCTTTAGGCACTTTGTTAGGGTCTGAGTGGTGCAATTGTACAGTAGCACTGATACAACTATGGCTTGGAAAAATTGTTGCTTTAACTAGTCAGCAAGATTGGATTGTTTTGTTTTACGGCATATCTAGTGGGTCATTTAATGCTGATAAAGTTTTGAAATAAATCAATTCTTAATGGATAATACAATTTTTTTATAAATACATTTTTCTATTTAACCCATAGATGGGACCCTAACAGGTACTACTACTCCGGACCAGGGAGCAATGGTGATGAAGGGGTGCTCCACATTCCTCAAACCTCCAAAACTGGAATGGAACCTCACCATCAGATATAGTTTAACATCATTCCCAGGACATGTAGACCCACAGCCACCACCTTCTAGCACCCATATGATAAAAAGGGGTTTGGGCTTGCCATAAGGGCAATAGGGTTGGAAAAATCATATAGGTGCTAGGGCTTGACGTGACCAGCCGATTGATCGGACCGCCCGTCTAGCCCAAGATAGGGCCAAAGTGGAGTATTGCATGTCATGAACTGCTTATCCACCCGGGTTCTATCCTTAAGCATCACAGGTCGCCACCCATGGCCAACAGGTGGCCCCATTGGGGGAGTCTTACCCCTCTGCAGAGGTGCAGTCGGTGCATTCTAAAGCCCCAGCCGACAGGGCGGAGCAAGACTTAACATCACTTTCTGTTGATGAGATATTACTGCCTAAGTACATAGATTGTTTCATCGAGTTTGGAGATGTCTCCTTCATTTTTAAAACACATGGACTCAGTTTTATAGGAGTTCACGTATAGGCTGATGTTCCATGCTGCATTTTCTAGGCATAAAACAAAAAAATTGATAGCGTTCCTACTACATCTTAAATTTCAAAATATTGGATGTGTACAAAAGATTCCCAAACAATTTTTTTTTTCTGAAAACCTGTACACATTCAAAATAATTTACGACTAGCAGGACCTGTGGATATACCACAGTATGATAATTTAATTATGATTTATATGTTTACTTAAGAGCTATTGCTAAATACTTCAAATTGTAAAAAGTAGAATAATATTGATTTAAGTCTCTCACACTCTTTTCATTATTTTAGATTGAAACAGATTAGCATTATTATCCCCTTCTCTCTCTTTCTTTATTATATTTTTCTGTGTAGCATGTCCTTTTTCTTCCCTTTATTTCCTTATAATAAAAACAGAATGGTCCATTATTTCTTATGAGTGTCATCACCTCAGCTAAATAATGGACCACTTATTTAGCTGAGGTTATAAGAAATAAAGAATTTGGTGGATAAGCAACACCATATAATCAGGATTTACAATTTTGCATTTCGTCTTGGATGATTTGGCCGGTGTCATTTTTAACCAGAGGGTGTTGCAAGATGATAACGGTCAGAAGATTAAGGAACAAGAGTATTAATATATAGATAACTAGAGGCAGCTACCCTGCATCACCTGGGTAGAGGGGGGATAAAAAATGGTTAGTCTCGTAGATCCAATACTTCTTATCACAAGTTGTATGCTCCCTGGATGCCCCATAAAATCCCCCCATAAAAAAATAAATTTTAATTCAATAATTTACAATTCTATTAAAAATAAGATATAATTTAAAAAGGGGCGATTA
The DNA here is from genome assembly GCA_023376005.1 of Doryteuthis pealeii. Classification (NCBI taxonomy): domain Eukaryota; kingdom Metazoa; phylum Mollusca; class Cephalopoda; order Myopsida; family Loliginidae; genus Doryteuthis; species Doryteuthis pealeii. The sequence continues at coordinate 17,454,968 of CM042169.1, forward strand.
ATTCAATCAATCAAGATTATATTTCAAAGGGAAATAAAAAAAAAACATGCCAAAAAATAAATAAAATTAATAAATAATGCACTAATTACTTTCCCTTCTGTTATTATACAAATTTTGATTTTTAAATATCTTTCCAAATATGAATCAAATCTTCATTTTGGCACAAAAAGCAAGATCTGGTGATAGTGAATGAATATATATATATTACTTTTTTGTTAATTATTGTATTTTCGTAGTTCCCTCCGGACATACATACACACAACTGCCCTTTATAGATAATAGATAATTATTGAATTTTAAATTTTTTTTGATTTTTAAATATCTTTCCAAATATGAATAAATCTTCATTATTTTTACACAAAAAGCAAGATCTGGTGATAGTGAATGAGTATACATATTTACTTTTTTGTTAATTATTGTATTTTCGTAGTTTCCTCTGGACATACATACACACAACTGCCCTTTATAGATTGTAGATAATTATGAAGCCATAAAAACAAAAACATTATTGAAGAAAGATTCACAGTTAAGAATTCTTAGTTTTTGTGAAATCTTCATCAGAATGCAATCCCTCCTCCTCCCAAACCCCCAAACAAAAACACACATTCCATTCTTCTCGCGATTCAAGTTCAACACTTCTTAGAATCTCATTCTTTATTTTGACATTGTGCTAATTACCGTAATGGTTGGAAGGTATTGGAACGTATATAATTATATATAATTAATAACAGGTGTAGACAGATTCTGGATTTTTGCTAGAATTCCATGAAAACAAAAAACTTTAAATTATTTCATGCTACGAATGGTCAGAGGGTATTCCATTTAGAAAATAAATTTGGTAAACAAACTCTCATACAGCATGAGTGAGTCTATCCTCTTTTCACTAGTGCTAGACCAAAGAGTGTTTTTCACTTCTGAGACGAAGCACCTACCATCATTTCATTCTACTTATTCGAATGGTCAGTGGGTATTCAATTTACAAAATAAATTTGATAAACAAACTCGCATAGTAAGAGGCACACTTTAAATGTAGTAAAGTCATTTGGTGGCCTAAAGTCAGTATCAACTAGACAGCAAATGAGTCTATCCCTTTTCAATAGCACTAGACCAAGATTTTCTGATCAATTTTTTTTTTGGCTATATGCTGCAAAACCAAAGATTTTTCAGTGGAATTTTGTCTATGATTTTGATGCGTTTCTTCAAAAATTGGTACAAGTTTAAAATCTAATTTTTTGTATCAGTACTTAATAAATCAATACACAACTTTCACTGTTTCATGTAATTTGATATTTTTAAAAGGAAAAAAAAAATCGACATATATATATATATATATATATATATATATAAAACAAGGTGTGTCAAAGAGTATCGAGATTTTCTGTACTTTTTGATACCTTGTATTCTGAAAAAAAAAAAAAATAAAATAAATGTAATTTAAAAGGTACCAGCTTTAAAGCTGTATTTACCAAGATACAAATGAATAATGAATGGAATGGAATCTTTTTTTGTTTTTTTTCAGAATACAAGGTGTGTCAAAAAGGTACCAGCTTTAAAGCTGTATTTACCAAGATACAAATGAATAATGAATGGAATGTTATTTTTTTTTTCAGAATACCAAAAAGGTACCAGCTTTAAAGCTGTATTTACCAAGATACAAATGAATAATGAATGGAATGTTATTTTTTTTTTTTCAGAATACAAGGTGTGTCAAAAAAGTACCAACTTCAAAACTGTATTAACCAAGATAAAAAATGAATAATGAATGGAACATTATTTTTTTTTCAAAATACAATGTATGTCAAAATAGTAAAAAAATCGTGATATCTTTTTGACACCTTATATATATATATATATATATCTGTGTGTGTGTGTGTGTGTGTGTGTGAGTAATATATGTAAAAATGTAAATAAAATAAACAAGTTAGGAGATAAAACATCAACTAAGGGGAGATAATCATAGAATTTACAATTTGCACAACAATCATGATACAAGTTAAGTAAACCACTTTAAGAGTTGTCAGGAGTGTTGTGGGGGGGGGAGGGTTTATAATTTGTAAACAGAAGTGTTGTGGGGGAGGCATTATAATTTGTAAACAGGAATGATGTGGGGGAGGCGTTATAATTTGTAAACAGATTACTGACCTCTAACTTGATAAAGATTATCATTAAACATGCGCACTGAAGCAAAAAAAAAAAAAACTGATTTTCTTTGATAAGTAAACAGACAGCCGACGATGCTAATAGATCATATTTAGCTAAGTATTTATTTAGATAAGCCTTGAGGCTAGAGAAAAAAAAAATGTGTGGGCTTTCACTCACCTTGGTCGTTAGTGACACCTTTAGTTAAGCTTTAAATTGTACCATAAGACCTTCAACTTGATTACTGTATATTGTGATAACTTATCTAGGACAAGATATAGTATTGGTTGGTGTTGTATCCGAGATGTAGGGATAACAGAAATGATAATAAAAACAGGGAAATTGTTAACAATACTTGTTTTATTTATTCTCACTGACAGGGAAATACAGTGTATGGGTTTGGATTAGAGTTCTACTTGATGAGGATAAAAGTGTATGACCTGCTCGGTTCTGATCTGCTGTGCAGTATTTGCTCCTCCTCTTTAGAGAGTCCGGTTCGAATCGTTAGGGGGAGATAACTCTCCCTAACAGTTGGCAACTAAGTTCCCGCCGTTTTTTTTAAATTTTGGAATTTGCATTTATAAATTTTGAAATCTATTTTTTTTTTTTTTCGAGAATTCTCTTTTTGAATTATTTTGGAATCTATTTTTTTTTTTTTCCAAGTTAATTTTAGTTAATTTTTTTATTCTATTTTCTGATCATTAAAATGGAATGTCGAGTTTAGAAAAGGTTCTAAGGCCGCAAAAGCTGCTTGTGACATTTGTGCTGTGTATGGAGAAGGCGCCATAGCTGAAAGAACTGCTCGTGATTGGTATGCCAAGTTCAAAAAATGGAGATTTCAACCTCAAAGACGCCATCAGGTTGAGTTTGATGAAGAGTAATTAAGCTAACTTTTGCACAAAAATTCTTGTTTTGTACAAACAACAAGGGAACTGGTAGAGAAAATGGAATGCTCCCATACTGTTATAGAGAAACATCTTCACTCGATGGTAAAGGTTCAGAAGTATGGAGCATGGGCTACACAGGCTTTAAAGGACAACAAAAATCACTAGGGGAAAAAACAAACCAAAACGGCGGATATATAGTTGCCAATCCAATATAAAAATAAATAGCGAAAAAGAAAAAAAATGAAAAAATAAAGTGAAGGTTCCGAGTTCAAATAGAAAGGGTCCCGAGTTCAAATAGAAAGGGGTCCGAGTTCAAATAGAAAGGGACCCGAGTTCAAATAGAAAGTTCAAACGAGAAGGGTCCCGAGTTCAAACGAGAAGGGTCCCGAGTTCAAACGAGAAGGGTCCCGAGTTCAAATAGAAAGGGTTCAGAGTTCAAACAGAAAGGGTCCTGAGTTCAAACGAGATGGGTCCTGAGTTCAAACGAGAAGGGTCCTGAGTCTGACAAGAAATACCTGAAGAAGGTTTGAGGGCACATCTATTTCTGAGAAATAGTATATATGATGTAGTACAAACATTGTTTTTTTTTAAAACTCAGTTCACACATTTACTTGAGACAAGTCTAATGTTAACTGCAAATTTAATTTTCCCTTTTTTAAATTTTTTTTCAAGAGGTTGAGAGAACTGATTTACACGTGTGTTTAGATTTTGCAACCTATTGATCTCATCTATTTGTTGTGTACACAATATTTTGACCGATCTAGCCTCCACCCTTCTTCAGGTGTTTTTGTCAAACTCAGGAGTCTTCTTGTCAGATTTAGCAGCCTTCATGGAACTGAGGTAAAAAATGAAAAAATTGTGTGTACTACATCCTATGAAATACTGGGAATTCTGAACAATACCTCAGTATTTGGTATTGGGTTATAATCCAGAATTCTCAATATATATGATGTAGTATAGGTACCACCAAACCGTTTAGGCCATCTTGAATATAACGGAAATAGATATTTCCGAACTTTGTTTATCAAAAATCTCGTAAAAAAAATATCATACAGGGTTGTTACAAAGAAAAATAGTTAATTCAAAGATCAAATTCGCCGATTGGGAAAAATTACATCGTTATCTTAAAAAATAAACAAACCTGCCCGTATTACATGCGAAAGGGTAATTTTCAGACCGTAATACAGACAGAAAAGTTACAAATTATTTCCCTTTTACGATTAACCCGTAAAAGTATGGAATGAAAATTTGAATATTTTTTCTAAGAGAAAAACTGATAAAATAATCTATTATACTTACTTTTTATTTTAATTATTGAAAAAAGTTAAATAAAATAATTTTTTTCACGCTAACACTATCAGCCTAACAGGAACAAACTTCGGTTACTTAGAAGCGTCTCGTCTCTTTGTAAAACAAATATGTCAGCAATGCTCTTCCGTACATTCTAAGGATCACACATTATTATTCAACAATAAAAATTACAAATTCTTTTAAAAATATTAATCGTTTTTTCTTTCGAATGGAAAAATTTTTTCAAGAAATTATTATTTCTTCTGCAAGTTTCATTGTGTTAAATGTGTGTGTGTGTGTGTGGGGGTTTAAATTGCACAGGGTCAAATTGGTGGTACCTAATGTAGTATTATATGATATGTGGAGAGTTCTGGATAAAATTCCACTACCAAATAGTGGGATACTATCCATAATTATCCACATTTAATATGATGTAGTATCTGGTGTAGCAAAAAAGAAAGATAACCGAAAAAGAACAAACAAACAAAATGATGTTGGAAGAAAGAAAGAAGAATTGGAAAAAAAGAAAACAGGAGAAAAGATTCAATAAAATCAAAAAGAAGGAAAGAAATAGAACATAGGAAAAAAAGAAAAAAGAAAAAAATGAAAACAAAAGAAAAAAGAAAAAGAAAAAGAAAAAGAAAAAAGAAAAAAAAGAAAAAAGAAAAAAAAGAAAAAAGAAAAAAAAGAAAAAAGAAAAAAAAGAAAAAAGAAATAAAGAAGGGGCATAATCCACGAAAGCTGAAAAAATAGGAAAGAAAGAAAGAAAGAAAGAAAGAAAGAATGAATGAATGACAAAAGAATAAAAGAATGAATGAATGAAAAAAAGAATGAAAGAATGAAAGAAAGAATGAAAAGTCTAATGCTAACTTATGCCTTAAAAGAAAATTGACACATATATAGTTTTTCCAAAAAAGTTTGTATTCTATTGATATAAAAAGAAACATTTATTTGCTATAAATGTCTAAATATTCCTCAGAATTCTTTCTGAACATATTTGTTTTTTTTGGGTTTTTTCAACTTGAAAAATAAAAAGGTATTTCTCTACAGGGATATTTTCATTGTCAAACTAGATTTTGAAAAAAAAGAAATGGTTTTTACGCGGACATTCCAATAGATCTTAAAGATTTGATGCTCTTTAAAACAAAATCAGAAGAATTTTGACTATCTTTTAAGAAATTCTTCTCTTTTCTCCAAGACAGTTAAATGTTTCAGATTTTTATTGATTTATTTATTTATTTTTTTACCTGCAGATAAACTATGGAATTTATGACTCATATAAGTATTAATGATTGGAAATTTCAAAAGCATGGGGACTATACAAAAATAAAATAAAATATAAAAAGATATCGAACAAAATTAGAAAAGAAAAAAACTTTAATAATAATAATAATAACAATAAGCTGTCATCAATGAATACAAATAGATTTAAAATGAATTGGAATGCCTGAACAACTAACTTGCAGAATCTTTAGCCTAAAGTAAAATCACTAGTGGATGTCGTGACAAGCTTAGACATCAATGCCTGGAAGACTGTAAAGCAACAGAGGCAAAAGTATTAAACTCAGAAACGCTGCTACACTTGAAGAGAAACGGTTGGAACAAAAAGAAAATAAAATCAAAGTCATGAATGCCACAAGGTCTTTGGAATTGGTGTGTGGAAGAACCATGGAAATATTAAAGAGATTTTCTTTCTTTTTAATCTTTTTTTAGCGCCAGGAAGAATTCAGTTTCCGTAGGCTTTGAGTGATTTGCCAATGCAGCTTTTAATAAGCTTATGAAGACAACAATATTATAGCAAGTTGGCAAAGACGGAATGGTTTTTGTTTTTCCAAATACAGATACTTAGAGAAAATGCTGTTTTAAAAGGCATGTGCCTTAAAATACTAACCTTAAAATAAGTAACTATAAAAAAAAAGGAGAAACTTTTAAAAAATAAAGATTAAAAATAAAAGGTCAAGGAATAAAAGAACTATAAAAATTGACAAGGAAGCGCGTGGTGTAATGGTTAAAGTCATGGGATATAGACTCGTCGCCCCGAGTTCAAATCCTGGTTGTGGTAATTGCATTTCACTTAGCGCTAATACCCTTGGGAAAGGTATGAATCCTACTCTCCCTCCAGGTATGGCTAAATAGTAGGGCAGACTGGGCTCTTTAACCTTGGTTAGGCAACCTATCTAGGAGAAGGAAAACTCTGAATTCAAACCTGTGGAACTCCGCTTAAGAAATTAACCTTGTGTCGCATCCTGCTTGTGTGGAGGGGTTGGTAAATCTTATAATGGAGATTGTGTGTTTTTATGTCTGTAACTGAAACTATAATACTATTCAAGTCACAATTGCCTTAGTTATTGACATCACATTCTCAATGATTTTATTTTATTTTAAACTCAATTATTAATAAATATAACCATACCTACATACTAACAACATGCAATTATATTTATATATACAATAAAATAGTGTTTACAGCATGAACGGGAAGGCTAATTTGCATATTGATATTAAAAAATCGAATTTAATAAATATGTGCTCAGTGTTATTGATTTCTAACTGTTTGGTTTTATTTTAATAAATATAAGCAACAATCTCTTCAATGAATCTTAAATGAAATCCATTAACAAGAAAAAATAACTGTCTTTTTTCTTTACTTCCTCTTTTAACTAAATACTTAAATTAGAAAAATAACAATGAAAGACGAGAGTGATGGAAGAATAGTTTCAGTTGTTCTATTTTTCGATTATACCCCCTCTGTTTCAAATCTTTTTATCTGCATTCTTATTTAGTTTCATTAGCCTTTCTAACTTAATACAATATTTTACTATATTAAAACTTAAGTACTTGCACCCGGAGGGTGCATATATTTGCTAGTATATATAAAAATTGCCATTTCAAAGCATCAGTGTTGCCTGGCGTGTTTGACTGCCATATCTCAGATGCATGTTCAGTGTTAAGATCTTGTGTGGGTGGTGGTATGAAGGGCCAGGATGTTAGAAGTTGAGAATTGAAGCACCCGGACAAAGTACAACTGCCTGGTTTATTAACACAGTATGAAGCAAAGGCAGTAAGAGATTTATCGAGTGTGGTTGAAGATTGTTGTAATTTTATTATGAGCTGTGGGGAGATACTTAGAGAAAAATGCTGTTTTAAAAGGCATGTGCCTTAAAATACTAAACTAAAACTATAAAAAAAAGGGGGGAGGAAAACTATAAAAAAAACTACCAAAAAAAACAAAGAGTAAAATAAAAGCTGAAGGAATAACTGAATTCGAAGTGTCAGTATTATGAGCATGCCTGACTGCCATATCCCGGATGCATGCTCAATGTTAAGATCTTGTGTGGGTTGTGGTTGGTTTAGTCATGGTGTGAAGGGCCAGGATGTTGGGAGCTGAGAATTGAAGCAGCCAGACAAAGTATGACTGCCTGGTTTATTAACACATTATGAAAAAATTGCAACAAGAGATTTATGGAGTGTGGTTGAAGATTGTAATAATATTCTTATGGGCTATGGGGAGATACTTTGAGAAAAATGCTCTTTTAAAAGGCATGTGCGTTAAAATACTAACCTGAAATTACAAAAACTATAAAAAAAAAGGGGGGAAAACTAAAAAACAACCAAAACAACAAAAAGTAAAATAAAAGCTGAAGGAATAACTGAATTCGAAGTGTCAGTATTACGAGCATGCCTGACTGCTATGTGCCAGATACATGCTCATTAAGATATTGTGTGGTTGGCAGTTGGTTTAGTCATGGTGTAAGGGCCAGGATGTTAGAAGCTGAGAATTGAAGCAGCCAGTTAGAGTATGACTGTCTGTTTCATTAATATGGTATGCAGCGAAGCGTCAGTGTTGCCTGGCATATCTGACTGACATATCTCGGATGCATGCTCAGTATTAAGATCTTGTGTGAGTTGTGGTTGGTTTAGTCATGGTGTGATGGGCCAGGATGTTAGAAGCTGAGAATTGAAGCACCCGGATAGAGGACGATCACCTGGTTTATTAATACAGTATGCAGCAAGAGATTTATAGAATGTGGTTGAAGATTACTGTAATATTCTTATGGGCTATGGGGAAATAATGGAGCAGATTGGTTTGTTGGCTGGGTTTATGGCATGTCAACCCATTGGGTTATTTTATGCTGAAGAAGGAATGAATGAATTAATGAATGAATGAAAAAAAGAAAAAGAAAAGGGAAAAATGCAAGTGTTGTAACTAAGGTGCTAAGGACAGATTGGGATCTCTAACCTTGGTATGGCAACTTATTTAGGAGAAGGAAAACTCTGAATTCAAACCAAAAGGGCTCTTTTCTTTTTTGTCAAAACTACTTTGAGAGCTCCTCCTCCTCTTCCCCGTACACCCACCTATAGGATTATACATTCTCATGTGTATACATACATATATATATACATTTACACATACATATTTATCAAGACAAAGATACATGGATACATATGTATATACATATTCATACACACACACACACACACACTCTTTCTCTCGCGTATATATACTCAAAGTATGTGTATATATATATATATATATATATATATATATATTCACACACTTATTAAATTAAAATTTCCCTCTTTTACACACAGGATCACGCACGCACACACACACATATATATATATATACTCAATCACATGTACACATATACATACATATACATTCTCGTATGCATGTATATACACTTGTGCACTTTGTGTAGAAACATAATCCATTAGAAGTATAAGAAGCTAACCTTCGTACATATATGTATGTATACACTGTAAAGCATAAATACACACATCCGCATATGTATATATATATATATATATATTGTAAATTCTTTGATTATCTCCCCTGAATTATTTTATCTCATTAACTTGTTCATTTTATTTTCATTGATGCAACACACTCAGTTTTTATTACTACTTCTATTTTCTCAGGTCTTCTATCAGCGGTGTACCCATACTGTAGTGACTAAGGTGATAAAGGTAGACTAGGCTCTTGGTTTGGTTTGTTTTACGGCATATCAACCTCAGTGGGTCATTTAATGCCGACAAAGTTGTGAAATAAATTCATTCTTAATGCATAATACAATTTTGTTTATAAACTCATGTTTTTCTATTTAACCCATAGATGGGACCCTAACAGGTACTACCACTCCGGGTCAGAGTGGACCAGGGAGCAATGGTGATGAAGGGGTGCTCCACATTCCCCAAACCTCCAAAACTGGAACCTCACCATCAGATAGAGTTTAACGTCATTCCCAGGACATGTATACCCTCAGCCACCGCCTTCTAGCACCCATATGATAAGAAGGATTGGAGGTTGCCATAAGGGCAATAGGGTTGGGGCAATCATATAGGTGCTAGCGCTTGACGTGGCCAGCCGATTGATCGAAGGGGGCCTCTTCAACCGCCTGTCTATCCCAAGAAAAGCCTAAAGTGGAATATTGCAAGTCATGGACTGCTCAGCCACCTGGGTTCTATCCTTAAGCATCATGGATCGCCACCCATGGCCAACAGGTGGCCCCATTGGGAGAATCTTACTCCTCTGCAGAGGTGCAGTCAGTGCATTCTAATGCCCCAGCCAACAGGGTGGTAGGCTCTTGGTATGGTAACCGGTTTAGGAGAAGGAAAACTCTGAATTCAAACCAAAGAGACTCTCTTCCCATTAGTCAAAACAATTTAGAGCGCTTCTCCTCATCCTTCATCCTCCTCTTAGTAGTTGACCTATAACTGGGGAGGGGTTCATATCTTTTCCAAGAGTATTAAGTTCACTTTTTCATTTTAATGTTAATGCTAACAACAATGTTTTTTGTCTTACCTTTTATTAGTTTATTAACTACTAAAAAAAAAACAAGTGAATATCCTGTAAGTGTGTTAACTCCATAATTTTTGCCATAAAAATGCATTGGAATTTATTTTTACTATAAAAATGCATTGAAATTTATTTTTACTATAAAAATGCATTGAAATTTATTTTTACTATAAAAATGCATTGGAAACGAGTTTTACTATAGAAATGGACTAGAAATGAGTTTTACTATAAGAATGAAAGTGAACGTAATAGCATGACTTGAGTTCAGACTCACTTACTATAATATTGCATTCCAGAATGTTAGACCCTATACTACGGGGACGACCCATATGTAAATGGTCTGCTTGGAGACATTAATATTTGTGGTTTCGACATAGCAAGTGCTTGTGTCTATCGAGTGAGTCATGAAGAGTTGAGTAATGGAGAAGGTATATGCTAAAGTCCCCAGTGACCATTGTCACCGCAACTGATGAATTAAACCAAATGTATGTTATTTATTAAAGAAAGGTAGACATGAAAAATAGGGTTTTCGAAACGGACACAACTTGGTCAGAAAAAAATGAATAATTAAACTTTAGCACCAATTCTAGGATTCTGTTGAAAGAGCTAAATTTTTTTAGCTTATAGTAACCTAGCTGTGCTAGCCAGCATTGGTCAGAATTTAAATGTTGAAAATAAATCTATGACAGTGAAATAAAGGTTTGTTTTTTTTATAGTTTGTTTGAAGCATTGTGCGTATGTGTAATAATTAAAAAAAAAAACCTTTATTTCACTATGCCTGAGCAAGGCTAAATTTATAGTAAAAAATTTTTTAAAAATCAAAAGAATTTCGAACAATCTCCATGAGCAAAAGAACAACTGGACCGACTTAACACCACAGAATTAACCAAAAAAAAATTTTCAAATATCCGGCGTTCCTCAACTTTTTAAACAACGACAGATGATTACACCAGCGCCGTAGGAAAAGTACTATAAAAAAAAAAAAAACACCTAGTACTTTTAATAACTCTGATGATGGAATTTTATTCTGAAAATATTTAGAATTAAAAAAAAAAGAAAAAAAAAAGGTAAATAAATATAATTTTCAACACATATTGCATTGTCAATTGCCTTCAAAAATCTCTATATTACACATACGCACAATGCTTCAAACAAACTATTAAAAAAAACCCCTTTATTTCAATAATAGATATTTTTCTATATACTTGTTTCGTTATATTTTATTCTTTATATATTCTAAATTTTAGGTTTATTTTTTGTTTTTCTTCTAGTTTATATTTGTTCTTATATTTGTCTTTTATTTTAATTCTATTGTGTTTTATCCTTTATTAATTTGTTTTATTTCTTAATCAGTTTTTAAATTATTCTTTTATATATTGATGACTTATACCCTTATTTTTATTTAGCTTTTCATATGGAAAATGAGGGATAAAAAAAAATTTTTTGAACCCTCTCTGACAAAAAAAAGAGTGTGAACTTTGATTTTTGCTGGTCTCATACAGAGATACAGATTCATTCAGTGGTTCCCAACCTTTTTCTATTCCGGCATCCTTAAAAGAGTTTTGCTCTGACCTCGTACCCCCACAATTTATACTTTTGTTCAAAAATATAGAATGTGAACCCATACTAGAGTTTTATCAAAAGATTATATATTTTCAATCTCTTTGAAATGATGAAGTGTAATTTCAAAACAGACTTTACTTACTTACAGGTGACCTAGAAAAATCAGAACCCAAATTATTCATTTTCCCATTAAACTAATCCAAAACCCCACCTCTAACCCTAACCCCTAGTTGAAATTAACAGTTTTATTACAAAATTTATGCGTTCTGTTTTTTTCTGTGTCACCTAAATTTTCCGACCGATTTGCAAGTTTAGCCCATCACATAATGATATAGTAAGAAATTTTAATTCAATGATTAACTATATCTTTTAAATAAAATATAATGACACGATTTGCTAAATTTCAAATTCATATTTGAAAAAGAAAAGAAAAAAAGAATTAAATAAAGTAATCAAATTTATGTAAAACGATAAATAATCTTATAACATTATTAATTCAAAAACATAGTCGATTGAATGTCAAATTATTATAGTAAAGTATACTATATCATAAATTTGATAACAATGAGTTTTCAGGTATTTCCGTGAAATGCATTAGGTAATCTAATGGTAATACTATTATCTCTTGCACACTATTATACATTAGTATCATAATTTTGGTGTGTTTAGTCCAAAAAAAAAAAAAAAATGAATAATTCAACTTTAGCGCCAATTCTAGGATTCTGTCGAGAGAGCCATTTCAATCTCTAAGGAATTACAAAATTAGTTTTGGCATTTGACTTGTGGTTTTTCATTGGTGAAGACGTTCTTCATCTTTTTGATTATCGTGTTGTATTTTTCTCACCCCCCATGGAAGACGAGACATCTATGCCACACCTTTCAGATCACCCACATCCTGTTCAAGAGTTTTTGCTCACTAGGGGTTTGCGGTCTTCCTCAATGGTTTCTAGATCTGAGGCAACCTTTAGTAACTTTATAAACTAAGAAGTGACCAAGAATTAATAGTTTTCTTTTTTCTTGGGAGGTGTGTGGAGTGCTGGTTAGAGTCATAGAAAAGGAACTCGTCGACCCGAGTTCAAATCCTCGATGAAGCTACAGTTCACAGTGCTAATACCCTTTGGAAAAATATGAATCCAACTATTCTCCCTCCAGCTATGGGTTTATAGTAGGCAGACTAGGCTCTTTAACCTTGGTTAGACAACCAGTCTAGGAGAAGGAAAACTGTGAATCTAAATCTCTTAAAATCACCACTTGGGGTGGTCACTACTAGAATATTCTCCTACTTAGTGATCTATTTCAATTTAAAAAAAATTTTTCTTCATCTTATATTACTCCTTCCTTTTCTTTGTCGAATTATTTTTATATCATTTCTATCTTTCTATTTTGTAAAAAATACCCATTTCTTTTTTGTTTCTTCCTTTCTTAAAGAAAAAAAAACATTTCTTTTATCTCTTATTATCATTTTTATTTCTTTTTATCTAATTTTCTTTTCGAAAGCCTTCTTTCTTTCCTTCTCTGACAAACTCATCTTTCTTCCTTTAGCTTTCTTTAATACTTTTTCTCTCCTTCTTTCATTCTTTTCTTTCTTTTTCTTTTATTTGACAAACACTTTCTTTTTTTTCTTTTATTTGACAAACACTTCTTTTTCTTTTTTTCGACAAACACTTTTTTCTTTCTTTTTTTCTTTTATTTGACAAACACTTCTTTTTTTTCTTTTATTTGACAAACTTCTTTCTTTCTTTCTTTTTTTCTTTTATTTGACAAACACTTCTTTCTTTCTTTCTTTCTTTCTTTAACATATCCTTTCCCATCTTTGTCAAACTCTTCATTTTTTCTTTCTTCTTTTCTTTCTTTGACAATTTTTTTTCTTTCCTTTTTCTTTCTTTCTTTCTTTGAAAAACAATTCTCTATACCTTCTTTCTGTTTTTGATGAATTATTTTTCTTTTTTGCATAATTCAACTTTAGCGCCAATTCTAATATTTGTTCATTTTTTTTACCCATTTTGTTATCTTTCCCCCCCCACACCTCTCAGAGGTATATTTAATATGACCATGTGCAAAAAAAAAAAATTCTCAAGAAACTAGTTTAAAAAAGGTAAATATTAACATACACTGAACATGATTCCCTAACCTCGAGTCATAAAATAACCCTAGAATGTTTGACATATTATAATGGATATTGTGTTTTTTCCACCAAGACATTACAAAGATGGAGAGCAACTACCAAGGTAAGTGGAACGCCGGCATGATGGGAGACTTCTGCTGGATGCTCTTGTGTGACATCCTGGAGGCAAAATACAGCAGATCATCTAAGAAAACACACTTCTAACTGTCTGCCGTACTATGAATTGTGTACATTGTCTCATCCAAGTATATTTATTCCGTCAATGTTCTTTATCTATCCTGTTTTATCTGTAATAAGCTGCTGAAACTGTTGAAGTAAGCACATATATACTCTGTATATACTAAAATGAGACTATTTAAAAGACTGAAAACTAGAGGTGATAGAGCAAAACTGTTTATAAATTTGAATTCAGCACACCCAAATTAGTAAAAAACACCTATTCACATTCTTGCCTCAGACAAAAAATATTTTTTTGTAAACCAGTGTAATTAGTATTAGATAACCCACGAATGTTGATATTAACCGAAACTATATTACTCTTTTGGTTTTCTTTTTCTTCTCTCATATTTGTATTTGGTATGACCATGTGCAAAAAAAAAAAAATTCTCAAGAAACTAGTAATTCAAAAATGTAAATATTAACATACACTGAACATGATTCCCTAAACTCGCTAGACTGGTTGACATACTGTTAAAATAAATGATTGATACTACTATACATATTAACCAACCATTTAGCATGAATAGGATGTCACACAAGATTAGTTTCTTAAGACGAGTTTAACAGGTAAATTAAGAATTTCCTTCACCTAGACTGGTTGCTTGACCAAAATTAAAGAGCCCACATGGTACTACTATAGGGAGAGGGAGTGGCACTAAAAAAAGGCACTTTTGATATACGTGTATATATGTAGGAATAATCTACTCAAGTTTCACTATAAGGATCTTCAGGGTTAAATCCACTGAATTAATCAAGATATTGATTAATTGCAGTTAACTGCACAAGTGGATTTTATGGTTATGACCATTATATATATATATATATATATATATATATATTATATATAGGCACTAAAAATGGCACAAATATTAAAAATAGATTTATATATAGGCACTAAATATGTGTGTGTGTGTGTGTGTGTGTGTGTGTGTGTGTGTATATAAGCACGTTTTTATACATTACAGGTGCATATGCACGCAAATAGATACATACATACATTTTTCCCAATTATTTTTTTATTTCATATTTTTCTTTCTAGTAATTTTTTCTGAATTTTTGACTGCACTTTTCTCCTTTTATTTCCTTTTTATCCCCGCCGCCACGCTCACACCTGTCTTTTGTCTTTTCTTTTTGATTCAGAAATCCCAACTCAGAATAAATTTACATTTCTGACCTATTCCGTACGGCCTTAGGCTTCTTTTTCTAAAGTGCAAAATGTATTTTTATTTACTTATATATTTTTTTTTTTTTTTACTTATATTTACTCACTTATTTATCTCCCTGCATTGATTTGCATATGTAGTCGTTACTAAGAAAATTGAATAACTCCACCCTTTAAAGGATTACAGTTCAAATCCACATTTATTTTTTCGAAAAAATTTTGATAACAGTCTTTAAAGCTAATATTATAAATCTTCTTTGTTTCACCAAATGTATCGCACCCCCCACTCTTATTTGGTTTTGTAGCCCAGTCTGTGGCACTTAGATTATGCTATATATGGGTAATTCCATGCCAAATCACCGCCCTGTCGCCTGGGGCATTAGAATGCACCGACTGCACCTCTGCAGAGGGGTAAGACTCCCCAATACAGTTAGTCATAGGAAATGGACTCGTCGACTAGAGTTCAAATCCTGGATGAGGCTATTTGAATTTCACATAGTGTTAATACCCTTGGGAAATGTATGCATCCTACTATTCTCCCTCCAGCTATGCATAAATAGTAGGCCAGAATGACTAACTGTTACACCACACACCTCCATGACTATTCCCTTTTTGCTAGCGCAAGACCAATGAGATTATTTTGTGTCTGAGGTGGAATGCCACACCTACTGCCAGCTCCCCATTTTACTGCACAAATCAGATTACCTAAGGTGTGCAACTCATGTCGGTGAGTCCATTTCCTATGACTAACCATTACACCATGCACCTGTGTATGTATATATATATATATATATATATTTACCAACCCCTCTGCACAAACAGGATGTGACACAACGTCAATTTCTTAACAGGTTTGAATTTAGAGTTTCCTTCTCATAGACTGGTTACCTAGCCATGGTTAAAGAGCCGAGTCTGTGCTGTTATTTACCCATAGATGGAGGGAGGATTGAATTCACAAGGGTATTAGCGCCATGTGAAATGCAAACAGCTTCGTCCAGGAATTGAACTTGTTTTGACGAGTCCATTTTCTATGACTAACCATTATACCATGCCCCTCCTATATATAGATATATATGTATGTGTGAGTGGGGATATATTTTCCACAATTTTTTATTTATTTTTCCATTCCACTAATTTTTCTTATTTCCTGATTAAGATGAATGATGATGATGATGTGATATTAATGATAATGATGATTGTGATGCTGGTGACAACAGGAATTTTTGACTCAAGATAAGAACATTACTAAAACGATGAACGCACTGGAGAGAATGTTTGCTGTCATTCAAGGAAAATACCAGAGATATAACTGACATATGTATATATACACAGATATACATATGTATATATATTTACAAAAACATGCATATATACACAAACATACATATATGTATATAAATATATATATATATATGAATATTCATACATATGTAACATTAAAAATATATATATACATATATACAACACATGCACACACATATGTATATATATATATATATATATATATATATATATATATATATATATAAATATTCATACATATGTAAACATTAAAAATATATATATACATATATACAAACACATATATATATATAAAAATATATATGAATATTCATACATATGTAAACATTAAAAAAATATATATACATATAATACAAACACATGACACATATATATATATATATATATATATATATATATGAATATTCATACATATGTAAACATTAAAATTATATATAAATATATATATATATATATATATATATATATAAAAACACATACGCACAAACACATACATATAAACACATACACATATATACACATATATACACATACACATATATACACATACAAACACATACACATATATACACATACAAACACATACACATATATACAAATACATACACAACACATATATCCAAACACATACACAAACATATATACATTCAAACATACACAAACATATATATATTCCAAACACATATACAAACACATACAAAACATATATATATTCCAAACACATACACAAACATATATATATTCCAAACACATACACAAACATATATATATCCAAACACATACACAAAATATATATCCAAACACATACACAAACATATATATATTCCACACATACACAACACACATATATATACACAAACACATACATACAAACATATTATATATCAAACAATACACATACACAAACATATATATCCAAACACATATATATATATATATATATATATAAACATACACACACAGACTAAATATATATATGCTAATGTTTTATAGACAATAACCATTCCACTGTGATTGATGAAAAAACAAACATTGCAAAAATACATAAATAAAAGTAATCAATAAATGCACTTAGTGAGCGCAGTTGCACCTGCAAGAAACACTCCACCCAAAACGGTCGGCCCCTTTCCCCCACACCCCCACATTGTATTACAAGAATAACTAAACCTCAGTTTCTATTGTCCTCCTTGCCAACTGATCATGCTAATAAACAATGCTGGTGTGAATGGGGGGGGGACTCTTGCTGTCACTTGACATCCAATGAAAACCACCAGATATTATTAGCACATAAAAATCAAATAAACAAACAAAGAAAAATCAATACAAGAAATAATGTATCTCACAATTAGTTAAACACCAGAAAATAAATGGTAATAATGTAACATAATAGAAGGGGTGGGGGTAGACAGGAGTGTAACGGTGAGACGTAAATTAGCACAGAAAAGGTTTTAGAAGAAAAATAAGAATTGTGTGTTAGATTAGAATGGAAAAGCTTAAGGATGAATCATCATAATATAATAATCATGGCATTTTTCTATTGGACGAGCCATGAGAAGTGAGAGGTGGGAAAGAGAAAGAGTGAGAGAGTGGAGAAAGTCTGGTATGATGCATTAACAGAGTGAGACATGGTGCCTTGCTCTCGGCAGTTTTGGCTTGGGGATAATAAAACTCTCATGAGAAAAAGAAGTGGCCTCAAGAATTGCGTGTTAGATTAGAATGGAAATGTTTAAGGATGAATCATCATAAGACCACATCTTTCTACTGGACGAGCCAATCTGGCAAAATGGGAGAGATGAAGAGTGAGAGTTGAGAGTGTGGAGCGAATCTGGTACGTTGCATTAACAGAGTGAGACATGGTGCCCTTGATCTTGGTAGTTTTGAATCGGGGAAAATAAAAATCTCATGCAAAAAAGAAGTGGCCTTGTGTTATTACTAAAAACTCTAAATGGCACAAGGCAAGATATACCCCAGCACCCCAAGTTTGGTTTCCAGATTCCAAATATCCAGGAATTGTCAACCAACTGAATATCAGTCCAGCAACCAAGATTCGAGCCTCTCCAATATAGTACCAGTCCAGAGATAAGTATACAACTATTATTCCTATATCAACATATTATCAGTCTATAACAAAATAATAGCGAAACGTAACAATAATGATAGTAAGAAAAATTTGCTGTTTAGTGGATATTGCCATTCTAGCAGAACATAGATAGGACCCAAACAGGTCATAACCAGGACATTAAGTCCCTTAACCAATGCCTTCTAGCACATATATATGATAAAAATGGTTAGGGGGTGCCATAAGGGCAATAGGGTCAGAACAATCATATATATATTTACCGACCCTCCGCACGAGCAGGATGTGACACAAGGTCAATTTCTTAAGCGGAGTTTAACAGGTTTGAATTCAGAGTTTTCCTTCTCCTAGACCGGTTGCCTAACCAAGGTTAAAGAGCCCAGTCTGCCCTACTATTTACCCATAGCTGGAGGGAGAGTAGAATTCATACCTTTCCCAAGGGTATTAGCGCTAAGTAAAATGCAATTACCACGTCCAGGATTTTAACTTGGGGCGACGAGTCCATTTCCTATGACTTTAACCATTACACCACGCGCTTTCAGAACAATCATATAGGTGCTTGACATGACCAGCCAGAGCGGACCTCTCCAATTGTCTGTCTAGCCTAAGTGGTGTGTTGCCAGTCATAGACTGCTCAGTTATAACCATCCTTGTAGAATAACAGTAGTGGCACTTTTTAACCTATAGCAAGAGGGATGAGGGGAGTTCATTTCTTTCCCAAGGGTTTTAGTCAGAAAGTGTAGGCAATAGCATAACTGGAGTTTGAACTCACTATGATTTTGCAGTCCAGTACTTTACCCACTACACAAAAGGGACTCCTCCACTTCTGTTATAGTTTAATTTTTGTTTAATAGCATATCAACTATCATGGGTTAATTAGTGCCAAAGCCATCCTTTGAACTGGCTTACTATGATTTTGCAGTACAGCATGTTAGTCACACTATTTCTTGGAATTTTTAAGATGAGGCTTGATAATTAGTACTATTTGGATTATTTGAACTATTGTCCTCATCTTCATTGTTTTATGTACAATATTTCGGCCGATGTGCCCTCTGGCTTTCTTCAGGTATTTCTTGTCAGACTCTGGAACTTTCTCGGACTCAGGAACCTTCTTGTTGGACACACAGCCTAGTGGATAAAGGAGTCAGGTTAAGACAGTTCTAAATGACAGTTATCTAGACTGCAGGTTCAATCCTGGTTAGGGACAGCAGTAACAGAATAATAATTAACACAGCTTAACACCTGTACCCCAGCTATGGTTAGCGGAATGAGAACAGGACACACACGTGACTGAATAAAGGGTTAGGTTCAAAATTCAGTGATGACTCCTGATTATGACAAGAAGGTTCCTGAGTCCGAGATGGTTTCCAAGTCTGAGAAAGTTCCTGAGTCTGACAAGAAATACCTGAAGAAGGTCGGAGGGCACATCAGTCGAAACATTGTACAGATAACAATGAAGATGAGGACAATAGTCCGAATAATCCAAATAATACTAAGCATGTTAGTCACTACACTAAGGCGATGCCTCCACTTTGGTTATGGTTTGATTTCTTTGTTTAATGGTATATCAACCTTCATTGGTTGTTCAGTGCCAAAGCCATCCTTGTAAAAAAACAGTAGTGGTACTATTTAACCCATAGATGATGGTTCATTGCTTTCTCGAAAGTGAAAGTAATAGTGGTGAAAGTGAAAGTAATAGCATGACTGGTGTTTGAACTCGCTAACTATGATTTTGCAGTGCAGCACATTAGCCACAGCATCAAGGGGACCCCACACACCTCTGTTATGGTTTGATTTCTTTGTTTAATGGCATATCAACCATTGCAGGTTATTCAATGTGAAGGTAATAGCCTGACCAGAGTTTGAACTCGCTTACTATGATTTCGCAGTCTAGCATGTGAGCCACTATGCAATGAAAACTCCCCTACCTGTTATGATTTGATTTCTTTTAATGCCAAAGCCATCCTTGTAGAATAACAGTAGTGGTACTATTTAACCTAAAAGCAGGAGGGATGAGGAGAGATTCATTTCTTTCCAAAGAGTTTTAGTCAAAAGTGAAGGTAATAGCATGACTGGAGTTTGAACTCTCTTACTATGATTTTGCAGAGCAGCACATTAGCCACAGCACCAAGGGGATACCTCCATCTCTGTTATGGTTTGATTTTTTTTTGTGTTTAATGGCATATCAACCTTTGTGGGTTATTCAATATAGTAATAGCATGACTGGAGTTTGAACTCACTTACTATGATTTTGCAGTGCAGGACGTTAGCGATGATGCCATCTGGACTCCCTCTGATAATTCTGATGATGATCTTGAAAAAACAAGAGAAAAAAAAAAAGAAAAAACAAAACAAACAAACAATAGAAACAAACCATTTAGAGTTGTAATGAAAAGAAAGTCAGGGAAAATAACTTGATTGAATTAGTAAGTGTCATAAAGCCACTAATAAACTGGGGAAATGTTTGTAATAAAAGCAAGAAGCAGACAAAAGAAAAAAGAAGAAAAAAACAAAAACTAATAACAATGGAGGAAGCAGCAGCAGCAGCAGCAACTGATGACAATGACAACAACAATAACAATAAAAGGAATTGGAAAGGGGGAAACAATAGAAAAAGAGAGACTGACCAAAATCTAATTGAATTATTTGTACATTACTTGCAAATTTTGTTTTCAATTCAAGACAAAATAAACAAAATGAAATTAAACCTTACTAGCCCAGAAAATATTGTTTAGATACATGACAGAAGGACACACTCACACATATGAAAAGAGAGAGAGAGAGGCAATAAACATGGATATAATAGTAATGATTGCCCCATTATTTCTACACACACACCACATATATATATATATATATTATATATATGTATGTTTGGTACTTCACCTCAGGAAGACAATCTCCCTTGTCTACTACTTGTGAAAAGGGGATAGCCTCTCTTGCTGTCCAGCTGACACAGACAATAGGCCACTCTGCCATATATATATATATAAGAGAGGTGCGTGTTCAAATGGTTAGAGTCGGAGGAAATGATACTCGTCGCACCAAGTTCAATTCCTGGATGAAGCTGTTTGCATTTCACATAAAGCTAATACCCTTGAGAAAGGTATGAATCCAATTCTCCCTCCAGGGCAGACTGGGCTCTTTAACCATGGTTCGGTAACCAGTCTAGAAAGAAAAACTGAATTGAAACCTGTTAAATTCCACTTAAGAAATTGACCTTGTGTCACATCCTGCTCATGCGGAGGGGTTGGTGTGTGTGTGTGTGTGTGTATATATATAATATATATATATGTATATAGATAGATAGATAGATAGATAGAGAGAGAGAGAGAAATAGAGAGAGAGAGAGAGATAGAGAGAGAGAAATAGCACAGTCAGTAGAGCATCTGCCTGGGAACCACAAGGTTCCTATTTCGGTACTGGCCCTCGCCAACTCAGCGTATGAGTAGCATGGGGATCTCTGTGGTAAAGTGAGGAGCTGATGGTAAGTGTGTGTGTTTTCAATTCAAGACAAAATAAGTAAAATGGTAGGTGTGGCTTTCCACCTCAGGAAGGCAATCCCCCTGATCTAGCGCTTGCAAAAAGGAGATAGATTCCCTCGCTGTCCAGTTGATACAATGTAATTAGCACAAGGTCAGTATTGGGTTACAGCCTGTCCCTTTATTTTTGTCTGGTAACAAGACGCTAGTTACAGCCTTTCTGTGAAAGTGAGCATGATATGTGGATTCTACACAAATTCTAAACATGTACCGTATTTGACGGCATATAAGACTCCCCCCCCATTTCAGTAGGAAAAAAAGCTTTTAGTATATTTAAGCATATATTGTTGAAAACAGTCTAGCTATGCATCACACAAGCAGAAACATAGCTGTATAAAAGCAATTTGGCAGTACAGGCAAGCAATAAGCATATGGCAAGCCCCAACCCCTTTTTATCATATGGGTGCTAGAAGGCGGTGGCTGCGGGTCTACATGTCCTGGGAATGACGTTAAACTCTATCTGATGGTGAGGTTCCAGTTTTGGAGGTTTGGGGAATGTGGAGCACCCCTTCATCACCATTGCTCTCTGGTCCACTCCGACCCGGAGTGGTAGTACCTGTTAGGGTCCCATCTATGGGTTAAATAGAAAAATGTATTTATAAAAAAATTGTATTATCCATTAAGAATTGATTTATTTCAAAACTTTATCGGCATTAAATAACCCACTGAGGTTGAAATGCCGTAAAACAAACCAAACCAATAAGCATACACAAGACATCTCAATAGCAGCAAATAATAATAATAAAATTAATAATAATAATAAACTTCACCTACGATGTATAAGATGCAGGGTAATTTTTTAAGCCAAAATTTTGGAAAAAAAGGGCATCAAATATGGTACTTGGACTTTTTATGAATCCTATTTTACCATATGCCAATTTGGAAATGGTTTTCTTTAAATCTTTAGAAAATTGCCAAATACAATAGTAAAGAAATAATAATGAAAATGTATTCACTATTCAACAGTTTATCACAGCTGAAGCATTAAGCTTTCGTGTCATGTGTAATAATAAGGAGAGTGAGAGAAACAATATATTTCTATGAATTTATTCCTTTAGAAAATACTTATCCATTTTCATTTGAAGTGCAATCTTATAACGTCTTTCTTTTTCTGTGTGCATAACACTGACATTCTTTCACCAATCTGATCTGTATAGTAAAGTGGGAGTTCTTGGCTGATGTAGTGCTCCACCTCAGGAAGACAATCTCCCTGGTCTAGCACTTGCAAAAAGGGGACAGACTCCCTCCCTGTCCAGTTTATACAATGTAGTTAGCACAAGGCCTGTATTTGGTTACAGCCTGTCCCTTTGCATGTGTCTGGTAATTAGACACTAGTTACAGCCTTCCTGTGAAAGTGAGCATGATATGTTGATTCTACACAAATTCTAAATATGTAGTTGGATTTTTAAAATCGACAGCAACACATAGGAGGAATATGCAGAAGATCGTAAGACCTGGTGCTTCCTTGTCAAACAAGGAATGAAAAGGAGAGAAAAAAGAGGAAAGAAGCCGCCACAGAAAAGAGAGCCATAAGGAAGGAGAGACAACAGCATCTCCAGCAAGCATCACTGTTTGTTTGCAATCACTGCACCAGAGATTGCCATTCAAAAATTGGTCTGATCAGCCACTCGTGCAGTTGCAGATAAAAATAATTTTAAAAGTGGACACTACACCATCGTCTTTAGTAGACGGAAGGATGCCAACAACAATATTACCATATGCCAATTTGGAAATGGTTTTCTTTAAATCTTTAGAAAATTGCCGAAATACAATAGTAAAGAAATAATAATGAAAATGTATTCACTATTCAACAGTTTATCACAGCTGAAGCAATAAGCTTTCGTGTCATGTGTAATAATAAGGAGTGTGAGAGAAACAATATATTTCTATGAATTTATTCCTTTAGAAAATACTTATCAATTTTCATTTGAAGTGCAAGCTTAACGTCTTTCTTTTTCTGAGTGCATAACACTGACATTCTTTCACAAAAGATTTGTTCAATGCTTATTATTAATTGGAATGCAAAATCCCAAAACATTGTATCAAATTCTTTTATTTTCTTTTTTACCAGAATCTTCACTGTTCTCTTCTCGTTGGTCATGACATTTTAAAATATTAACGTGCTAATTGAGATTGGATCTGTGTTATTCAGAATTTGGCATCAATTTATGAAACATATCAAGTCAAGAATCGTGCTTTTCAAAGTTATATTAATCAAAGACCTGCTGAATATATATATCTTATTATAATGGAGATTGTGTGTTTTTCTGTCTGTAACCGAAACTATATTACTACTCAAGTCACAATTCCCTTAATTATTTACGTCAAATTCTCCATGATTTCATTCTTTTAAACCTTCAGTTATTAATAAAAATTGTTTTACATTATTAATACTGTTGACCATATCTACGTACTAATAACATGCAATTGTATTTATATATACAACAAAATAGCGGTTTACAGTTTGAACGAGAAGGTTAATTTGCATATTGATATTTAAAATTTGATTTTAATAAATATGTGCTTGGTATTATTGATTTCTAATTGTTTGGTTTTATCTTAAGAAATATAAACAAAAATCTCGTGGATAAATCTTAAAAGAAATTTATTTACACGAAGAAATAACTGTAATATTATCCTTTACTTCCTATTTTAACTAAATAGTTAAATTAGGAAAATTTACCAATGAAAGAGGGGAGTAATGGAAAATGATGGAATAGTTAGTTTCAAAGTTGTTCTATTTTTCAATCATACCCCCTCTGTTGCAGATCTTTTTATCTGCATTCTTAGTCAGTTTCATTAGCCTTTCTAATTTAATATGATATTTTATTATATCAAAACTTAAATACTTGCACCCGGAGGGTGCATATATTTGCTAGTATATATAATATACCAAGCGTGTTGGTAAATCCTTGCGATGAGAAAAAAAACAGAATAGTTTGATTGTAAAAATATACTACCAAACATCAACCAAAAAAAAAAAATTTGAAAAAAAGAAAAGACCAAGATATTCGTACCAACAAAAAATAATCTATTGGTACAGTATTGGCCAAAGAAAAAACAATTTATATATATATATATATATTATATATATAAATTATTATATAATATAAATAATATAATGCTAAGAAGTAATAAGTTGTGTGGAAAATCTTTATGCGATAATGTAGGGGGTATCTAGGTTCCAATCGACAGTCTAAACACTCCCAACTGTATCACGCTCCAAAATCCAATATCCAAATTAATTCTTTGTCCTGCTCATCTCGACAAAAAAAAATACTACTGCAGTCATTCTCCCTGGTCTGTGAGAATAAGTCCTTTAAATACACCTCAATTTCACCACATCCGGGCTCTCACTCATAATTGTTGTCCGTGCAGCACGTGCGACCACCTACATCTGGGCCACTATGCTATTTCTTATTTCACTGATCGTTCACAGCTCTCACATTCTGAAGGAAGCGGGTTCGACTCTAGGTCAGTCCTACACACCAGGCAAAGCCTAGCCCACTTGCTTCGAGAATACGGCAAGTCTTCATGCCCGCCACTCTCTCTGTCACACCATGTTGCATGAGGTAGGTCTCCTCTCTCACTACAATAAGTAAGAGTAGCAAAGACATGAAGTCAATGGCATTTGGTAATTAACAATTTGAAAATCCCAAATGCAAGAAACTTTCAGTTACCTCGCGCCATAGACATCATGTCTTTTTAACCTAAATTAGTTATACAAGCTCTGTCAATGATAGTAAGCGATATTTACTTATAAATATAGCAACAATATCAATATCATTACCAAGGGGCCGGGTTAGCTCAGTCGGTAGAGCGTTCGGCTAGAAACCGCAAGGTTCCTAGTTTCGATACCGGTCCCCGCCAACTCAGCATATGAGTAGCACAGGGATCTGTGTGGTAAAGTAAGAAGCTGATGGTAGGTGTGGCGCTCCACCCCAGATGCTAAAAACAATCTCTACTTGGTCTAGCGCTATTGAAAAATACTCCCTCGCTGACTGGCTGATACCGACTTTAGGCCGCCCCGTTGACTTTACTTTATATATATATATATATATATATATATATATATATATATATACATGTAGAATTAAACAAAAGACACATCTCCTGTTTAACAATTTTATTTTTGATCTTTTCGAGTTTTCTGGCCAACTTTTTAATATTTGGGTGGAATTCGTGGATAAGTCTACCAAAGTTCAGGTCCCGAGTATTTCGGCACTTCAAAGTGCCATCATCAGGGGTGATGCGTTCCAGTTTTGTTTTATTTTAATTATATTAATGTGGAGGCTGGAAGGAGAAGAATTGATGAGAAAGGAGTTATAGGCATTTTAAAGTGTGTGTACTGCATTGGAAATTAATTTTGTTTAAGGATGGTTTGTATTGTTTTATGTATAAAGCTTCTAGTATTTGGAGTTTTTGTTTATTTTTTTCTTTGTGCAGAATGTGTGCATTTTCTGTTAGAATATTTCAAAATGAAAGAATGCTGCCCAAATACACACACACATATATATATATATATATATATATATATATATATTTCTCTGGCATTCATCTTTTTCTCTCTATATATATATATTATATATACTAGCAAATATATGCACCCTCCGAGTGCAAGTATTTAAGTTTTAATGTAATAAAATATTGTATTAAATTAGAAAGGCTAATGAAACTAAATAAGAATACAGATAAAAAGATTTGAAACAGAGGGAGTATAATAAAAAATTTGAAACAGAGGGAGTATAATAAAAAATGGAACAACTGAAACTTACTCTTCCATCACTCTCGTCTTTCATTGTTATTTTTTCTAATTTAAGTATTTAGTTATAAGAGGAAGTAAAGAATAAAATGACAGTTATTTTATCTTGTTAATGGATTTCATTTAAGATTCATTGAAGAGATTTTTGCTTATATTCATTGAAATAAAACCAAACAGTTAGAAATCAATAATACAAGCACATATTTATTAAATTCGATTTTTTAATATTAATATGCAAATTAGCCTTCCCGTTAACACTGTAAACCGCTATTTTGTTGTATATATAAATATAATTGCATGTTATCAGTACGTAGACATACTTAACAGTATTAATAATGTAAGATAATTTTATTAATAATTGAGATTTAGATAAAAATAAAATCATGGAGAATGTGATGTAAATAACTAAGGGAATTGTGACTTGAGTAGGAATATAGTTTCGGTTACAGACAGAAAAACACACAATCTCCATTATAATAAGATATATATATAATTTCCTATACACCCATCTCCCATTCCTCTCTATCTCTCTCCCTATATATATATATACCATTTTTCTCTCCCTCCCTTAGCTCAGTTGGTAGAACATTCGGCTAGAAACCACAAGGTTCCTAGTTCGATATGAAGTTAATTAAGAAGGGACGGTTTAGCTCAGTAAGTAGTGTGTTCGGCAAGTAATCACAAGGTTCTTGGTTCAATACCGGTCCTTGCCAACTCAGTGTATGAGTAGCACAGGGATCTGTGCAGTAAAGTAAGGAGCTGATGGTAGGTGTGGCACTCCACCTCAGACACAAAAAAACAATCTCCTTGGTCTAGTGCTAGTGAAAAGGGGATAGACTCCCTTGCTGATTGGCTGATACTGACTTTAGGCCACCTCAACGACTTTACTTATATACATGTATCTCCCTATTCCATATCCTCTCTCAATTTATGTATAAATATGTATTTATAT
Source organism: Doryteuthis pealeii (assembly GCA_023376005.1). Taxonomy (NCBI): domain Eukaryota; kingdom Metazoa; phylum Mollusca; class Cephalopoda; order Myopsida; family Loliginidae; genus Doryteuthis; species Doryteuthis pealeii. Next base: position 17,482,789 of record CM042169.1, read on the forward strand.
GCCTATCCTCTCTCACTCTCAATATACATATCTCCTAATCTCATATCCCCCCTCTCTCTCTCTCATATACATCCCTTATCTTGGTACATCACCCCATTTATCTCTCTCCCATATCTCCTTAATTATCTCCATCTGCCTTATCTTCCAATATTTGTGTCTCTTGTGAATATATATATATATATATATACATATATATGCCTATCTAGATACAATGTTATGTATGCATCCTTATCATCCTGTTGATGTGATAATAAAAGAATGCACCATATGCCCCTTACACCACCAACAAATTTCTTTATACATGTTTACCATTAATGTTCCTGCAGGAGCATGATGGGAATGGTCACAGGAATGTGGGGGCTTCATTGTGTTACCCAGGCAACCAAACACCTCATAACTCAGTCCCACTGAGCACACAGTGTGAAGAATGAAAT
>CM042169.1:17485722-17488222 GCA_023376005.1 Doryteuthis pealeii
CGGAGCAATTCATCAGGGAATAATCCCTTTTTCCAGTCATCTACTCTTATTAACATCCCGGCTGTATCCATTTTCAAGTACGTGGGTGTACCACCCCACGTAATTCCAGAACCTACCTGGCTCAGTCTATGTTTATTTAAATGTCTACATTTGTTTGTTAACTCAGATCGCAAGTTCAATATCTACCCTGGGTCTCTGCATTCTGCTAATTTTAATTTCTCATTTCAACACAGCATACAGGGTCTTTCATTTCCTTTTATGTGAAGGTGCCCTTTTTATTATTCTCCACTCTACCCCCGGCTCTCTACATGCTTTTCTTTTAGTTCCCACACATATTTTGCCAGTGTGGTTGTTTCACTATATCTTCTATCCCTAAATGATAACTTGTGCTGTGCTATCCTATATGCTTTACAGGTTAGCTCTTTTTATTGAGCACTCTTTAACTCGATTTTATTAAACCAGAAGTAAATTTATTTACTTTGTGGATTGGCAAAAATCTGTTATATATACTAGCAAATATATGCACCCTCCGGGTGCAAGTATTTAAGTTTTAATATAATAAAATATCATATTAAATTAGAAAGGCTAATGAAACTGAATAAGAATGTAGATAAAAAGATTTGGAACAGAGGGGGTATGATTGAAAAATAGAACAACTTTGAAACTATTCCATCATTTTCCCTTACTCCCGTCTTTCATTGTTAAATTTTCCTAATTTAACTGTTTAGTTAAAATAGGAAGTAAATAATAATATTAGTTATTTCTTCTTGTTAAGAGATTTCTTTTAAGATTTATTGAAGAGATTTTTGCTCATATTCATTAAGATAAAACCAAAAAATTAGAAATCAATAATACTAAGCACATATTTATTAAAATCAAATTTTTAAGATCAATATGCAAATTAGCCTTCCCATTCACACTGTAAACCGCTATTTTGTTGTATATATAAATACAATTGCATATTGTTAGTATGTAGATATGGTCAACAGTATTAATAATCTAAAAACAATTTTATTAATAATTGAGGTTTAAATGAAAATAAAATCATGGAGAATGTGACATAAAAAACAAAGGAATTGTTACTTGAGTAGTAATATAGTTTCGGTTACAGACAGAAAAACACACAATCTCCATTATAATAAGATATATATTATATATGAGAGCTTGTACCTAGGTAGTAATATCTCATCCACAGAAAGCACAAATAGGGAAGGCGTGGTCTGCTATAAACTGATTATTAGTCATATGGAAATCAGATCTCATTGAAAAGTTTGTACAGACATATAGAATAAAACAGGAATTCATCCAAACTATAGCCATATCAGTACTATTGTATGGTTGCACCATTTGAACTTTAAATTCCTGGAGAAAAAGTGAGATTGAACCAACACAAGGATATTGCATGCTCCTTTTTAAAAATCCCAGAAGATACACCCTGCAAAACAGCAGCTGTATGGCCACTTATCTCCCAGCTTACAAACCATCCAAGTAAGATGAACAAAACATGCTGGGCATTTCTGGAGAAGTAATGGTGAAATAAGCAACCTTCCTACACATTGACATACTTACTTCACCTAGATGGGCGGTCGGAGAGGACCGCTCTGATGGAAGGCTGGTCATGTCAAGCTGTAGCACCTATATGATTGTTCCAACCCTTTTGCCCTTATCGCAAGTCTCAACCCAATATGTGCTAAAAGGCAGCGGCTGAGGGGCTTAGTGTTCTGGTATGATGTTAAACTGCATCTAATGGTGACATTCCAATTCTGGAGCTCTGGGGAATATGGAGTACCCCTTTATCACCATTACTCCAGGCCACTCAGACCCAGAGTGGTAATACCTGTTAGGGTACCATCTATTGGTTAAATAGAAGAAAATGAGTTTTAAAAAAATGTGATTAAAAAATTTTTTAGAGTTTTTTTTTTCACTACACATTCTTCTTCTCAATTTCCTCTTTAATTTTACATCATTTTTCAAATGTATTATTTAGAATCTTCTTCATTTTCTTCTTCTGCCACTTCCATCCTATCTTCAAAATCATATTTTCATTCTTCTTCTTCAAGATCATATTTTAATTCTTATTTTCTTTTCTTCCTTCCATATCATATTTTTATTCTTCCTTATCATTTCATTCTTCTTCTTCAGTTCATTTTCATTCTTCTTTCTTCAGTATCATTTTCATTCTTCTTTTTTTCTTCTTTTCTTCAGTTCATTCATTCATTCATCAGTTCATTTTCATTCTTCTTTCTTCTTTCTTCAGTATCATTTTCATTCTTCTTTCTTCAGTTCTTTCTTCTTTCTTCAGTATCATTTTCATTCTTTCTTCTTTCTTCAGTATCATTTTCATTCTTCTTCTTTCTTCAGTATCATTTTCATCTTCTTTCTTCAGTATCATTTTTCATTCTTCTTTCTTCAGTATCATTTTCATTCTTCTCATTCTTCAGTCATTTCATTCTTTCATTCTTCAGTATCATTTTCATTCTTCTTCAGTCTTCAGTATCAT
>CM042169.1:17495655-17550655 GCA_023376005.1 Doryteuthis pealeii
CTGAATTTTGAATACTAACTTTTTCTAAAGTTATCGTACAATCTATGTATAAAATAATTATGATTTAAACTCATTTGATGCACAGTTGCAGTAGCAAACCGATGAAACAACTTACCCGATTTAAGACCTCTGATTTAGATCAAGTATGTAGTGGTGGGAAAGATGTATCTGCTGAGAAAAATCATATCTGATTTGAATACTACTTTTTTCTAACAAGTTTTATTCTACAATCTATGTATAATATTATGTTTAAAACTCATTGAGCACAGGCAGTTAGCAAACCCGGATGAACGACATACCGGATTTAATGACCCATGATTTTAGATCAAGAGTAGTGGGAAAGATGCATCTGCTGAGAAAAAAATCATATCTATTGAATTACTAACTTTTTACAAGTTATCTACCAAATCCTACGTATAAATAATTATGTTTAAACTCATTTTTGATGCACAGTTAGCAGTAGCCAAACCGGATGAAAACGACATACCGGACTTTAATGACCTCTGATTTAGATCAAGATGTAGTTGGTGGGAAAGATGGCATCTGCTGAGAAAAATCATATCTGATTTGACATACTAACTTTCTACAAGTTTATCTACATCTATGTTAAATAATTATGAACTCATTAGATGCACAGTGCAGTTTGCAAACCGGATGAAACGACATACCGGATTTAATGACCTCTGATTAGATCAAGATGTAGTGGTGGGAAAGATGCATCTGCTGAGAAAAATCATATCTGAATTTTGAAATACCTAACTTTTTTCTACAAGTTTATCTACAAATCTATGTATAAATAATTATGTTTAAAATCATTGATGCACAGTGCAGTAGCCAAAACCGGATGAAACACATACCGGATTTAATTGACCCTCTGATTTTAGGATTCAAGATGTAGTGGGGTGGGAAAGACTGCATCTGCTGGAGAAAATCATATCTTGAAATTTGAATACTAACTTCTAACCCCAGTGCAATTTGCAGCCCTGTCGAATGCATGGACTGACCTCTGCAGAGGTTAGACTCCCCCAATGGACGCCACCTGTGGATGTGGGAAGCGACCCGTGATGCTTAAGGATAGAGCCCAGATGGATGGCAGTTCATGACTTGCAATTACCCTCTTTGGCCCATCTTGGGCTAGATGGGCGGTCAGAAAAGGCCCCCTCCTCTGGTCCATCAAGCCCTAGGTACCTTATTATGATTTCCAACCCTATGCCCTTATGGCCGCCAAAGAAGACATCCACCGTCTCGCCTGCCATCACATCCGGGTTGTTGAAACGTTTATACGCAGTGCAGGGGTCCATCGCAAAGGCTTTGTTATAGCGCAGCCCTTAATTCATCACAAAAGCATCTCAAAATTAGCCAACACAACCTTGTTTTGTTTTTTTAAAATCATTGTCCTATCTAGATTATTAGTTTGAGAGAGAGAGAACGAAATGATAGGAACAGACCTAGATAGATTTTTTTTTAAAAAATGGTATGACACAGTGTTGATATATAGATTAAAGTCAATTAGGTAGAAAGAGACAAATAGATTGAATAGATAGGAACAAACTGTTGAAGATTTAAATCATTTATTACAAAATACACGTCAGTAATATTCTAAGATGCTTTAGATTTTTTTATATACACGAAGCTATCTAATTCATATTTGAATCTATCTCTCTGTCTTTCGCTTCTCTTCTCTTCTAAATATACAGACCCCCCTCTTCTCCTCTCTCTCTCTCTCTCTCTCTCTATCTATCTATCTATATATATATTATATATATTATATATATATATTTATATATGAATCTTTCTCTCTCTCTCTCTCAGTTATTATATATTATATATATATATAATACATACATTTGAATCTTCTCTCTCTCTCTCTTCTCTCTCATATTTTATATAATATATTAATATATATATACATACATGAAATTGTTTCTCTCTCTCTCTACATATATATATATACATTAAATCGTCTCTCTCATATATATACTTATATATATATATATATACATGAATCGTTCTCTCTCTTATATTATATATTACTATATTATATATTATAATATATACACATGAATCGTTCTCTCTCTCTTTATATAATATATATTACATGAATTCATTTCTCTCTCTCTCTTATATAATATATTATGAATCTTTCTTCTCTCCTCTCATTATTATATATATATATATTTTATATATGAATCTTTCTCCATATATATATATATATATATATTATATATACTATATAGAATCTTTCTCTCAATATATATATATATATATATATATATATATATATGAACTTTCGTCTCTCTCTCTCTCTCATATATATAATATATATATATAATATATATATATATATATATATATGAAATCTTTCTCTCTCTTTCTCTCACACTATATATATCTTTTCTCCCTCTCTCTCTCATATATTATATAACTGAGAATGTCTTTGTCTCTATCACCACTATTTTTATTGAGTTTATCTAGAAAATAATTAATGTTGAGAGGTTTGAAGGAATTCCCAGTTAATTATATATTATATGAGAGAGAGAGGGAAGAAAAAGATATATATATGTCTGAGGAGAGAGAGAGAAAGATTTTCATATATATATATTATATATATATATATAAATATTATATATATGAGAGAGAGAGAGAGAGAAAGATTCATATTATATATATATATATATATATATATATATATGAGAGAAAGATTCATATAATATATATATATATATATATATATATTATATATATGAGAGAAAGATTCATATATATATATATTATATATATATAAATGAGAGAGAGAGAGAAAGATTCATATATTATTATATAAGAGAGAGAGAGAATGATTCATGTATATAGTAATTTTATATAAGAGAGAGAGAACGATTCATGTGTTATTATATATATTATATATATATATTATATATATCGAGAAGAGAACGATTCATGCATATATATATATATATATATATATATATATGAGAGAGAACGATTAATGTATATATATTATATGAGAGGAGAGAGAGAACAATTCATGTATGTATATATATATATATATATATTATATAAGAGAGAGAGAGAGAGAGAGAAAGATTTCTGTATGTATATATAATATATATATATATATATATATGATGAGAGAGAGGAGAGAAAGATCATTATATATATATATATATATTATAAATATTATATATATAGATAGATAGATAGAGAGAGAGAGAGAGAGAGAGAAGAGAAGGAGGGGGGTCTGTATATTTAGAGAGAGAGAGACGAAGACAGAGAGATAGATTCAAATATGAATTTAGATAGCTTCGTGTATATACAAAAAAATCTAAAGCAGTCTTAGATATTACTGGACTGTATTTTGTAATAAATGATTTAAATCTATCACAGTTTGTTCCTATCTATTCATCTATTTGTCTCTTTCTACCTATTTACTTTAATCTATATATCAACACTTGTCATACCATTTTTTAAAAAAAATCTATCTAGGTCTGTTCCTATCATTTCTTCTCTCTCTCTCAAACTAATAATCTAGATAGGACACATGATTTTAAAAAACAAAACAAGGTGTGTTGCTATTTTGAGATGCTTTTTGTGCTGATTAAGGCTGCGCTATACAAAGCCTTTGCGATGGACCCCTGCACTGCGTATAAACGTTTCACAACCCGGATGTTGATGGCAGGCGAGACGGTGGATGTCTTCTTTGCGGCCATAAGGGCAATAGGGTTGGGAAAATCATATAGGTACTAGGGCTTGATGTGACCAGAGGAGGGGGCTTTTCTGACCGCCCATCTAGCCCAAGATAGGGCCAAAGGAGGAGTATTGCAAGTCATGAACTGCTCATCCATCTGGCTCTATCCTTAAGCATCACGGGTCGCTTCCCACATCCAACAGGTGGCTCCATTGGGGGAGTCTTAACCCCTCTGCAGAGGTGCAGTCCATGCATTCGACAGGGCTGCAATTGCACTGGGGTTAGAAAGTTAGTATTCAAATTCAGATATGATTTCTCAGCAGATGCATCTTTCCCACCCACTACATCTTGATCTAAATCAGAGGTCATTAAATCCGGTATGTCGTTTCATCCGGTTTGCTACTGCACTGTGCATCAAATGAGTTTAAACATAATTATTTATACATAGATTGTAGATAAACTTGTAGAAAAAAGTTAGTATTCAAATTCAGATATGATTTTTCTCAGCAGATGCATCTTTCCCACCACTACATCTTGATCTAAATCAGAGGTCATTAAATCCGGATGTCGTTTCATCCGGTTTGCAACTGCACTGTGCATCAAATGAGTTTAAACATAATTATTATACATAGATTGTAGATAAAACTTGTAGAAAAAAGTTAGTATTCAAATTCAGATATGATTTTTCTCAGCAGATGCATCTTTCCCACCACTACATCTTGATCTAAATCAGAGGTCATTAAATCCGGTATGTCGTTTCATCCGGTTTGCTACTGCACTGTGGCATCAAATGAGTTTAAACATAATTATTTATACATAGATGTAGATAAACTTGTAGAAAAAAGTTAGTATTCAAATTCAGATATGATTTTTCTCAGCAGATGCATCTTTCCCACCACTACATCTTGATCTAAATCAGAGTCATTAAATCCGGTATGTCGTTTCATCCGGTTTGCTACTGCACTGTGCATCAAATGAGTTTAAACATAATTATTTATACATAGATTGTAGATAAACTTGTAGAAAAAGTTAGTATTCAAATTCAGATATGATTTTCTCGCAGATACATCTTTCCCACCACTACATCTTGATCTAAATCAGAGGTCATTAAATCGGGTATGTCGTTTCATCCGGTTTGCTACTGCACTGTGCATCAAATGAGTTTAAACATAATTATTTATACATAGATTGTAGATAAACTTGTAGAAAAAAGTTAGTATTCAAATTCAGATATGATTTTTCTCAGCAGATGCATCTTTCCACCACTACATCTTGATCTAAAATCAGAGTCATTAAATCCGGTATGTCGTTTCATCCGGTTTGCTACTGCACTGTGCATCAAATGAGTTTAAACATAATTATTTATACATAGATTGTAGATAAACTTGTAGAAAAAAGTTAGTATTCAAATTCAGATATGATTTTTTCAGCAGATGCATCTTTCCCACCACTACATCTTGATCTAAATCAGAGGTCATTAAAATCCGGTATGTCGTTTCATCCGGTTTGCTACTGCACTGTGCATCAAATGAGTTTAAACATAATTATTTATACATAGATTGTAGATAAACTTGTAGAAAAAAGGTTTAGTATTTCAAATTCAGATATGTTTTTCTCAGCAGATGCATCTTTCCCACCACTACATTCTTTGATCTAAATCAGAGGTCATTTAAATCCGGTATGTCGTTTTCATCCGGTTTGCAACTGCACTGTGCATCAAATGAGTTTAAACATAATTATTTATACATAGATTGTAGATAAACTTGTAGAAAAAAAGTTAGTATTCAAATTCAGATATGATTTTTCTCAGCAGATGCATCTTTCCCACCACTACATCTTGATCTAAATCAGAGGTCATTAAATCCGGTATGTCGTTTCATCCGGTTTTGCAACTGCACTGTGCATCAAATGAGTTTAACATAATTATTTATACATAGAGTAGATAAACTTGTAGAAAAAAGTTAGTATTTTCAAATTCAGATATGATTTTTCTCAGCAGATGCATCTTCCCACCACTACAATTCTGACTTAAATCAGAGGTTCATTAAATCCGTTATTGTCGTTCATTCCGTTTGCCAACTGCACTGTGCATCAAATGAGTTTAAAATAATTATATACATAGATTGTAGATAAACTTGTAGAAAACAGTTAGTATTCAAATTTCAGATATGATTTTTCTCAGCAGATGCATCTTTCCCACAACTACATCTTGATTAAATCAGAGGTCATTAAATCCGGTATGTCGTTTCTCCGGTTTGCAACTGCACTGATGCATCAAATGAGTTTAAACATTAATTATTTATACATAGATTTGTAGATAAACTGTATAAAAAGTTTTATATTTCAAATTCAGATATGATTTTTCTCAGCAGATGCATCTTTCACCACTAATCTGATCTAAATTCAGAGGTCATTAAAATCCGGTATGTCGTTTCATCCGGTTTTGCAACTGCCACTGTGGCATCAATGAGTTTAAACATAATTATTTATACATAGATTGTAGATAAACTTTTTTTTTTTTTCTAGAAAAAAGTTAAAGTATTCAAATTCAGATTGATTTTTTCAGCAGATGCATCTTTCCCACCACTACATCTTGATCTAAATCAGAGGTCATTAAATCCGGGTATGTCGTTTCATCCGGTTTGCTACTGCACTTGTGCCATCAAAGAGTTTAAAAACATAATTAATTATACATAAGATTGTGATAAACTTGTAGAAAAAGTTAGTATTCAAATCAGATATGATTTTTTCTTTCAGCAGATGGCATCTTTCCCACCACTAATCTTGAATCTAAATCAGAGAGGTCACTTAAATCCGTATGTCGTTCATCCGGTTGCAACTGCCACCTGTGCATTCAAAATGAGTTTTTTTATTTTTTTTAATTTTTTGTTTATTATTGTTAGTTTTTTTTTTTTTTTTTTTTTTATTTTTTTTTTTTAATTTTTTTTTTTTTTTTTTTTTATATTAATATTTATTTATATTTTTTTTAATTCTTTTTTATTTTTTTTTTTTTTTTTTTTTTTTTTTTTTTTTATTTTTTTTTTATATTTTTCTTTTTTTTTTTTTTTTTTTTTTATTATTTTTTTTTATCTTTTTTTTTTTTTTTTTTTTTTTTTTCTTTTTCTTATTTTTTTTTTTTTATTTTTTATTATTTTTTTTTTTATTAAACCCATAATTATTATATCATAGATTGTAGATAACTTGGTAGAAAAAGTTAGTATTTCAAATTCAGATATGATTTTTCTCCCGCAGAGCCATCTTTCCCACCACATACATTCTTGATCTAAATTAGAGCTTTTAAATCCGGTATGTCGTTTCATCCGGTTTTGCTACTTGCACTGATGCATCAAATGAGTTTAAACATAATTATTTATACATAGATTGTAGATAAACTGTAGAAAAAAGTTAGTATTTCAATTCAGATATGATTTTTCTCAGCAGATGCATTTTTCCCACCCACTACTCTGATCTAAATCAAGAGTCATTAAATTCCGGTATGTCGTTTCATCCGGTTTTTGCTTACTGCACTGTGCATCAATGACGTTTAAACATAATTTATTTTATACATAGAATTGTAGGATAAACTTGTAGAAAAAGTTAGTATTCAAAATTCAGCAGATTAGATTTTTCTCAGCAGGATGCATCTTTCCCACCACTAACACTTTTGATCAAAATCAGAGGTCATAAATTCCGGTATGTCGTTTCATCGGTTGCAACTGCACTGTGCATCAACATGAGTTTAACAAATTATTTTCTATTACATTAGATTGTATATAAACTTGTTAGAAAAAAGTTCAGTATTCAAATTTCAGATATGTTTTCTCAGCAGATGCATCTTTCCCACCACTACACTTGACTAAAATCAGAGGTCATTAAATCCGTTGTCGTTTCATCCGGTTTGACAACTGCCATGTGCATCAAATGAGTTTTTAAACATAATTATTTATACATAGATTGTTAGATAAAATTGTAGAAAAAAGTTAATTTCAAATTCAGATTTATGATTTTTTCTCAGCAGATGCATCTTTCCACCACTAACATTCTTTGATCTAAATCAGAGGTCATTTATCCGGTATGTCGGTTTCACCGGTTTGGCTACTGCCTGTGCATTCAAAAGAAGTTTTAAACATAATTATTTTATACAATAGATTTGTAGATAAAACTTGTAGAAAAAAGTGTATTCAAATTTCGATATGATTTTTTTTTCTCAAAAAAAAAAGGGGGGGGGCAAGATGCATCTTTTTCCCACCACTACAATCTTGATCTAACAAGAGGTCATTAATCCGGTATGTTCGTTTTCATTCCGGTTTGCAAACTGCACTGTGCATCAAATGAGTTTTAAACAATTAATTATTTATACAAGATTGTAGATAAACTTGTAGAAAAAGTTGTATCACATTCAGTATATGATTTTTTCAGCAGATGCATCTTTCCCCACCAACTACACATGATCTAATCAGAGGTTCATTAATCCGGTATGCGTTCATCCGGTTTGCAAACATTGCACTGTGATCAAATTAGTTTAAACATAATTATATACATAGATTGTAGATAAAACTTTAGAAAAAGTTAGTATTCAAATCAGATATGATTTTTCTCAGCAGATTGCATCTTCCCACCCACTACATTCTTAATCTTAAATCAGAGGTCATTAAATCCGGTATGTCGTTTTCATTTCCGGTTTGCAACTGCACTTGTGCATCAAATGAGTTTAAACAATTTATTTATACATAGATTTGTAGAATAAACTTGTAGAAAAAAGTTAGTATTCAAATTCAGATTATGATTTTTCTCAGGCAGATGCCATCTTTCCCACACTACATCTTTGATCTAATCAGAGGTCATTAAATTTCCGGTATGTCGTTTCATCCACGGTTTTGCCACTGCACTGTGCATCAAATGAGTTTAAACATTAATTATTTATTAGCATTTAGATTGTATTATTACTTGGTTTAGAAAAAGTTAGTATTTCAAAATTCAGATTATGATTTTTTCTCAGCAAGATGGCATCTTTCCCACCACTACATCTTTGATCTTAAAAATTCAGAGGTCATTAAATCGGGTATGTCGTTTCATTCCGGTTTTTGCAACTGCACTGTGCATTACGAAATGAGGTTTTAACATAAATTATTATTACATAGATTGTAGATCAAACTTGTAGAAAAAGTTAGTATTCAAATCAGATATGATTTTTCTCAGCAGAATGCATCTTTCCACCACTTACATTCTTGATCTAAATCAGAGGTCATAAATCCGTATGTCGTTTTCATCCGGTTTGTGCAACTGCACTGTGATCAATGAGTTTTAAACAAATTATTTATACATAGTTAGATTCTATATAAACTTGTAGAAAAATTAGTATTCAAATTTTCAGATATGATTTTTCTCAGCAGATGCATTCTTTTCCCACATACATCTTTGTCTAAATCAGAGGTCATTAAATCCGGTATGTCGTTTTTTCAATCCGGTTTGCAACTGCACTGTGCATTTCAAATGAGTTTAACATAATTATTTTTACATAGATTGTAGATAAACTTTGTAGAAAAAAGTTAGTATTCAAATTCAGGATATGATGTTTCTCAGGCAGATGCATCTTTCCCACCACTACTCTTGATCTAAATCAGAGGTCATTAATCCGGTATGTCCGTTTCATTCCGGTTTGCTCTGCACTGTGCATCAAATGAGTTTAAACAAATTAATCTATTATACATAGATTTGTAGATAAACTTAGAAAAAAGTTAGTATTCAAATTCAGATATGATTTTTCTCAGCCAGATGCATCCTTTCCCACCACTACATTTGATCTAAATCAGAGGTCATTAAATCCGGTATGTCGTTTCATCCGGTTTGCTACTGCACTGTGCATACAAATGAGTTTATAACATAATTTATTTTTACATAGATTGTATATAAACTTGTAAGAAAAAAGTTAGTATTCAAATTCAGATATGATTTTTTCTCAGCAGATGCATCTTTCCCACCACTACATTCTTGATCTAAATCAGAGGTCATTAAATCCGGTATGTCGTTTCATCCGGTTTGCAACTGCACTGTGCATCAAATGAGTTTAAAACATTAATTATTTATACATAGATGTAGATAAACTTGTAGAAAAAAGTTAGTATTCAAATTCAGATATGATTTTTCTCAGCAGATGCATCTTCCCACCACTACATCTTGATCTAAATCAGAGGTCATTAATCCGGTATGTCGTTTTTCCGGTTTGCACTGCACTGTGCATCAAAATGAGTTTAAACATAATTATTTTATACATTAGATTGTAGATTAAACTTGAGAAAAGTAGTATTCAAATTCAATATGATTTTTTCAGCAGATGATCTTTCCCACCACTACATCTTGATCTAATCAGAGGATCATTAAATCCGATATGTCGTTTTCATCCGGTTTTGCACTGCACTGTGCATCCCAAATGAGTTTAAACATCAATTATAACATAGATTGTAGGATTAAACTTGTTAGAAAAAATTAGTATTCAAATTCAGATATGATTTTTCTCAGCAGATGCATCTTTCCCACCACTTACATCTTTTGATCTAAATCAGAGGTCATTAAATCCGGTAATGTCGTTTCATCCGGTTTGCAACTGCACTGTGCATCAAATGAGTTAAACATAATTATTTATACAAGAGTGTAGATAAACTTGTAGAAAAAAAGTTAGTATTCAAATTCAGATATGATTTTCTCAGCAGATGCATCTTTCCCACCACTACATCTTGATCTAAATCAGAGGTCATTAAATCCGGTATGTCGTTTCAATCCGTTTGCAACTTGCACTGTGCATCAAATGAGTTTAACATAATTATTTTATACATAGATTGTAGATAAACTTGTTAGAAAAAAGTTAGTATTCAAATTCAGATATGATTTTTTCTCAAGCAGATGCATCTTTCCCACCACTACATCTTGATCTAAATCAGAGGTCATTAAATCCGGTATGTCGTTTCATCACGGTTTGCAACTGCACTGTGCATCAAATGAGTTTAAACATATTATTTATACATAGATTGTCAGATAAACTTGTAGAAAAAAGTTAGTATTCAAATTCAGATTGATTTCTCAGCAGATGCATCTTTCCCACCACTACATCTTGATCTAAATCAGAGGTCCATTAAATCCGGTATGCGTTTCATCCGGTTTGCTACTGCACTGTTGCATCAAATGAGTTTAACATAATTATTTATACATAGATTGTAGATAAACTTGTAGAAAAAAGTTAGTATTTCAAATTCAGATTATGATTTTCTCAGCAGATGCATCTTTCCCACCACTACATCTTGATCTAAATCAGAGGTCATTAAATCCGGTATGTCGTTTCATCCGGTTTGCGACTGCACTGTGCATCAAATGAGTTTAAAACATAATTATTTATACATAGATTGTAGATAAACTTGTAGAAAAAGTTAGTATTCAAATTCAGATATGATTTTTCTCAAGCAGATGATCTTTCCCCCACTACATCTTGATTCTAAATCAGAGGTCATTAAATCCGGTATGTCGTTTCATCCGGTTTGCTACTGCACTGTGCATCAAATGAGTTTAAACATAATTATTATTACATGATTGTAGATAAACTTGTAGAGAAAAAAGTTAGTATTCAAATTCAGATATGATTTTTCTCAGCAGATGCATCTTTCCCACCACTACATCTTGATCTAAATCAGAGGTCATTAAATCGGTATGTCGTTTCATCCGCGTTTGCTACTGCACTGTGGCATCAAATGAGTTTAAACATAATTATTTATACATAGATTGTAGATAAACTTTGTAGAAAAAAGTTAGTATTCAAATTCAGATATGATTTTTCTCAGCAGATGCATTCTTTCCCACACTACATCTTGATCTTAATCAGAGGTCATTAATCCGGTATGTCGATTTTCATCCGGTTTGCAACTGCACTCGCATCAAATTGGAGATTAAACATAATTATTTATACATAATTGTAGATAAACTTGTAGAAAAAAGTTTAGGTATTCAAATTCAGATATGATTTTTTCTCAGGCAGATGGCATCTTTCCACCACTACATCTTGATCTAATCAGAGGTCATTAAAACTACGGTATGTTCGTTCATCCGGTGCTACAGCACTGTGCATCAATGAGTTTAAACATAATTATTATACATAGATTCTAGATAAACTTGAGAAAAAAAGTTAGTATTCAAATTCAGATATGATTTTTCTCAGCAGATGCATCTTTCCACCACTACATTCTTGATCTAAATCAGAGGTCATTAAATCCGGTATTGTCGTTTCATTCCGGTTTGCTACTGCACTGTGCACAAATGAGTTTAAACATAATTATTTATACATAGATTGTAGTTAAAACTTGTAGAATAAAAAGTTAGTATTCAAATTCAGATATGATTTTTCTCAGCAGATGGCATCTTTCCCACCACTACATCTTGATCTAAATCAGAGGTTTCATTAAATCCTGTATGTCGTTTCATCCGGTTTGGCAACTGCACTGTGCATCAATGAGTTTAAACATAAATTATTATATACATAGATTGTAGATAAACTTGTAGAAAAAGTTAGTATCAAATTCAGATATGAATTTTTCTCGCAGATGCATCTTTCCCACCAACATTCTTGATCTAAATCAAGAGGTCATTAAATCGGTATTCGGTTTCATCCCGGTTTGCACGCATGTGCATCAAATGAGTTTAAAATAATAAAACAAGAGTGTAGAAAAAGTTTAGTATTTCAAATTCAGATATTGATTTTTCTCAGCAGATGCATCTTTCCCCACCACTACATCTTGATCTAAATCAGAGGATCATTAAATCCGGTATGTCGTTTTCATCCGGTTGCTACTGCACTGTGCATCAAATGAGTTTAAAACATAATTATTTATACATAGATTGTAATAAACTTGTAGAAAAGTAGTATTCTTAATTCAGATATGATTTTTCTCAGCAGATGCATCTTTCCACACATACATCTTGATCAAATCAGAGGTCATTAAATCGGTATGTTCGTTTTCATCGGTTTGCAACTTCACTGTGCATCAAATGATTTAAACAATTATTTATACTAGATTGTAGATAAACTTTAGAAAAGTTAGTATTCAAATTTCAGATATGATTTTTCTCAGCAGATGCATTCTTTCCCCCACTACATCTTGATCTAAATCAGAGGTCATAAATCCGGTATGTCGTTTCATCCGGTTTGCTACTGCACTGTGCACTCAAATGAGTTTAAACATAATTATTTATACATAGATTGTAATAAACTTGTAGAAAAAAGTTAGTATTCAAATTCAGATATGATTTTTTCTCAGCAGATGCATCTTTCCACACACTACATCTTGATCTAAATCAGAGGTCATTAAATCCGGTATGTCGTTTCATCGGTTTGCTACTGCACTGTGCATCAAATGAGTTAAACATAATTATTATACATAGATTGTAGATAAACTTGTAGAAAAAGTTAGTATTCAAATTCAGATATGATTTTTCTCAGCAGATGCATCTTTCCCACACTACATCTTGATCTAAATCAGAGGTCATTAAATCCGGTATGTCGTTTCATCGGTTTGCTACTGCACTGTGCATCAAATGAGTTTTAAACATAATATTATTTATACATAGATTGTAGATAAACTTGTAGAAAAAAGTTAGTATTCAAATTCAGATATGATTTTTCTCAGCAGATGCATCTTTCCCACCACTAATCTTGATCTAAATCAGAGGTCATTAAACGGTATGTCGTTCATCCGGTTTGCTACTGCAGCTGTGCATCAAATGAGTTTAAACATAATTATTATACATAGATTGTAGATAAACTTGTAGAAAAAGTTAGTATTCAAATTCAGATATGATTTTTTTCTCAGCAGATGCATCTTTCCCACCACTACATCTTGATCTAAATCAGAGGTCATTAAATCCGGTATGTCGTTTCATCCGGTTTGCAACTGCACTGTGCATCAAATGAGTTTAAACATAATTATTATACATAGATTGTAGATAAACTTGTAGAAAAAAGTTAGTTTTCAAATTCAGATATGATTTTTTCTCAGCAGATGCATCTTTCCCACCACTACATCTTGATCTAAATCAGAGGTCATTAAATCGGTATGTCGTTTCATTCCGGTTTGCACTGCACTGTGCATCAAATGAGTTTAAACATAATTATTTATACATAGATTGTAGATAAACTTGTAGAAAAAAAGTTAGTATTTCAAATTCAGATATGATTTTTCTCAGCAGATGCATCTTTCCCACCACTACATCTTGATCTAAATCAGAGGTCATTAAATCCGGTATGTCGTTTCATCCGGTTTGCAACTGCACTGTGCATCAAATGAGTTTAAACATAATTATTTATACATAGATTGTAGATAAACTTTGTAGAAAAAAGTTAGTATTCAAATTCAGATATGATTTTTCTCAGCAGATGCATCTTTCCACCACTACATCTTGATCTAAATCAGAGGTCATTAAATCCGGTATGTCGTTTCATCCGGTTTGCTACTGCACTGTGCATCAAATGAGTTTAAACATAATTATTATACATAGATTGTAGATAAACTTGTAGAAAAAAGTTAGTATTCAAATTCAGATATGATTTTTCTCAGCAGATGCATCTTTCCCACCACTACATCTTGATCTAAATCAGAGGTCATTAAATCCGGTATGTCGTTTCATCGGTTTGCAACTGCACTGTGCATCAAATGAGTTTAAACATAATTATTTATACATAGATTGTAGATAAACTTGTAGAAAAAGTTAGTATTTCAAATTCAGATATGATTTTTCTCAGCAGATGCATCTTTCCCACCACTACATCTTGATCTAAATCAGAGGTCATTAAATCCGGTATGTCGTTTCATCCGGTTTGCAACTGCACTGTGCATCAAATGAGTTAAACATAATTATTTATACATAGATTGTAGATAAACTTGTAGAAAAAAGTTAGTATTCAAATTCAGATATGATTTTCTCAGCAGATGCATCTTTCCCACCACTACATCTTGATCTAAATCAGAGGTCATTAAATCCGGTATGTCGTTTCATCCGGTTTGCAACTGCACTGTGCATCAAATGAGTTTAACATAATTATTTATACATAGATTGTAGATAAACTTGTAGAAAAAAGTTAGTATTCAAATTCAGATATGATTTTTCTCAGCAGATGCATCTTTCCCACCACTACATCTTGATCTAAATCAGAGGTCATTAAATCCGGTATGTCGTTTTCATCCGGTTTGCTACTGCACTGTGCATCAAATGAGTTTAAACATAATTATTTATACATAGATTGTAGATAAACTTGTAGAAAAAAGTTAGTATTCAAATTCAGATATGATTTTTCTCAGCAGATGCATCTTTCCCACCACTACATCTTGATCTAAATCAGAGGTCATTAAATCCGGTATGTCGTTTCATCCGGTTTGCAACTGCACTGTGCATCAAATGAGTTTAAACATAATTATTTATACATAGATTGTAGATAAACTTGTAGAAAAAAAGTTAGTATTCAAATTCAGATATTGATTTTTCTCAGCAGATGCATCTTTCCCACCACTACATCTTGATCTAAATCAGAGGTCATTAAATCCGGTATGTCGTTTCATCCGGTTTGCTACTGCACTGTGCATCAAATGAGTTTAAAACATAATTATTTATACATAGATTGTAGATAAACTTGTAGAAAAAAGTTAGTATTCAAATTCAGATATGATTTTTCTCAGCAGATGCATCTTTCCCACCACTACATCTTGATCTAAATCAGAGGTCATTAAATCCGGTATGTCGTTTCATCCGGTTTGCTACTGCACTGTGCATCAAATGAGTTTAAACATAATTATTTATACATAGATTGTAGATAAACTTGTAGAAAAAAGTTAGTATTCAAATTCAGATATGATTTTTCTCAGCAGATGCATCTTTCCCACCACTACATCTTGATCTAAATCAGAGGTCATTAAATCCGGTATGTCGTTTCATCCGGTTTGCTACTGCACTGTGCATCAAATGAGTTTAAACATAATTATTTATACATAGATTGTAGATAAACTTGTAGAAAAAAGTTAGTATTCAAATTCAGATATGATTTTTCTCAGCAGATGCATCTTTCCCACCACTACATCTTGATCTAAATCAGAGGTCATTAAATCCGGTATGTCGTTTCATCCGGTTTGCACTGCACTGTGCATCAAATGAGTTTAAACATAATTATTTATACATAGATTGTAGATAAACTTGTAGAAAAAAGTTAGTATTCAAATTCAGATATGATTTTTCTCAGCAGATGCATCTTTCCCACCACTACATCTTGATCTAAATCAGAGGTCATTAAATCCGGTATGTCGTTTCATCCGGTTTGCTACTGCACTGTGCATCAAATGAGTTTAAACATAATTATTTATACATAGATTGTAGATAAACTTGTAGAAAAAAGTTAGTATTCAAATTCAGATATGATTTTTCTCAGCAGATGCATCTTTCCCACCACTACATCTTGATCTAAATCAGAGGTCATTAAATCCGGTATGTCGTTTCATCCGGTTTGCTACTGCACTGTGCATCAAATGAGTTTAAACATAATTATTTATACATAGATTGTAGATAAACTTGTAGAAAAAAGTTAGTATTCAAATTCAGATATGATTTTTCTCAGCAGATGCATCTTTCCCACCACTACATCTTGATCTAAATCAGAGGTCATTAAATCCGGTATGTCGTTTCATCCGGTTTGCAACTGCACTGTGCATCAAATGAGTTTAAACATAATTATTTATACATAGATTGTAGATAAACTTGTAGAAAAAAGTTAGTATTCAAATTCAGATATGATTTTTCTCAGCAGATGCATCTTTCCCACCACTACATCTTGATCTAAATCAGAGGTCATTAAATCCGGTATGTCGTTTCATCCGGTTTGCTACTGCACTGTGCATCAAATGAGTTTAAACATAATTATTTATACATAGATTGTAGATAAACTTGTAGAAAAAAGTTAGTATTCAAATTCAGATATGATTTTTTCTCAGCAGATGCATCTTTCCCACCACTACATCTTGATCTAAATCAGAGGTCATTAAATCCGGTATGTCGTTTCATCCGGTTTGCTACTGCACTGTGCATCAAATGAGTTTAAACATAATTATTTATACATAGATTGTAGATAAACTTGTAGAAAAAAGTTAGTATTCAAATTCAGATATGATTTTTCTCAGCAGATGCATCTTCCCACCACTACATCTTGATCTAAATCAGAGGTCATTAAATCCGGTATGTCGTTTCATCCG
This sequence comes from Doryteuthis pealeii, assembly GCA_023376005.1. Lineage (NCBI taxonomy): Eukaryota > Metazoa > Mollusca > Cephalopoda > Myopsida > Loliginidae > Doryteuthis > Doryteuthis pealeii. The sequence goes on from CM042169.1 coordinate 17,512,615, forward strand.
GTTTGCTACTGCACTGTGCATCAAATGAGTTTAAACATAATTATTTATACATAGATTGTAGATAAACTTGTAGAAAAAAGTTAGTATTCAAATTCAGATATGATTTTTTCTCAGCAGATGCATCTTTCCCACCACTACATCTTGATCTAAATCAGAGGTCATTAAATCCGGTATGTCGTTTCATCCGGTTTGCTACTGCACTGTGCATCAAATGAGTTTAAACATAATTATTTATACATAGATTGTAGATAAACTTGTAGAAAAAAGTTAGTATTCAAATTCAGATATGATTTTTCTCAGCAGATGCATCTTTCCCACCACTACATCTTGATCTAAATCAGAGGTCATTAAATCGGTATGTCGTTTCATCCGGTTTGCTACTGCACTGTGCATCAAATGAGTTTAAACATAATTATTTATACATAGATTGTAGATAAACTTGTAGAAAAAAGTTAGTATTCAAATTCAGATATGATTTTTCTCAGCAGAATGCATCTTTCCCACCACTACATCTTGATCTAAATCAGAGGTCATTAAATCCGGTATGTCGTTTCATCCGGTTTGCTACTGCACTGTGCATCAAATGAGTTTAAACATAATTATTTATACATAGATTGTAGATAAACTTGTTAGAAAAAAGTTAGTATTCAAATTCAGATATGATTTTTTCTCAGCAGATGCATCTTTCCACCACTACATCTTGATCTAAATCAGAGGTCATTAAATCCGGTATGTCGTTTCATCCGGTTTGCTACTGCACTGTGCATCAAATGAGTTTAAACATAATTATTTATACATAGATTGTAGATAAACTTGTAGAAAAAAGTTAGTATTCAAATTCAGATATGATTTTTCTCAGCAGATGCATCTTTCCCACCACTACATCTTGATCTAAATCAGAGGTCATTAAATCCGGTATGTCGTTTCATCCGGTTTGCTACTGCACTGTGCATCAAATGAGTTTAAACATAATTATTTATACATAGATTGTAGATAAACTTGTAGAAAAAAGTTAGTATTCAAATTCAGATATGATTTTCTCAGCAGATGCATCTTTCCCCCACTACATCTTGATCTAAATCAGAGGTCATTAAATCCGGTATGTCGTTTCATCCGGTTTGCTACTGCACTGTGCATCAAATGAGTTTAAACATAATTATTTATACATAGATTGTAGATAAACTTGTAGAAAAAAGTTAGTATTCAAATTCAGATATGATTTTCTCAGCAGATGCATCTTTCCCACCACTACATCTTGATCTAAATCAGAGGTCATTAAATCCGGTATGTCGTTTCATCCGGTTTGCTACTGCACTGTGCATCAAATGAGTTTAAACATAATTATTTATACATAGATTGTAGATAAACTTGTAGAAAAAAGTTAGTATTCAAATTCAGATATGATTTTTCTCAGCAGATGCATCTTTCCCACCACTACATCTTGATCTAAATCAGAGGTCATTAAATCCGGTATGTCGTTTCATCCGGTTTGCTACTGCACTGTGCATCAAATGAGTTTAAACATAATTATTTATACATAGATTGTAGATAAACTTGTAGAAAAAAGTTAGTATTCAAATTCAGATATGATTTTTCTCAGCAGATGCATCTTTCCCACCACTACATCTTGATCTAAATCAGAGGTCATTAAATCCGGTTATGTCGTTTCATCCGGTTTGCTACTGCACTGTGCATCAAATGAGTTTAAACATAATTATTTATACATAGATTGTAGATAAACTTGTAGAAAAAAGTTAGTATTCAAATTCAGATATGATTTTTCTCAGCAGATGCATCTTTCCCACCACTACATCTTGATCTAAATCAGAGGTCATTAAATCCGGTATGTCGTTTCATCCGGTTTGCAACTGCACTGTGCATCAAATGAGTTTAAACATAATTATTTATACATAGATTGTAGATAAACTTGTAGAAAAAAGTTAGTATTCAAATTCAGATATGATTTTTCTCAGCAGATGCATCTTTCCCACCACTACATCTTGATCTAAATCAGAGGTCATTAAATCCGGTATGTCGTTTCATCCGGTTTGCTACTGCACTGTGCATCAAATGAGTTTAAACATAATTATTTTATACATAGATTGTAGATAAACTTGTAGAAAAAAGTTAGTATTCAAATTCAGATATGATTTTTCTCAGCAGATGCATCTTTCCCACCACTACATCTTGATCTAAATCAGAGGTCATTAAATCCGGTATGTCGTTTCATCCGGTTGCTACTGCACTGTGCATCAAATGAGTTTAAACATAATTATTTATACATAGATTGTAGATAAACTTGTAGAAAAAAGTTAGTATTCAAATTCAGATATGATTTTTCTCAGCAGATGCATCTTTCCCACCACTACATCTTGATCTAAATCAGAGGTCATTAAATCCGGTATGTCGTTTCATCCGGTTTGCTACTGCACTGTGCATCAAATGAGTTTAAACATAATTATTTATACATAGATTGTAGATAAACTTGTAGAAAAAGTTAGTATTCAAATTCAGATATGATTTTTCTCAGCAGATGCATCTTTCCCACCACTACATCTTGATCTAAATCAGAGGTCATTAAATCCGGTATGTCGTTTCATCCGGTTTGCTACTGCACTGTGCATCAAATGAGTTTAAACATAATTATTTATACATAGATTGTAGATAAACTTGTAGAAAAAAGTTAGTATTCAAATTCAGATATGATTTTTCTCAGCAGATGCATCTTTCCACCACTACATCTTGATCTAAATCAGAGGTCATTAAATCCGGTATGTCGTTTCATCCGGTTTGCTACTGCACTGTGCATCAAATGAGTTTAAACATAATTATTTATACATAGATTGTAGATAAACTTGTAGAAAAAAGTTAGTATTCAAATTCAGATATGATTTTTCTCAGCAGATGCATCTTTCCCACCACTACATCTTGATCTAAATCAGAGGTCATTAAATCCGGTATGTCGTTTCATCCGGTTTGCTACTGCACTGTGCATCAAATGAGTTTAAACATAATTATTTATACATAGATTGTAGATAAACTTGTAGAAAAAAGTTAGTATTCAAATTCAGATATGATTTTTCTCAGCAGATGCATCTTTCCCACCACTACATCTTGATCTAAATCAGAGGTCATTAAATCCGGTATGTCGTTTCATCCGGTTTGCTACTGCACTGTGCATCAAATGAGTTTAAACATAATTATTTATACATAGATTGTAGATAAACTTGTAGAAAAAAGTTAGTATTCAAATTCAGATATGATTTTTCTCAGCAGATGCATCTTTCCCACCACTACATCTTGATCTAAATCAGAGGTCATTAAATCCGGTATGTCGTTTCATCCGGTTTGCAACTGCACTGTGCATCAAATGAGTTTAAACATAATTATTTATACATAGATTGTAGATAAACTTGTAGAAAAAAGTTAGTATTCAAATTCAGATATGATTTTTCTCAGCAGATGCATCTTTCCCACCACTACATCTTGATCTAAATCAGAGGTCATTAAATCCGGTATGTCGTTTCATCCGGTTTGCTACTGCACTGTGCATCAAATGAGTTTAAACATAATTATTTATACATAGATTGTAGATAAACTTGTAGAAAAAAGTTAGTATTCAAATTCAGATATGATTTTTCTCAGCAGATGCATCTTTCCCACCACTACATCTTGATCTAAATCAGAGGTCATTAAATCCGGTATGTCGTTTCATCCGGTTTGCTACTGCACTGTGCATCAAATGAGTTTAAACATAATTATTTATACATAGATTGTAGATAAACTTGTAGAAAAAAGTTAGTATTCAAATTCAGATATGATTTTTCTCAGCAGATGCATCTTTCCCACCACTACATCTTGATCTAAATCAGAGGTCATTAAATCCGGTATGTCGTTTCATCCGGTTTGCAACTGCACTGTGCATCAAATGAGTTTAAACATAATTATTTATACATAGATTGTAGATAAACTTGTAGAAAAAAGTTAGTATTCAAATTCAGATATGATTTTTCTCAGCAGATGCATCTTTCCCACCACTACATCTTGATCTAAATCAGAGGTCATTAAATCCGGTATGTCGTTTCATCCGGTTTGCTACTGCACTGTGCATCAAATGAGTTTAAACATAATTATTTATACATAGATTGTAGATAAACTTGTAGAAAAAAGTTAGTATTCAAATTCAGATATGATTTTTCTCAGCAGATGCATCTTTCCCACCACTACATCTTGATCTAAATCAGAGGTCATTAAATCCGGTATGTCGTTTCATCCGGTTTGCTACTGCACTGTGCATCAAATGAGTTTAAACATAATTATTTATACATAGATTGTAGATAAACTTGTAGAAAAAAGTTAGTATTCAAATTCAGATATGATTTTTCTCAGCAGATGCATCTTTCCCACCACTACATCTTGATCTAAATCAGAGGTCATTAAATCCGGTATGTCGTTTCATCCGGTTTGCTACTGCACTGTGCATCAAATGAGTTTAAACATAATTATTTATACATAGATTGTAGATAAACTTGTAGAAAAAAAGTTAGTATTCAAATTCAGATATGATTTTTCTCAGCAGATGCATCTTTCCCACCACTACATCTTGATCTAAATCAGAGGTCATTAAATCCGGTATGTCGTTTCATCCGGTTTGCTACTGCACTGTGCATCAAATGAGTTTAAACATAATTATTTATACATAGATTGTAGATAAACTTGTAGAAAAAAGTTAGTATTCAAATTCAGATATGATTTTTCTCAGCAGATGCATCTTTCCCACCACTACATCTTGATCTAAATCAGAGGTCATTAAATCCGGTATGTCGTTTCATCCGGTTTGCTACTGCACTGTGCATCAAATGAGTTTAAACATAATTATTTATACATAGATTGTAGATAAACTTGTAGAAAAAAGTTAGTATTCAAATTCAGATATGATTTTTCTCAGCAGATGCATCTTTCCCACCACTACATCTTGATCTAAATCAGAGGTCATTAAATCCGGTATGTCGTTTCATCCGGTTTGCTACTGCACTGTGCATCAAATGAGTTTAAACATAATTATTTATACATAGATTGTAGATAAACTTGTAGAAAAAAGTTAGTATTCAAATTCAGATATGATTTTTCTCAGCAGATGCATCTTTCCCACCACTACATCTTGATCTAAATCAGAGGTCATTAAATCCGGTATGTCGTTTCATCCGGTTTGCTACTGCACTGTGCATCAAATGAGTTTAAACATAATTATTTATACATAGATTGTAGATAAACTTGTAGAAAAAAGTTAGTATTCAAATTCAGATATGATTTTTCTCAGCAGATGCATCTTTCCCACCACTACATCTTGATCTAAATCAGAGGTCATTAAATCCGGTATGTCGTTTCATCCGGTTTGCTACTGCACTGTGCATCAAATGAGTTTAAACATAATTATTTATACATAGATTGTAGATAAACTTGTAGAAAAAAGTTAGTATTCAAATTCAGATATGATTTTTCTCAGCAGATGCATCTTTCCCACCACTACATCTTGATCTAAATCAGAGGTCATTAAATCCGGTATGTCGTTTCATCGGTTTGCAACTGCACTGTGCATCAAATGAGTTTAAACATAATTATTTATACATAGATTGTAGATAAACTTGTAGAAAAAAGTTAGTATTCAAATTCAGATATGATTTTTCTCAGCAGATGCATCTTTCCCACCACTACATCTTGATCTAAATCAGAGGTCATTAAATCCGGTATGTCGTTTCATCCGGTTTGCTACTGCACTGTGCATCAAATGAGTTTAAACATAATTATTTATACATAGATTGTAGATAAACTTGTAGAAAAAAGTTAGTATTCAAATTCAGATATGATTTTTCTCAGCAGATGCATCTTTCCCACCACTACATCTTGATCTAAATCAGAGGTCATTAAATCCGGTATGTCGTTTCATCCGGTTTGCTACTGCACTGTGCATCAAATGAGTTTAAACATAATTATTTATACATAGATTGTAGATAAACTTGTAGAAAAAAGTTAGTATTCAAATTCAGATATGATTTTTCTCAGCAGATGCATCTTTCCCACCACTACATCTTGATCTAAATCAGAGGTCATTAAATCCGGTATGTCGTTTCATCCGGTTTGCAACTGCACTGTGCATCAAATGAGTTTAAACATAATTATTTATACATAGATTGTAGATAAACTTGTAGAAAAAAGTTAGTATTCAAATTCAGATATGATTTTTCTCAGCAGATGCATCTTTCCCACCACTACATCTTGATCTAAATCAGAGGTCATTAAATCCGGTATGTCGTTTCATCCGGTTTGCAACTGCACTGTGCATCAAATGAGTTTAAACATAATTATTTATACATAGATTGTAGATAAACTTGTAGAAAAAAGTTAGTATTCAAATTCAGATATGATTTTTCTCAGCAGATGCATCTTTCCCACCACTACATCTTGATCTAAATCAGAGGTCATTAAATCCGGTATGTCGTTTCATCCGGTTTGCTACTGCACTGTGCATCAAATGAGTTTAAACATAATTATTTATACATAGATTGTAGATAAACTTGTAGAAAAAAGTTAGTATTCAAATTCAGATATGATTTTTTCTCAGCAGATGCATCTTTCCCACCACTACATCTTGATCTAAATCAGAGGTCATTAAATCCGGTATGTCGTTTCATCCGGTTTGCTACTGCACTGTGCATCAAATGAGTTTAAACATAATTATTTATACATAGATTGTAGATAAACTTGTAGAAAAAAGTTAGTATTCAAATTCAGATATGATTTTTCTCAGCAGATGCATCTTTCCCACCACTACATCTTGATCTAAATCAGAGGTCATTAAATCCGGTATGTCGTTTCATCCGGTTTGCTACTGCACTGTGCATCAAATGAGTTTAAACATAATTATTTATACATAGATTGTAGATAAACTTGTAGAAAAAAGTTAGTATTCAAATTCAGATATGATTTTTCTCAGCAGATGCATCTTTCCCACCACTACATCTTGATCTAAATCAGAGGTCATTAAATCCGGTATGTCGTTTCATCCGGTTTGCTACTGCACTGTGCATCAAATGAGTTTAAACATAATTATTTATACATAGATTGTAGATAAACTTGTAGAAAAAAGTTAGTATTCAAATTCAGATATGATTTTTCTCAGCAGATGCATCTTTCCCACCACTACATCTTGATCTAAATCAGAGGTCATTAAATCCGGTATGTCGTTTCATCCGGTTTGCTACTGCACTGTGCATCAAATGAGTTTAAACATAATTATTTATACATAGATTGTAGATAAACTTGTAGAAAAAAGTTAGTATTCAAATTCAGATATGATTTTTCTCAGCAGATGCATCTTTCCCACCACTACATCTTGATCTAAATCAGAGGTCATTAAATCCGGTATGTCGTTTCATCCGGTTTGCTACTGCACTGTGCATCAAATGAGTTTAAACATAATTATTTATACATAGATTGTAGATAAACTTGTAGAAAAAAGTTAGTATTCAAATTCAGATATGATTTTTCTCAGCAGATGCATCTTTCCCACCACTACATCTTGATCTAAATCAGAGGTCATTAAATCCGGTATGTCGTTTCATCCGGTTTGCTACTGCACTGTGCATCAAATGAGTTTAAACATAATTATTTATACATAGATTGTAGATAAACTTGTAGAAAAAAGTTAGTATTCAAATTCAGATATGATTTTTCTCAGCAGATGCATCTTTCCCACCACTACATCTTGATCTAAATCAGAGGTCATTAAATCCGGTATGTCGTTTCATCCGGTTTGCTACTGCACTGTGCATCAAATGAGTTTAAACATAATTATTTATACATAGATTGTAGATAAACTTGTAGAAAAAAGTTAGTATTCAAATTCAGATATGATTTTTCTCAGCAGATGCATCTTTCCCACCACTACATCTTGATCTAAATCAGAGGTCATTAAATCCGGTATGTCGTTTCATCCGGTTTGCTACTGCACTGTGCATCAAATGAGTTTAAACATAATTATTTATACATAGATTGTAGATAAACTTGTAGAAAAAAGTTAGTATTCAAATTCAGATATGATTTTTCTCAGCAGATGCATCTTTCCCACCACTACATCTTGATCTAAATCAGAGGTCATTAAATCGGTATGTCGTTTCATCCGGTTTGCTACTGCACTGTGCATCAAATGAGTTTAAACATAATTATTTATACATAGATTGTAGATAAACTTGTAGAAAAAAGTTAGTATTCAAATTCAGATATGATTTTTCTCAGCAGATGCATCTTTCCCACCACTACATCTTGATCTAAATCAGAGGTCATTAAATCCGGTATGTCGTTTCATCCGGTTTGCTACTGCACTGTGCATCAAATGAGTTTAAACATAATTATTTATACATAGATTGTAGATAAACTTGTAGAAAAAAGTTAGTATTCAAATTCAGATATGATTTTTCTCAGCAGATGCATCTTTCCCACCACTACATCTTGATCTAAATCAGAGGTCATTAAATCCGGTATGTCGTTTCATCCGGTTTGCTACTGCACTGTGCATCAAATGAGTTTAAACATAATTATTTATACATAGATTGTAGATAAACTTGTAGAAAAAAGTTAGTATTCAAATTCAGATATGATTTTTCTCAGCAGATGCATCTTTCCCACCACTACATCTTGATCTAAATCAGAGGTCATTAAATCCGGTATGTCGTTTCATCCGGTTTGCTACTGCACTGTGCATCAAATGAGTTTAAACATAATTATTTATACATAGATTGTAGATAAACTTGTAGAAAAAAGTTAGTATTCAAATTCAGATATGATTTTTCTCAGCAGATGCATCTTTCCCACCACTACATCTTGATCTAAATCAGAGGTCATTAAATCCGGTATGTCGTTTCATCCGGTTTGCTACTGCACTGTGCATCAAATGAGTTTAAACATAATTATTTATACATAGATTGTAGATAAACTTGTAGAAAAAAGTTAGTATTCAAATTCAGATATGATTTTTCTCAGCAGATGCATCTTTCCCACCACTACATCTTGATCTAAATCAGAGGTCATTAAATCCGGTATGTCGTTTCATCCGGTTTGCTACTGCACTGTGCATCAAATGAGTTTAAACATAATTATTTATACATAGATTGTAGATAAACTTGTAGAAAAAAGTTAGTATTCAAATTCAGATATGATTTTTCTCAGCAGATGCATCTTTCCCACCACTACATCTTGATCTAAATCAGAGGTCATTAAATCCGGTATGTCGTTTCATCCGGTTTGCTACTGCACTGTGCATCAAATGAGTTTAAACATAATTATTTATACATAGATTGTAGATAAACTTGTAGAAAAAAGTTAGTATTCAAATTCAGATATGATTTTTCTCAGCAGATGCATCTTTCCCACCACTACATCTTGATCTAAATCAGAGGTCATTAAATCCGGTATGTCGTTTCATCCGGTTTGCTACTGCACTGTGCATCAAATGAGTTTAAACATAATTATTTATACATAGATTGTAGATAAACTTGTAGAAAAAAGTTAGTATTCAAATTCAGATATGATTTTTCTCAGCAGATGCATCTTTCCCACCACTACATCTTGATCTAAATCAGAGGTCATTAAATCCGGTATGTCGTTTCATCCGGTTTGCTACTGCACTGTGCATCAAATGAGTTTAAACATAATTATTTATACATAGATTGTAGATAAACTTGTAGAAAAAAGTTAGTATTCAAATTCAGATATGATTTTTCTCAGCAGATGCATCTTTCCCACCACTACATCTTGATCTAAATCAGAGGTCATTAAATCCGGTATGTCGTTTCATCCGGTTTGCTACTGCACTGTGCATCAAATGAGTTTAAACATAATTATTTATACATAGATTGTAGATAAACTTGTAGAAAAAGTTAGTATTCAAATTCAGATATGATTTTTCTCAGCAGATGCATCTTTCCCACCACTACATCTTGATCTAAATCAGAGGTCATTAAATCCGGTATGTCGTTTCATCCGGTTTGCTACTGCACTGTGCATCAAATGAGTTTAAACATAATTATTTATACATAGATTGTAGATAAACTTGTAGAAAAAAGTTAGTATTCAAATTCAGATATGATTTTTCTCAGCAGATACATCTTTCCACCACTACATCTTGATCTAAATCAGAGGTCATTAAATCCGGTATGTCGTTTCATCCGGTTTGCAACTGCACTGTGCATCAAATGAGTTTAAACATAATTATTTATACATAGATTGTAGATAAACTTGTAAAAAAAGTTAGTATTCAAATTCAGATATGATTTTTCTCAGCAGATGCATCTTTCCCACCACTACATCTTGATCTAAATCAGAGGTCATTAAATCCGGTATGTCGTTTCATCCGGTTTGCTACTGCACTGTGCATCAAATGAGTTTAAACATAATTATATACATAGATTGTAGATAAACTTGTAGAAAAAAGTTAGTATTCAAATTCAGATATGATTTTTCTCAGCAGATGCATCTTTCCCACCACTACATCTTGATCTAAATCAGAGGTCATTAAATCCGGGTATGTCGTTTCATCCGGTTTGCTACTGCACTGTGCATCAAATGAGTTTAAACATAATTATTTATACATAGATTGTAGATAAACTTGTAGAAAAAAGTTAGTATTCAAATTCAGATATGATTTTTCTCAGCAGATGCATCTTTCCCACCACTACATCTTGATCTAAATCAGAGGTCATTAAATCGGTATGTCGTTTCATCCGGTTTGCTACTGCACTGTGCATCAAATGAGTTTAAACATAATTATTTATACATAGATTGTAGATAAACTTGTAGAAAAAAGTTAGTATTCAAATTCAGATATGATTTTCTCAGCAGATGCATCTTTCCCACCACTACATCTTGATCTAAATCAGAGGTCATTAAATCCGGTATGTCGTTTCATCCGGTTTGCTACTGCACTGTGCATCAAATGAGTTTAAACATAATTATTTATACATAGATTGTAGATAAACTTGTAGAAAAAAGTTAGTATTCAAATTCAGATATGATTTTTCTCAGCAGATGCATCTTTCCCACCACTACATCTTGATCTAAATCAGAGGTCATTAAATCCGGTATGTCGTTTCATCCGGTTTGCAACTGCACTGTGCATCAAATGAGTTTAAACATAATTATTTTATACATAGATTGTAGATAAACTTGTAGAAAAAAGTTAGTATTCAAATTCAGATATGATTTTTCTCAGCAGATGCATCTTTCCCACCACTACATCTTGATCTAAATCAGAGGTCATTCATCCGGTATGTCATTTCATCCGGTTTGCTACTGCACTGTGCATCAAATGAGTTTAAACATAATTATTTATACATAGATTGTAGATAAACTTGTAGAAAAAAGTTAGTATTCAAATTCAGATATGATTTTTCTCAGCAGATGCATCTTTCCCACCACTACATCTTGATCTAAATCAGAGGTCATTAAATCCGGTATGTCGTTTCATCCGGTTTGCTACTGCACTGTGCATCAAATGAGTTTAAACATAATTATTTATACATAGATTGTAGATAAACTTGTAGAAAAAAGTTAGTATTCAAATTCAGATATGATTTTTCTCAGCAGATGCATCTTTCCCACCACTACATCTTGATCTAAATCAGAGGTCATTAAATCCGGTATGTCGTTTCATCCGGTTTGCAACTGCACTGTGCATCAAATGAGTTTAAACATAATTATTTATACATAGATTGTAGATAAACTTGTAGAAAAAAGTTAGTATTCAAATTCAGATATGATTTTTCTCAGCAGATGCATCTTTCCCACCACTACATCTTGATCTAAATCAGAGGTCATTAAATCGGTATGTCGTTTCATCCGGTTTGCTACTGCACTGTGCATCAAATGAGTTTAAACATAATTATTTATACATAGATTGTAGATAAACTTGTAGAAAAAAGTTAGTATTCAAATTCAGATATGATTTTTCTCAGCAGATGCATCTTTCCCACCACTACATCTTGATCTAAATCAGAGGTCATTAAATCCGGTATGTCGTTTCATCCGGTTTGCAACTGCACTGTGCATCAAATGAGTTTAAATAATTATTTATACATAGATTGTAGATAAACTTGTAGAAAAAAGTTAGTATTCAAATTCAGATATGATTTTTCTCAGCAGATGCATCTTTCCCACCACTACATCTTGATCTAAATCAGAGGTCATTAAATCCGGTATGTCGTTTCATCCGGTTTGCAACTGCACTGTGCATCAAATGAGTTTAAACATAATTATTTATACATAGATTGTAGATAAACTTGTAGAAAAAGTTAGTATTCAAATTCAGATATGATTTTTCTCAGCAGATGCATCTTTCCCACCACTACATCTTGATCTAAATCAGAGGTCATTAAATCCGGTATGTCGTTTCATCCGGTTTGCAACTGCACTGTGCATCAAATGAGTTTAAACATAATTATTTATACATAGATTGTAGATAAACTTGTAGAAAAAAGTTAGTATTCAAATTCAGATATGATTTTTCTCAGCAGATGCATCTTTCCCACCACTACATCTTGATCTAAATCAGAGGTCATTAAATCCGGTATGTCGTTTCATCCGGTTTGCAACTGCACTGTGCATCAAATGAGTTTAAACATAATTATTTATACATAGACTGTAGATAAACTTGTAGAAAAAAGTTAAATAAATGTAAGTTAAAAAGGCCAAATTTGTCCAATCTGATTTTTATATCAGACAGTATTATAGGTTTTATTTGGCACGATATTAAAAATGTTTTGCAACCTCTGTCCAATATATATATATAATATATATTGTGTGTGTGTGGGAAGAAAAAAATGTAAGTTAATCTGACAGTATGTAATATTGTAAAAAATTGAAAAAACATAAACGAATATTTATTTCGCCTACGCTGCAGTGTTTCGGTCTGTTTCGATAGACCTTCATCAGGGCTTTTGTTGGTTTAAGTTTGAGTTTGAGTTTTATTTAACGGCATATCAACCCCTGTGGGTCATTTAATGCCAAGGTTATTTTGGATTTCAGACTTTAGTAGTGGTTCTATGGAGATAATTGGTTTGTTCTGTTATATTTTGTTGAAAAGGTTGCTTTTTTTAATAAAAAAATGTTTTCAGGAAAAAAATTATTACTGAAAACTAAAGGTCTGTGAGCCAACACATAAAAAAAACAGAGGCTTGCAGACCTTTTGTTTTCAGTAATAATTTATTTTTCCTTAAACCAACAAAAGCCCTGATGAAGGTCTATCAAAACTGACCAAAACACTGCAGCGTAGGCGAAATAAACATTCGTTTATAAACATGCTTTTTCAAATATTATATATGTATATATATATATATATGTAAGTGCCTTTTATTGGTGCATAGTTGGTTTGTTTTGTTTTACGGCATATCAACCTCAGTGGGTCATTTAATGCCGATAAAGTTTTGAAATAAATCAATTCTTAATGGATAATACAATTTTTTTATAAATACATTTTTCTATTTAACCCATAGATGGGACCCTAACAGGTACTACCACTCCGATAAAGTATGGACCAGGGAGCAATGGTGATGAAGGGGTGCTCCACATTCCCCAAACCTCCAGAACTGGAACATCACCATCAGAGAGTTTAACGTCATTCCCAGAACATGTATACCCGCAGCCACCGCCTTCTAGCACCCATATGATAAAAAAGCTGATTGATCGGAGGATATGTAAGTGCATGTGTATGTATATATATATATGTGTGTGTGTGTGTGGTGTGCATATGTCTATATCAGGGGTCACCAATCTACGGTCCGCAGGCTAAATCCAAGGTCATTTCATCCAGCCCATCACCGCACTGTACCACAAATGAGTTAAGATATAATTATTTATGTGGAAATAACATAGATTGTAGATAAAACTTACAACAGTCTTTAGAAAAAAGTAAAATAATTGTAAGTAAAAATGTTCATATTAAATGCTAAACACCAGTGTCACAAATATCAGTTTTTTTGCAGCTTAGTTTGTGAGATTCAGATATGTGGACACTGGGTGTACTGTATTTGATGGCATATAAGATGCACAGGCATATAAGACCCCCCCCAAAACCACCCACCCATTTCAGCAGGTCAGATTCAGGAAAAATATTTTTTAGTGTATTTAAGCATATATTGTTGAAAACAGTCTTGCTGTGCATTAGATAAGCAGAAACATAGCAATACTAGCAATAAAATAAGGATGCATGGAGTTTAGGTTAGGTAAAAGTACTGAGTGTAAGCTGGGTTAGTGAGCATCATAGAGAAGATTAGCCTAGGTCTACGGGAGGTCTCAAACTTCATTTATGATGTATAAGATGCAGGGCAATTTTTTAAGCCAAAGTTTTGGGAAAAGAAGTGCATCCTATATGCCGTCAAATATGGTAATTAACTTATTGTTAATGTTACCTTCTTTTTTTAGAAATAAATGTTTTTAGTCTTTATTTTTTGTGTATTTTGTTGTTGTTGGTTGGTTAGTTTTGTTTTACGGCATATCAACCCTTTATGGGTCATTTAAAACTGAACAAGGTCATTTTGATAAACAAAAGTATCAGGTTATTTACAGTATATGATGTTGCTTAAATCCCACCATTCCCCATAACATTCTTATAAACTTGTGAGTACCTCCTACTACTAATTCCTACTGCTACTGTTTGTTTAAAAAGAAACAATGGAAACATCTCACCAGTTCTACACCTGATCATGGCACTAAGTTTTACAGAAAGAGCTCTTGGTAAAACCTTTGATGGATTCATACACCAATTCCACCCGGATATTAAAAATATGGCCAGACAGTTAGAAAGGATCAAACAAAAACTCGTCAGACAAGAATTGTCAGTTGAGTTCAACAAAACATAAATACATATGCATACCATGTTGAAGAAGATGAACATTTCTTTTTGATCTTTTCTAGTTTTCTGTTTGTTTCTTTATTGTTTTTAATGGCATATCAACCCATCTGGGGTTATGTCTAATGGTTAGGAAGTTATACATAAATTGTATTATATATATATACTTTTTAGTAATTGGTTTTAAAAATATGTTAGCATTATTGGGAATTATGTTGTATGGTATTGATTTGTTTCATGTCTATATTCTATGATATAATTTTATTTCTCTCAAAAAAGAGAGAATATCATCCATGTTGACATTTTCAAACAGATCTTTCATATTGTTTGCTTTAAAATAACGGTTTCTGATGTGAGTAAAAAACCTGCATTCCATGAATAAGTGTTTAACTGTCAAAGGTGTTTGACATGTTCCACATTGTGGTTGTTGTTTGAGTATATTGGAGTGTGTTGTAGAAGCAGCTATTTTGTTGGTTTGGTTTCTTTTTTTTAATGGCATATCAAACTTTGTGGGTTATTTTGTTGTATAGCCGCTTGACTGGACTTCAATAAAACCACAGACACGTATATATAAAAATAGGACCTGTCTTTATTTTCTTCGGTGTGTGGGATGTTCCACATTGTGGTTGTTGTTCTTGTTTGAGTATATTGGAGTGCATTAGTCTTGTATGACCAATGCGTAATCGAGATACAATGACTTGTTCCTTCATAGACTTCCTTAAAGTTCGTCTCCAGCCTCCCAAAATGGGTTTGATTAAGAAGAGTTTATTGTGGATGTTGTTATTCCAGAATTCTATTTTGTATGAAGGAATCTATTGATTTAGTTTTTCTGTCCAGCTTAATATCAGAGTGGAATCTGTTGATTAGTCCACCAAAGTATTTGTCCTAGGATTTCGGAACTTTGAAGAGCCATCATTAGTGATAGATGTAATGGAGTTGGTTCCTGGTTATTTTTCAACACACAAGGTGGTTAAACAACCGAGTAGAAGGGGGGATCTCACAGAAATTATATGATATAAATTATAATTATATCATATCTCTCAGTGATAAAACTACATAGATCTATATTCAAATGAGGCGTGGTCTAATGGTTAGAGTTGTAGGAAATGGACTCGTCAACGCGAGTTCAATTCTTGGACAAAGCCGTTAGCATTTCACATGGTGCTAATACCCTTGGGAAAGGTATGAATCCAATTCTCCCTCCAGCTATGGATAAATAGCAGGGCAGACTGGACTCTTTAACCATGGCTAGGTAACCAGTCCAGGAGAAGGAAAACTCTGAATTCAAACCTGTTAAACTCCACTTAAGAAATTGACCTTGTGTCGCATCCTGCTTGTCCGGAGGGGTTGGTAAATATATATATTCAAATAGTGTAGACATGGACTTAGTTTCTTACCTACAAGATTATCAGAGCAACAGGTTCTCACATTGTGGCTATTCCTTTATAGCCAACTAGCAGTGGCTACCCAGTGTTGCCTGGGTAGAAGAGGGATTCTTTTAGGTTAGTCCAGCAGATCCATTTTTAGTTGAATCCTCATGGGATGCCCCATTTAAATCCCTATGTAAAAAAAATAGACCTTGCATTGATCCAGCTACTCTTAAAAGAAATGTTAATGTTTACTATCTAAAATATTAAATGAAAAAAAAAATCCGTGCTGTTATTATTTAAATTTATTTTTAATTATCTTCACGAATATAAATCAAATTTCTATTATTTTTGCACAAAAACCAAGCCCTGGTGTTATTTAATGCATAAGTATATTTGCTTTGTCGTTAATTGTTTTATTTTTTAAAGTTTCCTCCGGACATACATATATACACAACTGCCCATTATATATGTACAGATAATACAAGAGAGGGAGAGAGTAAAAAATTATCCACACTTTTTTTTTCAATGTATTTACACAAAAGCCAAGGATAAACATGTCATTTTTCTATTTCTCTTCATATTTCTCTTCATTGTTGTATACACAATGTTTCAGCCGATGTGTCCACTGGCCTTCTTGAAGGAGTTATGTATACTAGCAAAATAAAAAACACCCTCCGGGCGATGTAAAAATATATTTTTGAAACATATTGCCTGAGGGGTGGGAGTTAAAAATTCAAGGTCAGTGAGTTTGTACCCTAAGTAACTAAAATCATCAAATTCATTAAAGGATTAAAAAATAAAACGATTTGAAATGAAACTTTAAACATATATTAAAATAAAAAAAACTATATATAGATATATAATACCAGTCATGTATTTATTAAAACTTGTTTTAAAAAACAATGAGGACTGTCTAATGTTGCATGTTCAAATTTTGAGTGTATTTATTCTATGTTATGATGATTTTGGGTAATGTGACGTAGGCAGTGATGTAGTTTTTGTTACAGACAAAAAACAGAATTATTAATAGATAACAACAAAGATGAGGACAACAGTCCAAATAATCTAAATAATACATGAAATGAATTTATTAAAATAAAAAATATATAAGGTATGTTCCAAAGAAAATGTTTGATTTGATTTTTCACAATTGAAACTTTAATAACATGGAGTTGTTTTTCCAGTCGTTTTCAAATCTGATATGGTTGTGAAGAAGTTTTTATTTGTACAGTTTGTTATAAATTTGAAAAAAAAAGCGGAAAAAAAATCCTAAATGAAAGAAAACAAGGAAAACTGGAATGCTTTGAAATTTGAAAACCTTGTGGATACTTCTAAGAAATGGAAAACATAATCCTCCCAAGAAAATTCCAAATTAAAGAAATCTGGAAACGAGCAAAGAAACTGAAATAATAACAAATCTGGATTTACATTTCACCTAAAAACTACCAACAGGAAACAAGAAACATAGTTTGGTTTAGTTTGTTTTACGCATATCAGCCTCAGTGGGTCATTTAATGAGGATAAAGTTTTGAAATAAATTCATTCTTAATCGATACTCAATTTTATTTTTATAAGGGCAATAGTTTTATAAGGGCAAAAAGGGCCAAAGTGGAGTATTGCAAGACATGGACTGCTCAACCACCTGGGTTCTATCCTTAAGCATCACGGGTCATCACCCATGGCCAACTATTTAGAATTAAATTAAAGAAATATGGAACCGAGCAAAAAAACTGAAATGATAACAAATATTGATTTACATTTCACCTAAAAACTACCGACATGAAAGTTTGGTTTAGTTTGTTTTACGCCACATCAATCTCAGTGGGTTTAATGACGATAAAGTTTTGAAATAAATTCATTCTTAATCGATACTTAATCTTTTTTTTTTTTATAAGGGCAATAGTGCTTGATGTGACCAGCCGATTGATTGGAGGGGGCCTCTCCAACCACCCGTCTAGCCCAAAAAGGCCAAAGTGGAGTATTGCAAGACATGGACTGCTCAACCACCTGGGTTCTATCCTTAAGCATCACGGGTCGCCACCCATAGCCAACAGGTGGCCCATTCGAAGGGTTGGTCTGCTCAGCCACTTGTGCAGATGCAAATAACTTTTTGGGGGGGGACATTATGCCATCCTTAATGGACAAAAAAGTGCCAACCAACAAACAAACAAAACCCGGTAGAGCTCTCTAGGAGCGATTTTAATAGACTTTCACCACCAGCATAAAGCAACGATCATCTGTTGTTTACAGATTTGATCTCTCTGGTGATTGTAAAATACACAGATGTATTTAACAGTTAAAACACTGCTCCATAAGGACAGCTGTCGATGGCTGAGAGGTTAACGAACTGGGCCAGTGTAAAGTCAATCGGGTTTCACTCCAGGTCAGAGGTACTTGTTGGGTCTAGCCACTCTGATGAGACATGAAACATCAAAATGGATGATTTTGTATATATATATATATTATATATATTATATATTATATATTTATATATATATATATGGTGTTGTGTGTGTGTTGTGTGTGTATAGATAACTATGCTGTCTGATATGGACTGATAGTTTCTGACATACTGTAAAATAGGCATCTATCTATATATATATATATATATATATATATATAAACACAATCTAATGTAAAGTAGGCGCTCACATACACGTGTATGTAGATAAATAAGTTATCTTAAACAGTTTCATTAATTTTCTTAGAGACTATATATATATATATATATATTATATTATATATTATATATATATATATATGCACAAATTTGAGTAGATACAAATATATGTGTAAAGTATACACACATACAAATATGCTATTTTCTACAGATTGATAGATTTTCTTAGATACTGTAAGATAAGCATTTTTATAGGCATATATACTTATATCTATTAATACATATATACATATGTATATATTGACACAACACACAATTATATATATTATATATATATATATATAATATATATATATATATATACACAGGAACATATTTAAATAAATATATATATATAGAGAGAGAGAGGAGAAGGATACAAATATAAATGCAAAGTATACACATATATAAGCGTAAATACCTACACATACATTCAGACCTACCCACATATATGTATAAATACAAGCACATATATATATATATCTATATATCTGAAAGAGAAAAAGATATAGACATAAGTGTAAACACCTACACCACACACACATATTCATATATAACTGTCAAGTATGCACATATATATAAAAAAAAATTGAAGGTAATAGGAAATGCATTATATATATATATATATATATATATATTATATATATGACAAGTTGTAAACACGGTATGTTTGGAATGGCTTATACTATCGCTATAGCTCTGCTGATGAGGCCTAATAGGCCGAAATGTACATACAGAGATTGATTTTTCTCGATTTGTATAGCCATACATTTAAATAGGCATTCCCGCCTAATTCATTATTAATTAATTAATTTTCAAAATTAGGTACTACTCCAATTAAGCACATATTCTCCCAAATATATATATATATATAAGTCTAAACACCCTCCCCCACACACACATATAAATATTATATATATATAAATAAATAAAGGGAAGGTAATAGGAAATATATTTAAATATATGAATATACATATATATATGAGTGAGAGAGGTAAAAATATGTGTAATGCATATGCATATATAAGTGTTAACACCCACCTGCACACACACACACACATATATATTATATATATATATATATATGAGTGAAAGAGAGAGTTACAAATATGTGTGAATATACACATATATAAGTGTAAACACTTAGACATATATATGCATATATAAGTGTAAATAAAATACATATAAGTGTAAAGTATATATATAAAATTGTAGGTAAGAGGAAATACATTTACAGTCAGGGGTAAGGAAGTATGTACATCATTTGGTCAGGTGCAAATGTGTTTATTAATAAATCTATGGAAGCCTTTGTAAAAATAGCTACAATAGATTCTGTGAGTTATTTTTCATTATTCCACGTCTTCCTTTGTCTGCAGAAGAGAATGTTCCGAGAACAATAGGAAGCTCGAGTGAAGGGAGGAAAAACACGCTAAAGAATACACACTGTTGTTAATCCCTATTTATGACAACGCATCCTCACTAACTTTGACAATAACACTCACTAATCAAATTGTTCATTAATTGTGCTAACTAGCATGGTTCATTATATGTGTATATATATATATATATATATATATATATATTATGCTTTTCATATGTATTCTTATGATTGCAGGTATATATATATATAATATATATATATATATATATATATATATATATATATATATTATGCTTTTCATATGTATTCTTATGATTGCAGGTATATATATATATATATATATATATATATATTAATGTATGCCGTTAAGGAGTTCATATTATATTATATATATATATATATATATACACAAGTCTGTTCATATTTATATATATATATATATATATATATATACACAAGTCTGTTCATATTTATATATATATTATATATACATTTTTAATGTATGCAGTTAAGAAGTTAATATATATATATATATATATTATACTTTTTATATGTATTCTTAAGATTCCATGTACATGCATATATTATATATATATATATATATATATATATATATATATATATATATATATATATATTATACTTTTTATATGTATTCTTAAGATTCCATGTACATGCTATATATATATATATATATGTATACACAACATTTCTAATGTATGCAGTTAAGTTCATATATATCTATCTTGATGTGTTCATATTATATATATATATATATATATATATAAGATCACTACCTTAACAGTATCAAAGAAAATTTATCAATCTATGTAAGCCTAATATATATATATATATATACATACATACATATTTCAGTCTGCTCATATCTATCTTTCTATCTATCTATCTATCTCGGTCTGCTCATATCTATCTTTCTATCTATCTATCTATCTTTCTCGGTCTGCTCATATCTATCTTTCTATCTATCTATCTATCTATCTCGGTCTGCTCATATCTATCTTTCTATCTATCTATCTATCTATCTCGGTCTGCTCATATCTATCTTTCTATCTATCTATCTATCTATCTCGGTCTGCTCATATCTATCTTTTCTATCTATCTATCTATCTATCTCGGTCTGCTCATATCTATCTTTTCTATCTATCTATCTATCTATCTATCTCGTCTGCTCATATCTATTTCTATCTATCTATCTATCTATCTCGGTCTGCTCATTCTATCTTTCTATCTATCTATCTATCTATCTCGGTCTGCTCATATCTATCTTTCTATCTATCTATCTATCTATCTCGGTCTGCTCATATCTATTTTTCTATCTATCTATCTATCTTATCTCGTCTGCTCATATCTATCTTTCTATCTATCTATCTATCTATCTCGGTACTGCTCATATCTATCTTTCTATCTATCTAATCTATCTATCTCGGTCTGCTCATATCTATCTTTTCTATCTATCTATCTATCTCGGTCTGCTCATATCTATCTTTCTATCTTATCTATCTATCTCGGTCTGCTCATATCTATCTCTATCTCTATCTATCATATCTATCTATCTATCTATCTCGGTCTGCTCATATCTATCTTTCTATCTATCTATCTCGTCTTCTCATATCTTCTTTCTATCTATCTATCTCGGTCTGCTCATATCTATCTTTCTATCTATCTATCTCGGTCTGCTCATATCTATCTTTCTATCTATCTATCTCGGTCTGCTCATATCTATTCTTTCTATCTATCTATCTCGGTCTGCTCATATCTATCTATCTATCTCGGTCTGCTCATATCTATCTTTCTATCTATCTATCTCGGTCTGCTCATATCTATCTTTCTATCTATCTATCTCGGTCTGCTCATCTATCTATCTCTCTTCTATCTTCTATCTCGGTCTGCTCATATCTATCTTTTCTCGGTCTGCTCTATCTATCGGTCTGTCATATCTATCTATCTATCTATCTCGGTCTCTTCATCTATCTCGGTCTGCTCTATCTATCCTTCTATCTGTCTATCTCGGGTCTTCATAAATATCTGCTATCTGTCTGTCCGTCTATTCATATTCTATCTATCATATCTGTCTGTCTGTCCGTCTATCCCGTCTCTTCATCTGTCTGTCCGTCTATCCCGGTCTCTTCATATCTGTCTGTCTGTCCGTCCGGTCTCTTCATATCTGTCTGTCTGTGTCTCTCCGGATCTGTCTGTCTGTCCGTCTATCCCGGTCTCTTCATATCTGTCTGTCTGTCCGTCTATCCGGTCTCTTCATATTCTGTCTGTCTGCCGTCTATCCGGTCTCTTCATATCTGTCTGTCTGTCTGTCCGTCTATCCCGGGTCTCTTCATATCTGTCTGTCTGTCCGTCTATCCCGGTCTCTTCTATCGTCTGTCTGTCCGTCTATCCCGGTCTCTTCATATCTGTCTCCGTCTATCCCGGTCTCTTCATATCTGTCTGTCTGTCCGTCTATCCCGGTCTTCTTCATATCTGTCTGTCTGTCCGTCTATCCGGTCTCTTCATATCTGTCTGTCTGTCCGTCTATCCCGGTCTCTTCATATCTGTCTGTTGTCCGTCTATCCCGGTCTCTTCATATCTGTCTGTCTGTCCGTCTATCCCGGTCTCCATATCTGTCTGTCTGTCCGTCTATCCGGTCTCTTCATATCTGTCTGTCTGTCCGTCTATCCGTCTCTTCATATCTGTCTTGTCTGTCCGTCTATCCCGGTCTCTTTTATATCTGTCTGTCTGTCCGTCTCCGGTCTCTTTATATGTCTGTCGTCTATCCGGTCTCTTCATATCTGCCTGTCTGTCCATCCCGTCTCTTCATATCTGCCTGTCTGTCCATCTATCCCGGTCTCTTCATATTGCCTGTCTGTCTATTCCCGGTCTCTTCATATCGTCTGTCCCGGTCTCTTCATATCATATCCCGGTCTCTTATTCTGTCTGTCTCCCGGTCTCTTCATATCTATCCGTCTGTCCCGTCTCTCATATCTATGTCCCGGTCTCTTCATATCTATCCGTCTGTCCCGGTCTCTTCTATCTATCCGTCTGTCCCGGTCTCTTCATATCTATACCGTCTGTCCCGGTCTCTTCATATCTATCCGTCTGTCCCGGTCTCTTCATATCTATCCGTCTATCCCGGTCTCTTTCATATCTATCCGTCTATCCCGGTCCGTCTCTTCTATCTATCCGTCTTCCCGGTCTCTTCATATCTATCCGTCTATCCCGGTCTCTTCTATCTATCCGTCTATCCCGTCTCTTCAATTCTATCCGTCTATCCCGGTCTCTTCATATCTATCTGTCTATCGTCTATCCCGGTCTCTTCATATCCTCTCCGTCTATCCGGTCTCTTCATATCTATCTGTCTATCCGTCTATCCCGGTCTCTTCATATCTATCTGTCTATCCGTCTATCCCGTCTCTTCATATCTATCTGTCTATCCGTCTATCCCGGTCTCTTCATTCTATCTGTCTATCCGTCTATCCCGGTCTCTTCATATCTATCTGTCTGTCTATCCCGGTCTCTTCATATCTATCTGTCTGTCTATCCCTGTCTCTTCATAATAATGTATCTATCACGGTATGTTCATATCTATCTTGTTCTGTTCATATTAATAAAAATAATCATAATTGGTTCAATACAGGTCATCGACAACACAGCACATGAGTACAACAGCTTGGGAAATTTGATCTGTGCAGTAAAGTGAGGAGGTGATGCTAGATGTGGTGCTCCATCTTAGCAAAACAAACTCACTGCTCTAGCGATCACTAAAAGAGGATAGACTCCCTCATTATCTAGCTGATATCAACAATTAGCCACTCCACTGACTACTATATATTATATATATTATATATATATATTTATTTATATTATACATATAGAATTAAACAAAAGACAACTCCTGTTTAACAATTTTATTAACAATCTTTTCAAGCTTTCTGTCCAACTTTTTTAC
This sequence comes from Doryteuthis pealeii, assembly GCA_023376005.1. NCBI lineage: Eukaryota > Metazoa > Mollusca > Cephalopoda > Myopsida > Loliginidae > Doryteuthis > Doryteuthis pealeii. Next base: position 17,536,882 of record CM042169.1, read on the forward strand.
ATTTGGATGAAATCCGTAGATTAGTTTGTTGTCTTTCAAGTAACACCACCGAGACGACATAGCTAGGGACATTATTTTAATAGTCACCGGGTAGCAATTTCTGAGGCCGGAGACTGGGACGCACTTCCTCATAAATTATCCCAAATTTGGTTCTGAAATGCAGCTCTGTGTCCTAGACATGACACTAAACTGCATCTAATGGTGAACTTCCAATTTTGGAGCTCTGGGGAGTGTAGAATACTCCAAGGTCCACTCTGACCCAATGTGGTACTGTTAGGGTCCCTTTTTAAAAAAAATAAATATTTTTAAAAAATTGAGTTAAAAAATTGTCTGAATAGAATAAAACATATTTGGCATAAAATAACCCAATAAGAGTTGGCATGTCACTCTGGTCCAGCACAGTAGCACCTGTTAGAGTCACATCTCTGAGTTAAATGGAAAAAAATAAGTTTAAAAAAAAATGTTTGAAAAAAAAAAAAGAAAAAAAAAAAAAGTTGAACTAAAAAAATTGTTGAATACCCATCACAGTCTGAATAGAACAAAACATCTTGAACATAAAATAACCCAATAAGAGTTGACATGCCATAAGATCCAACAAACCAAAGCTCTACATACAAATTGACCACTTTTCAGTACTTGTTGTTATTGTGACTCAATCGGTTTCTTTTTTCTTTTTTTTTCTGAGTAGTTAATAAGGCGATTCGTTCGGTTTCTTTTTTTTTCCAAGTGTTTTTGGATACCATTTGTAATTTTTTAAGGGTAAAGTTGAGACGTTATTATTTTTGAATCTCCAGGAAATTTTTGATGTATTTATTTTTTTTTCATGATGGCATTTTTCACACGATGAATTCAAATTCATAATTATAATGTAGCAAACAGTTTCAGCGAGTGTAAGCCATTTTTCAATAATACATAGTTTAGGTTTGCATATTTATAAGCTCGTAAGTATATAGCAGTTTTGGGTAAATACACATATAGCAGTTCAGGAGGAGACAGTCCCTACGACACACCAATCTGACATGTTATTAACTAAATTTTCACCTGAAATTTTGACTTTATAATATTCAATATATGTGATAAATATTCAGCACATTTTATTAAGTCCTCTGGAGAGGACGGATGTTATATTGGAAAAGAAATATTAGATGAATAAATTTAGTTTTTTTTCTTTTTCATGATTAAGCTGTGAACTTAAAGATGCCTTACACATGTTTAAAAAACAGTGTATGTGTGTGTATATATATTTTATTTGCAATCCTTCATTGTATTTTATATATATATGTGTTTGTGTGTGTGTGTGTGTGCCTCTTTCATATTTGCAATCCTTCATTATGTGTGTGTATATATATGTGTGTGTATGTGTGTGTGTGTTTTGTTTAGTGTGTTGCAGGGGCTGGTTTAGCTCAGTTGGTAGAGCGTTTGGCTAGAAACCACAAGGTTCCTACTTCAATACTGGCCCTCGCCAACTCAGCGTATGAGTAGCACAGAGATCTGTGTGGTAAAGTAAGGATCTGATGGTAGGTGTGGCGCTACACCTCAGACACAAAAACAATCTTCTTGGTCTAGCACTAGTGAAAAGGCAATAAACTGCCTCACTGATTAACTGATACCGATTCTAGGCTACCCAAGCGACTTTTATATACGCGTGTGTGTGTGTGTGTGTGTGTGTGTACGTTTCATATTTGGAATCCTTCATTAGGTGTGTGTGTATGTATATATATATATGTGTGTGTGTGTGTGTGTGTGTACAATATTCTACACACCAGGCGATCCTTTGCCTGGATTACACTTGTCAAGTTCATTTTCTATAAGAAAAAGTATCGAATTTTATGCGATACATGCATTGTAAGCGCCTTCAAGTAAAAATTTAATATATACTTTATTCAACAATGCTTCTAAAAATAAACAAACATCCAAAAATCTTATTCACTTTGCAGAAGGGCATGAGGCCTGTTTGTTGTTATTATTCTCTCAACGCCCCCTTACCTATTATGGCAGAGGCGTGTAAGTATCATTTGACAAGGTTAATTTCGCAGGGATTGTTAGCTGTGTACTGTGGCCAAGGTGGTATGGTGTTTGACTATGCCTGCTGAGGTCCTAGTTTCGATTTCTGTCGGAGGGAAGTCGTTAGTATATATTGCTGATGAGACTTAATAAAGTCGAAAGTCTGTACGATATTCTACACACCGAGCGATCCTTTGCCGGGATTACATTTGTCAAGTTCATTTTCTATAAGAAAAAGTATTGAATTTTATGTGATACATGCATTGTAAGTGCCTTCAAGTAAAAATTATTATATATATATATATATATATATATATATTTGTGTGTGTGTGTTCCATATTTGAAATCCTTCATTTTGTGTGTGCATGTTTCATATTTGAAATCCTTCATTTTATATATATATATATATATATATATATATATATATATATATACTAGCAAATATATGCACCCTCCGGGTGCAAGTATTTAATGTAATAAAATATTATATTAGAAAATCCAATGAAACTAAATAAGAATGCAGATAAAAAGATTTGAAACAGAGAGGGTATAATCGAAAGATAAAATGACTGAAACATATTCTTCCATCATTCCCGTCTTTCATTGCTAAATTTTCCTAATTTGACAATTTAGTTAAAATAGGAGGTAAAGAATAAATTTACAGTTATTTCTTCTTGCTAATGGATTTCTTTTAAGATTTGTTCGCGAGATTTTTGCTAATATCAATTAAAATAAAACCAAACAGTTAGAAATCAATAATACTAAGCACATATTTATTAAAATCAAATTTTAGATATCAATATGCAAATTTGCCTTCCCGTTCACACTGTAAACGCTATTTAGTTGTATATATAAATACAATTGCATGTTATTAGTATGTAGATATGGCTAACAGAATTAATAATGTAAAACAATTTTACTAATAATTGAGGTTTAAATAAAAATAAAATCATGTAGAATTTGATGTAAATAACAAAGGGAATTGTGACTTGTATAGTGATATAGTTTCGGTTACAGACAGACAAACCACAATCTCCATTATAATATATATATATTTATTCGTTTGTTTAGGCAGCAGATTCTCTGGTAGGCATGTTTTATTAAAAATGACAGACAAGTTTTTTAGTGTTTAGCTTTTTATTCAGCATTTCTTTTTGTTGAATAAGACATTTCAACAGCAGGGATTTTAACAGGTTTAAATTCAGAATTTTCCTTCTCCAAGACTAGTTGCCTAACCAAGGTTAAAGAGTCCAGTTTACCCTATTTACCCATCACTGGAGGGTGAATAGTTGGATTCATACCAGTCACAAGAGTATATGTGAAATACAAATGGCCTCGTAGAATAGACGTATAGAGAAAAGACGTACATAGATCAACTCTGCACGGATACTGGATTCTGTGCAGAGGACCTCCTAGGGGCAATGAATGATAGGGAAGGATGGTGAGAGATTGTCATGGATATCTGTGCTGCCAGCACGACAGGATGATTTATTGAAGATCAGAAAGGGATTGTCAGTGGCCAGGAATTAATGTAAGCATTATTGAGAGAATAAGGTTCTTAGATACTGTAAATTTATTGCTATTGATTTTACTATATAAATGCATTAAAAATCAAGAGAAAGGGATTGTCAGTGGTCAGGAATGAATACAAGCATGACTGAGAAAATAAGCTTCTTCAATATAAATTCTAATAGTTTTATTATAGAAATACATCTAAAATCAGAAAGGGATTGTCAGTGGTCAGGAATGACTACAAGCATTACTGAGAATAGGTTTTGTTCAAGGTATAATTTAAATTCATTACTAATGATTTTACTATAGGAATGTATGGAAAATCAAGAATATAGGTATTGTCAGTGGTCAGAGGTGGGAGATTGTCATGGATATCAGTGCTGCCAGCACGACAGGATGATTTACTTTGCACTAAAAGTGAATAAAAATGCACTATGAAATTACTATTGAAATGCATTTCCTTTAACAATAACCATTATGCCACATGTCTAATATACATCAGTGTATCACCTGATGATGGTTGGAGAATCAAATTTGAACATCAAATTTAAAAAAAAAAAAAAAAAAAAAGACTTTGGAAAGTTTTAGAATAAAAAATCAACAACATAGACATTTCTTGTTATGGCTGGCACTGTAATGGAGTGTCAGAGTCTTGGAGACAGATTTTTCATACTTCCAGGAAAGAAAAAGGTTTTATGCTTAGGAAAGGAAAGGAAAGGAAAGAAAATTCCGAGGAAGAAAAGAAAAATGGAGAACTTGAATAAATTAAATTAAGCAAGTTCTTGGAGAAACTGGGATAAATATAGACAGTTGCCTTCGGTAATGTTAGTGGTAATAGGTACACTTAGTAAGTTGGGTAATTGAATACACACATAAATTGAAAAGTCTGCCTCCGTGATACCGTGTTAAAAAGGTGAAGAATGTAAACTGCAGCTGGTCAACAATATAAATGTGACATTAAAAGTTTTCCATAAAAATTCCACTGTGAATTTATATTCAATTTTAGTGCAGACTCAATAATAATGCTTTTTCTTGGGTCAAAAATACTTTTATTCATTCCTGACCATTGACAATCCCTTTCTGATTTTGGATGCATTTTCTATAATAAAATTATTAAAAATTAATTCACATTTACTATTATTGTGTTATTCAGACTATTGTCCCATCTTCATTGTTATCTGTATAACGTTTCGATAACAATGAGAATGAGGACAATAGTCCAAATAACACAGATAATAGTAATCATCAAGCCTCATCTAAAACATTCAGAGAAATTAATTCACATTGTATTTCAATAGTAAAATCATTAGAAATTAACGGATATCAAAGAAGCTCATTTTCTTAGTAATGCTTTTATTCATTCCTGACCATTGACAATCCCTTTCTGATTTTAGATGCATTTCTATAATAGAATTATTAAAAATTAATTTATATTGAAGAAACCTATTCTCTCAGTAATGCTCTTATTCATTCCTGACCACTGAAAATACTATATTCTTGATTTTCCATACATTCCTATAGTAAAATCATTAGTAATGAATTTAAATTATACCTTGAACAAAACCTATTTTCAGTAATGCTTGTAGTCATTCCTGACCACTGACAATCCCTTTCTGATTTTAGATGTATTTCTATAATAAAACTATTAGAATTTATATTGAAGAAGCTTATTTTCTCAGCCATGCTTGTATTCATTCCTGACCACTGACAATCCACTTCTCTTGATTTTAATGCATTTATATAGTAAAATCAATAGCAATAAATTTACAGTATCTTTAAGAACCTTATTCTCTCAATAATGCTTACATTAATTCCTGGCCACTGACAATCCCTTTCTGATCTTCAATGCATTTCAATAGTAATTTCATAGTGCATTTATATTCACTTTTAGTGCAAAGTAAATCATCCTGTCATGCTGGCAGCACAGATATCCATGACAATCTCTCGCCATCCTTCCCTATCATTCATTGCCCCTAGAAGGTCCTCTGCACAGAATCCAGTATCCATGCAGAGTTGATCTATGTACGTCTTTGCTGGTCAGCCTACTCTGGCATGCCTATTTGATGGCTTCTACAGAAGAACGTCACATAAGTGTTCATCTTTGCTTCTCCAGCAGTGCCCAGCATGTCTTGTTCACCTCACACGGATGGTTTGTGTGATATGGGGAATACCTATTTTATTGTTTTGTCAAAAATACTTGCATTCATTCCTGACCATTGAGAATCCCTTTCTGCATGGAATTCTTCATTGTCAATCGACCTGTGTTTTATGTGTTCAGACCAGACAAACAATATCACTCCCCTTAGTATGTTACTAGAAGCGACTACCTGGTGTTGCCTGGATGGAGGGGGGATTCTTAAAAATTAATCTTGCAGATCCATTATTACTAAATTGTTTTTGTTTGTTTTGTTTTACGGCATATCAACCTCAGTGGGTCATTTAATGCCGATAAAGTTTTGAAATAAATCAATTCTTGATGGATAATATAATTTTTTTCTAAATACATTTTTCTATTTAACCTATAGATGGGACCCTAACAGGTACTACCACTCCGGGTCAGAGTCGATCAGGGAGCAATGGTGATGAAGGTGTGCTCCACATTCCCCAAACCTCCAAAACTGGAACCTCACCATCAGATAGAGTTTAACATCATTCCCAGGACATGTAGACTCGCAGCCACTGCCTTCTAGCACCCATATGATAAAAAGGGGTTGGGGCTTGCCATAAGGGCAACAGGATTGGGAAAATCATATAGGTGCTAGGGCTTGACGTGACCAGCCGATTGATCAGAGCGGGCCACTCCGACACCCGTCTAGCCCAAGATAGAGCCAAAGTGGAGTATTGCATGTCATGAACTGCTCATCCACCTGGGCTCTATTCTTAAGCATCACGGGTCGCCACCCACGGCCAACAGGTGGCCCCATTGGGGGAGTCTTACCCCTCTGCAGAGGTTCAGTCGGTGCATTCTAACGCCCAAGTCAACAGGGCGGTACTAAATTGTGAGTTGGATCTTCGCAAGATGGCCCATTAAAATCCCTATGTAAAAAAGAACTTATGTTGATTCAGTCGGTGGGGAGGGGCGTCAGGAAAAAGTGCACAGACATTCCGAAAAGAAAAATCGGTGTCTTCTATTTAAAATATAAAATGCAAAAATAATCCGTGCTGGCACTATCTAAATATTATTTTTTAATTATCTTCATGCATTTAAATCAAATCTTCATTATTTTTTATCAAAGAGCAAGATCTGATGTCAGTGCATGCGCATATATATTTACTGTGTTGTTAATTGTTTATTTTCGTAGTTTCCTCTGAAAATACATACATACACACACACAACTGCCCTTTATATATGTACTAGCAGTGGCTACCCAGTATCGCCTGGATAGAGGGGGATTCTTTTAAGTTAGTCCTGCAGATCCATTATTACTGAATCATGAGTTGAATCCTCATGGGATGCCCCATTTAAATCCCTATCCCTATATAAAAATATTTTTAAAATAGACTTTACATTGATCCAGCTATTCTGAGAAGAAATGTTAATGTCTACTATCTAAAATATCAAATGAAAAAAAATAATCCATGCTGTTATTTAAATTTTATTTTTTTATTTATCTTCACGAATATAAATCAAATCTCTTATTTTTGCCCCAAAAACCAAGCCCTGGTGATATTTTATATGTATATATATTTACTTTGTTGTTAATTGTTTTATTTTCAAAGTTTCCTCCAGTCATACATATACACACAACTGCCCTTTATATATGTATAGATAGATATTACATATTTAATTTAAAAAAACATTTTCCATACACCATACACTCCTTGTAACAGAATTAAATTTAATATAAATCAAATTTCATTATTTTTGTTCAAAAAGCAAGATCTTGTGATAGTGAATGTGTGTATATATATTTACTTTGTCATTAATTGTTTTACTTTCATTGTTTCCTCTGGACATTCATGCACACAAACTGACCTTTATATATGTATAGATAGATAAACACTAATAATAAATTATGAAAAGAACAAATCTGATTGATTTTAATGGCATGTCAACCTGTCTAGGTGTATTTTAAGCAGATTTTAGCCAAGAAAAATTCTGGTTCACTCTTGTTCTTAAACTTCAGAAAAGGTGTGTCTTTTATTCTCTGAGAACTGCTTAAGTCTTAGAATACCGCAGAACAGACTGGCATATTGTCCTTTGAGAAAAGAAACAGTGTTAGCATGTACTGTGCTGTTGGACAGGTGAGCAGAAGACAAGCTATCTTTGACAGGTGATGGTTGAATTGGTATTACACAGTAGGAATCGGTTTAGACTATGGACAAGCAAGATAGATACTTTGCAGGCGCTATCTTGGTTTACCATTCTTGGTTGTCATTCCATCTCAGTGATCTTATGGAAACATGCACACAAGTAGCCAACACAATGATAGCTGAGTGAACTTCATTTACTATTGGAAAGAAAGAAAGAAAGAATATAGTGAGAGGAGGAGAAAGAAAAGGTAGATGAAAATTTATAGGAAAGAAAAAGAAAGAAAGAAAAAGAAAGAAAAAGAAAGAAAAAAGAAAGAAAGAAAAAAGAAAGAAAGAAAGAAAGAAAAAGAAAGAAAAAGAAAAAGAAAGAAAGAAAAAGAAGAAGAAAGAAAAAAAGAAAGAAAGAAGAAAGAAAAAGAAAAGAAAAAAGAAAAGAAAGAAAAGAAAAAGAAAAGAAAGAAAAGAAAGAAAGAAAGAAAGAAAAAAAAGAAGAAAGAAAAAGAAGAAAGAAAGAAAAAAGAAAAGAAAGAAAGAAAAAAAGAAAAAAAGAAAGAAAAAGAAAAAGAAAAAGAAAGAAAGAAAAAAGAAAGAAGAAAGCTATATCAACATCTACAGAAAGCTTATATCAAACATCTAACAGAAAAGCTATATCACATATGCACAGAAAGGCATGGACTGCTATAAAACCGATTACCATATGTGAGAAATTCCTGATCTTCTCATAGACAAAGAGAGAATTCTTCAAGCTGTAGCCATATCTGTGCTACTATATGGCTGCACCATTGGACTTAATTTACAATCTACAAATACCCAGATGATGATCGACAAAATGGTCAAAATGTCTTGGGTAGAAAGTATGGACAGTTTTCTCTAACTGTCTGGAATTCTTTACAAAAAAATTGTCCACACTTTTTCCTCAACCATATTATATATATATATATATATATAATATATATTTTACATATAGATATAGGGTAAACTATAGACACGTGTTTCGATGGTTATCACCTCTCATCAGTATAGTTATACGTTTTTTAGCAGCTGCCTTCGGCTGGGTTCGAGACTACCGAACGAACTTACGCTCGCCAAGCTCTCTTCTTACCCACAATCCACAGTCAGTCGCCAAGTTATAGCAGGCTATTTAATTGCTATATTTTCTAAGGGGAAATGACCTTCACCTAGAGTTCTCAAACTTTGTAAACAAAAGTGAGATTTGCTGAGGCGAATACGGTGAATCTGCAATTATATACCTCCTAAATAGAGTGCTCAACCGAAATGGGAAGCGTTGTAATAGGTAAACTATAGACACGTGTTTTCGAGGTATCACTCTCATCAGTATAGCTATACGGTTTTTAGCAGCTGCCTTGGCTGGGTTCGAGACCCGAACAAACTTACGCTCACCAAGCCTCTTACCCACACATCCACAGTCAGTTGCCAAGTATACAGCACAACACTATCAAACATTTTGGAAACCAAAAAATTTCAAAACAACACCATAAATTACTTGGGGAAATAAGAAAAAGCAGCGCATATAACAACAAAATATCTAGACACTGCAAACTGCCTAGAAAAAAAAATCAAACCATAACCTTCTCTGAGGAAAAACAAACTAATCAACAAAATGATCAGAAACTCATATCAAAGTTTAGACATGAAAATAAATATTTATTAAGCCAGCTACAAACTAATGACTACAAAGACTAAAATAAATTCCCAAAAAACTATTTTATACATAAAAAAATTAAATAAAATACAATTACCTATGAATAGAAAATTATGTAGAAAATTAATAAATATGATAAAAAACAACAATAAAAAAGTGCTTATAACAATAATAACTAATATTCATAAATGTGCTCTTGAATTCAAAGGAATTCATCAGATTTCTTTACAAAAAACTCTGGAAGAATCATTATATAATGGAGATTGTGTGTTTTTTCTGTCTGTAACCGAAACTCATATTCCTACTCAAGTCACAATTCTCTTAGTTATAGACATCACATTCTCCATGATTTTATTTTTATCTAAATCTCAATTAATTAATAAAATTGTCTACATTACTAATTACGTAACTATGTCTACATACTGACAAACATGCAATTATATTTATATATACAAAAAATAAATAGCGGTTTACAGTGTGAATGGGAAGGCTAATTTGCATATTAATTATTAAAAAATCAAATTAATAAATATGCTTATATTATTGATTTGTTGTGGTTTTATTTAATGAATATAAGCAAAAATCTCTTCAATGAATCTTAAATGAAATCCATTAACAAGATAAAATAACTGTCATTTTATTCTTTACTTCCTCTTATACTAAATACTTAAATTAGAAAAAAACAATGAAAGACAAGAGTGGATGAGAGATAAGAAGTTTCAGGTTGTTGCATTTGTTATTATTACTCCCTCTGTTTCAAATCTTTTATTATACTCCCTCTGTTTCAAATCTTTTTATTCTTATCTTATTTAGTTTTATTAGCCTTTCTAATTTAATACAAATATTTTATTACATTAAAACTTAAATACATGTGCACCCGGAGGTCATATATTTGCTAGTATAAATAAAGATCATGAGAAAGATATAATTCTGTTGTCTCATATACTACCTACTTAAACATGCCTAAGACAAAGAGAGAATTTTCCAAACTTATAACCATATCTGTGCTACTATATGGCTGCACCATTTGGACTAATCTACAATCCCCAAGATGATGATCGCCAAAATGGTTTTAAAGTGCTTGGGTAGAAAAGTATGGACAGTTTCTCTACTGTCTGGATTCCAATTTACAAAAAAAACTCTGAAAGATACAAAAAAGATCATGATGAAGGAATATTCTGTTGTCTTCAATATTATACCAAACTGAAAACAAATATAGAAAAAGTATTATCGAGATGACAAGAAAAAAAAAAAAAGAAATTTAATTGCATGGTTAGCTCATCGGTAGGAGCGTTCGGCTAGAAACCACAAGGGTCCGATGTTCGATACCGGTCCTTGCCAACTCAGCGTATGAGATAGCACAGGATCTGTGCGGTATAAGAGCTGATGGTAGTGTGTGGCGCTCCACCTCAGATGCTAAAATAATCTCCTTGGTCTAGCGCTATGAAAAGGGAAGACTCCCTCGCTGACTGTGCTGATACCGACTTTAGGCCCCTGTCAACTACTTACGTAATATATTCATAAGCACGGCGATGCAAGTAAGTTATGAATTTCAAATTAGTGCAATTAACTTCATAATTCATTAAAATGTAGGAAAAAGGGACTGGGTACTTATAAAACAGGTTATACCACCATTGAGATATTAAATTTATCATTATAATCTTTTGTCTGAATCCAAATTGAAATGACGGGTCCAGATCCGAAAGTCCCATATTTTATCATTTTTATTGCTAAGCTTTCTTTGTCTCTTCATATTTGTCTTAGGTTTCTACTGTTCGCAAATTTGATAGGAGTCATGCTTAGACTATATACTACACACACACATGGTCTGTCAGAATGATCTCCCATATTTAAAATTGCCACTGAGCATCTGGGAGACGTTATGTCATTGAGGAGCACCATTGTGTGCCATTTCAGTTCCATCATTTTTTTTTGCAGAGCACCTCATCTTTACAATATGGAGACATCCTGTGGCAACCCACTCACCAGATCTATCCCCTCGGATACTTCCCTGCGGGGATATTTTATTAATGTAGATGGCAGACAATTGAACAAACTGAAACATCTTAGTGTTGCAGCACTTCAGGAATGTAGAGTTGCAAGGAAGTATTTGGATGATATAACCTTGAGAAAACAAAGTAAGCCTTGAAAAGGCGGCAAGAAGCATTGGCACGCTATATGAACTCAGTATAAAAGTGGGAGCTAATGGTAGGTCCTAGCACTAGTGTAAAGGAAAGATAGACTCCCTCACTCTCTGGCTAAAATACCAATAATAAACCACTCTGCTGGCTTTCTCTATATTTATAGATAAAAAGTGGTCTTCAATAAACTCAGATTAAGTGGAGCTAATGGTAGGTCAAGTGCTAGTGAAAAGGAATAGACTCCCTCTCTGTTTTGCTAATACCAATAATAGGCCACTCTGCCGACTTTACTTTTTACTTTATATTATAGATTAAAAATTGCTAGTGAAAAAGGGATAGACTCCCTCACTGTTTGGCTAATACCAAAATAGGCCACTTTGCCAACTTTACTTTTACTTTATATTCATAGATTTTAAAAAAAGCTAGTGAAAAAGGATAGACTCGCTCATTGTCTGGTTAGTACCAATAATAGGCCACTGCCAACTTTACTTTTACTTTATAGATAAAAAAATGCTATAAAAAGGGGACAGACTCCCTCACTGTCTGGCTAATACCAATAATAGCCACTCTGCCGACTTTACTTTTTACTTTATATTTATAGAATTAAAAAATGCTAGTAAAAAGGACAGACTCCCTCACTGTCTGGCTAATACCAATAATAGGCCACTCTGTCGACTTTACTTTTTACCTTTATATTATATAGATGAAAAAATGCTAGTGAAAAGGGGATAGACTTCCTCACTGTCTGGCTAATACTGACTTTACTTTTTACAGTAGAATGAAAGTAATAAAACATGCAAGCATAATATTTCTTTTTTAATACTTTTTTTAATTTTTAAATTCTCATCTAATCTTGACTAATCTAGCCTAAGTAAGGGCCAAAGTAGAGTATTGGCACGTCATGGACTGCTCACCACCAGGTTTTGGTTTTTGGTTTACGGCATATCAACCTAGTGTGTCATTAAATGCCGTAAAGTTTAAATAAATCAATTCTTAATGGATAATACAATTTTTTATAAATACATTTTCTATTTTAACCCCATAAGGGACCCTAACAGGTACTACCACTCCGTCAGAGTGACCAGGAGCAATGTGATGAAGGTGCTCCACATTCTCAAAACCTCCAAAACTGGAAGCTCACCATCAGATAGAGTTTAACGTCATTCCCAGGACACTGCCTTCTAGCACCCATATGATAAATAGGGTTGGGCTTGCCATAAGGGCATTAGGTTGGGAAAATCATATTGATACTAGGGCTTGATGTGACCAGCCGATTCAGCCACCAGGGTTCCATTCTTAAGCATCAAAGGTTGCTGCCCACAGCCAACAGAATTCCATTGGTGGTGTTTACCCTTTGCAGAGCTGCAGTCAGTATATTCTAAAGCCGCAGCCAACAGGCTGATATTAAGTTGCAGCAGCCAGACTGTGAGGGAGTCTATATCCCTTTGTAAAAGACATTTCTGAATTATAAATTAATCATTGTTTAAATCAGTTATAAAGTTTCAAGTATTCCTATGTAATAATAATAATTAATAATCTGCACAGTTATACGTTTGCAAGCATTCCTACCCATACATATTGATTTATACACAAATATAAAACATGATCCAACGGTGTTAATATATCATTAGGTAATTTATGAGAAGTGCGGCCCGTTTCCTGCCTCAAAAATTGCTACCCGGTGACTATCAAAATAAACAACCCCAGCTCATCGTAATTCTTGTTTACTTATCGTAATTTGTCGTAATTCTTGTTTAGTGAAGATGGATATATAGTTTGGAATAGACTGAGATAGATAAAAAACAAAAATATAGATAGATATGAACAAATGGAGATAGATATTTTCGACAAGTAAATTTATTGGGGAGGGGCCGCATCTTTTTGTTCGTAAATCTTGTTATTTAAACTAAAAACAAGACATTAAACAAAAACATGAATAAAAAAAAATCTTCGTATTTAAAGTAATATAGATAAATATGCACAAATTGAGATAGATAGATATGAAGATGGATAGTTTAAATAGACTGAGCTGGGTCGTTATTTTTAATAGTCACCGGGATAACAATTTTTGAGCAGGAAACCGGACGCACTTCCTCAATAAATTACCTATCGTTAAAAACATGTAACTACAAAAGTGTAAATATAGATATACAACATATGAATATTCATATCAAGTCTTATCTTATAAATACACAATAAA
>CM042169.1:17555655-17600655 GCA_023376005.1 Doryteuthis pealeii
CAGAAGATAGATAGATAGATAGAAGAACAGAAGATAGATAGAACCGAACAGATAGATAGATAGAACCGAACAGAAGATAGATAGATAGATAGAACCGAACAGAAGATAGATAGATAGATAGAACCGAACAGAAGATAGATAGAACCGAGAAGATAGATAGAACCGAACAGAAGATAGATAGATAGATAGAAAACAGAAGATAGATAGATAGATAGAACGAACAGAAGATAGATAGAACGAACAGAGATAGATAGAACCGAACAGAAGATAGATAGATAGATAGAACGAACAGAAGATAGATAGAACCGAACAGAAGATAGATAGAAAGAAGATAGATAGATAGATAGAACCGAACAGATAGATAGATAGAACGAACAGAGATAGATAGATAGAAGAACAGAAGATAGATAGACAGATAGATAGATAGATAGATAGAACTGAACAGAAGATAGATAGATAGAACGAAGATAGAAGAACGAACAGAAGATAGATAGAACCGAACAGAAGATAGATAGATAGATAGAACTGAACAGAAGATAGATAGATAGATAGAACTGAACAGAAGATAGATAGATAGATAGAATGAACAGATAGATAGATAGAACGAACAGAGATAGATAGATAGATAGAACTGAACAGAAGATAGATAGATAGATAGAACTGAACAGAAGATAGATAGATAGATAGAACGAACAGAAGATAGATAGATAGATAGAACTGAACAGAAGATAGATAGATAGATAGAACTGAACAGAAGATAGATAGAACCGAACAGAAGATAGATAGAAGAACAGAAGATAGATAGAAGAACAGAAGATAGATAGAACGAACAGAAGATAGATAGATAGATAGGAACAGAAGATAGATAGATAGATAGAACGAACAGAAGATAGATAGATAGATAGAACCGAACAGAAGATAGATAGATAGATAAACCGAACAGATAGATAGATAGATAGAACTGAACAGAAGATAGATAGATAGATAGAACTGAACAGAAGATAGATAGAGATAGAACTGAACAGATAGATAGATAGATAGAAGAACAGAAGATAGATAGATAGATAGAACAGAAGATAGATAGATAGATAGAACCGAACAGAAGATAGATAGATAGATAGAACTGAACAGAAGATAGATAGAACTGATAGAAGAACAGAAGATAGATAGATAGAACCGAACAGAAGATAGATAGATAGAACTGAACAGAAGATAGATAGATAGAACTGAACAGAAGATAGATACATAAAACTAAACAGACTGATAGACAGACTGAGCTAGATAGAGAGCTAAATATATTTTTTTTTATTTTGGGAGGTGAATTAAAAAGATAAGGATCTGATTAAGTGGCAAAACCCAAAATTTTCTTTGAGGAAATGACTCAGAAGAAATGTGCGTCTGATAATTTTTAGTTCCGAATTTCCGCTTTGGCGGCAGCAAAATTCTTTAAGACTAAAATAAGAAAGGAACCAGAGACAGTTTATTAACTGAGGCATTGCGGCATGACATGTGGATTACAAGCTGTCAGGTGAGAAGAGTGGCAAGTAACAATTGAGATTACAGGGTGCTGACACTGATTTCTACATAATCATCCAGGTGGGCTTGTGAGATGTGCACCTGTCGAGAGCTTCAGTTAATTACAGGTGAAGGGATGAAATGTTTGACAAGGCTCAACTTTATAGTGTTTGTCAACCTGACTCTGAGGATGGGAAACAATTGATGACAGCAACATTCATATAATATATATATATATATATATATATATATATATAAGAAAGAGAGGGAGAATATTAAACAATATTTAATCTTTTGGGTTTTTGTCTCCATTTGTTCTTTCTTCCCAAAGAAATGCATAAATCCTGAGATGTACATTATATATATATATATATATATATATATATATATATATATATATATAATATATATAGAGAGAGAGAGAGAGAGAGAGAGAGAGAGGGGGGGGATATGAAACAATATTTAATCTCCTTGGTATTTTTCTCCTCTCGTTCTTTCTTCCGAAAGAAAAAGATAAATCCTGGAATGTACGTGTGAGTGTATATATATATATATATATATATATATATATATATATATTATATATAACACATATATTTGTTGTTGGCATCCTTCCATCTACTAAAGACGATGGCATAGTGTCCACTTTTTTTTTTTAATCTGCAACTGTGTGAGTGGCCTACCAGACCAATTTTTGAATGGCAATCTCTGGTGCAGTGACTCCAAACAAACAGTGATGCTTGCTGGAGTTGCTGTTGTGTCTCCTTCCTTTTGGCTCTCTTTTCTGCAGCGGCTTCTTTCATCTCTTTCTCACTCCTTGTTTTTTCTTCCTAAAGGAATACATAAATCCTGGAATGTGCATGTGAGTATATATATATATATTGAAAAATGTGCCTGTTTGATAGCATAGTGATATTATAGTTGGGAATAATTCTAGATTTAAAACATTTTTTTTGTGTTTCTTCAGTATATTAACTAACATTTTAGCATCTATAGATTTAATACAATGTTGCGATTCAAAGACAGAAATTTATTTAGCCACGTAACACTTATTCTAAACTTTTTTTTTTTTCAGCTATTAGGTCTGAGACCTGTCAGCTGTTCGTTATAAACATTCATCTTAATTCCACAGAATATTTATAATCTTTCTACAGATTATCTAACATTGCCTTAAAGTAGTTTAGAGATGGGGCATTTGCTATTGATGATGGTAGTTTATTCCATGTATTCACTACTCTGTTACTAAAATAATTTTGTCTTGCATTTGCTATACAAAATTATTTTAAGAGTTTTAATTTATGACTCCTGGTATTGATATTTTGAGCAATGTTTAGTAGATCAAAGTTTGTTGAATAAAATCCATATGTATATTTGTAGACTTCAATCATATCCCCTCTTTTACTTCGATAAACCAAACTTGGTAAGTCAATGTTCCTAAGTCTTTCTTCATATGAAAGGGTTTTAAAATCATTCATTACCCTGGTAGCTCTCCTCTGTAGTTCCTCAATGAGTTTTATGTCCTTGATTAGTCTTGAACTCCAATCCACATTAGCAAATTCCAATTGAGGTCTTACCAATGCAATGAATAAATCTTTCAGCATTTCTTTATCCACGTATTCATATGACCTCCATATTAAGCCTAATATCTTGTTTGCTTTATTTACTTGTACTAGCAAATATATGCACCCTCCGGGTGCATGTATTTAAGTTTTAATATAATAAAATATCATATTAAATTAGAAAGGCCAATGAAACTGAATAAAAATGCAGATAACATAATTTGGAACAGAGGGGGTATGATTGAAAAATAGAACAACTTTGAAACTAACTCTTCCATCATTTTCAATTACTCCTATTCCTAATTTAACTATTTAGTTAAAATAGGAAGTAAAGAATAATATTACAGTTATTTCTTTTTGTTAAGGGATTTCTTTTAAGATTTATTGAAGAGAATTTGGCTCATATTCAATAAGATAAAACTAAACAATTAGAAATCAATAATATTAAGCACATATTTATTAAAATCAAATTTTTTAAGATCAATATGCAAATTAGCCTTCCCATTCACACTGTAAACTGCTGTTTTGTTGTATATATAAATACAGCTGCATGTTATTTGTATGTAGATCCAGTCAACACCGGAGGTCCAGTGGCTTCGGCCCTGGATCTTTACGAGTTAATAGCGTCGATCCCAGGGGGCCATCCCCCCAGGCAACACTTGCCCCCTCGATTTAAAGGGGCAGGGCTGGGTTTATTGCCCAGTGCCTGAGGCGCCCCCCTTGAGGGGGAATGCCGACGGGATCGACGCAATTTTTCACCTGCCACTCCATGGGCTTCAGCTCGTGGGTGGTCCCACGTTAATAGGGACTTTGTACCTGACCCGTACAAGTGGGGTACGCGGTAAATATCATGTAGATATGGTTAACAGTCTTAATGATGTAAAACAATTTTATTAATAATTGAGGTTTAAATAAAAATAAAATCATGGAGAATGGGATGCAGATAACAAAGGGAATTGTGATTTGTATAGTAATATAGTTTCGGTTACATAGAGACAGTGTTGAGTGTTGAAGACAGTTGATCATCCTCTTATATTTTCATTCTATTACTTTAATATTTTTTGTTTTCTTTTACACTTATAGCACATTTTCACTATTCCTTTTCTTTTAAAATTTAAATGATAAAATACTTATATGTTTATATACTATGTTGTACCTTGATCAATTTATTGTCCAGCTCACTGTGCTGTTGTTGCATAGTGGTTTCTTCAAACTCACGCTACTCTGACTCGTATACGTTGCGGGTATACAGCGGACATCGTTCCTGACCCCTAGACGATGTATCTAGTAGTCAGCTACTTCAATAACAACAGATACGCGTATACAAAAGATGACTCTTCTTTATTTTCTTCGGTGTGTGGTAGGTGAGTGGCGGGCATGGAAAATGACACTACGACTACTTATGTGGTGGAAGGTGGTGGGCGAGCCTCACTGCTCGCTAGCAGTGCCCGACCGTATCGACGGTCAGACACCTTCTGCTTTCTTTGCCGTCCCTCTTCGGGTCTCTCCGATGACCGCTTAAGTACTGACGACCGCCCACACATTCTTTTGTTCCTTGACCGGAAGTCCTTTCCCTTTGTTCAAGTTAGCGTTTGTCCAGATGAGTCCTTTGTCACACCTCTTTTGTTATACTAAGATTTCTGTCTCGCCTATCTATTGTTTTCTGTTCAATTTTTCTTTGTCTTTTCGACTTCCCGCGCAAAACAAACAGTCAATCTGCAACACTGTGAGACGAAAAAGGTTGAAAAACTCTGACTCTAGACATTACTCAAGAAGAACACATAATTGAAACCTATATTATTACTATCCCAACCCTATTGCTCAAATGGCTAATCCCCAACCCTTTTTATTATATATATGTACCTATGCAATCATCAGACCAAGTTGATTGCATATGCAAGAAACTAACAGTCACCAAACACCATTGACTCCGTGCCTACACTATCCTAATTTATATCTCTATGTGTGTGTTTACAGAGAGAACTATATTATGGAGCAATGATTATATAGTCTCACATGTCCTTACTGCTGGATTGAGTTTGATTCTAAGTACTACAAAAATGTTACCTTATGCCAGACTTTGTTTAGAAAATGCATATAGTTTCGGTTACAGACAGAAAAACATACAATCTCCATTATAATAAGATTTCTATGTGCTTGGAAAATTTTAATTCAGGGTCTACATTCACACCAAGGTCTTTTTCTAACTCTGTATCTAGTTAATTCATAGATGGGTTTAGTTTGGTTTGTTTTACGGCATATCAACCTCAGTGGGTCATTAAATGCCAACAAAGTTTTGAAATAAATTCATTCTTAATGGAGACCAATTTTTTTCATAAACACGTTTTTCTATTTAACACACAGATGGGACCATAACAGGTACTACCACTCCGAGTCAGATGGGACCAGAGAGCAATGGTGATAAAGGGGTGCTTCACATTCCCCAAACCTCCAAAACTGGAACCTCACCATCAGATAGAATTTAACGTCATTCTTATGACATGAAGACCCTCAGTCACCACCTTCTAGCACCATATGATAAAAAGGGTTGGGGCTTGCCGTAAAGGCAATAGGGTTGTGGCAATCATATAGTTGCTAGGTCTTCACGTGACCAGCCGATTGATCAGAGAGGCCCTCTCCAACCGCCCGTCTAGCCTAAGTAGAGTGTTGCATGTCATGGACTGCTCATCCACCAGGATTCTGTTCTTAAGCATCACAGGTCACCACCAACAGCCTACTGTTGGCCCCATTAGGGGGTCTTATCCCTCTGCAGAGGTGCAGTTGGTGTATTCTAAAGCCCTAGCCAATGGGGCTATCTATAGTTATGGTAATTTATCAGTGGAAAGGCATGAAAGTAGTTTTCCCTGAAAATTGGTGCAGCAATTTTTTTTCTCCCATTATACAGCCCCAAGACAAACTAAATAATATCTTTGGATATTTCAGCAATAATAAAATGCACATGTCTAATATCTCTAAAGCAATACAGATCTTTCGACAACGGCTGAGATGCATGCCGCTAAGAAGTGCCAAATCGACATACTCCTCTGACAGTGTCTGCGAGCAAGTTGAAATGAGAAAGTAGCCACTGACTCAGAACAACTCTATAGGCATATCATCATCTGGGTGAATGACTCGGAACCGTAGAAATGATGAAGGCAGTAGAGAGTAACTGACATCCCAGAAAAGAACGAGGAATCCTTTGGGGAACAAAATATCATTACCAAAACAGACTCAGCTCTCTCCGTGTTTGTATAGTACAATGAAACGAATCAGACTCTTCAGCAAATGCAACGTTATTACCTAAGCAAGGGGCCGCAAGTAATCCAATAATATCAAAGAAACATCATCCTTAGCCCTTTTATCCCTTGTGTGATTCCCTATCGTAGGATTCGGAGAGACGAAATTCACTTACTTGATTAGATTTGGGCCGTTTTGTTTTTATATTTTATCTAGGTTGATTTTGATTTCGACATTTCTCTCTCTTTTATTTTTCGTTTATTTTTATTTTTCACTTTTCTTCGCCTAAATCCTATTCTTCGCTATTGAATGACTTTGAGAATAGGGGGTTTCACTTTCATTCACTTACACACTTTCTGCAGGGTTTTCTTTTCTATTTTTGTTTTTATTCTTTCATCTTCTGTAGATAGTTGCTTCACTTGCAACAGAGGTTTGGCCTCTGGTGGTTCGAGCTACAATAACAACGGCTTTTGTTTTATTGAAAGTTGTTGCTGTGTGTACAATTCGCAGGTTCTTCTCTTGTTGTAGATTCAATTTAACATTTTTCAAAGTGCAAAGGCTTAAAATTTTCATTTAATCTTTTCGCTTCTAACATTATTGATTTTGTATCTTTGGTAATGCTCCAATGAAAAGGCATGATTCCTTGTTTCCCTGAAACATGTCTTATGATCATATTGAAAATAAATGTGCTAATGCTCCTGTAAAAAGGCATGATTCCTTGTTTCCCTGAAACATGTCTTATGATCATATTGAAAATAAATGTGCTAATGCTCCTGTAAAAAGGCATGATTCCTTGTTTCCCTGAAACATGTCTTATGATCATATTGAAAATAAATGTGCTAATGCTCCTGTAAAAAGGCATGATTCCTGGTTTCCCTGAAACATGTCTAATTGATAATCATATTAAAAATAATTGTGGCATTTCCTCCAGTGAAAAGGCATGAATCCGAGTCTCCCTTGAACATGTCTAATTTATAATCATATTGACAATATTTGTGGCATCTCCTCCAGTGAAAAGGCATGAATCCAGGTCTCCCTAAAACATAACGAATCAATAGTAAATATTGACACTAATTGTGGCATTTCCCCATTAAAAAGGCATGAACCCTGGTCTCCCTTGAACATGTCTAATTTATAATCATATTGACAATATTGTGGCATCTCCCCAGTGAAAAGGCATGAATCCAGGTCTCCCTAAAAATTGTCTAATTGTAATGATATGACAATAATTGTGGCATTCCCCATTAAAGGCATGAACACTGGTTTCCCTTAAAATTTATAATCATATTGACAATAATGTTGGCATTTTTCCCCAGTGAAAAGGCATGAATCCAAGTTTCCCTGAAACATGTCTAATTGATAATCATATTGAAAACAATTCTTCTGTGAAACGGCATGAATTCAGGTCTCCCTAAAACATAACGAATCAATAGTTATATTAACAGTAATTGTGGCATTTCCCCCATTAAAAAGGCATGAACCCTGGTCTCCCTTAAACATGTCTAATTAATAGTCATATTGACAATAATTGTGTCATCTCCCCATTAGAAAGGCATGAACCCAGGTTTCCCTTAAAATTGTCTAATTGATAATGATATGGACAATAACTGTGGCATCTCCTCCATTAGAAAGGCAAGAACCCTGGTTTCCCTTAAATATATCTAATTGATAGTCATATTGACAATGATTGTGTCATCTCCCCCATTAGAAAGGCATGAACCCTGGTTTCCCTTAAACATATCTAATTGATAGTCATATTGACACTCATTACGATTATTCTCCCATAAAAAAGGCATGAATCTTTATTTTTAAGCTTGTTTATTTCTACTACATTTTTATAATAAAAGTCATTTCCAATGTATTTTTATAATAAAAATCAGTCCCAATGCAGTTTTATAATAAAAATCATTGGCATTTTTATAGTAAAAATAATTTCCAATGCATCTTTATAACAAAAATCATTTATAATGCATTTTCATAGTAAAAATCATTTCCAATGCATTTTCATAGTAAAAATCATTTCCAATGCATTTTCATAGTAAAAATCATTTCAATGCATTTTCATAGTAAAATCATTTCCAATGCATTTTCATAGTAAAAATCATTTCCAATGCATTTTCATAGTAAAAATCATTTCCAATGCATTTGTATAGTAAAAATCATTTCCAATGCATTTTTATAGTAAAAATCATTTCCAATTCAATTTTATAGTAAAAAAAAGGCAGACAAACAACATGGCTGTCTGTCTATTTTCCCCACTAGGTACCAAAACTCTTCTACACACAAGAGCCTCCACTCGAAATGTCTGTCAGTGTATGTAGTTTTGAAAAATTAAATAAAAGCAGATATTATTTGTCTAAATTTTGTAGATGACGTATGATTATCTGTATTATTTAGATTTTTGGATCAGTTTGACCAGTGGTGCTACGGATATAAGTGTTGAGTTAATACATTTCTAAGTGACAATGTTCTGTAGGTTAAAGATTCTGCGAAAAATAACAAACATAGCTTAACACTTGTGCCCGGTCATGGTTAACAGAATAAGAATAATTAACCGCAATGAATTAAATAGAGGATTCGGTTTGAAGTTCCAAGGAAAACGTATGAATCTTTATTTTGAAACAGGTTTAATTTCTAATCATTTGGATCACAATTGTGTCAATTCTCCAATGATAAGGCATGAATCCTGACATCCCTGAAACATGTTTAATTGCTAATCATACAGATTACAATCGTGATAATTCTCTAATGAAAAGGCATGAATCCTGACATCCCTGAAACATATCTAATTGCTTGTGATATTGACATTAATTATTGTGATTCTCACAGGAAAAGCATGAATCCTAAACTCCCTGGAATATGTCTAATTGTAGTACTGGTTCTAATTGTGGTAAAGGCATGAATCTTGATCTCCCTGAAACACAATTGGGATAATTCTCCAAGAAAATAGCATGAATCTGTAATGGTCAATAAAATGGCAGTTGTCAATTTGTTTTAAATAAAGGAGGAGTAAGAATCCCAAAAATGCAGTAACGGAAACCAACAGACGCTGAATTCAAAAATCGAGCGCCAAAAAGAAGAAGCGGGAATTCAGAAAAAGAGTTTTGAGGATGACAAGCAAGTAGTCATCACGCAACAAGTCAACTCCATTATCATCAAAATGAAAGAAGATAAAATAGGAACTATTAATACCACAATATAAAAGAAAGGACTTTGCCCGGTATGCTGTTCTACATTTCTGTAACTTAATTTAATACAGATTGTTTATTTTAATACGACTCCGTTATTTTTCCATTGTGTTGAGTTTTGTTTAAAGTTAGTAAGATGTGTACAACCTATATAAAAAATATATATAACTCCAAATTGCTGCAAATCCTTATTTTGATTGCAACTGTGACAATTCTTCAATGAAAAGGCATGAGTTCATAATTCCCTGAAACATATCTAATTGAAGGTCACAGACATTAATTATGAGAATTTTCCAAGGAAAATGCATGAATTCCAATATCTCTGAAATATATCTAATTGCTTGTAATACTAACACACATGCCTTTTCTTTGAAGGACTGTCATAGTTGTAATAAATATTAGAAATTAGGCTAGTTATTTTTCAGGGAGATCAAGATTCATGCCTTTTCATTGGAGAATTACAGCAATTGCGGTCAATATGACTTGCAGTTTTAAAATAAGGATTCTTGTTTTTATGTGAGAATAATCAAAATTAATATCAATATGATTTGCAATTAGACACATTTCAGGTAATATATTAGAGCTCATGACTTTTTGGATAATAATTTTTCTAATTGTAACCTAATTTGGCAAGAACTATTTCAAAATGGGGATTCATACATTTTCGTTGAAGAATTACCACAATATCAGTATTATTAACAATTAGATATATCTCAGGGATATCAGAGTTCATGCCTTTTTGTTGATGAATTGTCACAGATGTAATCCAAATGATTAGAAATTAAACCCGTTTCAAAATAAAGATTCATACGTTTCCCTTGGATAATTACTACAGTGAAAATATGACTACCAATTAGATACAAAGCACTGGCACATCAACATCTTCAGGGACAGCATTCACATACAACATCTGTGGTCGAGGAATGTTTTTCAAATATTGGAGAAAGTGAGTGAGAGAGCATATGAATGACTGAAGAGAGACAGAGATAGAGTGTAGAGAGAGAGAGAGAGAGAGAATTATATATGTAGAAATAAATGCGAAAGAAAAGAATCAGAGAGAGTCAGTAAAAGGGTGAAGAGAAATATTGATATATATATATATAGAGAGAAAAGTACAGAAAGAGAAAGTGTGAGATAGATATAGATAGAGAACTATATATAGAGAGAGAATACAGAAAGAATATAGATAGATAGAGAACTATATATAGAGAGAGAAGTACAGAAAGAGAAAGTGTGAGATAGATAGATAGAGAACTATATATATAGAGAGAAGTACAGAAAGAGAGATAGATAGATAGAGAACTATATATAGAGAGAGAAGTACAGAAAGAGAAAGTGTGAGATAGATAGAGAACTATATATAGAGAGAAAGTACAGAAAGAGAAAGTAGATAGAGATAGATAGATAGATAGATAGAGAACTATATATAGAGAGTTGAATGCAAAAAGATTTAGAAATAAGAAAGGGTTCTGTGACAGAAAAACAATATCCTGCGATAAAATTGGCCTTTACAAAATAATGCAAAAATTTTTTTTTTTTAAATAGCAATCAATTTTGTTATTCCTTTGAGGGTTGGGCATATCCTGACATTGTCACCAGAAAAAATAAATAAAAATAAGAGCGAGAAAAAAAAGAGCTTTAAGCTTTCTCACTTGGTGAGCCATTATTGAATCTATGATAGGTTGATGGGAGCTACAATAAAAGAAAGTTCTCTTATTAGATCTTTAGTTCCTTTTGAAGAAAATAAATCAGATTGAAAAAGAAAAAGGAAAAGAAATAAGTTGCCCACCCATATAATTTATTTATTTAATAACAATGGAAGTCTACAAAAACTGACAGGACAGGAGGAGTGTTGCTGTTATGGTTATCATGTAGGAAAGATTTGAGGACATGGATCTTGGTTGGTTGGTTGGTTGGTTGGTTGGCTGAAATTGCAACGTTCTTGGTTCAATATCGGTTCCTGCCAACAGCAAAGGATTGGAAAAGTCCAATCCTTTGCTGTTTGGAAAGTCTAGAAATCAGAGGAAGGATTGATACCATTCAGAACACTGCACTGCTGCAATCTGCCAGAATACTCAGAAGAGTCCTGGAGACCTGAGGAGACTTGCTGTCACTCAGACTCCAGTGAAAGACCATCAGCTAACACTGATGTGAAAACTCAAAAATAATAATAATAAAAGGATATGAAAGTCAAAGTGATACCAATTGTAGTTGGTGCACTTGGAATGGTGCCAAACGGATTTTAAAAATGGTTTGGGAAGTTTAGAAATCTGAGGAAGGATTGATACCATTCAGAACACTGCACTGTTGCAATCTGCCAGAATACTCAAAGAGTCCTGGAGACCTGAGGAGACTTGCCGTCACTCAGACTCCAGTGAAAGACCATCAGCTAATGCTGACGTGAAAACTCGAAAAATCCAGCCATATTGAGGATATGGTTCTGCTTGAGGGTTGATAAAGTGTAACAGGAAGATGAAGAATAATTAAAGTTCCAATTACCGTCGAACTGGGAAGACAAGGCAACAAACGGTTGTAACTTAAATAGAAACCCGAATAGTCTCAAAGTCTACTGCAGAATGACAGGATATATATAAGACTCCACAATGTCATTCAAATCAAGCAGTCAAGCAGCCAATCAGAACTCAAGGAATGGAATCACCCAAATTCATGAATGGGTCATTCTTGATTTCTATATATACCAACTGTCTTTGACACTGCTCAAGTTGAGTTGGTTAGCTGCTGTTATTCAAACCAACAGCAGACATACCCACAGGTACCGGAGCTATGATACCTCTTTTCACGGCCCACAAGTACCGGAGCTATGATACCTCTTTCCACATCTTTCCAAAGGGCTTGTCTTACTGGTTTCTTGAAGTGAAAAAAAGCAAGAAATTGGAAAAATACAAGGCCATAACGCTGCTCATGCAGAGGGGTTGGTAAATATATATATATATATATATATATATATATAGTAAAAGTCTAGAAAATAGCTTCAAACTTTGCTTTTGTACCCTATAAAACAAATCTTGTTCCTGGATAGTATGTGCTATTTCTTAATTGTTTATATTGTAAAAGTATAGAAAATGAATTATTCCTTTCAAACTTTGTTTTCTGCACTGGATAACATTATGTAACAAAAATATTGTTCCTGGATCGTATGTTCTATTTCTAAATTGCAGGAAGAGCATGGTGTAATGGTCCAAGTCATGGGAAATGGGTGCATCACCCAGAGTTTAAATTCTGTACTTAGCCATCTACATTTCACATAGCGCTAATACCCTTGGGAAAGGTATGTATCCTATTCTCCCTCCAGCTACGGGTGAATAGTAGGGCAGACTGTGCTCTTCAGCCTTGGTTAGGCAACCTGTCTAGGAGAAAGAAAAACTCTGAATTCAAACCTGTCAAACTCTACTTAATAAATTGACCTTGTGTCGCGTCCTACTTGTGCGGAGGAATTGGTGAATATATATAAATTGCTGAGGCGGTAAGAATATAGAAAATGACCATTATTCCCTTAAAACTGCTTTTCTGCACTGATTAACACTATGCAACATAAATTGAAGTGCACAGTGAGAATCAAATTTACTACCAAATGACTTCTTAGCCTTTCACTACATGAAGTGCCCAACAAATTTACCGTAATTCATTCTTCTCTGAATTTATAAATGTTTTCATTTCTAAGCCCCTGTTTTTTGCAATTGAATAACTTTTTTCTAATTGTATGAGACACCTTTATATTTATTGGGTATGTCATGCTTACAGTCTGGGTGTAGGATGCTGAGTGGGTAGGATGCTAGAGATAAGCAGCCAGGTCTTATCACCGTAGGTGGGCCTCACAGATCACCCCATTGCTAGGGTGAACCAGATGAAGACTGACAGTCAGCGATAAAGAAACACGATTACAAAACTAAGTTGAATAAGTATCAATTCACCATGGAGTAATGGTTAACAAGCTACAATTAAAATAAAAAGTTACTGCTGTAGTGAGTTATATATATATATATAGGATTGAGAAGAATCCCGTAGCATTCAACCGTTATTATACAACCGTTATAAACAAAAAAATAAGTTACAAAAACACACACAACCTATCAAATATCAGAAATCACATATACATATTCATATTCTGCCAAAATATGGTTAATTAATGCCTGAAGAAGATAACAGAAGATCTGAAACACGTGTCGCATATGTAAGATAATAAAAATTTTTTAAAAACAATCCTTTTTGCGAACCTTTTTTATAGAATATCTAATTTTCTTCCGTGGGACCCATAACAACACTAAAACTAAAGCCATCTAACTCCTACCTTGTAACATATCCTGTGTAATTCATTTCTAAGAAACTATTGGAATGTATTTAAAGTTAGTTTGAGGGAAGAAAAAAGAAAAACAACGATGCACAGATACGATTTTACTGCATCTTTTTAGATTTTTGTACGTCAAGGATGCAGGACATGTAGCTATCAGTGTGTGTGTGTGTGTGTGTGTATATATATATTGGAGGTGCATGGTATAATGGTTAGAGTCATAGAAAATGGACTCATCGACCCAAGTCCAAATACTGGACGAGGCTGTTTGCATTTCACACAGTGCTTATACCCTTGGGAAAATTATGCATCTAACTACTTTCCCTCCAGCTATGGGTAAATAGTTAGGAAGAGTGGGCTCTTTAACCATGACTAGGTAATTAGAAAACTGAATTCAAACCTACTAAACTCTGGTTAAGAAATTGACCTTGTGTCACATCCAGCTCATGCAGAGGGGTTGATTATTTATATATATATATATATATCATCATCATTGGCAATTCAGTCTCGAAAGACTATGATAAAAGTTTTTGTGTGCCCCTGAAGTTGCAGCGCCTCCTGGGACTAAGAAGTCCTATGTTTGAGAAACATTCTCGACCACAGATTTTATATTTGCAGGTTGTCCCTGTAGATAATGATGTTCTGATGCTTTGTTGCCGTTGCTTTCTTATGGACCTCTTAGCTTCATGATGTATCAGGGTGACTTCTGACATGTACAATCCTCTATGGAGATTCTGCCGCCACCAAGGGCGGTCTTGAGCCAAATTTTCCCAAATTTTATATATATATATATATATATATATATATGGGAGTAATGGCAATGAGGGTACTTCACACTCCTCAGAGCTCCAGAATTGGAAGTACATTCCACAAAACGTTACTGATATACTGAATTTTTTTTAATTCATTTTTTTTTATCTATTTAACCCATAGATCGGACCCTAAGAGGAACTACCACTCCAGGTCAGGGTGGACCTGGGAGTAATGGCAATGAAGAGGTACTCCAAACTCCCTCGAGCTCTAAAATTGGAACTTCATCATTAGATGCAGTTTAACATCATACGCAGGGCAAAAGCTACAATTCACAATATGTTACTGCTGTAGCAAGTATATATATATATATATATATATATATATATATATATCACTCCCTATATCTATAACCTTGTACCGGACTGAGGCTCCTCAAGGTGGAGAATTTTTTTTTACATCTTATAATGGAGATTGTGGGTTTTTCTGTCTGTAACCAAAACTATATTACTATTCAAGTCACAATTCTCTTAGTTATTTATGTCACATTCTACAGGATTTTATTTTTATTTTAACCTCAATTATTAATAAAATTGTTTTACATAATTGATACTGTTGACAATATCTACATATTAATAACATGCAATTGTATTTATATATACTACAAAATAACAGTTTACAGTGTGAATGGGAAGGCTAATTTGCATATTGATATTAAAAAATCTGATTTTAATAAATATATGCTTAGTATTACTGATTTCTAATTTGGTTTTATCTTGATGAATATTAGCAAAAATCTCGGGGATAAATCTTAATAGAAATCTATTGACAAGAAGAAATAACTGTAATTTTATTCTTTACTTCCTATTTTAACTAAATAGTTAATTTAGGAAAATTTAGCAATGAAAGACGGGAGTGATGGAAGAGTAAGTTTCAGTTGTTCTATTTTTTTATTATACCCCACTCTGTTTCAAATCTTTTTATCTACATTCATATTTAGTTTCATTAGCCTTTCTAAATTAATCTAATATTTTATTACATTAAAACTTAAATACTTGCACCCAGAGGGTGCATACATTTGCTAGTACAAATAAGAACACAAAACACTGAATGAAAATGCAAGACCCAGTTGCTAGAAATTAACAAGGTTTTATTTAACACAAAGGTAGACAAATGCTTCTACCCAGACACTGACTTAAGAGCCGAAAGTATGTGCAACTAGCAAACTAATGTTCCACTGCAATGTATCATTGCTAATAATTCTAGTCATCATAATCTATGTTATTTGTGAAGAAAAATGATCTTTAAGCTTTGTTTATTGTTATCAATTTTTAAGATTTTACATTATTATCACTTTTTATGAATAAAAAAAAACAAATTTTACAAATTCTAAAAAAATTACCACTGTGGTCTTAGTCATTGTCATGGTGTCCTCATTTTTAAGGGGTCCAAGGCATTTTTTGCCTACCCCTCTCCTAGGCTAAACTCATCCCTGTATTTATATATATTAAGTAGGTACAAAATGTAACTGAGCTATATAACCATTAATTTTAAAATTGGTTAGCTCAGTCGGTAGAGCGTTCGGCTAGAAACCGCAAGGTTCCTAGTTCGATACTGGCCCTCGCCAACTCAGCGTTATGAGTAGCACAGGGATCTGTGCAGTAAAGTAAGGAGCTGATGGTAGGTGTGGCGCTCCACCTCAGATGCTAAAAATAATCTCCTTGGTCTAGCGCTAGTGAAAAGAGGATAGACTCCCTCGCTGACTGGCTGATACCGACTTTAGGCCGCCCCGACGACTTTACTTTTTTTATACCTTATCTGGTTTGGTTGGTAGGTTTTACGGTATGTTAACCCTTGTTGGGTTACATAATGCGGAAGTCAAACCTTTTTTTTTAAGCAATTATTTAAAGAAGCATAATTCATTGTGAAAAATTATAGTTTCAAGTAATTATTCTTAACTCTTTGCCTACTTCAAATTGGTTCTCCCTTCACTATCACCAGATCTTGCTTTTTGAGCAAAAATAAGGACTACTTGATTTATATTCGTAAAGATAATTAAAAAATAAAATCTAAACGATAACAGCATGGATTGTTTTGACATACTTAATATTCTTAATAAAGTAAAAGTAAAGTCGTCGGGAGTGCCTAAAGTCGGTATCAGCCAGTCAGCGAGGGAGTCTATCCCCTTTTCAATAGCGCTAGACCAAGGAGATTGTTTTTAGCATCTGAGGTGGAGCGCCACACCTACCATCAGCTCCTTACTTTACCGCACAGATCCCTGTGCTACTCATACGCTGAGATGGCGAGGACCGGTATCGAACTAGGAACCTTGTTGGGTTTCTAGCCGAATGCTCTACCGACTGAGCTAACCCGGCCCATAAATTTTTTTTTTCACAGCGTCTGTGCAAATTTTTCTGACACCCCACCAAGCAGGATAAACAGTTTTTTTTTTGTATTTTTTTTACATAGGGATTTTAATGGGGCATCTTGTAAGGATTCAACTAGTGTTTCAGTAATAATGGATCTGCGAGACTATCTTTTTTGTCCCCTCCCCCGCACTTTTCTACCCAGGTGATGCAGGATAGCCGCTTCTAGAACTCAGTCATTACTGATCAAGTTATAGCTTTGACATATTGATAGCTAGACACCAGGAGCAGTGGAGTCATCAATCAAAATTTATATTAAACAAGCAGTGGCTACCCGGCGTCGCCTGGGTAGAGGGGGATTTTTTAAGTTAGTCCCATATATCCATTATTACTGATTCATGAGTTGAATCCTCGTGGGATGCCCCATTTAAATCCCTATGTAAAAAAATAGACATTGCATTGATCCAGCTACTCTGAAAAGAAATGTTAATGTCTACTATCTAAAATATCAAATGAAAAAAAAAATCCATACTGTTATCATTTAAATTTTATTGTTTAATCATCTTCACAAATATAAATCAAATCTATTATTTTTCCTCAAAAACCAAGCCCTAGTGATATTTAAGTGTATATATATTTACATTGTCGTTAATTGTTTTACTTTCGAAGTTTCATCAAGACATACATACACAACTGCCCTATATATATATATATATATATATATATATATATATATATATATATATATAAAGTCATCCACAGACACGTGTTTCGGTGTTTCACGCCTCTTCAGTGTGGCTAAACAACTATCTATGGCTAGGGTCGAACTCAGACTGACCGTTTATATATATATGTATATATATAGATTTTGCTTTTGAAAATTGTTAGGTAGTTGATTTTAACGGCATATCAAGCCGTCTGAAGTTATTGAGTAATATATGTTGTGTATCTATATTTACACCTTTGTAGTAATTAGTTTTAACAATGTGTTAGCATCATAGGGGATCATGTTGTATGGTATTGATTAGGTTAATGTTTATATTCTTCTCGGATCACTGAACATAAAACCAAGCACAACTGAAAAGTGGGGCAAATGCGTCTAAGTCGTGAATGAATTGTATGTGGAAAACTGCTGGAATTTTGTTACAAGATGAAAAAGTTTGTCGGGAGATCTTGGAGTTTGAGAAACAGAATAACCTAATCAATTTTCGTAACCTATACTGGACACATTTGTTTCAGGCTGATCTAAATAAAATATTTCCAAAAGTACGTTCAGCCACAAAGTTGTAAATCCGGTTCTGCCCTAATTCAAAACATTAACCGACCACCATAATTTGTGACCCCCCCCCCATCAAAGCTAGAATTGTAGGGACCTCTAATTTGACCTGTTAGATTTACCCCTCGCCT
The DNA here is from genome assembly GCA_023376005.1 of Doryteuthis pealeii. Taxonomy (NCBI): domain Eukaryota; kingdom Metazoa; phylum Mollusca; class Cephalopoda; order Myopsida; family Loliginidae; genus Doryteuthis; species Doryteuthis pealeii. Next base: position 17,573,987 of record CM042169.1, read on the forward strand.
GAATGCAATGAAACTTGCATAAAGGTTAATATTATCTTGAAAATTGTTAAACCATTCAAAAGAAGAAATTTTTTTTTTTAAATCCAGATGATTAAAAAAAAAAGTTCAGCTTACGGAAATAATGAAAATTATGAACAAAAACAATGTTTCTATTTTTGAACCGAATCAATTGAAATTTAAAGTAGCCAAAACAAGTTATGACTAGAGGCTTTTTAAAAAAAATTCTATGAAAAATCAAATTACAGTCAAATTTTTACTAAATATTTTGGTAATTATTTACCTGTTAATGAAATTATATTTAGAATAAGTTTTTCCTAAAATATATTAGGGGAAATAGTTTTACGAAGTCTCCCCACCCCTATTTTATTTTATGAAATCTTAAAAAAATGAACCGATAAAAACGATTTTAAATTTTTTTTCTATAGAGACAAGAGTCTGAATAATTATATCAGAAGATTTTTGTAAGTTTATATACGTTTTTATTTTATTTTTTTAGTAAAAGAACCATGAATACAGAATTCTGCTAAAAAATATCAATAAAGAAATCGGCCCTGTTGTAAAAAAAACAACAAAAAAAAACGGACTGCTTTATTTATTTTTCAAGATAACGGTGAGTAATTTTTCCCAATCGGATAATTTGATCTTTGAATTAACTGTTTTTCTTTGTAACAACTCGTGTTCATTATTTTTTGTTTTGCAAGATTTAAAAAAATGTTTTAAAATATATACATTTCTTCCTTCAATATGGCCCAAACTGATCATGTGACGTGACTTTAGTATTACCTACCGACCTCCATAAGTTGTGACTTTTTCCCAAGCCAGAATTGTGACCTTTTTTTCCAGTGTCTTTATTACCGGCAACGAGATATTTAATACCAATTTAAAAAAAAACACCCTGTATATTGACTAATCTCCACCCAACCCCTCCAAGTTTGGGTCTGAAAAAAAACAAAACATTTCAAAAGCACACTTGTGTATGTTGAAAATTAAATTGAATTATTGATATTTTTTTTATCGTAACGAACATTTTGTATATCGTGAATTCAAGGTTAAAATATGTTTACCCCCTAACTAGTGATACATTTGGCTGTTTGTTATGGATGGCCAACAAAGTAAAAATACGTTGCAGTGAACAATGTATTAAAGTAGTTTCACTTAGGCAACACCGTAATATTGTAATAACATTAATTTATGATGTACAAGATAAAATCAGGGTTATTGCAAATCGTTGTCAAAATTAAAGCCGAAAAATTTGGCTTGGGCATAGATTTTAATGAATTTAATTATTACTAAGGACACGATTTATGTTATTTTAACTTAAATTTTAACCGTTAGTTGTGTTTTTAACCGTTTTTCATTGGGCGTTACAGAGTGCCTCAAGAGAACTACTTTTTAAGGGAGATAAATATTTTCCGAGAATTTATGAACATAAAAAACACGGATCATTACACTTTTCGTCATCCATACTTAAGAAAGGCACGCGTCGCCTGTAATATTGAAATAGAAAGTACGTTTTTTTTGTTTGTACATGTTTATTAATTCTGACTAGTCTTATAATTCACCTGTTTTATTTCATCTATTTCTTTTCTTCATTAAACACAACTAACGGTTATAATTCAAGTTAAAAATAACATAAATCGTGTCTTTAGTAATGATTAAATTCATTAAAATCTATGCCCAAGCCAAATTTTTCCGTTTTTATTTTGACGACGATTTGCGATTTTAACCAAAATCAGTTTTCTTTGCTGTCATTGGTGATTGGTAGTGACCTCCAATTTGACCTGTCATATTTACCCTCCCCCTATCTATATTTAACTGCGAACACAATGAAACTTGCGTAAAGGCTAATATTATCTTGAAAATGTTTGAATCATCCAAAAGAAACATTTAAAAAACTCCTGATGATTTAAAAAATAATTCAGCTTACAGAGGCAATGAAAATTATAAACGAAAACAATGTTTAAATTTCGTACTGTTTAAATCTATTAAAAATAAACTGCATATGTAATGATATTTTTCTTTTTTTAATGATGGTTATTATGTTACTACTTATCGATTTAGACAAAGTTTGACCTTAAATAATAGATTTAATTATTTCTAATTCGCTTTTAAAACTCCTAGCAGACGAATTTTTTGCATATGGCTTTGTTAAATCAATTGAAATTTAACGTAGCCCAAAACAAGTTATGACTCACGGCTTTTAAAACAAAATTCTATGAAAAATCAATTAACAGTCAAATTTTCACGAAAATTTCGGTAATTATTTACCTGTTGATGAAATTATATCTAAAATAAGGTTTTCCTTAAATACATTAGGGAAATATTTTTTACCCCCCCCCCTATTTCATGAATTCACTTTATACACGAAATTTAACCATTTTTTAACAAATTTTTAAAACTTACCATCACTTTTTTTCTTCAGTTTTCTTCTCTTGTAGGGGTGCTCTTCAAAAGTTTTGTTTTTGTTTATACCAGTTTTTTTGTTGTCAAATCTTTCACAACAAATTAAACACAAAGGTGAAGCCACGGCTGGATTTTTAAGGGGGCAATTTCCCCGCATCCCCTACAACAGGGGCACACATAACCTTTATAAAACCTGTAATAATTATAAAATTAATTTTATTATTGAATAAATAATTATTTGCAGCACGTTGGAAAAATTATAACCAGACACTGCCAAAGTTGCCGTAAGATCCGTATTTTACAAAATAGTTTTAAACCCCGCGATTGAAAAAAAAAAAATCAGGGAATACCGATTTCAATGAAATGTTCAGTGTTGATTTATCAATAAGTACATTTTATAATACATCAGTTTATTTCAAAACTTTATTTACTTAGACATCATTTACAGCAATGTTTAAAATATATTTTAGCAGAATTGACCGGAAAAAGAGTTTAAAATGTTTAAAAATAAATTACGTGTAAAATTTTGCTTTTTTAAAAAAATTTTTATTATTGATGCTCATTATGTTACTACTTTTCGACTTATACAAAAATTTGACCGTAAATAATTGATTTAATTAATTTTAAATAATTTTTGTAATAAAAACGAGCCAACATTTTGGCAGTGCCTAATTATAACACTTTGGCATAATAATAATAATAATAATATAATAATGTAAGTAAAGTAAAGTCGTCGGGGCGGCCTAAAGTCGGTATCAGCCAGTCAGCGAGGGAGTCTATCCCCTTTTCAATAGCGCTAGACCAAGGAGATTGTTTTTAGCATCTGAGATGGACGCCACACCTTCCATCAGCTCCTTACTTTACCACATAGATCCCTGTGCTACTCATACGCTGAGTTGGCGGGGACCGGTATCGAACTAGGAACCTTGTGGTTTCTAGCCGAACGCTCTACCGACTGAGATAGTTTATTCCTACAGTCCATATAATTGAGAAAAATTAAATCAAATATTTTCTTCGGAACTTAACTTATAATAAACCTTATTATAAATTCCGTGAATTAAAAGTTAATTATAATTGGTTAATTAAATAAACAAATTTTAACTAACTTTTAATAATTTTCGGTACATATTTTCTACCAAAACTGCTCATAAATTAAAACTCTTTAAAAAAAATGTTGTAAAACAAATGAAAGACAAGATTATTACAGTAACAAAGTGGTGAATACATGGAACAAACTACCATCATCAATAGTGAATGCTCCATCTCTAAACTCCTTTAAGGTAAGGTTAGATAATCTGTGGAAAGATTATAAATATTCTGTGGAATTAAGATAATTATTTGGAATATACGTAACACTGACAGGTCTCAGATCTAATATTGTCGGGAAAAAATGAAAACTACTCACCTGCAATCTTCTGAGGGAAGAAAGCAGGAATGAAAAATGCGTAGGAATTTATACTTGTGGTTGGTCTCAACTATTATTTGATTGGTCGAATTGGTAGATAAATACTCTGTCACCACTCACGAAGGCACTTTCTTCAGGACTTTTTTTTCTGGACTATTTATACGAGACCTAAAGTGTCAGTTCCTTTTTTACCCACTTGCAAGGTCGCAACAAGGTTTGTTGCAAGCTTTTTCCCTATTCAAACCCGACCAGGAGGTCTTTATTGGTGTACTCAACCAAGTCTACTGGCAATTTGCCAAAATATACTAGCTGAAAAAGATTTTAAAAACTTTTGTCGAACGTCTTTTTTTTTAATGCCATTTTTTTGTTTTTTGTTTTTTTAAGATTTGCTAAAATTGTCTTTTTTTTTTTTTTTTTTTTTTTAGATTAAACATAAAAAGTTATTTCATTAAAAAAGGAAAACGAAAGAAATCAGAGTCTTTGAAGAAATAAAACTAAAAACGAAACAAATCCATGTCTAATTATTCAATTCCTAATCATTAGATGTAGCGAGATATTAAATTCTGGTAAAAAGACAAAAGCAAAAACAGACGACACTTACGGGGCGATAAATCCGACCTGAAAGATAATTTATTTGGGTTGACTTCTGATTTAGGTCGGAAAATTAAAACGGAAAGTTTGGGAATTGGGTTACGGTTTTAGGGGATTAAGGTTGTTTTTAATTACGTATTGCTTAAAAAAATAAACAACAAAAAACCCCAAATTACTATACATTTAATGTTGAAAAATATTTTTAAAACTAAGTTTAATTGAAATCATACATCGCAATCTAGGTACCACCAGACCGTTTATGCCATCTTGATTAAAACGGAAATAGATATTTCCGAACTTTGTTTATCAAAAATCTCGTAAAAAAAAGATCGTACAGGGTTGTTACAAAGAAAAATAGTTAATTCAAAGATAAAATTATCCAATTGGGAAAAATTACATCGTTATCTTAAAAAATAAACAAACCTGCCCGTATTACATGCGAAAGGGTAATTTTCAGACCGTAATATAGACAGAAAAGTTACTAATTATTTCCCTTTTACGATTAACCCGTAAAAATATGGAATGAAAATTTGAATATTTTTTCTAAGAGAAAAACTGATAAAATAATCTATTATACTTACTTTTTATTTTAATTATTGAAAAAAGTTAAATAAAATAATTTTTTTCACGCTAACACTGTCAGTCTAACAGGAACAAACTTTGGTTACTTAGAAGCGTCTCGTCTCTTTGTAAAACAAATGTCAGCAATGCTCTTCCGTACATTCTAAGGATCACACATTACTATTCAACAACAAAAATTACAAATTCTTTTAAAAATATTAATCGAGCTCGTATCGGACCAATGTTTAATGCACCTGAATTATAAAATTCATATTTTTAAATATCCGTGAAAAATTCGATTTTTTGACGCAGGAAAAAAAAAAATTAATTTATTTTACGCAGAAAATAAAAATATTTAATCACACAAAAGATTGAAAATCTCTTAAAAATTAATTTCTTAAAAAAATTTTTTTTTGTTGACAATTTAATAGAATATAGTACATACCAATTATAAAAGCAAAAAAAAGTTTTCAAATATTAATATTATGACATTTTTTTGCAGTTTTTATTTCCGATTTCATTAATTTTTCCTCAAAAAACTAGACCTTGTACATTCATACAATTTCATTGATATAATTATTCAGACTCTTATCTTTATAGAAAAAAGAAAAAAAATTTTTCTGACGCGTCATTTTTTTTTATCTCATAAAATAAAATAGGGGGGGGAATAGACCTCGTAAAAAATATTTCCCCTAATATATTTTAGAAAAAAACTATTTCAGATGTATTTACATCCAATGGTAAACATTTATGGAAATTTTCGGGAAATCAGATTATTAATTGATTTTTCATAGAATTTTTAAAAAATCCTCTTATCGTAACTTGTTTTTAGCTACGTTAAATTTCAGTTGATTTAACAGTGCAAAAATGAAAACATTGTTTTACAATCATAATTTTCATTATTTTCGTAAGCTGATAAAAAATTTAAAAAATCATCAGGAGTTTGTTTAATGTTTTTTCTTTCGAATGGAAAAAATCTTTTCAAGAAAATATTTTTTCTGGAAGTTTCATTGTGTTAAATGTAGGGGGGGGGGGTAAATTGCACAGGGTCAAATTGGTGGTACCTATCGCAATCTAACACAAACAACTGTCTCAATAATAGATTCAATAATTAATTTCAATTGTTAATTAAATGTATAGTATTTTTTTTGTAGTTTATTTTTTAAAGCAATACGTAATTAAAAACAACCTTAATCCCCTAAAACCGTAACCCAATTCGCAAACTATTTATTCATAGACTGTCACTGGGCACCACCATAAAACTTTCCATTTTAATTTTCCGACCTAAATCGGAAGCCAGCCTTTATTTGTTTGCGATTAAGTTCAAATTTGAGGTTGAATCGCATATAATTCCAATTTAAAAAAATAAAAAAGCAACTAATTCTACACTTTAAGTAACTAAATTCTCCCAACTTTTTTTAGTTTCTTTTTACATTTAATTTTCAGAATATTTTTTCTTTCTCTAAATTCCTTTAAGGCAAGTTTAGATAATCTGTGGAAAGATTATAAATATTCTGTGGAATTAAGATAAACGTTTGGAATACAAGTAACAGCTGACAGGTCTCAAATCTAATATAGTAGTTGAAAAAGATTATTAATAATAATCTTTTATTTATTATTATTATTATTATTATTATTATTATTAAAAACATTTGTAGAACGTCTTTTCATCGCCATTTTTTTGTTTTGTTTTTAAAGACTTGCTCAAATTGTCTCGTTTTTTAGATTAAAAAAAGTTATTTAATTTTTAAAAAAAGAAGGAAAACGAAAGAAATCAGAGTCTTTGAAGAAATAGAACTAAAAACGAAACAAATCCATGTCTAATTATCAAATTCCTAATCATTAGACGTAGCGAGATATTAAATTCTGGTAAAAATAAAACAAAAAAACAGACGACACTTACGGGGTGATAAATCCGGCATGGGAGATATTTTATTTGTTTGCGAATAATTTCAAATTTGAGGACGAATCGTATATAATTCCAGTTAAATAAAAAACAGGTAATTTAGAACTTTTAGTGACTAACTTCTCTCACTCAATTTTTTTTTTTTTTAGTTTCTTTTTACATTTAATTTTCCGAATATCTTTTTTTCTTTCTCTAAACCACGTTAGATAATCTGTGGAAAGAGTATAAATATTCTGTGGAATTAAGATGAATATTTACAAGGAACAGCTGACAGGTCTCAGACATAATATACAAGCTGGAAAAGATATTATTATTATTATTATTATTATTATTCATGCCTTTGGTCTTTCTTTTGTATTGTTAATTTAAGTTAATTTCAAATAATGTACAAATACAATTTATTGTAGAAATTTAGTCCTTTAAAGTTCAAAATTACCACAAGAAAAAAAACAAAAAACAATACGTAAACAAACAAACATACGTGTCTCAATTCTTAAATATTATTGGTACCAAAACGGAAATTCTTAACAGCTCCCCAAAAGAATTCAACAGACGTAAATTTCAGCGGCACTAATGTAGAACAGCCATCAAGGGAACATCATTAGATAGTGTATTAAAAGCATTGCATTTAACGGAAATACCCGAAACATTTGACACGTGACGGTTAGACTACATCGGGAGTTTACGTAACCTAATGCTATTTATACGTAAAATGCAATTTTTTTTTCCGAATTAGCACAACCTTAACGCCTCAATGATTTCAGGTATACAAATGAAAATGTGATTCTAATGATATTTGCGCGCTATTCTACATTTGAACCGATTCAGCAATAATAATGAAAAAGTGTCTTCTTCAACAATAACAACAACAAAATGTATTATTATTATTATTATTATTATTATTATTATTATTATTGTTGTTGTTGTAGTAGCTGAAAAACGAACAAAATAAAATTTTAAAAAGATGGAAATTTCACTTACCTCGTAGCCGAAGAAAAAAAATGGCGCCCGAGCGTGGCTCTCATTATATAGTGTAGACCGGAAGTGAGAGGCATTGTGGGAATGGCGTGGATGACTATAAAAACAAATGTCTGGGAGAAGATTTTACCTAATCTATATTATAATAACTAGCAAATATATGCACCCTCCGAGTGCAAGTATTTAAGTTTTAATGAAATAAAATATTATATTGAATTTGAAAGAAATGAAACTAAATAAGAACACAGATAAAAATATTTGAAACAGAGGAAGTATAATCGAAAAATAGAACAACTGAAACTTACTCTCGTCTTTCATTGCTACTTTTTCCTAATTTAACTATTTAGTTAAAATAGGAAGTAAAGAATAAAATTACTGTTATTTCTTCTTTTTAATGGAATTTTGCTCATATTCATTCAGACAAAACCAAACAATTAGAAATCAATAATACTAAGCACATATCTATTGAAATCAAATTTTTAATATCAACCTGCAAATTAGTCTTCCCGTCCATACTGTAAACCGCTATTTTGTAGTAATATACATACAATTTCATACAATTAGTATGTAGATATTTTCTCACATATCTAACACCGGTTTCGACCGGGGGTCCAGTGAGCTTTGGCCGCTGGCCCTTACAAGTTAATAGCGTCGATCCCAGGGGACTATCCCCCCAGGCAATACCTGCACTCTTGGGGGCAGGGCTGGGTTTATTGCCCAGCGCCTGAGGTGCCCCTCTTGAGGGGGAATGCCGAAGGGATCGACGCAATTTTTGTTCTTTCCCGCCCATGAGCTTCGGCTTGTGGCTAGGGCCACATTAAAACGAGGCCTTGTGCCCAGCCCATACAAGTGGGGTATGAGGCAAATACCTCTAACACCGGTTTCAGCCGAGGGTCCAGTGAGCTTTGGCCGCTGGCCCTTACAAGTTAATAGCATTGATCCCATGGGGCTATCCTCCCAGACAACACCTGCCCCCTCGATTTAAAGGGACAGGGTTGGGTTTATTGCACAGAGCTTGAAGCGCCCCCTTGAGGTGGAATGCCGACGGGATCGACGAATTTTTTGTACCCACCACCCATGAGTTTTAGTTAGTGGGTGGTCCCACACTAATAGAGCCTTGTGCCTAACCCATACACGTGGGGTACGTGGTAAATATCTATAGTATGTAGATATGTCCAACAGTATTGATAATGTAAAACAATTTTATTAATAACTGAGGTTTAGAAAAAAAATTGTGGAGAATGTGGCATAAATAACTAAGGGAATTGTGACTTGAGTAGTGATATAGTTTCGGTTACAGACAGACAAACACACACTCTCCATTATAATAAGATAAGATGTGACGTTACAAGAGTTTTTTTTTCTAACCAAACTTTTAAGAATCGACACACCAATGCAATATATCTGACCCACTTGACCACCGTCCAAGGTTTTGACCATCCTGGCTTTTGCAGATTTAGTTTCGTGTTTGTGCATAATACGAATTTCAAGTTCCATTGTCTGACTTCCATGTTTCCAAATCCGTGTCGGATTAGTTGTCTGGTAGGATTAGCAGGAGGACACATAGGTCATGGGTCGGGGGCGTGGGGGGTTAGATTTCACCGTCACAATGCGGCCCAACACTGCGGACCTAATTGTTACACACCTTCCACCATGTGACACCCTACGAAGACCCCCCACCATCATACCAATTCTCGCAGGGATACAATTATCTATTGCATCCTACAGTTTATTTATTATTTACTAGCATGACCTGTGGCTATATCACAGTATGATAATTTGAATAATTACAACGTTTGATATGTTTACTTAAGAGCTATTGCTAAATAGTTCAATATGTAAAAAAAAAAAATTGTCGGGGTGGCCTTAATCGGTATCATCCAATCAGCGAGAGTCTATCCCATTTTCACTAGCGCTAGACCAAAGAGATTGATTTTGCGTCTCAGGTGGAGCCCCACACATAACATCAGCTCTTTACTTTACCGCACGGATCCCTGTGCTAATCATACGCTGAGTTGGCGAGAGCCGGTACCGAACTAGGAACCTTGTGGTTTCTAGCCGAACGCTCTACCGACTAAGCTAACCCGGCTCTTAAGTTCATTATGTAAAAAGTATAATAATCTTCATTTAACTCTCTCTCTCTCTTTTCATTCTTCTTTCCTTCTTTTCATCTTTTCAATTGAAACAGATTAGCGTTATCGCTTCCAGGCGCTCACCCCTTCTCTGTATCTTTTCCCTACTCTTTATTGTTATTATATTGTTCTGTGTAGCATATCTTATTATAATGGAGATTGTGTGTTTTTCTGTCTGTAACCGAAACTATATTCCTACTCAAGTCACAATTCTCTTAGTTATTGACATCACATTCTCCATGATTTTATTTTTATCAATTATTAATAAAATTGTCTTACATTATTAATACTGTTAACCATGTCTACATACTGACAACATGCTATTATATTTATATATACAACAAAATAGCGGTTTACAGTGTGAATGGGAAGGCTAATTTGCATATTAATATTAAAAAATCGAATTTAATAAATATGTGCTTAGTATTATTGATTTCTAACTGTTTGGTTTTATTTTAATGAATATAAGCAACAATCTATTCAATGAATCTTAAATGAAATCCATTAACAATATAAAATAACTGTCATTTTATTCTTTACTTCCTCTTATAACTAAATACTTAGATTAGAAAAAATAACAATGAAAGACGAGAGTAATGGAAGAGTAAGTTTCAGTTGTTCCATTTTTTATTATACTCCCTCTGTTTCAAATCTTTTTATCTGTATTCTTATTTAGTTTCATTAGCCTTTCTAATTTAATACAATATTTTATTACATTAAAACTTAAATACTTGCACCCGGAGGGTGCATATATTTGCTAGTTCTTATAATTCCCTTTCGTTCTTTGTAATAGAAACGGAAAGGTCCATTATTCAGGTGTGCTGACGACACTCATTTGGACGGCTTCATTTTTAACCATAGGGTGTTGCAAGATGGCAAGGGTCGTATTTTATAGGAACACCAATATTATTATATAGATAATGATTTAATAATGACTAGCAAATATATGCACCCTCCGGGTGCAAGTATTTAAGTTTTGATATAATAAAATATCATATTAAATTAGAAAGGCTAATGAAACTGACTAAGAATGCAGATAAAAAGATCTGCAACAGAGGGGGTATAATCGAAAAATAGAACAACTTTGAAACTAACTATTCCATCATTTTGCATTACTCCCCTCTTTCATTGGTAAATTTTCCTAATTTAACTATTTAAAATAGGAAGTAAAGATAATATTACAGTTTTTTCATCTTGTAAATAGATTTCTTTTAAGATTTATCCACGAGATTTTTGTTTATATTTCTTAAGATAAAACCAAACAATTAGAAATCAATAATACCAAGCACATATTTATTAAAATAAAATGTTAAATATCAATATGCAAATTAGCGTTCTCGTTCAAACTGTAAACCGCTATTTTGTTGTATATATAAATACAATTGCATGTTATTAGTACGTAGATATGGTCAACAGTATTAATAATGTAAAATAATTTTTATTAATAACTGAAGGTTTAAAAGAATGAAATCCTGGAGAATTTGACGTAAATTATTAAGGGAATTGGGACTTGAGTAGTAATATAGTTTCGGTTACAGACAGAAAAACACACAATCTCCATTATAATAAGATATGATGAATGGCGTTGCGTTATGTGTAATGGTTATCTTCGTTTAAAAATGGACACGATGACATGACTTCCAATCATCGACGAGGCTGACTGCATTTCGCATAGCGCTAATACCTTTGAGAAAGGTATGTATCCAACTATTCCCTCTCCGACAATGAGTAAATATTTGGACAAATCTTTAGCGTTCATAATAGGTGTATTGTACCCGGCAGATGTAGTTTATTGAGAAAATGGAATACTACTAAAAGCACCCCACTAAAAAAAACATACTCGTGGAAACGATATGATAAAAACCAACAATGGTCGTAAAACGTAAAATATAATTTCCAGAATCTTTTATTATTTGATTTTTTAAATAAACTAGCAAATATATGCACCCTCCGGATGCAAGTATTTAAGTTTAAATGTAATAAAATATTAGATTAAATCAGAAAGGCTAATGAAACTAATTAAGAATTCAGATAAAAAGATTTGAAACGGAGGGGGTATAATCGGAAAATAGAACAACTGAAACTTACTCTTTCATCACTTCCGTTTTTCAATGCTAAATTTTCCTAATTTAACTATTTAGGAAGTAAAGAATAAAATTACAGTTATTTCTTCTTGTTAATAAATTTCTTTTAGGATTTATTGAAGAGATTTTTTATTCATATTCATTAAGATAAAACCAAACCATTAGAAATCAATACTACCAATCACATTTTTATTAAAATCAGTTTTTTTAATATCAATATGCAAATTAGCTTTACGTTTACACTGAAAACTGGCATTTTGTTGTATATATAAATACAATTGCATGTTATTAGTATTTAGGTAAGGCCAACAGTATTAATAATGTCAAACAGTTTTATTAGTAACTGAGGTTTAAATAGAAATAGAATCATGGAGAATGTGATGTAAATAACTAAGGGAATTGTGACTTGAGTAGTAATATAGTTTCGGTTACAGACAGAAAAACACACAATCTCCATTATAATAAGATTTCTTTTTTATGTAGTGATAAAAGCAAAAACACACACACACACACACACATATATATATATATATATATATATATATATATATATATATATATGCAACTTGAAAAATAGAAGTGAATCCGACAATCATGTTGAAAGATAAATGGAAAGAAAATGTATGGATAAAAATTATTTATTGGAAAGCCAACATATTATGGTTTTATTCTATTTCGTATTTAAAATAATAGCGAATAGAATACAATGTATACAAGGACAAACTGTTGGTCGAAACACGTGTCGGCATTCCAATAAATAATTTTTATCCGTACAACATTTTCTTTCCATTTATCTTTCAACATATATGTATATATATATATAACTCTGAATTCGAACCTGTTGAACCCCATTTAACAATTGACCTTGCGTCCTCCTGCTCGTGCGGAGAGCTTGGGTAACTACCTATATTTAATGATTTATAACAATGAAAATAAATTTGGAATATATATAACACATCTTAAGAAAAGAAGAAATATATCTCTATTAATAATGGAGATTCGGTCTATTTGTCTGTAACCAAAACTAAGTCACATTACCCAAAATCGTCAATACATAGAATAAAGAATAACCTTATATTATATACCCTCAACATTTGAGTATGCAAACTTATACGGTCCTTATTGTTTTTAAAAACAAGTTTTGATAAATCATGCCCGGTACTTACATATAGTTTGGTTTATTTTAATATATATTTAAAGTTATCTAATATATAGAGTTTTACAGGAAAATTATTTACAAACAAGTAATTGTCATTTTTTTAGAAACTAAAATGTTTACAAATCAATAAATACCCCCGATTTTGTGTAAAATCTATGCATAGAATATTCAAAATAATTATTTGATTAATTATTTATAGATGCACGCAACATTTTATTTGAGGGGGACAGAACTAAGTTTCCATTTCAAATTGTTTTATTTTTGTTTCTTAGTCTTTTGATAAATTTGATAATTTTACTTACGTATGCTACAAACCATCCGACACTGCATTTTTAACTACCACCCCTCAGGCAAAATCTTTCAATAATCAATTTTTACATCACCCTTTTTTTCTTCTAGTGTGTATAAACACGTATGCGTGTTTCTCCTCCCTACATTATATATATATATATATATATATATATATATATATATATATATATATATATAAAACGCATATATATATTTACCAACCCCTCCGCACGAGCAGGATGCGACATAGGGTCAATTTCTTAAGCGGAGTTCAGCAGGTTTGAATTCAGAGTTTTCCTTCTCCTAGACCGGTTGCCTAACCCAGGTTAAAGGGCCCGGTATGCCCTACTATTTACCCACAGCTGGAGAGAGAGTAGGATTCATACCTTTCCCAAGGGTATTAGCACAAAGTGAAATGCAATTACCACATCCAGGATTTGAACTCGGGGCGACGAGTCCATTTCCCATGACTTTAACCATTACACCACGCGCTTCCTAAAAATTCCTATAAACGCATATATATGTAAATCTAGACATATGTATATAAACACACATTATATATATATACACACATACATTGTATATATATATATGTACACACACACATACATATATACATACATACAGGAGGCAGAGCAAAAATATATGTATAAATGCACATATAAGAAAGGAAGACATACATATGTATGTGCGTGTTTATTCTCTTTCTCTCAATATATATATATATATATATATATATATATATATATATATATATATATATATATAATATATATATATTCAAATGTAAGAAAATTGTGACCTCTAATCTGGTTATTCAAGATATTTAACACATTTTCTTATGGAAACCTTTTTTCGAGATTCAGGAACTTGTTTCAAATACGATTTTCTTTGCAAAATCTTCTCGTTGTTGAAAGGGGAGCTGAAGGAGGAAGTGGATGATGTCAGGACGGTGGGGGTGTATAACTGAGCTCGGAGCTCTCTAGTGTGGAGGTTAGAAAGGTATGGTCAAAACGAAAGATAATGCCATAAAAAAAAAAGAATGGTGGCAAATCCATTGCAAAGGAATACGAGACTGAAATACAAAACAAATACAGTGATACCTTGACTTACAAGTTTAATTCATTCACTCATAAGCCCTTTCGGCTGGAGTTTTAGAATATACGACTGCGCCTCTGCAGAGGTGTCAGAACCCCCCAAACACACACACACACACATAATGGGGCCACCTGTTGGTTGTGGGTGGTGACCTGTGATGATTCTTAAGGACGGAATTCTGGTGGCTGAGCAGTCTACGGCATGCAACACTCTTCTTTGGCCCTTACTTAGGCTTGACGACCAGTCGGACAGACCCCTTCGATCAATCGGCTGTTCACATCCAGCCCGAGCCCCTATCTTATTTTCTCAACCCTATTGCTTTAATGGAAAGGCCCAACCCTTTGTATCATATACGTGCTAGAAAGCGCTGGCTGAGTGTCTTCATGTCCTGGGTATGACGTTAAACTCTATCTGATGGTGAAATTCCAGTCCTGGAGGTCCGGGGGAATGTGGGACACCCCTTGATCACTATTGCTCCTAAATCAACTCTGACCCGGAATAGTAGTACCTGTTAGGGTCCCATCTATGGGCTAAATAGAAAAAATGTTTAAAACAAATTGAGTACCCATCAAGAATGAATAAAACAAAAACATCTTCGGCATAAAATTACCCAACTAGGGTTGACATGCCGTAAAATCCAATCAACTAACCAGCAAGTCAACCAGCCAGCCAGTTTCCTCGTATATCAAATCAAGTTTTCTTATTGAAATAAACTGAAATGCTATTAATCCGTTCCAGCCCCCGCCACACACAAAAAAAAAACTTTTTATTTTATCTTAAGTTTTTTAGAAAAATAAAAATGATCCGAGTAATTTTTTCAAAAATCGTCTGGTCTTCTGTTCTCACGCAAGCGTCGTCGGTAAGACCGCTACGGACACCCTGTTCACCCTGTTCACCCAGCTCAGAACAGTCATTCGCCCCTGCGAGAGAGAGAAACCGCCTCGACTTTTATGCTTCTCGCCGACCGAACCACTCAACCAACAGGGGTGACAGGACGCTTATAACGTGTAACCACTCACGACCTGGAAGTTACGAGTTCAATCGCTGTAGCCTCACCAGGTAATTTACATTTACTTCACCTCTGGCTTCAAAACAGTGAAAAACTATGTTATGAATTATGTGCCATATGTTTCAATGTTTATATTTTTATTGATAATGTTTTTCTTTGGCGAAATGAATGTGGAAAACTTAAATGCTTTTAGTAAACTTAACATAAACATAACACAAGCGTATCTGAAGCTCGCCCATACCTCAAATTTCAGCACCCGTAATCCAGTTTCTTCGTATATCAAATCAATTTTTCCCATTGAAATAAACTGAAATGTTTTTAATCCGTTCTATCCCCTACCACTTATTTCTTTGGCGTAATGAATATGGAAAATTTAATGCTTAACATAAACCTAATAAAAGCGTATCTGAAGCTCGCTAATACTTCAAATTTTAGCATGTGTAACTCAGTTTCTTCGTATATCAAATCAATTTTCCCCTTTGAAATAAACTGAAATGTATTTAATCCGCTGCAGTCTCCACCACAAACCAAAAAAAAAATTTTTTTCTTACTTTTTTAAATAAGAAAAATAGTACTGTATTGTATGAAACCATAATTGAATATGATGAAATCAATTATGTGCTTATATAATGTAATAAATTAAATGCTTTTAGTAAACTTAATATAAACATAACATAAGCGTATCTGAAGCTCGCTCATATTTCAAATTTTAGCACTTGTAACTCAGTTTCTTCGTATATCAAATCAATTTCTCCCATTGAAATAAACTCAAATGTTTTAATACGTTCCAGTTCCCACCGCAAAAAACCTATTTTCTTACGTTTTTAAATAAGAAAATTAATACTGTATTCTATGAAAACATAATAAAATATTATGTAATAAATTATGTGTCGTGATATCTTTTACTGTTTATATTTTTATACGTATTTTTCTTTGGCGTTCTTTGTGTAAAATTAAATGCTTTTAGTAGACTTAACATCTTATTATATTGGAGATTGTGTGTTTGTCTGTCTGTAACCGAAACTATATTACTTTTCAAGTCACAATTCCCTTTGTTATTTACATCACATTCTCCATGATTTTACTTATATTTAAACCTCAATTATTAATAAAATTGTTTTACATTACTTACACTGTTGACCATATCTACATGATATTTTCCACGTACCCCACTTGTACGGGTCAGGTACAAAGGCCCTATTTATGTGGGACCACCCACAAGCTGAGACTCATGGAGTGGCAGGTGAAAAATTGCGTCGATCCCGTCGGCATTCCCCCCTCAAGGGGGGCGCCTCAGGCGCTGGGTAATAAACCCAGCCCTGCCCCTTTAAATCAAGGGGCAGGTGTTGCCTGGGGATGGCCCCTGGGATGTTAATTATATCAATGGTCCAGAGGCCGAAGCCACTGTTGCGTACCCCACTTGTACGGGTCAGGCACAAAGGCCCTATTTACGTGGGACCACCCACAACCGAACTCATGGGGTGGCAGGTGAAAAATTGCGTCGATCCCGTCGGCATTCCCCCTCAAGGGGCGCCTCAGGCACTGGGCAATAAACCCAGCCCTGCCCCTTTAAATCGAGGGGCAGGTGTTGCCTGGGGGATGGCCCCCTGGGATCGACGCGTTATTATATCAATGTCCAGGCCGAAGCCACTGTTGACCATATCTACATGTATTTCCACGTACCCCACTTGTACGGGTCAGGCACAAAGTCCCTATTAACGTGGACCACCCACAAACCGAAGCTCATGGAGTGGCAGGTGAAAAATTGCATCGATCCCGTCGGCATTCCCCCTCAAGGGGGCGCCTCAAGCACTGGGCAATAAACCCAGCCCTGCCCCTTTAAATCAAGGGGGCAGGTGTTGCCTGGGGGGTGGCCCCCTGGGATCGACGCGTTAATTAATCAAGATCCAGGCCGAAGCCACTGTTGACCATATCTACATACTGTATTTACCGCGTACCCCACTTGTACGGGTCAGGCACAAAGTCCCTATTAACGTGGGACCACCCACGACCGAAGCCCATGGAGTGGCAGGTGAAAATTTGCGTCGATCCCGTCGGCATTCCCCCTCAAGGGGGCGCCTCAGGCACTGGGCAATAAACCCAGTCCTGCCCCTTTAAATCGAGGGGCAGGTGTTGCCTGGGGGATGCCCCCTGGGATCGACGCTATTAATTGTAAAGATCCAGGCCGAAGCCACTGGACCCCTGGTGTTGACCAGGTCTACATACTAATCACATGCAATTGTATTTATATATACAACAAAATAGAGGTTTACAATATGAATGGGAAGGCTAATTTGCATATTGATCTTAAAAATTTGATTTTAATAAATATATGCTTATTATTATTGATTTCAAATTGTTTGGTTTTTTTTTCTTATTGAATATGAGCAAAAATCTCTTCAATAAATCTTAAAAGAAATCCCTTAACAAGAAGAAATAACTGTAATATTATTCTTTACTTCCTATTTTAACTAAACAGTTTAATTAGGAAAATTTACCAATGAAAGACGGGAGTAACGGAAAATGATGGAAGAGTTAGTTTCAAAGTTGTTCTATTTTTCAATCATACCCCTCTGTTCAAAATCTTTTTATCTACATTCTTATTCAGTTTCATTAGCCTTTCTAATTTAATATGATATTTTATCATAAAATTTAACTAAAATACTATATATTTGCTAGTAAACATAATATAAGCGTATCTGAAGCTCGCTCATACCTTAAATTTTAGCTCACAGCACAAAGACAAAAATCGATCGAGTCACAGCTCGTAACTCGGAAAATTTGTAAGTTGGGGCCCTCTTAATTCAAGGTACCACTATAATCTTTTAAAAACATTCAAAGACAAAATAATAATAGCATATTATAATAATATGGCGGCCAAAGAGTTAGGAGCAGTAGCTAGACGAAGAGTAAGAGCTACTCATCTCTTATACTCTCTCTCCCCCCCTCTCTCTCTCTCTCCCTCCCAAGATTATATACCCGAGATGAACGACGTGTTGAACGGGTATACAACACTTCTTCCTAAATCTTCCGTCCGTTATCATTTTTCAACACACTCTGTAGTATTATTGATTTCTAATTGTTTGGTTTTATCTTAATGAATATGAGCAAGCACCTCGGTGATAAATCTTAAAAGAAATCAATTAACAAGAAATAATTCTAACTACATAGTTAAATTAGGAAAATTTAGTTATGAAGGACTGGAGAGATGGAAGCGTTTCAGTTGTTCTATTTTTCGATTATACCCTTCCCCCGTTTCAATTTTTTTAATCTGTATTCTTATTTAGTTTCGTTAGCTTTTCTAATTCAATATAATATTTCTATTACATTAAAACTTATATACTTGCATCCGGAGGAAGGTGCATATATTTGCTAAGAATAAATAATAAAAATCGAGTGACAGCTCTTAACTCAAAAAACTCTTAAGTTGAGACACTCGTACGCCAGGTACTACTGTATTTAAAAAGAAAAAGAAACAATTCAAAGATAAAAGCCTAAGAATAAATAATAAAAATCAAGTGACAGTTCTTAACTCGGAAAACTCTTAAGTCGAGGCAATCGTACGTCAAGGTACCACTGTATATTTAAAACAATTCAAAGATAAAAGCCTAAAAATAATAAGTAAAAAAATTATAAAAGTAAAAAATAAAACAAAAAATATCTGATTTGTACAAAGGTGGATTTTGAATTAGTTATTTTTATTACCTTGTCATCACCTTTTTCTTTCTTTTCACCTCTTTTTTTACCCACCTCATTGTTCCAGCCCCCCCCTCCAACCTCGAACTGCCCACTTCCATCTGCAACAAGGTTATCATATTTAAGACCTGAGTTGTAAGGCCGTCTTTGAGTTTCTTTGTGAAAAACCTAAAGATTCCACAAGCGCTAAGAACCTTTTTAGAATTGCAGATCACCTGCCCCAAGATAGAAATGCACTTCAGCATTACCATAGGTAATAGGACATCCCCGAATGAAGATCTCTGGAGTTACCACAACCAGCATCCCCTCCCCCACTACCTCCATTGCAAAAGAGAGTCTTAACTTGTTTCTGATCGACTCCGAATATCCTCGGGGCTGAGGAAAGCGCTGATTAAGTTAACATAATTTATTCATAATTTCCGGTTTTACGTAGTTCCTGGGGCATCGTCTTTGACTCCAACTTAAAATGGAAACTACACACGATTTGCAAAAGTTTGTGGAGATATTTTTGGTACAAGATTCCTGGTGATTATTGAATTTATCAGAAAGCGAAGTTCTATTCATTGATTTCTGTTTTTGATAGATATTTGAAAAAAAAAAAAAAAAGATAAAGAAAAAGAAAAATGTTTAACTTTTCATGATTATTGAAATAGCCTCTTATTTTTGTCTATCATGGTTCACTTCACATTGACACGTTAAAAAAGAGACTTTTTTTTTACTGTTTAGTTTAAGGACATGAAAGTTATACTGAATTATTTCTTACTTTTAGGATTGAGGTATGTTTGAAAAAATTCCATCTTACTTGGTTCTAATTTGTCGTAATTTGCAATTAAGTCAAAAACTCACACGTCTCTTACTTCATATCCTGCTTGTCACTTTCCCCTCTATATATATATCTTGATTACCTCCTCGGTATATATGTTAGTTTCTCTGACAGAGAGAGAGAGAGAGAGAGAGATTGGAGAGTTTGAAACGGATTTGTATGTTAAGTCTCATAAGCAGCCAACCCGGCTAACATCTTGGCTTTTAATAAATTTAAATTAGGTCAAACGTTCCCTTTCTTAGAAGTCTTACAAAATAATTTTAATTTTTTTAAAAATTCTCAGTTTTATTCGTTGATTTGTATTTTGATAGATATTTGAAAAAAAAAATTTAAAAAAAGTTTAATTATTCATGATTTGTTAAAATTGCCTCTTATTTTTGTCTATCATGGTTCACTTCACTTTCACACGTTTAAAACATATGATACCGATTTTTTTAAAATTCAGGTTGGCACCTCTTATTGAAAGTCAAGTGTTTCTCAGATTACACAGTTGAGTATATATTTATGTTACGTTATGGCTCTTATTTCAGAATGGAGTGAGGACGTGTAGATATAGATATAATAGTATACTTATCTCATCATCTGTGCTAAGTGGAGGGTTTGGATTTTGGTTGCTGGGTCGATGCTGGAATTGGCTGACAATTCCTTGATGTTTGGAGTTTGGAAACCAACTTAGAGTGCTGGCGGACATATTGCCTTATGCCATTTATAGTTTTTTTTTTAGTTATAACACAAGGCCACTTCTTTTTCTCATGGGATTTTTATTTCCCCCAAGTCACAGTGTTGCATGATCTATGCGGTTGCATAAGATTATTGTCAATCCCCTGTATTTCTGAAGGATGGCCCCTTTTCATATCACGGGCGGGACTTTCCATGGAATATTACAGAAAGCCCGCGAGATACGTGAAGTCACGTGCGACCTGGTTGGGTCCTCAGTTTCGGCTTAGACGTCAGGCAGATAAGATATGTCTGCTCAGCTGGGACTCACCTGCATACGCGCGCTATGTTTAGTTACATGAAATGTTTAGTTAAGTAAATAAAAGCTTACGAAAATAACATGGTTTTGTGGTTGGTGAATGTCTTGGCAACAAGACTGACCTAGAAGACCAGACACGAAGTACCCCAAGACTAGGTCCAGACGCTGGAAGAAGAACGTAAGATACCAAAGATGAACAGAAGAAAAATAGAAGTAAGAAAGTAAAGAAAGGGTATACAACAACAACAACAGCCGAGATAAAAAGCCCATGTCGCAATTTCAACACATCATCCCAGACTCCCTCCCCACTCTCACCTCTCACTCCTCCTCTCTCCCACTTCACCATGTGACACCTCTTGACCAATAGAAAAATGCCATGTGGCCTTATAATGATTCATACTTAAACTTTTACTCAGGAAGTCTTGTTTTTGGAGGAGGTGTTAATCGTCTGTTGGGGACTCAACGTATTTTAAGTCCCACGGATAAGGCAAACATGACTAGAGATCAATTCGAAAAGTGATAATTCAAAATGAATTCTCTATATAGAATTTTTTGTTTATCATGATGTGTACATGTAAACTGTATGACATGTTTCTTAACATTGTAGTATTTCTCTGAAGTTTTTGAGATGAGGCTTGATAAGTTCAATCCGAGTCAAGGGCGACAGTAACATAGAATAAGAATAAACACAGCTTAACATTTGTAATCCAGTTAGCGGATTGAGAACAGTACACCCCCGTGTATTGAATAAAGAGTTGGGTTCAAAGTTCCGTGATGGCTCTCGATTACGACGAGAAAGTTCCCGAGTTCGAAAAGAAGGTCCCCGGGTTTGAGAAGGTTTCCGAGTCCGACTAGAAATACCTGTAGAAGGCCGGAGGGCACATCGCCCGAAACATAGTAAACATAACAATAAAGATGAGAACAATAGTCCAACTAATACAAATAATAGAAATAACATTGTAATTATTAAAAGTGATCGCAAAAGATAACAAGTGCAATTTTGATAAAGGTATTTATTTTCCTTCTAAAACTTTTCCATGCTAATTTACACGTCACTGTTACCCTCCTGCCTACCCCCTCTATCATGTTACATTTACCCAACTCGTTCGCCATGGGTGAGGATCTGAAACAAGGTCGAATGTGTGGAGCATCTAGTGGGGATCGAACTTACTATTCAGTTGTAATGGATCTACAAGACGAGCTTGCTAACCATTATACAACGATGATACTCTCCTTAGTGCGCAACGAGTTCACCATGAGTAGGCTGTGACACAAGGTCGAATTTGGGGCATTCAGCGTGGATCGAACACGCTATTTAGTTGTAATGTATTTGCGAGACGAGCTTGCTAACGAATGCACCACAATGGAACACATTTTTTACCAAAGCCATTCGCCACAGGTAGGACGCAACACAAGCGTAATGGTTATTCTTATAAAAGTAAAGTATAGTCGTCGGGGTGGCCTAAAGTCGGTATCAGCCAGACAGCGAGGGAGTCTATCCGCTTTTCCTAGCGCTAGACCAAGGAGATTATCTTTTCCATCTGAGCGCTGCACCTACCATCAGTTCCTTACTTTACCATACAGATTCCTGTGCTACTCCTACGCTGAGTTGCAGAGGGCCGGTATCGAACCAGGAACTTTGGGGTTCCTGGTCTGACACTCTACCGATTGAGTTAAGCCAGTTGTGTCTTAAATTTAAATCCTGCATAAGGCTGGTCTGTTTCACTTGGATATGGTTAAATACTAAGGAAGACTAGTTTCATTTAGTCTCGGTTAGGCAACCAGTCTAGGAGAAGGAAAACTCTGAATTCACACCAGTTTCACTCTGCTTAAGATTTGACGTTGCATGACATGCTGGCTGTGGTTAGGTGGGTGGGGGGTAAATATATACTATTGTAGCCATCTCTCCCATAGGGAAAGTGGGTTCTATACAGAGGTCTTCATTAAGAAATACAAGCAAGAAAAGAAAAGAAAAGAAAAACACCACCCGGGCGGTGCAAATATTTATTTTTGAAATATATTGCCTGAGTGGGGATGGAGTTAAAAATTCAATATCAGAGGGTTTGTATATATAATAATAATAATAATAATAATAATAATAACAATTTGAAATGAAACTTATTTCGGTTCCCCTCAAATAAAATATTGCGTGCATCTATTAATTGTTAATTGAATAATCATTTTGAATATTTTCCACATCAATTTTACACAAAATCGTAGGTATCTATTCATTTGTAAACTTTTAGTTAACTTCTTGTTACTGAAAAAAGGGCAAGAGTAAAAAGAATAATTTTAAAAAATTGATTACAAATTTCGCAAATAATCTTTTCTATTCAAAGTAATAGAATTTTTAAATTAATTTTGTAATTCATATGGTTTATTTATTTAAGTAATATATAGTTGATTTATTACAATGGAAAGGATTGAAAAGTTGAATTATAAGAAACAGCCTTTTATTTATTTTATTAATATTTATTTTGGCCTGGTTAGGGGCCAGAATAAAGACACAAGAGAGTTAAAGAAATATATTAACAAAGAACAATAGTACAAATATATACCAATGAGTCGGTCAAACGCGAGGCTGTCTTATCGGCTGTAAGCTGAAATATTAACTCTCGTTTAAGTGCAGAACCTGCTGCTATTTATAGTTGGAAGAGTTCATGCGTGCGTGTTTATTCTATGTGTTGATGATTTTAGTAATTGTGACGTAAGCAGTGACGTAATTTTGGTTACATACAGATAGAGACCGAATCTCCATTATTGATAGAAATGCGAGGTTCACTGATTAACTCCACTGAAAATTGCCTTTAATGATACGTTGCGAGGATCGGGTGGATGTTCGTAATGAAATGTAATAAGGAAGTTTTCCGGGTGTCGTCATAAAAAAAAATAAAGATGAAACGAATTATCAATAAAACAAACAGCAGAAATTAACAATTTGAATTGAAACAGAAATTGTCGCTTATATGTATATACTAGCAGAGTTACACGTTGTTTGTCGGGATTTAAAAATGTTTATTTATATTTTAACCTTAAGAATGTGTTGATTTATCTCCAGTTGGCCCTGTTCCTCCTGTTTGCTTGTGGTTCTTTTGCATATAGACTGTTTTTAGCGGCTGAGATGGAGTGCCTCAGCTACCATCAGCTCCTCATTTTACCACACAGATCCCTGTGCTACTCATTCGCTGAGTTGCGAAGGCCGGTATCGAACCGAGAACCTTGAGGTTCCCAAGTAGACACTCTACCGACTGGGCTAAAGCGTCCATGTATATATATATATATATATATTGTGTGTGTGTGTGTGTGTGTGTATCAGCGTATGAGTAACACAGGGATCTGTGCGGCAAAGTGAAGAACTTATGGTAGGTGTGGCGCTCCACCTTAGACGCTTAAAAAACAATCTCCTTGGTCTAGTGCTAGTGAAAAGTGGATAGAGTCCCTCGCTGATACCGATTTTATGTCACCCCGATGACTTTACTTTTTTATACTTTATATATATATATTTCACCCCCCCCCCCCATGCATGAACAGGCTGTGACACAAGTGCAATTCATTAAACAGATTTTAACAGGTTTGAATTTCAGAGTGTTTTCTTCACCTAGGCTGTTTGTTTAACCGAGGTTAAAGAAAACCGGACCATATGACATTTAGGCACCCCTTTTGCGATCTCGTTTCATAAGGACATTTTTTCATTTACACCGTCAAAATCCGGTTGTTTGTCAGGGGTTAGGGTTAGGGTTAGGGTTAGGGGTTAGTTTTATAATTAGAAAAAAAAACCCTATAAAAATCATCTGTTAACAAACAACCACATTTTGACGGTGTAAATGAAAAAATGTCCTTATGAAATGAGATCGCAAAAGGAGTGCCTTTAGGTCATATGGTCCGGAAAACCTACTATTTACCCATAGATGGAAGGAAAATAGTTGGATTTGAACTCGGATTGACGAGTCCATTTTTCTATGATCTCTAACCATTACACCACGTGCCTCTGTTCAGTATATACACCTCTTCAGAATTTTATAAATTCTACTAATAGGGTTTTTGCAGTTTGCAATACTTGCATTGTTGTCATGACCTCAGTGTCTTTATTTTTTAAAATCTATCTTCTTGTGAAGTTCACCTCTCAGTGGAACAACATGTCGCAATCTTATTTTTATTCTTATTTCTTTCAAACATTTTTTTTTTTTTTTTTATGAGATTCATTAGGGCTGTTGTTACGGTGGAACGATGCGTAAATTATGCCTCTAAACAAGAACAGATGTTGTGTTTTGTATATTTTTTATAGAATTATTTTACTCTCGCTATTCTAGTGTCTAAATCATTGTTAAAAATATTATGTAAATGATGAATCTCGTTGATACAAGATGGCTGCCTTTGTCATCACTTTGGGGTTTCGTCAGGTTGGGTCAATGTTTTTTTTTATAAATAATTTACCTTTCAAGTAACTTTTGGCAGATATACAGGTGTGCATAAAAGCTTCCAAATAAGAAAAACACCCAATAAAAAACGTTAAAATGGATAGAGGTCTCTCAGCAGCCTTTATATATATATATATATATATATATATTATATATATTATATTTATTTATTTATTTGTTGAATTTTTAAAAATATTGTTTTCCATAAGCAACTACCCAGGTTTCAGGTTATTTCATAATCATCAGGTTGCTAATAATTCTTCTGGTGTTTATGCGAAGACATTTCTTGCTGTTATGTTTTTGGACCGCAAATTACGTCGGTTGATTATTGTGGACGGTCTTTATGCTTTCGATTTTATATTGAATTTTTCAATTTCTGCATTTTTTAAAAAAAAATTATATATATATATATATATATATATATATATATATATATATATACCAAACCCATCACACGAGTAGGATGTGACACAAGGTCAATTTTTTAAGCGGAGTTTAACAGGTTTTAATTTAGACTTTTTCTTCTCCTAGACTGATTGATTCACCAAAGTTATAGACCACATCCTGCCCTATTATTTACTCATAGCTGGAGGGAGAATATTTTGATTCATACCTTTCCCAAGGGTATTGGCGTTATGTGAAATTTGAACAGTATTTATATATATATGTATATATCTATCAGTAAAAAAAAGTGGGTTGTGCTGATGGCCTGGTGAGTAGATATTATGACAGATAAAGCAAATGTCTAACTCAAGGTTAAAAATGTTATGTAAATGATGAACCTCATTGATACAAGATGGCTGCTTTTCAAAATGGCTGCCTTTGTCATCCCTTCGGGGTTTTGTCAGGTTTGGTCAATGTTGTTTTTTTTTTTAAATAACTTACCTTTCAAGTGACTTTTGGCAGATATACAGATGTGCATAAAAGCTTGTAGAGAAAAAAAAACAGCTAATAAAAAACGTTAAAACGGATAGAGCTCTATCAGCAGCCTTTTTATATATATATAAAGATAAACCTAATGAGTCAGATAAACCTACTTAGTTTCGCTTAGTGCTCTTCAGGGCTAAGATCCGACTAAAGAGATTTGGAGCAAACTCATAATTATACAACACCTTTCACCATGACTCAAAGGAGGGAGA
>CM042169.1:17608155-17615655 GCA_023376005.1 Doryteuthis pealeii
GGTCTTACTCCTCTGCAGAGGTGCAGTATTCTAAAGCCCCACTGACAGGGCTGTACTAATTCTTGAGTAAGGAATCCTGGTGGATGATCATTCCATGATATGCAACACATCACTTAGCCCTAATACTTTTTATGGGTGCTAGAAGGCGGTGGCAGATCGTCTACATGTCCTGGGTATAACATTAAATTCTATCTGATGATGAAGTTCCAGTTCTGTGGGTCTGGGGAATATGGAGCACCCCTTCATCACCACTGCCCCCTGGTCAACTCTAACCCGGAGGATGGTACCTATTGGGGTCCCATTTATGGGTTAAATAGAAAAATGGGTTATTTCCTATAAGTCTAACATTAATGTTATCGAGGTGCACCAATCAACTTCATAAGAGTAAACCTATGTTAAGAAAGACATTTGAAAATTCCACAAAGATGGTCAAATATCATGTGTTTTCATAAGGTTTAATGAATGATAAGAAAAGTAAAGAATAATTGCCTCTATTCTGCTCTACGAACAAAACTGAAATTTATATCCTTTTTCTACAAGTCTTGTCAAAATGTTTCTTATAGTGGGAAACGTTGTACAAGAATTCTGCAAATTGTAATAGAATAATTAAAGGTCAATTGTTTAATTGCATATCAACCCTTGTGGGTCATTTAATGCCAAATATTGTTTTATAAATAACAGATAAAAATATAAAATAATAAATAAATAATAATAAATAAATAATAATAGTAAATAATAAATAATAATCAAGTAATAAATAAATAATGAATAAATAACAAATAAATTGATAAAAAATTATAGAAATGATAATAATAAATAAATAAATACTAGATAATAATAATAATAATAATAATAATAGATAAATAAATATATAGATAAATAAATAAAAAAAATTACACATATGTTCTTTATTTTTAGATAAACCATTGTCAATTATTTTACTCGTCGTGAGATTTATTACTGACTGTGGGGACGTTCGGCAGGTGTAAATTTCTGGAAAGCCTTAACTGTCGAATTATAATCGTATAGAATCTTATTTATTCCTCATATCCAATGATTTATGATCAGTAAGCTCCCTCCCTCCCTCCACCCCCCCCACCAAAAAAAAATACCAGAGGATCTTATCTGGTTGTTACATTGGTAAGCTCTTCGAGTGATTTCTACAAGTGGTAAATATTCCTTAAAGATCTTGATTTCCACTGGAGTTTAATGGCATGTGGCATTAGTTTCGTATTTGCCTGGGGAGTTGTCTGCCCGTTTAGTTCACTGGTTCCTGCCAGGGGCCGTTTATATTTAAGCGGCTGGTTTGAACGTCTCTTTCTCTTTTCCTGTGGCTCGACCCACAAGACACCACTATGGGTTAGACTCTGCTTTACCCCCCTCTTGTTGGGGCTTTGGCTCCCCTTACATTACTGTAAGTGATTCACACAGCATGGACTATTCCTAGTCTCATGTCTGTGCTTTTATGCTTATCTTTTTACCATTCATGAATGTGTCTTTATCTCTACTTTTGTATGTATGTTTATGTACACCTATGTATTATGTACCCTGTTTATCCATGTGCTGTACCATATTAAATGTTTTGTCTATCAACCCTTGTTGGAGTTTTATCCTCAAGTATATATCCCTTTAAATCTTACAGGCATATCAACTCTTGTGGGTTATTTAATGCCAAATATATATTTATTTTTTTTATATAGATGATTTGTTTAACTTCATATGTATTAATAAACTGGGAGAAATAATTTTCATTTGTCTCCCTACAGCCTTAATGTTATCAATTTGTATCACTGGATAAAAGCAACTCTCTTAGCCACTATGCTGACCCCAATCAGCTTTAAAAGAATAAATCTATGTTAAGAAAGGCATTTAATAATTCCGTAAAGCAGGTCAAAATATCATGTGGTTCTCTGAAACAACATTGGCACATGATCAGGAACTTATTGGAGAAACTTTTTCTTTTTTTTCCTTTTTCGTTTCTTTTGTTGCTTTCTTTTATTTGCCAGTAAACCCAACCCAGACAGATCAAATGCATGATGGGAAAAAGGAAAAAAAAAACACCTTTGTTTAAAACGGAGAATCAATCATGAATTTTCTTTGAAGTATCAATTCTCTAATGGTAGAAATGGTATGCGTAAGTTGCAGTTTTTCTAGGTAGCCACCAAGAGAAATAATTTTTCTTTCATTATTAATATCTTCAGGATTTTTTTTCTTTCTTCCCTGTGGAATCTTTTGAAGAATTCAGATTAATAGCCAAAAGATACACAAAATTTGGCACATTGAAATTTGGTGGACACCCTTTTCTTTTATATATATATATATATATATATATATATATATATATATATATATATATTATTTTTAATATGTGCGTGGGAATGATTAAAAGTGCTATTGTTACAATTTATGGGCATTCAAAATTGTGAACAGACCTGTAGCTAGAAATTTGAATTAAGTTCTGTTAATTTAAAATAAGCACTCTTAACTCTTTGCCTACCAAATTTTCCCCATGGCTGTACCAAATTTTCTTGGTATTTTTTTTAACTGCATGATGGGATATTTAAGCATTTCCAAACACTTCACCCAGAACTCATTCTATTAGAATTGTAATTTTCTGCTAATTATGATTAAGCCACTGCCAGTGACTTTCAATAGATTTGCAATGGTGAGAGAGCAGGTTAAAGTAGGCAGAGTTAAGATATAAGCAATATTTCATTAATTGTAATGAATCAAACTTTTTAAATAAATATGTAGGGTTCCCAGGAAAGGACAGAAAATTTCCCGAACTATTCACTTCAGAACTCATTCTATTAAAATAAAGTCCTATTAATATTGTAATCTGAGTCGGTCTGCTCAATTATAATGAACTAACCTTCAGTTTTTATACTTTACTTGGGTGGGGTATGTATAGAAACAGTTCTTTCTACATAAATGGAGAACTGCTGTGAGTGGTTTAAAGTAGGCTAACAGCTAAGTAACTACTAAACAAAAATGTAAATAGGAACATATAATGAACACAATTCCCTAACTTTATGCATAAAATGACCCAAGACAGGTTGGCATGATATTAAAATCAATCAATCAAGGTTATGTACATATAAAATGTTAATATTAACACATATGAACATGATTCTCTAAACTTTAAGCATTAAATAACCTAGATGGGTTGATATGCCATTAAAATCAATTGATCAATCAATCCTCCACCATAGATAAGATGTAACACAAAATCATTTTTTAAGCAGAGTACATTCTTTCCTTCTCCTAGACTGGTTACCATACCAAGGTTAAAAAATTAGTCCTATAGTTGGTTGGTAGGATTTTATAGCACGTCAACCCTAGTTGGGTTATTTAATGCCGAAGACATTTTGTTTTATTCATTATCAAAAATTTTTCAAACTCAATTTAAAAAATTTAAAAAAAAAAATCATTTTTTTCTATTTAACCCATAAATAGGACTCTATCAGGTACTAATTGTAAAATATTTTTACTCTTCCTTATATCAACAAAAGCCCTGAAGAAGATCTACTTAACAGATCGAAAGACTGCAGCGTCAGATAATAAACTTTCTTTCTTCTTCTTCTTCTTCTTCTTCTTCTTCTTCTTCTTCTTCTTCTTCTTCTTCTTCTTCTTCTTTCTTTCTTTCTTTCTTTCTTTCTTTCTTTCTTCTTCTTCTTCTTCTTCTTCTTCTTCTTCTTCTTCTTCTTCTTCTTCTTCTTCTTCTTCTTCTCTTATTATTATTATTATTATTATTATTATTATTATTATTATTATTTCTTTCTTTCTTCTTCTTCTTCTTTTTCTTCTTTCTTCTTCTTCTTCTTCTACATTTCCATTCAATTTCATTCATTATCACCCTAACCCGCCACTCCACCTTTCCGACCACGCCCCCCCCCCCACTCAAGACCCAACATTTTTAGAAAATAAACTTGAAAAAATGACTTTAAAGATGAAAAAAAAAGTTTATTCCTACCCCAACAAAAATCAGATCAAAAGAGCACCTGAAGCTGGCTCCTGCTACTAATTTAAAGGGATCATTCCTTATATAAATCTCAAAAGTTGAGGAGTGTCTCTAAGAGTGGACCTGGAAGTAATGGCAATGAAGGTGTATTTCACACTCTCCACAGCTCCAGAATTGAAACTTCATCAGTGATACTGATAGCTTTTTAATTTAGTGCAAAGCACATATTTGCTTTGAATGAGTCCCCGGGGAAAATTTATGGGTCCCAACTAAAGCCTTCTACGTTGTAACTTATCCTGTGTAATTCTTTTCTAAGAAACAATTGAAATGTGTTTACAGTTAGCTTGAAATGTCCAATGCATTTTCATAGTAAAAATCATTGTCCAATGCATTTTTATAGTAAAAATCATTGTCCAATGCATTTTTATAGTAAAAATCATTTCCGATGCATTTTATAGTAAAAATCATAATAATGAAATTTATTGTGTACAGTGCTCAGGTATACCACAACTCATCAAAGTCTCATGTCAAGTACACAGAATAATGTATTAGTGTCAGGAATATGAACTGTTTACAGTAGTAATATGCATGTATGTGTGTGTGTGTGTGTGTGTGCATATGTATTATTAGACGCAGTGTAAAAGACTGTCCTACTAATTTCCCATAGTTGTCAGGGGAAAACATGGATTCATGCCTCTCCCAAGGGGTCTATCACTTGGCACTAATGTGTTTTGAAAGGGTATTATAGATGGTGCTTAAAATTAATAGACTTTACCTAATGTATCAACTATGCCATAACAGTGGTGTGACCAGGCACGTCACCAGGGGTATTTTGAGTAGGGTGGGGCATTCATTTTGTCTTGGGAGCTTTGAGTACAATTGGCAGTAGTGGGGAAGGGTAGTAAAAATTGTTCATCTTGTAAGAATTAGCACACAAAAATTAGTTCACATCACATTCACCAGGGCAGGGGCAAGTAAATTTTAGGTGTGGGGCAAATACATACCACATCCTTTGCAATGGGTCTGGGTCTGACCAGTGACTTATTAACTAAAGGGTATCCAGTTATATAACTTAACTAAATATAGCATGCACACACACACACACACACACACACACACACACACACACACACACACACACACACAAATGTATAAGTGCGTTTGTGCATAATAATATTATTTAGTTTAGAACCATATTCATATTAAATAGCAAGTATTTAAAATTAGTAGACCAGTTCACATACCTAGGTAGCAATTATTTAAGTAAATATAGCTTACTATTAATATATATATATATATATATATATATATATATATATATATATACATTATATATAAAAATGAGTGATCCACAGACATGTGTTTCAGGCCTCTTCAATATAGCTAGACACAACAACTATCCCTGGCTAGGAGTGAACTCCGACTGACTATTTGCCAGCCTCGTCTCTCTTTGACAGCTGCTGTAATGGCTGGTATTTAAACTATTAAATACATAGGTTTGTTTATATATTTTATGATCACAGAGAGATCTTGTCTGCGATCAAACAATCATTGCTTATATGCTTGTTAGTGAAAGTTAATTTAAATCACCTTCTTAACCAAATTTATGGGAATATATATATATATATATATATATATATATATAATATATATAAGTAAAGAAATAACAAAAGACTTAGAGATTTAGCATTATAGTCTATATATATATTATTTTATGGACTCTCTCGTCGATTTTGACGCATGAGGTTTCACACACACAATGAACACCCACACAGTGATTTATCCACACTTTTTGGCACAGTCGATAGGAAAGAATTGGTGCATCAAAGGTTGCCACAAACCCAATCAACGACCAACCTCAGGAATTTTGAACTCAGAGTTATCCCTCTCCTAGACTGGTTACCTACCTAAGGCTGAAGAGCCCAGTCTGCCCTACTATTTAAGCCATAGCTGGAGGGAATTTTGAATTCAGAGTTATCCCTCTCCTAGACTGGTTACCTAGACGAAGCTGTTGGCATTTCACATAGCGCTAATAACCTTGGGAAAGGTATGAGTCCATATATTCTCCCTCCAGCATTGGGTTAAATAGTAGGGCAGACTGGGCCCTTCAGCCTTGGGTAGGTAACCAGTCTAGGAGAGGATAACTCTGATTCTATATATATATATATATATATATATATATATATATATATATATATATATATATATATATCACTCATATGTATATATATATATAATATATATATATATATATATATACATATATATCACTCATATATTTGAGGTGTAACACAGACTCTCAAAGTTACATGGTTCAAAGTAAATTTTTTTAAATAAAATAACTAGTGCATTATATGTATTATTCATTAATATATCGACACTGAAAATTTCATTAAATTTGGTTAATTCCCTGATTTTTGGTATTTTTAAAAACTTTTGGCAGTTTTACATACGATGGTGGAAATTAGGTCCGTTAAGATTGAT
Organism: Doryteuthis pealeii; assembly: GCA_023376005.1. Classification (NCBI taxonomy): domain Eukaryota; kingdom Metazoa; phylum Mollusca; class Cephalopoda; order Myopsida; family Loliginidae; genus Doryteuthis; species Doryteuthis pealeii. Next base: position 17,614,601 of record CM042169.1, read on the forward strand.
TTAACCGATAATTTCTACATAGTGAAAATGATTTCTCTCTGAAAGGTCAATGCTTAAACACTTTATTTCTTCACTGGCACGTCCTTAACCGAAAGTGAAAAGGGTAAAGGGTCTACTCTTTATAAAGATTTTATCTATTCATAGTCTTGTTTCGCCAATCGATTTATATATTCTTATTTACTTAAGTGCAGATATGGATATATTTGAACGTATCTTTCTGCTTTTATAAGAGACAAAATCTGTTGCCAATCTATAAATATAATAACACTCATACAATTCAGTCATAAACAGTGAAGAGACAAAAAATAATAAAAAACACTAAAAATAAGTTAAATGTTTACCTATTGGTCTCTACTTACCTTGAAGGTATATTTTGGGGTAATTTTTTATTTTCTAATATTTAAAGTAGTATGGAGAGGAGACAAAAGATAGGAAAAATTCTTATTCTATATATTGAAATGTCTATGTGTGTTTTGTATATGTGTGTGTATATATGAATATATATGTGTATATGTGTATATGTATGTATATATAGGGTGATAAAAAAAAACTGACTTTTTTTGAAAGCCAGGGCCTGTTTTTCTGGGGGTCACCCTGTACATATATATATATATATATATATATATATATATATATATATACTAGCAAATATATGCACACTCCGGGTGCAAGTATTTTAGTTAAATTTTATAATAAAATATGATATTAAATTAAAAAGGCTAATGAAACTGAATAAGAATGTAGAGAAAAAGATTTTGAACAGAGGGGGTATGATTGAAAAATAGAAAAACTTTGAAACTAACTCTTCCATCATTTTCCGTTACTCCCGTCTTTCATTGGTAAATTTCCTAATTAAACTGTTTAGTTAAAATAGGAAGTAAAGAATAATATTACAGTTATTTCTTCTTGTTAAGGGATTTCTTTTAAGATTTATTGAAGAGATTTTTGCTCATATTCAATAAGATAAAACCAAACAATTAGAATCAACAATACTAAGCATATATTTATTAAAATCAATTTTTTAAGATGAATATGTAAATTAGCCTTCCCATTCA
>CM042169.1:17620655-17645655 GCA_023376005.1 Doryteuthis pealeii
ACTCTCTCTCTCTCTCTCTCTCTCTCTCTCTCTCTCTCTCTCTCTCTCACACACACACACAGATACACATACTCCCACATAAAGACATATATATTAAGTGTGTTTATGTTGTCTAAATACTTATATATTAGAATGAATATATTTACAGATATACAGATATACACATATTCACATATATGCACATACACATATATGCACATACACATATATACCTTCTTTCATCTCTCTAGATATATTGATGTACGTCCAAATACATATCTGTAAGAATATACCCACTCTCTCTCTCACACACACACACACTCATACACACACACACACTCATACACACACACACACATACTCATACACACATACACATACTAACACATAAACACATATTCATTGAGTGTGTGTATGTTGTCTAAATACTTATGTAATAGAATGAATATATTCACACATAGGCATAAATGCACATACACACATATACACATACTCACATATATGCACATAAATAGTTCAATTCCTGGACGAAGCTGTTGGAATTTCCCATGGCGCTAATACCCTTGGGAAATGTATGAATCCAATTCTCCCTCCTGCTATGGGCAAATAGCTGGGCAGACTGGACTCTTTAAGCATGGCTAGGTAACCAGTCTAGGAGAAGGAAAACTCTGAATTCAAACCTGTTAAACTCTGCTTAAGAAATTGACCTTGTGTCACATCCTGCTTGTGCGGAGGGGTTGGTAAATATATATATGCACATAAATACACGCACATATATCACGTTTCATATCTCTACCATTTATATCTAAATACTTATATATTAGAATGAATATATTCACGCATATATATATATGCGCATCTATATCTTCTTTCATCTCTCTAGATATATTGATGTACATCCAAATATATATATGTTAAAATATTTCCGCACACACACACACACACACACATACACATACACATACTCATACATAAACATATATACATTGTGTGTGTGTGTATGTTGTCTATTGGCTGAGGTAGTAAACTTAGGTCATCTAAGTATATATCCACACACGTGTACACACACACATACACATACTAACACATAAACACATATATATTGAGTGTGCGTATGTTGTCTAAATACTTATACATTAGAATGAATATATTCATGCATATACACATATGCACATACACACATATATACCTTCTTTCATCTCTAGATATATTGATGTATATGCAAATACTTATATATTAGAATATATCCACACACACACACACATACACATACTCACACATAAACACATATACATTGTGTGTGTGTGTGTATGTTGTATATTGGCTGAGGTACTAAACTTAGGTCACCTAAGTATATATCCAAAGACACACACTCACACACACACATTCACATACACTCACTCACACACTCACACACATACACATATATCCACATACATACATATACACATACTCACATATATGCAGATACACATATATATCTTCTATCATCTCTCTGGATATATTGATGTATATCCAAATACTTATATGTTAGAAATAATATATCCACACACACGCACATACTCCCAACATAAACACATATACATTGTGTGTGCGTGATGTTGTCTATTGGCTGAGGTACTAAACTTAGGTCACCTAAAAAAAAGAATTAGCTTAATTTTTTTGTGTGTTTCACTCAAAGCCCCACAATGCCAAAACCCTTTCTTGAGGTTTCTTAAAATAACAAGGAAATGATTTGATTTTAAATATCACAAATAGAAACATTTTTGTCCAAAACAATCTTCCATAAATAGAAGAAGTAAAAATACTTAAGAATAGAAAACGAAAATGATTTGTATGAACGAAAAAAGGTAATCAACGTTCCGAGTGTTGGCAAACCCACAACCACAGTGACAGATTTTCTATTGCTTAGAATACAATTAGACAACTGCCTGCTGGCCTTTTATCTTTAAAAAAATGTATCTTTTCATATCCTTTTTTCGGGTACCATTTTGAATGATAAAAAAATTGACAAAAAATCATGTTTAAAAATACCAATATAGCTTTGAGAAGGTCTGAAACAAATTCTCCCTGAATTTTGTCAAATCATCAGATATCTTGATAAAAGCACTTGTTACTGGCATGTCATACCCAAATATCATGGCTAGACAACTGCCTGCTGGCCTTTTATCTTTAAAAAAATGTATCTTTTCATATCCTTTTTTTAGGGCACCATTTTGAATGATAAAAAAATTGACAAAAAATCATGTTTAAAAATACCAATATAGCTTTGAGAAGGTCTGAAACTAATTCTCCCTGAATTTTGTCAAATCATCAGATATCTTGATAAAAGCACTTGTTACTGGCATGTCATACCCAAATATCAACTTTTGGTACCATTGATGAAATAGTTACAAACTATATCACCATTGCTAAAGAATATGAGTAGACAACTGCCTGCTGGCCTTTTATCTTTAAAAAATATATATTTCATATCTCTTTTTTTCAGGCACCAATTTGAATGATAAAAAATTGACAAAAAATCATGTCTATAAGTGCCAATATAGCATAATATACCTTTAAGAAGGCATGAAACCAGTTCTCCCTGAACACTTGTTACTGGTATTTCATACCCAAATACAAACTTTTGGTACCATTAATAAAATAGTTACAAACTATATCACCACTGCTAAGAATATGAGTAGACAACTGCCTGCTGGCCTTTTATATTTAAAAAATCTACATTTTGATGTCTTTTTTTCAGGCACCATTTTGAATGATAAAAAAATTGACAAAATTCACTTATATAAAATGACAATGTAGCTTAGTGAACCTTTGAAAAAGGCCTGAAACCAATTCTCGCTGATAACTTGTTACTGGTATTTCATACCCAAATATAAACTTTTGGCAGCATAGCTAAGATAGTTACAAACTAGATCACCATTGCTTAGAATATGAGTGGACACCTGCCTGTTAAATCACCAGATATGTTGATACTTGTTACTGGCATGTCATATTCGTATTACAACTTTTTGGCATCATTGATGAAATAGTTACAAACTATATCACCATTACTAAGAATATGAGTGGACAACTGCCTTCTGGCCTTTTATCTTTAAAAAAACTTCTGACTTGGTAACTACAGTTTCAGTATCAGTACTTTTTAACATACCAAATATTTGAAAGAAAATGATTATTTCATTCATTGTTCATTTTTGTCTTCGTAAATACAGCTTTAGTTTCAATAGTTTTTGAACATACCTCATTCATATATATATATATTGGTTTGTTGGTTGGTTTTGAAGGCTATCCTAATGCAAGTGTAAAAAAAAAAATAAGGTAACTGTGGTGTTGTTTGTTAACCTGTGGTTTATTCTCAATTCTCTTTTTTTCAGTCACCATTTTGAATGATAAAAGATATTAACAAAAGAAAAAAATCATCCCATCTATAAATGCCAATATAGCTTAGTAAGCCTTTGAAAAGGCCTGAAACCAATTCTCCCTGTACTCTGTGAAATCATTAGATATGTTGATATTTACACTTATGAGTAGACAACTGCCTGCTGGCCTTTTATCTTTTGAGAATAAATTTGAAAAAAAAACAAACTGTTTAGGTTCCAGTTAACTCATCAATAATTGGTATCAAGTCCTGAGTTAATAAAGATTACACAATCTAGTTCAGCATTAAATCCAGAAAGGGCAAAGTTCCAAATTATGAAATCCTAATAATAAATCCAGGATCAGTAAGATTTCCTTTTTTCTTTGAAGAGAAATCACATTAAATGGTGCTTGTGGTGTAATGGTTACCATCATAGGAAATGGATACAGCAACACAAGTTCTGGACAAGGCTGGTTACATTTCACATAGTGCTAATACCCTTGGGAAAGATGGGAATCCAACTATTCTTCTTCCAGTTATGAGTAAATAATAGGACAGACTGAACTCAAACCTGTTAAACTCTGCTGAAAAATTGATTTTATGTCTCATCCTGCTAGTCCGTAGGGGTTGATAGATATCTTCATGAATAAGGGTTTTTATTGTATATGTACACATAAGAAGTTTTTGTTTCAATATGTTTTCTTTTCTTTCAAACGTTGTAATAATTGAATTATCATACTGTGATATATCCACTGGCCTTGTTCATATTCTTTCAATTCTTTATGATTTCTATCCATTCTTTTCTTGTCATCTTCATTTTTTGACTTTATATCCAACATTGTGGAGGCGCGTTGTGTAATGGTTATCATCCTAGGAAATGGATTTGACGCCCCGAGTTCAAATCCTCAACAATCTGTTTGTATTTCACAAAGCGCTAATACATTTCGGAAAAGTATGAATCCAACTATTCTCCCTCCAGCTATGGGTAAGTAAAAGGACGGTCTGGACTCTTTAACCTTGGTTAGGCAACCAGTCTTGGAGAAGGAAAACTGAATTAAAACCTGATTAAGAAATTAATCATGTGTCGTATTTTCTTGTAGAAGAACAGTAGTGCTACTATTTAACCCATATCTGGGGGATCAGGATGTTCATACCTTCCCTAAGTATATTAGTCCAAAAGTGAATGCAATAACGTGACTGTATGTATCCAACTATTCTCCCTCCAGCTATGGGTAAGTAAAAGGACGGTCTGGACTCTTTAACCTTGGTTAGGCAACCAGTCTTGGAGAAGGAAAACTGAATTAAAACCTGATTAAGAAATTAATCATGTGTCGTATTTTCTTGTAGAAGAACAGTAGTGCTACTATTTAACCCATATCTGGGGGATCAGGATGTTCATACCTTCCCTAAGTATATTAGTCCAAAAGTGAATGCATTAACGTGACTGTAGTTTGAACTTGCCTACTACTATGTTGTAGTTAGCACATTAGCATGTTAGCTACTGCACCTAGGGTAATCCCATTTATATATGTGTATGTGTATGTTTCTGTTGTATATGTGTTTGTACGCGTGTATATGTGTGTATGTGTGTATCATTCTTTTTCTCATAAATCAATGCTATTATTTCAATATACTACTTTTTCTCCATCTTAATATTGTTGTTTTTAACCAATGGTTTGATATACTTAATATTATTTTTAATCATGCCAACTACATCACATCCAATTGTTTCTCTCTCTCTCTTTTTCACACACACACACACACACACATATATATATATATAATTTTAATTGTTAAAATCTCTATAGCGAAAATGCAGTGCAATATCACAATACTTTACAAACAAGTATGAAATAAGATGATAAAACAATAGAAATAAAAAACTGAATTTTTATCTTGTTTTAATATATATATATATATATACACACACACACACACACACTGGACAACCTAGAGACCTGTCAAAAAGCTTAAATTATCCTGGTTGCTATTGTTATTATTTTACTTTGGAAATTAAAGAAAATATTAGTTTATTAGAAAAGAAAAAAGCAAAGCAAGAAATAATATTATCATTTTATTACTAATATTACTTATGTTGCATACCCTTCTTTTTACTTACTTCTTCTTCTGTTCATCTTCTATTTAGGTTCTTCTTCTTGGGGACTTCGTCTTGGTGACTTCGTCTTGGTGATCGGTCGCACTTGGCTCATTTCTTCTTCCAATCAGTCCTGTTACCAAGACACCCATTAATTATAAGACCGTGTTATTTTTCTTAAGCTTTTATTTCCTTAACTATACATTTAATGTAAACAAATATCTGACTAACATAGCGTGCATATGCAGAGTGAGTTATAGTTAAGGCAGCACATCTGAAAACTGAGGAACCAACCAGGTCCCACGTGACTTCACGTAATTTGGCGGGCTTTCTGTACTATCCCATGGAAAGTCTCGCCCGTGATATGAAAAGGGCTATCCCTCTAGAAATACAGGGGATTGACAATAATCTTATGTAACCGCATAGATTATGTAACACTTATTTTACTCCATCTTATTGCTGATTTAAACACAATACTCTTGATCAATATACTCTTCATTTTAACTTGTTTTATTACTAGTTTTACTCTATCTTATTGGTGCTTTTTATTATAACATCCTAGGCCAATTAACTATTAATCATAGTCATTATCATTTAATTTTATTGTATAGTAGATTAATACAGGGGCCGGGTTAGCTCAGTCAGTAGAGTGTTCGGCTAGAAACCACAAGGTTCCTAGTTTGATATCGGCCCCTCGCCAACTCAGCATATGAGTAGCACGGAGATCTGTGCGGTAAAGTAAGGAGCTGATGGTAGGTGTGGCACTCCACCTCTACTATTATTTCATTATTAGTTTTATTCCATCTTATTATTGTTGAGTAATAAGTAATTGAGAGTTACTTCCCCTGTTTTATTATTACCTCCCCTTTGTGTAAATCTTTAGCTTTCTAAAAGTATATAAACTTGCAAGAAACTGCAACTGTATTCTAAGGAGAATAAAGAATTCTCAACCCTATCCGTGTGCGTGTTCATTTATTATTGCATGTTGCTTTTTATTTCAACATATTAAATCAATACATTTTTTTATTATTACTATTATTTCATCATTAGTTTTCTTCCATCTTATTATTGTTGCTTTATTGTTGGGAGTTGGAAAGGGGTTTAATGATGACTTTTTGGGTAATTTATGAGGAAGTGCGTCCCGGTCTCCTGCCTTAAGAGTTGCTGCCCGGTGACTATTAAAATAACGACCCAGCTCAGTCTATTCAAAACTATCTATCTATCTATCTATCTATCTCAATTTGTTCATATTTATCTATATTACTTTAAATACTAAGATTTTTTTATTCATGTTTGTTTAATATCTTGTTTTTAGTTTAAATAAACAAGAATTACAACAAAAAAAGAAGCGAACCCTCCATACATTTATTTGTTGAAAATATCTATCTGTCTATCTCCATTTGTTCGTATCTATCTATATTATTTTGTTTGTCTATCTATCTATCTCAGTCTATTCAAAACTATATATTCATCTTCATATCTAAACAAGAATTACGACAGATTACGATAAATAAACAAGAATTACGACGAGCTGGGGTTGTTATTTTGATAGTCACCAGGTAGCGGTTTTTGAGGTGGGAGACCGGGACGCACTTCCTCATAAATTACCACGTTTTGCTTCAGTGTATCCCTTTTAAACTTCTATCCATAGTATCCTTCTTCTTATATGAACTGCCACTTTACGAATAATGTAGCTTTTATCTACCGCTTGATAGGTTGTTAACTTTGAATAGGGCATTGATAACCTAATGTGGCTTTTCAAAATCTCTTTCATCTAATTTCGAAAGTCTCCCACTCTCCTGTTGTATACTCTCTTTGCTTACTTTCTTACTTCTATTATTCTTCTTCCAGCGTCTCTTCTAGAGTCTGGACTTCGTCTTGGGGACTTCATGTCTGGTCTTTGATTGGGGGTTTCTCTTTATCAGAAGCCCTGTGTCATTGGTAGTTTTTAGATAACAACACAAGACTTCAATTTAACTTAGATAATATTTTATTCTGAAATTCCCACCAGACTACCTGCGCAGATTGAGTCGGCACCGTGCATAACATGACTTACCACCGTCGTGGTGTTGGCCGATCTGACTAAACAAATCTCTTTCTAATCTAAACCGGAAGAAGGTCTTCTCCACCGATTCTCACGGTATCACAGGAAGGATCAGGATGAGGTCAAGCCTTGTCACTCATCCTTCAAGGCCACCGGCTGCAACTTATAACAGCCATTTTGATTTCTACACTACTGTTCATAAATATTAGGAATCTAATAATTATGTAACACTACCTGCTGGCCTTTTACCTTTAAAAAATATATATTTCATATCTCTTTTTTTCAGGCACCAATTTGAATGATAAAAAATTGACAAAAAATCAATCTGACTAAAACTAAAAAAACGATCTGACTAAAACTCTGTTTCTAATCTAAACCGGAAGAGCATCTTCTCCACCGATTCTCACAGTATCCACCGGAAGGAGGATCAGGACCGAGGTCAAGCCTTGTCATTCAATCCTTCAAGGCCGGCGGCTGAACTTATAACAGCCATTTTGGTTTCTACACTACTGTACATAAATATTAGGAATCTAATAATTATGTAACACTCCTACCTTATTCAAAATTCTTCCAGCATCGGCATATCTCTTCTGAGTAACTTGTACAGATGCCTTATAAGAATTTGTGGGTATTGATTCGACTAACACCTTATAGAAGATATCCCACTGATATTGTAGAAACAATCCAATACTCATCATCACAGTGGGATTCCAACAGGCATCCAGTTGGAAGACAAGAATACAAGCAGTAACTCAATACAGTACCTGCATTGCTGGGAGCTAATCCCAACAATCAAATTCTAGAAACAAGTTTTCACTCTCTGTTTCATATCAATAATGAGTGTCATCATCTCTGAGTGCCCAAATTCTCTGGCCTTTTACCAGACAAAGCTAATCTTAAATATTGAATTTTAGAAACAAGTTTTCGCTGTATGTTTTTGCGTATGCAGAATGCTAGATATTTATCTAGCACCATATCTATACTGAGACCAGCAGCCAATTAGGACTCAAGGAATGAGATCAGCAAAATGCAAGTATGGAATATTCCTGAGTGCTATAAGTACTAATTACTTCAAGTACACTTTCAGTTATACATAGATAATTTGTTGTTTTTGTTCAATTCAAACAATTAACAACAAAGTAAATATATTTACACATTCATTATCACTCAATCTTCATTTTTATGTTGAAAATTATGAAGATTTGATTTATCTTTGAAGATATCTAAAAGTTAAAATATACATAGAAATAGCATTGAAATTCTACTTAAAAATGTCCAGCATTTGTAAATCTCAAAAGTAAACAAATCAATATGCAAAATGTTTTTTTGTTTGTCCCCCTACCCTGGCGATGCAGGGTAGCCACTTCTAGTTAATATATAGCTGGCTATATAATTTTATTTTTTGTGTTTTTTCTGCTTAAATAAAAACTTCTCTGTTTGTGTATGTTAATAATAAATGACTGTCTAATTTTAATTTTTTTTTTTGTGTTTTTGCAGCTTCGAAATAAACTAAACAAACAACAGAACTTTAAAATGACGCAGCAACGTGACATTTTGTTGAAGAGACGGAACGAAGTAAACTTGATGGATAAAAGAATTGCAGAGTTGCAACAACGTCTCAAGAAACGGTTGGCACTACAAATCCAGAACAATAAGCAGAACAAACAGAACAGGGCCAATAAACTGAACTTGGTTCAACTGTTCCTTTTAATAATGGATAACCTAACATAGAATATTTCATTAAGGAAAAGACAAAGGCATATTAACAAAGGTGTTAGAGTTTGTTTGGTATATATCATCATCATCATCATCATGATGCCCCACTGTCAGCGCGGATATCCATGACAATCTCTCTCCATCCGGCCCTATCACTCATCATTCTCGGGAGGTCCTCTGTGCAGCATCCTGTATCCGCACAGTGCTGATCAATGTACATCTTTGCTGGTCGGCCCACACTGGTGTGTCCATGTGCTGGCTTCCACTGGAGGACGTCGCTTATGAGTTCATCCTTGCTTCTCCAGCAGTGTCCCGCATGTCTTGTCCGTCTTACTCGGATGGTTTGGGTGATATGTAGCAGGTGACCGTATAGCTGTTTTCTCGTGGGGTGTTGTTTCCACGTCTTGTTCAGGATCACCCGCAGCATTCTTGTGCAGCTCCCATCTAGTTTATTCTCTAGTCGCTTCGTTAGGGTCCAGGTGGTGCAGCCATACACCAGCACTGATATGACAATGGCCTGGAAGAACTGTCTCTTTAACTTTTCTGTGAGATTGGATTTCCATATGACCGATAATTTATTTATAGTGGCCCATGCATTTCCTATACGTGCATTAACGTAATTTGGCATATATATATATATATATATATATATATATGGAGAGAGAGAGAGTAAACTACAGACACGAGTTTCGAGGTATCACCTCTCATCAGTGCAGTTATACCATTTTAGCAGCTAAATCTGGCCGGGTTCGAGACCCGAACGAACTTACGCTCGCCAATCCTCTTACCCATACGGCCACAGTCAGCTGCCAAGTATAGCAGGCTATTTAATCGCTACATTTCTAAGCGGAAATGAACTCACCTCGAGGTCTCAAACTTTATGTAAACAAAGTGAGTCTTAGCTGAACGCCGAATACGGTGAATTTTGCAATTAAATCCCTTCTAAATAAAGTGCTCAACCGAAATTGGGAGCATATAATAGAGTAAACTACAGACACGTGTTTCGAGGTATCACCTCTCATCAATGCAGTTATACCATTTTAGCAGCTACCTCTGGCCGGGTTTGAGACCTGAATGAACTTATGCTCACCAATCCTCATACTCATATGGCCACAGTCAGCTGCCAAGTATAGCAGGCTATTTAATCGCTACATTTCTAAGCGGAAATATATATATATATGTATATATTTAGTATTAAGGTGTATATATAGAAATAACCAACTCAAGGTTCACCATAAAAAAGATCTTCAGGGTTAATTGTAATGAATACCAAAGATATTGACTAATTACAGGCAATTGGAGAAGTGAATAATGCAAATTGTTGAAAACAGTTTTGCAGTGAAGTTGAATGCTATGAACTTGATTGCATCATTCAAAAAGGTAAATGTCAAACACAATGTTGTTGAATGCTGAACGTGATTGCTGATGTGGAAAAAATATGGGTGCAAATAGGCTTCTTTTTATAATATAAGACAATATTTGTGTGAGAAAGGACATAGAAAGAAAGAAAGGAAAAAAGAAAGAAACAAAGAAAGACAGAAAGAAAGAAAGACAGTAAATGTCAAACACAATGTTGTTGAATGCTGAACGTGATTGCTGATGTGGAAAAAAACACGGGTGCAGAATAGGCTTCTTTTTATAATATAAGACAATATTTGTGTGAGAAAGGACATAGAAAGAAAGAAAGGAAAAAAGAAAGAAACAAAGAAAGACAGAAAGAAAGAAAGACAGAAAGAACATGGAAAAGAAAGAAAAAAAGAAAGAAAGAAAAAAGAAAAAAAGAAAGAAAGGATTAAAAGGAATGTGTTTATATTTAAATTTAAAAATTTTTTTTTTTTTCTTTAAATTTCCAGTTGATAAGTTGCCGTGTGCACTTATACAAGCATTTTCCAAATATGTTGGACTTTTGGTTCAATAGCTCCTTGGTGTTATCATAGGACGTAATTGCCAATTTTTCCTCAAAGCATAAAGGACAGAATCCATCATCTGGCCTATATTGGCAGGTTTTTTTTTCACATTTTCCCATTTTATGATAGGATCTATATCGTATCTTTTTCATTCCACAGACATATTTAGAAAGAGTAGTGTTATGCATATATTTTATGTTATTAAAGCTAGATTTGTGGTTATAGAATCCTTTCTTGAAAGTGTCTTGTGTTGAGCCTGTGTATATAATTTTATTATTACTTTGTTTATTAATATTTACAGTAGCATTGTAAACTAAACAAACACTTTAACATACTACATTAAGGGGGCATGTTTTTACTTTATTATTACAATTACAAGGAAGAATATTGTTAAAATGTTTTTGTTTAATTTTATAATGTTAGATTTGTTTATATATCAATCAACATTTGGCATGCAGCTATAAGATAATTTTAACATGTTTTTATTAAATATCTTATATAATTTGTTTTGTGCCTATATTTAAAATTTTGAAGAAGATACTTCCTAAATTAAGTTTCATAGTTAACTTTAATGGGTGTGCAAACCAAATGATATTCCTTGGTCTATTTCCTCTTTTTTACCTTCATTTTGGTTAAACAATATATATAAGGTTGATTTTACATCCACTGACTTTAAAGTCTTATGATTGCCCCATCCCTATTGCCCTTATGGCAATCCCCAACCCTTTTTATCATATGGGTGCTAGAAGGCGGTGGCTGCGGGTCTACATGTCCTGGGAATGACGTTAAACTCTATCTGATGGTGAGATTCCAGTTTTGGAGGTTTGGGGAATGTGGAGCGCGCCTTCATCACCATTGCTCCCTGGTCCACTCTGACCCAGAATGGTAGTACCTGTTAGGGTCCCATCTATGGGTTAAATAGAAAACATGAGTTTATAAACAAATAAATTGTATTATCCATTAAAAATGAAATTATTTCAAAACTTTTCGGCATTAAACATTTTTGAATACCAAATTACCACTAGAAGTATTTGGCATAAAATAACCCAAGGGGTTGACATGCCGTAAAACCCAACCAACCAAATTTAAAGTCTTGCTCATGTGTACCTTTTTTCTTGTTTAAGATGGTTTTATTGGAGGAATTATTTGATAACATAGGGATCTGTATGGTAAAGTAAGAAGCTGATGTTAGGTGTGGTGCTCCACCTCAGATACTAAAAACAATCTCCTTGGTCTAGCACTAGTGAACAGGGAATAAACTCCCTCGTTGATTGGCTGATACCGACTATAGGCCACCCTGACGACTTTATCCTCATCTTTATTGTGGTATCCTCGTTTAGGTCACTGTATCCTTGGGTCTTGTTTAGGTGGTTTTTATTTACTTTTCTGTCAATAAGTCTGGTGGCATTTTATGCTGCTGGAAGCATCTTGTTTTTCTACAAGGATGACTTTGGCATTAACTAACCTATGAAGATTGCAATATTATTGGAAATTCCATAGTTAATTATCTCCCCCTGCCGCTAGGGGGCGATTCGCCAACATTGTATGTTAGCGCCAAAACCAAAAACTTCACTTATCACGGAGCACCCACTGAGGGTAGACACGTAAATAGCGGTCCCTACACTTCATTTATCACTTAGCACAAAAACAGGGTTTACTTCTAAGGACCGTTGACCTGGACGGAGGCATATTTTCACAGCACACTTTCGAAGGCATTGTGTCCGCAGACCACGGGCTGTCACAATAGCACACTACAGAAGACACCAAGACCAAATAGTCTACTTGAAAAGGGCCCATTCACCGTCATTTAAAAGAACTGTTACCAGGGCGAGAAGCTTCTAAAATAGCATCCCCCATTACTTATCACTGAACCGGTTACCAGGAAGAAAGAGAAACATCCGAAGAAGCGTACTATCAACATTTCCTACCAACGAACAGAATACCCCTGTTATTACCACTACTCCAAGAACATTACTTAACTCAGTGGTTTTTATTTACTTTTCTGTCAATAAGTCTGGTGGCATTTTATGCTGCTTGAAGCATCTTGTTCTTCTACAAGGATGACTTTGGCATTAACTAACCTATGAAGATTGCAATATTATTGGAAATTCCATAGTTAATTATCTCCCCCTGCCGCTAGGGGGAGAATCGCCAACATCGTGTGTTAGCGCCAAAACCAAAAACTTCACTTATCAGGGAGCACCCACTGAGGGTAGTCATGACTCCAAGAACATTACTTAACTCAGATAAGTCCTGTAGCAAATACCAATAAAATTTGAAACAAGTTCTTGTATTATTTGTCAATACATGTATTAAATTTCCATTGTGTGTTTGTCTTCTTTGTCTGACAATTTGCCTACGACTACGGAGAAATAAGAGCTCTTTCGAAACCCGTAAATACTCTTAATATTCAATGTGTTATAGTTGATATGCCGATAGGTATTTGGTAAAATGGTGATATTTTTGCTTCAATGTAGCCATTTAAATAATCACTACGCAATATCCTTCTTATCATATAAACTGACATTTCACGTGTGATGCAACTTTTATCTATTACTTGATGTGACATTAAACTAACTTGGCTTCTTTGACTTTTTTTGTCTAATTCCAAAAGTCTGCAAGTCTTTTGCTTTTATAAGATACTTATTCAAAGTTTATTGAATGGTTGGTTGTTTCTATGGCATGTCTCCTGATAAAGAGAAATCCCCAATGAAAGACCAGACACGGAGTTCTCAAGATGAGGTCGAGACACAAGAAGAAGAACGTAAGATACCAAAGATGAGCAGAAGAATAATAGAAGTAAAGAGAGTATACAACACTAGTGCTAATACCGTTTGGAATGGTATGGATCTATGTCTATTCTGTGTGAACAGCAGCTGCAAGGTGATCAAAGTGTCTGAGTTCACACACAACAGCCGCTATAGCCACTTCCTCGCAGAGTCTGTTTAACACTTGTCAACTACCACTGCTGCTGCTATGCCTTCCTTCCTTCCTTCCTCTTTCTTTCTTTCCTTCTTCAAAAAGAACGCCGTGTCACAAAAGCACGCAAAAATCGCTGCCCCTCTCTGCCCAAAATGGGCCACTTTTATTGTGAAAACAGGAGTTGCAATGCACCATGGGCCATTACCCATAGTGCCTTTCAATACCAATAAAAGTGTCTTCTCTGCCCCCCTTCCAACTTTTCGACATTTCTCACTCCGACCGGACTCCACGACACACCGCCCCGACCACATTCCTTTCTTCTTCGCTACATTTCTCCTTGCAAGCCATGCACCGGAACCGTTTCGAGTCAGGTAAGTTGCCTCGTCATTACAGGATCCAACTATTCTCCCTCCTGATATGGGTAAATAGTAAGTCGGTGAGCGTCGACTAGACCACAAGGTTCCTAGTTTGATACCGGTCCTCGCCAACTCAGCGTTAGAGTAGCACAGGGATCTGTGCAGTAAATTAAGGAGCTGATGGTAGGTGTGGCGCTCCACCTCAGATGCTAAAACAATCTCCTTCATCTAGCGCTATTGAAAAGGGGATAGACTCCCTGGCTGACTGGCGGATACTGACTTTAGGCCGCCCCGTCGACTTTACTTTTTTTAGTAAGGCAGACTGGGCTCTTTAAACTTGGTTAGGCAACCAGTCTAGGAGAAGAAAAACTTTGAATTCAAACCTGGTCACTACTAGAATAGACTCAATTCTACTTAGTAATCTATTTCAGTTAAAAAAATTCTCAGCACTGTATTGTGAAGTACTTTGATTGTTAGTGCAAACCTTTATTTGGATGTACTAGTATACTGAAACATTGTATGTTCCAATATATATAGCACTATCTATATATCTATCTATCTGCTTTTACCTTCTATTGAAGTCAGTCAGTCAGTCAGTCAGTCTACTATTGGTTTGAACAACAGCAACTAGCCAAGCACAACTGAACCAGTGTCAAGACAACTGGTACTTATGGGAATTCAGAACAGTCCACTCATGCATTTGGGTGATTCCATTCCCTGAGTTCTGATTGGCTGCTTGGTTTGTATGATCCTCTGAGGCTCCATAAATCCTGCCACTTTGCAGTGGTCTTTACAGCATACCAGAATCGTATTGGGTTACGACTGCTTGCTGTCTTGTTTTGCCAATTCGACAGTAATTGGACTTAGTATGATTATTCTAAACCAATCTTTCCCTCTATTTATCTCATGATCTATCTATTTATCTAATGTTGTCTTCCCTTCTTATCCTTTTTTCCTTATCTATCAGTGTATCTATCTATCTATCTATCTATCATGTTCTCTTTCTTTCTTCTTTTCTTTCTTTCTTTCTTTTTTCAATACATATCTATCAGGCTATCTCAGAACGTTCATTTCTATTCATTATCTATCTATCTATCTATCTCATGTTCTCTTCCTTTCTTCTTTCTTTTATCAATATCTATCTATCTATCTATCTATCTCAGCACGTTCATGTCTATTCATTATCTATCTATCTATCTATCTCATGTTCTCTTCCTTTCTTTCTTTCTTTCTTTTATCAATATCTATCTATCTATCTATCTCAGCACGTTCATGTCTATTCATTATCTATCTATCTATCTATCTCATGTTCTTTCCTTTCTTCCTTTCTTTCTTTATCAATATCTATCTATCTATCTATCTATCTATCTATCTATCTATCTATCTCAGTACGTTCATGTCTATCCATTATCTATCTATCTTTTTCCTACTTTTCTTTTCATATCTTTATTCACCCCTTTCTTTCTCTTACTCTTTCATTATCTATCTATCTATCTATCTATCTATCTATTTTCCCTACTTTTCCTTTCATATCTCCCTCCCCCTTTCTTTCTTTTAGTATTTCACTATATATCTTCTTCGTTTCATTCCTTTCATATCTCTTCCCTTTTTTCTTTTTTCTTTTACTCTTTATCTATCTCTCTATCTAACAATTTTATTTCCTTTCTTCTTTTTTTCTTCATTTATTTCTCTTTACTCCTTCATTCCTCCAATATTTCTTCCATCTTTCTCTCCACTTCCTTTCTTTCTTTCTTTCTTTTGCTCTTTATCTATAAATCAATTTTCTTTCTTTTCTTCATTTCTCTTTACTCCTTCATTTCTCTACTATTTCTTCAATACTCCTTGCTTAATTTTTTCCCATTCCCCCTCTCTATATCCCTCTCCTTTTCTTTCTTTTACTCTTTATCTATCTATCACTTTTATTTCCTTTTTCTTCCTTCATTTCCCTTGTCTCTTGCATTTCCCTACTGTTTGTGCCATACTTCATTCTTAAATTTTCTTTCCATCCTCTCTCACTCTCTCTCTCCCTTTTCTTTCTCCTTTTTCTTTTCTTTCCTTTTTCTTTTCTTTCCATCCTCTCTTACTCTCTCTCTCTCTCTCTCTCTCCCTCTCCTTATTCTTTTCTTTCTCCTTTTTCCTTTCTTTCCTTTTTCTTTTCTTTCCATCATCTCTCACTATCTCTCTCTCTCCTTTTTCTTTCCTTTCCTTTTTCTTTTCTTTCCTTTTTCTTTTTCTCTCCACCCTCTCTCTCTCTCCCCCTTTTCTTTTTTTCTCCTTTTTCTTTTCTTTCCTTTTTCTATTCTTTCCACCCTCTCTCACTCTCTCTCTTTTTCTTTTCTTTCCATCCTCTCTCTCTCCTTTTTCTTTCCATCCTCTCTCTTTCTCTCTCTCCCTTTTCTTTTCTTTTTCTTTTATTTCCTTTTTCTTTTCTTTCCATCCTCTCTCACTCTCTCTCTTTTTTTCTTTTCTTTCCATCCTCTCTCTCTCTCCTTTTTCTTTCCATCCTCTCTCTCTCTCCTTTTTCTTTCCATCCTCTCTTTCTCTCTCTCTCTCTCTCTCTCTCTCTTCTTTTTATTTTCTTTCCTTTTTCTTTTCTTTCTCCTTTTTCTTTTCTTTCCTTTTCCTTTCCTTTCCATCCTCTCTCTCTCTCCACTCTCTCTCCTTACTTTCTTCCTTCCTTCCTTCCTTTCCTCTTTAACTATCTATCATTTTCATTTCTTCTTTTTTCTCTCTCTTTCCTTTCTTTCTTTCTTCAATACTTCTTTCTTAAATTTCCATTCCAGCCTCTCTCTCCACCTCCTTTTCTTTCTTTCTTTCTTTCTTTCTTTCTTTCTTTCTTTCCTTCTTTCTTTCTTTCTTTATCATTCATGCCCATTTAGTCCTTCATTTCTCCACAATTTTTTCATACTTCTTCTTTAGATTTTTCTTTCTCTATTTTCTTTTTTTATTCTCCTTCTTTCATTTTCTTTCAATCTCCTTTCTTTCTTTCTTTCTTTCTTTCTTTCTTTCTTTCAACTTAATTATCTCTTTTTCTTATCCTTCTGTTCTTCACTTTTTCATTCAACCTCAAATTCTTCCCTCTTTTTTTCATTCATTCTCTTTTCTTCTTATTCAAGAAATTAACCTCATGTTGCTCAATATCCCTGTGAACACAAAATGGCCGCCAAATATGCAATTTAAAAAAAAAGAAAAAAAAGAAGAAAAAAAGAAAAGAAAAAAAAGAGAGAAAAAGACAGTAAATTCTGAATTATCTCCCCTTGGTCAGGAAATAGATTTTAAATTCGTTTACTGACCATTCATCACTTTAATATGATTGCTTCTATCTATAGCATTGCAAGGAAGCAAGTATACCGTCGATTCGCTAAAGATATTCTAATTTTCGCAACTCTTAAGGAATAGGAAAAGATAAATGATGGAAAGAACAAAAAAATAAAAATAAATAGATAAATAAAAAAGAAGAAGAAAAGAAAAGGAAGATTAACTTTTGAAAAATGCACGGCCTAATTTCTATCTTCTTTTAAAAAGAAAAAAACATTCTATTGACAAGAAATTGTTTAAAAATATGCGAAAACGTACAGTGAAAATTTGTTTCTAAAATTCGGTTTTTGAGATTAGCTTTGTCTGGTAAAAGGCCAATGAATTTGGGTACTCAGAGACGATGACACTCACTATTGATATGAAACAGATATTGAACACTTGTCTCTAGAATTCGATTCTTGAGATTAGCTTTGTCTGGTAAAAGGCCAAAGAATTTGGGCACTCAGAAACGATGACACTCACTATTGATATCAAACTTACAGCGAAAACTTGTTTCTAAAATTCGATTTTTGAGATTAGCTTTGTCTGGTAAAAGGCCAAAGAATTTGGACACTCAGAGGTGTCCTGGGTATAACATGAAAACAGATCTAATGATGAATTTCCAATTCTGGAGCTGTGGGGAGTGTGCAGTACACTTTCATCGTCATTACTCCCATGTCTACCCTGACCCGGAGTGGAAGTACCTCCTCAGATCCCATCTATGGGTTAAACAGATAAAACAAATGACTATTAAAATATGTTTAAAAATTGAGTTGGAAAAAAAAATTGAATACCCAACAAGAATGAATATAAAAAAATGTCTTTGGTATAACCAAACAAACCGTAAAAATCCAACCAACCAGCCATCCACTCAGAGAAATCAAACTCAGTATTGAAGTGAAAACTTGTTTCTAAAATTCAATTTTTGAGATTAACCTAGGATGGTTACAAGGTCAGGATAGTTGAGCACTTTGAGAAGATCAAACTCACTATTGATCTGAAACGTAGAGGGGAAACTTGTGTCTAAAATTCGATTTTTGAGATTTTGAAAACACTGAGAAGATCTAACTCACTATTGTTCTGAAACTTAGAGGGAAAACTTGATTCTAAAATTTGAGATTAGATTAGTCTGGTACATGATCAGTGCAGTGGAGCACTCAGAGAAGATCAAACTCACCACTGATCTGAAACGTAGGGTTACAATGTTGTGGCGAAACCTGGTCCTTCCATTTCAAACGACATAGACTCGCCTGCGCCATGATTTTTGCACGTCGTGATGCAAATAAGAACATAAGGTTTTTGAAGATGGAAGGCGCGAGAAGTGACCACGCTACAACGACCAAACTAACCGGACACGAAAATGTCTTTCAGACAACTTGTCTCCAAAATTCGATTATTGAAATTAACTTAGTCTGGTACAAGGCCAGATTAGCAGGGTACTCGCTTTATCAGCTTTTCACCTTTTTCTATCAAAACATCCATGAGCTCGGGAACCGGAGATGGGAGTTTGATCGTGGGAAAACCATTCGTTTCGAGAGAAACAGGGCAGAGGACTATTCTATCAGACAAACTTTTCACGATAACACGAGCCTTTCGGGGCCTGTGTCTATTAATAAAATTAACGGCGTGATCCCAGGGGGCTATCCCCCCAGGCAACACCTGCCCCTTCGATTTAAAGGGACAAGACTGGGTTTATTGCCCAGTGCCCGAGGCAACCCGTTGAGGGAGGAATACCAACGGGATCCGTGCATCTTTTTGCACCCGCCACACATGAGCTTCGTTTCGTGGGTGGTCCCACATTAATAGGGATAAAATAAAGCTGATAAAGCGAGTGCTCCACTAATCTGGGCTTGTACCAGACTAAGTTAATCTCAATAATCGAATTTTGTGCCTCACCCGTACACGTGGGATACTAGGTAAATACAGACTATTCTATCTGAAGATTTTATTTTAGTTATCCTGTAACAACATTAATTTTGAACATTATACAGTGAATACAAAAGGCACATGAAATACTGATACATGTCTAGCTGAGTGTATTCGACACAAATTAATAATCAATTTGAACGGCATGTAATCCTAATTACTGTTGTTAGAAGGGACTTATTAGCCTTGGTCGGCTACAAGGAAAAGGCTGATACAAAACCTCCGCTGCCTAGCAGCTTTACCTAATCCCATGGAAACGCTATGGGAGTTAACTCTAAAAACAAATCACGAACCGGAGTGGTGTGATGCTGAAATTCAGTGGTACCCAGCAACTTCTGCGACGCTACCTCTGCCAAACTGCATTGGTTCCTTACCTTTCCTTTGGATCACAGCGGCAATGTGGAAAGGGAGGATTTGCTGCTTGGGCAACAGCTCACCCTCCATATGAACCCGCTCAAGCTACGTAGTTCTGAAAAAAAGTGGACACTACTCCATCATCACTCATAGAGGGAAGGACGCCAACAAGAATATTAACCGATGATGCAACTGTATCGAGATAGATAGATAGATATGAGGAGATCGAGATAGATAGATAGATAGATATGAGGAGATCGAGATAGATAGATAGATAGATAGATATGAGGAGACCGAGATAGATGATAGATAGATATGAGGAGATCGAGATAGATAGATAGATAGATATGAGGAGACCGAGATAGATAGATAGATAGATAGATATGAGGAGACGAGATAGATTAGATAGATAGATAGATAGATAAGATATGAGGAGACCGAGATAGATAGATAGATAGATAGATAGATAGATATGAGGAGATCGAGATAGATAGATAGATAGATAATGAGGAGATCGAGATAGATAGATAGATAGATATGAGGAGACCGAGATAGATAGATAGATAGATATGAGGAGATCGAGATAGATAGATAGATAGATAGATATGAGGAGATCGAGATAGATAGATAGATAGATAGATAGATAGATTGTTTAATCAACTGAGTTAGAAATGCTTTCTTATTTCTTTTTGTTTTGTTTTTCATTTTCTAAAGAGAAAGGAACAAATGTCATCCATTACAATTTCTTTCAGAAAGTCATTAGCGCCCACTCAGCAAGGTGCTTTGTTCTCATGCAACCCCCTCCCCACCACTACCCCCATCTCCCCCTCTTCCTTCCTCACTCCCCTCCACTCTCTCTCTTTCTCTCTTTCTCTCGCTCTGTTCGCTTATATTTTCTTTTTCTCTTTACTCTCTTCTTTTTCGCCTTCTCCACATTCTCTTTTATCTCCTTTCATAATGTCTCCTTCACCATCTCTCATCACCCCCTCTCTCTCTTCCTTTCTTCTCCCCTCTCTCTTTCTCTGCCCACACTCTCCCCCTCTTCCCTCTCTCTCTCTCTACTTCCCCTTCTGTCTCTATCTTTTTCTGTCTCTCTCTTTCTCTACTTTCCAAGTTTTAACCTAAACAAGCTAACAATAAAACTTTTATTTTTTCTTCTTTTCATTCTTTCTTTTCTCTCCTTCATGTTGTCTTTTCACCATCTCTTCAACACATCCTCTCCCTTCCTTTCTCCCCCTCTTTCTTTCTCTGCTCTCACTCTCCCATTCCCTTTCTCTATTTCCTCTCTTCTCTCTCTCTCTCTCTCTCTCTCTCGCTCTACTTTCCACGTCTTAACCTAAGCAAGCTAACAAACTTTATTTTCTTCTTCTCTCCATTCTCTTTCTGATCTCTTCTTTCATATTGTCTTTTTTCAACATCTCTTCATAACCTCCCCCTCTCTCTTCATTTCTTTCTCACCCTCTCTCCTTTGCTCTCCTTCCCTCGCTCTACTTCCCCCTCCGCCTCTCTCTCTACTTTCCATGACTTAACCTAAGAAAGTTAATAATAAACTTCTTTTCATTCTCTTTCTTTTGTCTTCTTACATATTGTCTTTTTTACCATCTTTTCACCTCCTTTTTCGTCTTTCTCCTCCTCTCTCATTCTCCACTCTCTCCCCCTCTCTCATTCTCCACTCTCTCCCCTCTCTCATTCTCCACTCTCCTCACCCTCTCTCATTCTCCACTCTCTCTCCCCCTCTCTCCTCTCTCATTCTCCACTCTCTCTCACCCTCTTCTCATTCTCCACTCTCTCTCCCCCTCTCTCATCCTCCACTCTCTCCCCTTATCTCATTCTCCACTCCCCCCTCTCTCATTCTCCACTCTCCCATCTCTCTCATTCTCCACTCTCTCCCCTCTTCATTCTCCACTCTCTCCCCCTCTCTCATTCTCCACTCTCTCTCCCCTTCTCTCATTCTCCACTCCCCCCTCTATCTTTCATTGCTCTCCTACTTTCCCCTCTCTCTATCTCTCTACTTTCCCTATCTTAACCTAAGCAAGCTCACAATAAACAACCAAACTAGAAAGGTTAAAACATAACAAAAAATTAAAAAAACAAACAAACAAAAAAAACCAGCAAAGACAAAACAGACAAGAAAAAAAAACAAAACAAAAAAAAAAAACAAAATTTGAATGTTGTTATCATTAGGAGACAAAATTCTGAAAGCCACTCCCCGACAAGTTAATTAACAATGAAAAGATTTAATTTCTTACGTTACCGTTTCGTTATACCTGGATGAATAATATGACGAAATCTGATTGGTTAAAACAAGCTCACGTGATAAACAGACATTCAAAACTAATTGAATTTTCACTACATAATGACTTGCAGATGGTCTATTTGACTAATTTTTTGCAGCAGCACTCAGTCAGTAGAACGTCCAACAAGAAAACCACAAGGTTCCGGGTTCGATACCGGCCATCGGCACATGAGTAGCACAGGAATCTGTGCGTCAAAATGAGGAACTGCTGGTAGGTGTACCGCTCCATCTCAGACACAAAAACAATCTCCTTGGTCTAGTCCTAGTGAAAAGGGGATAGACTCTCTCGCTCTCTGGCCGATTAGCTGGTCCCGTCAAGCCCTAACACCTATTTGATTGGCCGACCCAATTGCCCTTATGGCAAACCCCCACCCTTTTTATCATATATATATTTACCAACCCCTCCACTCGAGCAGGATGTGACACAATGTCAATTTCTTAAGCAGAGTTTAACAGGTTTGAATTAAGAGTTTTCCTTCTCCTAGACCGGTTGCCCTACTATTTACCCATAGCTGGAGGGAGATTAGAATTCATACCTTTCCCAAGGGTATTAGCGCTAAGTGATTTTTATTGTATATTTTTATTTTTTATGATTTTTATCATATATGTGCTAGAAGGCGGTGACTGATGGTCTTAGTGTCCTTGGAGTGACGTTAAACTGCATCTAATGGTAAAGTTTAAATTCTGGAATTCTGGGGAGTGTTGAGTATTTCTTCATCACCATTACTCCCAGGTCCACTCAGGCCCCGATTGGTAATACCTTTTAGGGTCAATGGGTTAAATAGATAAAAAGATTAGTATTAAAATGTGTTTTAAAAGGTGTTTGACTCAACAAGGGTTGTCATACCGTAAAATCCAACCAACCAACCATATTCCAGGTTCAAAATGAAAGTCAGTTGTGAGAGAGGCAAAAAACAATCTCCTTTGTCTAGCGCTAGTGAAAAGACGATAGACTCCCTCGCTGTCTGGCTGATATCGACTTTAGGCCACCCCGACGACTTTACTTAATTTACTTATTTCTGTCTTGGTAAATACTTTTTTTTGTTCCGGTAGTTTTTGAACTCATATCCCAAGTTTTGTTTGTTTGTTTGTTTATTAATTTTAACGGCATATCAACCCGTCCAGGGTTATATCATGCCTAGCGGTTGGTCATATCCTAAGTTTTAAATTAATTAACTAGATTAATTAACTAATTAATTTCTCTTTGAAAACCAGAATAAAGACACAAGACAGGAAATGAGTTAAATAAATATATTAACAAACATATAATAATGATTCGGTGACACGCGAGGCTGTCTGATCGGCTGTCCGTGAAATACTAACTCTCTGTTGTAATGTCAGTGAAACAAGTGAAGAAACTTGAGATTTATATTTGATGCAATTATTCCAATAAATAAACTTTTATCAATAGTTTGATTAGCAATTATCAACCAATAAAGGAATAAAATGTTGAGGTGCTTATGGTGTAATGGTTATCAGTGTCCATTTCCAAGATAATAACCTTTACACCACAAACACCTCTTATAAAAAATTCCATCCCATTACGCCATTATTTCTTGATGACGATTTAACTCAGTTGGTAGAGCATCCACTAAGGAACCACGAGGTTCCAGGTTTGATATTGGCCTTCACCAACTTGGTGTATGAATAACACAGCTTGGACGTGTGCGATAAATTGAGGAGCCGATGGTAGGTGTAGCATCAGCTGCTATTTATATTTAGAACTGTTGTGACTGTCACCATTTATTGTGAAGTGCATGACATCTAACAGTTGTTTAAAAAAAACTTATTTGTTCTTTCGTGAGACTGTCTTGTAGACAAATATTAATACTTACCTGATGTTTGGAGGATCAAAGTGTAGTATCTGTTCCAGATTCTATGCTTTGAAACTTACCTTCTATACCCGGCCTCGGCTGGGGGTCCAGTGTGCTTCGGCCTCTGGACCGGTGAAGTACAGTTAATGGCATCGATCCAGGGGGACCATCCCCTCAGATCCTTGCAATTTTTATGTACCCACGTAAAAACGAGACCTTGTGTCCAGCCCTCATAAGTGGGATGAGCAGGCAAATACCCTTACCTGATGTTTGGGAGGATCAAGGTGTAGTATCTGTTCCAGATTCTATGCTTTGAGACTTGCCTTCTATACCCGGCCTCGGCTAGGGGTCCAGTGTGCTTCGGCCTCTGGACCGGTAGAGTACAAATAATGGCATCGTTCCAGGGGGACCACCCCCCTGGATCGATGCAATTTTTATGTGCCCACGTAAAAACGAGACCTTGTGGGATGAGCAGGCAAATACCCTTGTAGACAAATATTAATGATGTGTTTCAGAGATGCTTCCGCCAGTTGAAAACTCACTTGAATAAGAGCGTTGACTTAGAAAAGTAACGTCTTCATTAGTTAGGTAAATACTCTTTTTTGTTCCGTTACTATTCGAACTCATATCCCAAGATTTAAATTAATTAACTAGACTAGCAGCAGAAAACACCCTCTGGGCGTCGATAAAATAAATTTTTGAAAGACATTGCCTGAGAGGGTGGGAGTTAAAAATTCAATGTCAGAGGGTTTGTATCATAAGTAAGACAAATCCTCATATTTATCAAAGGAGTAAAAAAAATAAATAAGAATAAAACAATTTGAAATGAAAACTGAGCCCCGTCCCTCTCAAATAAAATGTAGCACGCATGTAATAATCAAACAATTATTTTGAATATTTTCCACATCAATTTTACACAAAATCGTAGGTATTTAT